>CM034703.1:125074050-125104285 GCA_020142125.1 Phrynosoma platyrhinos
TTCTCTGTTCTGTTCTGACAGTAGCCTCTTGTACAGATTCCTCATTAGGACTATCAGATGTGTTACATCATATTAAAATATCCTTTATAATTTATTTGCCATAACCTTACTTGAGTCAGTTGATTCTGATTACATGCATTTTTTAGAAAATATAAATATATTTAATTATTGTACCAGTTACATTTATATCCAACTCTTCTTCCCTTGAGCTTAAGGTAGGATAAATATCACCTCCCCCAACCTTTTCCTCACAACTCTGTGGGGTCAGCTTGAGTCATATTTGTAACTGGCCCTAGTTTCACCCAGTGAGATTCATGGAACAGTGAGAAATTAAAATTAGCATCTCTTATCAAGCCGTAAAGCAGCATTCTTACAACTATAACACGCCAAGTCAAGTCAAATTTATTTGCATCGAGATAATGGTCATTACAGTCATAACAAGTATAATACAATACATACCAGCTTTTCAGCCTTTTGGCTAAGATGAGCTGTAATATATGGGTGTTCAGTATGCACACAATGATATAAACTCTCTGCATTAGCCCTGGTTAATACTTGGAAGGAATAAATACCAGGTGCTGTAGGCTATATTTCAGAGGAAGGAAGTGGCAAAACCACCTCTGACTGTTCTTTGCCTAAGAAATCCTATGATATTTGTGGGGTTGCCATAAGTCAACAGGCAACTTGAACGGCTGTGCGCACACACGCACACCTTGATAAATGTAATAAACTGCTAGTGACACTTAAGTTCTGTGCAAATGTGCAATTGCTATAACGTTTTAGAAAGAAGCTTATTTTTAATAAAGTTTTAGAACAACAAAATTTAATTAGTTGATGCTGGTGTATTTGAATCTTTTTCAGTCTAACTTGCTTCTTTAACATACATAGTCCTATGTATGTTTACTTAGAAGTAAGCACCATCGAGTTACTCCCAGTTAAGGGTGCATAGCTTGCTACCTTATTCTCTTAAAACAGAATAACCATAGATAGAGTTTATAAGGCAGTATGCTTGTTTTGCCTCTGCTTGGAGAAAAGGGACAATTGTGACATCAACTAGTTTCTAATTGGTCTTCTCCATGTATGTGCAAGGAAGCTGTAGGTTGAGCTGAGCATAGTGCTGAGAGATTTGTAGTTGTTGTTTTTTTACTTTCATCTACATAATGTAGCCACAGATGGCTGTAACTATGAATGACAAAATAGTGGAGGGAATGGAGTCATTTTACTTTCTCCCTAAATTTCAAGGTCTAAACTTTCTCACATGTCGCATCTTGAAGCTGCTGCTTGTTCTGTGGCGGAAAGACATGATTCAGTTACTGCTACTATCAGCTATTCCTCATGAAGCAAATGTCAGCCCAAAAGGGACAATTTAGAAACAGTTCCATTGAAACAAAATATTAGTGCTGCCTTTCAGCTCTCTTCTGGCATAACATCAGATTGATCATGATCATAAAGAGAGCTTTAATAGCTTTGGCATTTATTTGGGTATGTTTAGCCTGGGAAAGAGGCAATTAAAAGGTGATATGATAGCCCTGTTTAAGTATTTTAAAATGTGTCATATTGAGGATGGAGCAAGCTTGTTTTTGGCTGCTCCAGAGAATAGGACCCGGAGCAATGGGTGCAACCTCCAGGAAAAGAGATTCCACCTCAACATTAGGAGGAACCTCCTGACAGTAAGGGCTGTTCAACAGTGGAACACACTCCCTCGAAGTATGGTGGAGTCTCCTTCTTTGGAGGTCTTTAAACAGAGGCTGGATGGCCATCTATCAGGTATACACATACAGTAGGAGTGCTCAGTAGTAACAAACCTCTAATGAAAACTTTAAATTGGACTTGATCAAGATTACAGATTACATTGTCCATAATTTGCCATGCTTTCACTCTTTGCAGGCCCAAATAACTGTCTCTTGAATGAATACCCAGTTACTTGCCTGAAAGATTGACATTGCTACACATTGGAAAAAACAGTATCATTAATCATATGGTATCAAAGAATATGGGGTGTTGCCTTGGTGGAAAAGCTGATTGCCCTTACTTAATCTCTCAGGTGATAAAAATGCAGACAAATTTGATGGGATATAATATTTTATTAATTTTGTTAGTAACATGGTGAAATAACACTCATACCTTCATGCGATACAAACAATGATAAAGGTGATAGATTTGATGACAATCAGGAATGTATTCATCAGTCTGCTGCTCTTTGCTGAAGAATGTTAATTTTTAAAACACATCAAAAATAATTTTAGGGGATGATTGTTCTTCAACCAGTATCTCTGTTTCTGTTACAGATGCTTTATAATTTTGTTCTATATTTGCTAAATGCCAGCAAAATTTTAAATGGAAAGAAGGTGGACAATTTAGTTTAGTAAAATAACATAGGGGAAATGTTAGACATTTCCAGTCCACATATTGTTTTCCTTGTCAGATTAGTCTTTTGTAGCAGTATTTCCTGACAGTTGCAACATGGTGGTCGATCATGGATTTAATGTGTAGTTTGTCTCTATAAACAATCAGTTTAATTCCCTGAACTTAGACTGGTAACCCTTCAACATGTCATGGGGGCAAACTCTTCAATCTGAAGGAAGTTTCTAAAATAGTTTGAAATATCAAAAGATGCCAGCAGTTTTTTCACAAGCTGATGCTCTTCATATTAGTCTGGGCAGTTCTTTTTTGTGTTGGTGGTTAGAACTCTCCAGAAGCACTGCCTGATTACCTACATAGAACCATATATTTACATGATATTGAAAACTAAATGGTTATGAGGCTTGTTGCTAGAAGCATAAATTTTCATTATTTTCCCCAATAACGTAATACAATGCATAACCTGTTCCAACATGTTTATAATACTTGATCTCAAGATTTGCTCAAGTAATATGTCTTTCTCCATTGTTATCCTTTATATCGAAAAACTGGGTTTAATTCAGTATATTTGATAAAAGATAATGGATTCAGTTTAAATAGATTATAAAGATAGATTTCATTTATATTAAATCTAGATTTAATTTTAAACCAGGCTGTTATTAAAAAGAGACATCAGTTGTTATTGAAATCAGAAATTAAAAATCCAATTTAAATTAATATTCTCAAAATATTGATTTTTATCCATACTGTGGCAAATATACACCTTCCTGCTTTTTTTCTTTCCAGCAATAAATATGGAAAGCCAATATTGTTCAAATGTGTATGCTCATATCTTAAATTGGATACAAACCACAGCCAGCTAGAATATGAGATGAATATTTGATTATATGGAAAAAGATCTAGTGACCTTATTTTTTTTTAAAATTGATACTTGTAATGTTAATTGCCAACCCTTTTAAGGAATGTTATGTTCTGATTTTAAATTTAGGCATTTGGCCAGATTAGATTTTTATCCAATAATTTTTGGATCCAGAGTTAGGGCTACTGAAATCATTGGGGTACAAGTTAGTCATGCCTGATGCAAGTTCTATTGGTTTTAGTGGTTGTACTCTAGGTGTCACTAAATCTGGATTGAATGCATTGTTTCCATGTAATCCATGAATCAGTTAACCCTTATTTAGTTGGAAAAGACTTCTTAGTTTCCCAGATTCCTGTGGCACTACTCACACCAATACTAGACCCACATGGTAGGCATTTTATGACAGTATTAATTACCACTATTGCCATTGTAAACAATGTCCTTGGGTTTCAGTTACCTGCCATATAAAGTTGTTTGAAAAAAGACAAACGTCTTGGATAAAAATTGTTCCAGTAAATCTATTTTATTTTGCCATGGGTGGGTTTTCTTTGGTTTTATTTATTTGTCTCAGTCAGTGTAATGTATTGGGATGAAAACTATTCTATACTATTTTATGGTTGAAATATTATATGATAAGGTATGAGTGCTCAGAAAAGAAATAGCCCATCTCCTCACTTAATTAGAAAGAAACTAGAAGACAATTATGATCTGAAATTCTACACCTGTAATAACAGTCTGTTGTTTACTATGCAAAAATATACAATCAGTTGTTCTGCAGTCAAAGAAACATTGGAATTGAGGATTGTGTGGGAGAGACAGACTTTACTGGAGGCTAAGTTCATGGCTGCCCTATCAATAGCAAGTATATGTTTGTACAGATTGTAGAATGTGTAGCTCAGTTATTTTCCTGTGCTCTGGATAGGATGGGGAATGTTTAACACAACTCCACATTATTGTTGCTTCACAATTGCATAGGTAGGTATGAGAAGTCATTTTTCACTGATAGGACCAGGAGTAGGGAAGCAGAGTGACTCAGTACATTTGGCCATAGTTATTTTTGAGTCCTCTGATTTACCATCCAGAATTGCAGTGAAATAAAAATGTTGCACTTCAGACTGAGCTCTGAAATAGCTTTTTCAGACTCACTCTGAGAAGGACAACTGTATTTGAAGATGGCAATGCTATGCTACCCACTGATAGCTGTGCAGAACCTGCAACAGTGTTCCTGCAGAGCATTTGTCAAGTACAAGCTCTTTTAAGGAACAGCCTCTAGATATGCCTCTGGGTACAAGTGGAAGAGATGATCTCACAATCATGGTTGCCCAAAGGGCAGAAAACCTAGAGAGAGGTGTGGCTTAGCAATTACACGCTTGACTGATCCTGTCTTGGAGGATCAATTGGAAATACCTGTGCCATTAACAGCAAGGATGGAAGGACCTGGTGTAGATATCCACAGACAATGGTAGACATGCCAGATAAGCTGGAGACAACATTTGATAGAAGGATGCAAACAAAGCAGTGTCAAAAACTTTTGGATTGCTTCTCACAAATTATATTTAGCACATGGAGCAAATAGAGAGTTGTGGCATGTATTCAGGGCAGGATACAAGGAAAGAAACCTACCATAGTCATAACCTGGTATCCTATTAGTGATAAATGCAAGTATAAGTCTATTTTTCCTATGTATGTCTTTTGTTGTTGCTGCTGTTGCAGAGGTTGACTATTCTCTACCTTCCCCAATGAACAAAGCAACCCCAGGATTCATGGTTTTGCTGTAATATCCCCCTGAATGGTCTTTCTGTGACTGGTGAAGAGCACAGGGGTTGGAGAAGTTTCTGATGATGCTCCATAAGACACAAACCACTGACATCAACCACTGAGACCCCATTGGATCTCGGTGGATGATGTCATTGGTTTGCATCTGGTTATGGGGAATAGTTAGAGGCTTTTACAATAACCCTGGTTTCCACTTGCCATGGAATGGCTTTTCAGTTGGGCATATCACAGGCTACAGCAAAACTGTGAGTCCTGGGAGTCGTGAGCAAGGACATAGTAGAGATCCACCTGCAGAATTTTTATCGTGTTAATATAGGTTCTCAGTCATTGTGTCTAAGCCCACTTCATCTGAAGACATATATTGGTCTACTACTCATGATGAGTGTATCGTGAACAGGATAAAGCCTTGGAGAAGCTCTGACATGTAGTCTCAGGATCCTGTCAGTTTAGAACAATAGTGATCTGTAAAGTCACAAGGCACTTGAGTTTGACAAGAAGTAAACAAGAATGAAGCATAGAGTCATTAGTAAATTAACTCCCTCGCAAGACACATGAACTGTGTTTGCTGATCAACATTGATGCCCACCAGGGATGGCTCTGAATGTTGATGAACAGCTGGTTGGGTTCAGAGGCAAATTCAACACTGACAGTTAAACTGGAAATACAGTAAAAATGTATTGGTGCTGCAGTGCAAAGACAGCATATGTTCTGTGGGGAATAATAGAATTGTAGCTTTTGTAGGGATCCACAAAATCATTTCATCTTATCCCTGCTAATGCAGGAATTACAGTTGGCCCTGCATATCCACAGGTTCTGCATCCACAGATCTAACTATTTACAACTTGAAAATACACCTAAATAAACAAATACATCCAAAATGTGAACATTGATTTTGCCATTTTATATAAGGGACACTATTTAACAGGCTATTGAGCTTCTACAGGATTTTGATATCCAAGAGGCAGGGGGTCCTGGAATCAAACCCCAGCAGATACCAAGGGCCCACTGTATTTTAGGCTTGGAAGTCATTTGCTGGGGTAGATAGCCTGGTACATCACAATAAGCCCAGCTTGACTATAGCTTGGTGACAACACTGGTTGAACACTGATCCATCACAGATGAAATTTTATTTTTCATCAGGTTGACTTCAACATACATAGATCATATGGTATGATACAGCAATCATATGAATGAGAGACCTCCAAAAGCCCTGGGTCATCAGCAAGTCTAACAAACTCAGGGCTATGGTTTCCTTTATTGAATCTATCCATCTGTGATCTAGTGTAAGTCTTCAGATATTTTTGGTTTATCAGTCTCAGCAGACCTAGACTGTGTAGTTGGTGGTAAGGAATGCTGGGAATTGAAGTCCAGCAACAGGTAGAGGTCTACAGGATTGCCACTTCTGATGTAAGGACCCTAAAGCAGTTATAGAATACAGAGGCTTACAGCAAAGTAATGGAGTCTTCAAAGGGCAATCTCCAGGTATGCAAAAGAAAGGGGGTTGTCCTTGTTTGGTAAAAATGGAAAATCTAAGCTAGATGGAGTTTAAAATAATTCTTATGAAGGACATTTGAAATCTCAGTGCTACATGTAGCTCAATACAATGTTTCTTTGATTACATTTGAAATAAAGGAAGGCAGACATTAGCAATTTCAGGAGGTCTCATTCAAGTGTTAAAAATGTCAAGTGTCTATTTCAGGAGGAGATTTCAAAATCACTTTGCCCTAATTGTCTAGATTATTGCCAGATAGGCTTTCTGGGCAAAATAAAACTTTTGAGCCAACTTGCTTGTGAAGGGAGACACACAGAATGGCAATGGGATAATCTTATGTTAAGAGCAAGGAAAGAGATTTTGGAGTCGCAAGAGTGATGGAGGAGAAGAGAAAGGTAGTGAGTGAATGATGAGACTCTTGATTAGTCTGTTTTACATTACATTCTGTGATTGAGAAAACTTGACTCTTAAGAATTTAACAGATGTG
Organism: Phrynosoma platyrhinos; assembly: GCA_020142125.1. Classification (NCBI taxonomy): domain Eukaryota; kingdom Metazoa; phylum Chordata; class Lepidosauria; order Squamata; family Phrynosomatidae; genus Phrynosoma; species Phrynosoma platyrhinos. The sequence goes on from CM034703.1 coordinate 125,081,026, forward strand.
TTCATAAGATTTTTATTTGCTTGTTGTATCATTCCAAGATAGACTAGATACTGTGGAAGAGAATTTCTCATCAGTTAGGAAATTAGAAATCCAGTTAGGATTTCTGAAGCCAGCTGTGAATGGGGAGGTCACACCACTCTTCACCACATATGATGGGTTTGGGGAACCACAGCCTGCAGATTTTGTTGAACCACAATTTCTATATTCCCTGATCATTGGCTATGTTCGCTGGGCCTTTTGGGAACTGGGAGTCCAACAAAATAAGGAAGGCTAACTGTTGATATCCTTCATGCCACTAGTCAGAGCCCATGTGGTTGTAATCAGTATCACTACAAAATAATGTTATTTTGTATGCTCTAGGGAACACCATATTCAAAGATTTCCTTTGAGCAATGGCACAGTCAACTGGGTTGTTAATCTGATGGAAATTATGTAGTAGCATCTTCAGTGTTCTTGTAGATATGAAGTGAATGAAGGCAAACTAAATAAAGGAGTGGATAGAGTGAGAGTGTCCTATAAATTGTTTGTTTCAGTGTGGTGATCCTGCTCAAGAACTAGCTTTTCCCTGATTAGATATTTTCCCTGATTAGATCTTTTATGTCAATCAGTACTGTGCCCCAATTTCTGTAGCTGGACAGGAAAAGGAGAGAATTCTTTGAGACTTTGCTTTCAAGGAATTCTACTGCTTTCTGTGTACCCCCTTCCCTAATTTTCATTAATCTCTTGAAAGCTTCACAAGTTTTGAAATTTTGCTAAGTGCACATTGATAGCCATTGTGGTGAACTGTATTCGAAGAACTGCATGACTTATGGGAAGGAATTTTTGAAAAGTATTATCAAACTGGCTGTTCTTTAAAACAGTCTCATCATTTCCCTCCAATATGCAAGGACCAAATTAAGAGAACTTTTCATCGTCTTGTCTGATTTTTACTACTTGAATTCATTATCCACAACATTCTTTGTAAAACAGTATGTACTAAAATTTGTCAGGATGGGATGCTGCTTCTGGATGTGGCAACCTCTTTTGCAAAGCAGGATGTAAGATCGCACAGAGGACAATAGGAGAAAATGGAGTTGCTTGCCCATAACTGAATGGTTCTCTTTGCAGTTTTGCATGACATATGCTTTGGGAGGGGACTATAAAGTGCTACACCTTTTGGACTTCTACAGTGGTTAGAAGGAGCTGAAGGAAGATATGGCCAGCCATATCTGCTATGTCATGAAAAAGAACAAGGTGTTTCCCTGATCGTATTAAGAATTCTGGGAGCCAATGTGGTGTAGTGGTTTCAGCATTGGATTATTACTGTGGAAACCAGGGTTTGAATCCCAGCTCGACCATGGAAACCCACTAGGTGATGTCTCAGCCTTAGAGAATGGCAATGACAAACCCCCTCTGAAGAAACTTGCCAAGAAAACCCTGTGATAAATTTGCCTTTGAGTTGACTTGAAGGCACATAACAACAACAAAATTAAGAATTCTGGAAGATTCCCTTTAGTTTGTGAAATACTTTATGTATGAACAGGAGGGCACTTGAAGAACACCAGTTCCAGATAAGCAACTCTTATTTTTAAGCCAACAATTCTCACCCAACAGAATTTTAAAATTCTACCAATAAGCCAAATAAAAGCAGCATAGTCAAATAAAAGCCAAGTAAAAAGTTAGCATTAGTCGTTCTCCGAAAGTTTAAGAGCAATATCTACAGATATTGTGGCCTGCCCCAAAAGTGGTATTTTAAAGGTTTGGGGATAATAATTCATAAAATGATGGCTCTGACAATTCTCTTTGTTCTACAAGAAGCAAGTTGCCATTTCCATGAGAGTTGAACATCTTGATCTTGCACTGATCCTTCAACTTCTTTTAATTAACTCCTTGAAAAGAAGCTTGCAAATAGTGTCACCTTAGTACTTGAGGCCCTCTAGAGCAAATATTTTAGAGACATTTGTTCTGGAACAATAAAGCAAATTGGATTCAGCAAAGCCCAGTACCTAGGAAATGAGAATAGCAACAGGGAGATTTGTTGTGAGTCAAATGTGTTTAATAGAAAGCTTCAAAAATTTGCATCAAAAATTATACTCAAAACTTTAATCAGAGTGTATTTTGAAATACATTTGATTTTTTTAATGTAAATTATTTTAAAACATACAAAAATCGTATTAGCTATAAATATGAGGCCACGTAAAGTAACATGTTTCACTAATTCCATGAGTGCTGTTCAGTTCCTTATTAAATATACGTGTGAAATAGTTTGAGCCTTTTTTTAATGTTTCACTGTACAAACTATGATTAGAAGGCTACAGGTTTAGGTGTGAATACAGAATTGTTGCTGCTGCTGTGTGCCTTCAAGTCAGGTGTCCCTAAGATGACTCCTATCACCACATTTTGTAGTAACATTTATTAAGAGGGGGTTTACCATTACCTTCCTTTAAGACTGAGAGAGAATGACTTGCCCAAGAGTTGAGTGGAGATTTGAACCCTTGCAGTGGCGTCATTAGGGTTGGTGTCACCTGGTGCGGTAACTCATGGTGTCACCCCCCATTAACCTCCTCCTATACCACACCATACAGAATCCTTAGTAATTTTTTTTTGTACTAATGTTACTCCTAAATCGTAAATCCCATATGTCACTGAACATAATGGGAACAGTTGTGACATAAACACCTAGCACAGTTAAAATTATACTTTTAAATTACACTGTCATATGCACAGCCTATATCATGTCCTTAAAGTGACAACTTGGTAAAATGTGATATTTTAAAAGAAAATTTAAAATAATATTTTTAAATATATATATATATATATATATATATATATATATATATATAATTTAAAATTTCTCTGTTCTCTTCTCCTTTCTCCTCCCACTGAGTCTCACCTCATTCACCTCATCTCTTCAGCATTTTAATGGGACACAGGTGAATGCCACAGCCTGTTTCTGCCCAAAGGCAAATGTTTGAGGAGTAGTGGAGAGAGCCAGCGTGGTGTAGTGGTTTGAGTGTTGGACTATGACTCTGAAGATCCCACCTCAGCCATGAAATCCCACCTCAGCCATGAAACCCACTGGGTGGCCTTGGGCAAGTCACACTCAGCCTCAGGGGAAGCCATGGCAAACCTCCTCTGAACAATCTTGCCAAGAAAACTCCATTATATATTCACCCTAGGGTTGCCATAAGTCAGGAATGACCTGAAGGCACACAACACACATGGGGTCACCACACCTTAGAGTGTCACATGGTGCTGCCCGCATCCCTTAGTGATGCCACTGGTTACTTGGTGTCCTAATCCAACACTCAAACCACTACACCACAATGGCTTCACAGAATTACAGTAGACAAGAAATTTTAATTTCCTCACATTCTATAGTACTATATCAGAAGATTTTAAACAAAAATCACTATAAAGTCCTGCATTCACATTGCTGATTTTTTTATTCTAGATTTTAACTATTGTCATTAATTCAGTCCCAACACATGCATCACACTTCACACAACAGCCTGTTAATTATGAATTACTATGGAATTTCAAACAATAACCACTAGTTGGTGTATTCCAAGAACTTCTGTGTTCCATGCAGACTCTTATGGTATACATTCCCTCATAGAAGCAGGACTGATGAAGATATGTTAATGGAAAAAATAGCCTCTGCAGATCTTATTTACTATATATTGCTGAGTTTCCTGTTTCTAGGTTTTGTTCTGAAATCATCCTGCTGCTCTTTAGCACTTTGCTTTTTATACCAAACATTAATCTCATTTATTTAATTTAAAAACCCTGTGACTGTATGCAACCCTGTCAAATATGATAATTTTATTTCTTTAGCAAAGGACGTAGATAAAAAAGTGTTTTTTCTTTGTGGTTTCTGTGATTCTACACTTGTACAGAGCATCTTATGGTGAAAAACCCATTCCCTTTCAGAAATGTTATTAGTTTTTCTCTCACGTAAGTTTTATAATAATAATAATAATGATAATAATAATAATAATTTTTATTTATAACCCGCCCCTCTGCGTGGCAATCGGAGCGGGGTACAACAGTTTAAAAACAAAATAAAAGCTCATTCTCATGAGACGTTCATATTGCAGTAGAAGGCTGTTTAAGCCTCTCCTAGAAGTCATTCAGCTTTTGTATCTAAAGAAACATAACAACAATATTAACTAGAAATTTCACAAATCTTACGGTGGGTCATGTTTCTTAATTAAATTCTAAAGTTAAAATATTAATTGAAGTAGAAATTGGACCACTGAAATAATCCAGGAGAGAGGTAAGTTGGGGTCCTGCATAAGGAGAAAAGAGGAATATAAATATATATAAACAAAGAGTCTTCTTTAAAAAGAATCAATAAACTTTAGTTTTCAGTGGGAGTTGAGGGTATGGTGTCTTAAGAACTGTGGATCTTTCCAGTTTATTTCCCACATTTCAATTGAATAATTCTCCAGGCAGTTTACAACCGGTTGTACTAATACAACCTTCTTTCCCAGACCAGACCAGACCAATATGCATATAATCCTGCAGCCTTTTATTAGGTATAGCCTCCAGTGGCTATTAATTCCCAGTCAGATGGCTGAGGCTTGAGTGTGCATCTCTGCAGGCCCAGGGCAACCAATAGCTGGAGTAAATGCTCTTTCTGCAAGCCCTATAGTTGTTTGTTCTCCAGCTAGTGGATGTATCCAGGCCTTTTCTTTGTGAGAAGCAAGTGATGCTGCCTCTCAGTGGACCATGGTCCATCAGTTAATGGGTCTGTCGTGGTCCATCAGCTCTACAGTGCAACAGCAACTTGTTGGAGCTACATGTTCTTATTTGGTAGGGGAGCAGGGAAGCAAGTTGTGACATCTTGGGCCTACTGAAGGTCTACTGTTGTAAGTAATTTGCTGTGTTCTTTTTTATTTATTTATTTTAAAGCAAAAACAATCCCACTAATACAGCTAGGTTTGCATCAAAAACCTATGTGATGCTAAACGATTAAAAAGTGGGAGCAGGTCAGCAAAGAATATGCTAACCCACAAGGACTCCAGAATAGGTTATATTCCCATTTATCTGGTCAACTAAATTCAGCTACAACATCATGCCACCCATATTCCCATGCTATCCACTGTCTTTTAAATTATAAGGTAGGGCAGGGACTAAGTACCAGCTTTTATGTGTTGCTCTGGAACCTTTTTTTTTTAAAGGAGTGGGGTAAAATTCTTCAAATTTCATAAATAAATAAGTACATCCCTCAGATTGCCTGTTTTGTTACCGTAAAGGTTGATTAGAGTGTATTGTGTATGACTACTTGAATTTCTACCAGTATTCTTTTTAGTTGCATACACATTTATGTGCTTAACATAAATACTGCTGCACAATAACAGAGGATCCAAAACAGTTTAACCTATTAACTGTTTTTCTGCTTAACTTGGAGTAGTAAAACCTCTTCTAACTTCTCTTATCCAAGTGTAAAGAATTTCAGTGCTTCCAAAATATGCTCAGGCTTCTACAAATTTCCAAGTGAAAGACATATAGCTGTGTGATGTTTATAACATAAATATGCTCTGGCAATAAGTATTCTAGTAATTCATAATAGGATTTGTAGAAGTTAGGATTATTAGTTCACTACTTTGGGCATTCTTAAAACATCCTCTTGAGTGTGATTTCAATATTAGTAATCGTCTTCAAGATAACCTTGCACATGAAATTTTGTGAAAGCTACCAACATTGGGGCTTTAAATCAGTCCATGTATTATCTTTGCCAATGCTTTCAAAGAGATTCTGGGTTTCCTTTGCTACATAGAAACAAGTACAGTTTGTGTTTTCGGCTTTGATGTAAGATAAAGATTAACCACAACGGATGGTCGAAAGCTGAATATTCCTTCGGTTTGACAAATAAAGTAAATAAATAATGACATGGAATGTATTACTTCCTGAATATGTGTCCAGGTTTGTGACCTTCACTGTCAGATGAAATGCACATAGCATCCGTTCTGTTCAGCTCCTTCAAGTGGGGAGATCTTATTACTTAGATCCTAAACCTATATGCAAAATTACATTTGCATTCATAAATGTGCAAAATCATTCTTTCCATGAAGAGAAAGCTTAGCTTTCCCTAACAAAATCACTCATGGTTGGCATAAGGAAAAGAGATTTTATTAAGAGAGAATGGTTCTATCAGATCATTCTCTCCTGTTCAAAATAATTTTGCATATGAAGATAAAATTTGTTGGTGGGCATTTTTCTGGAATTAAGTGCATTTTCGAGATATTAAGGATGATTGCTGTATATACTGACTCGTTTGAGACACTGATGAAGAAAGCAAATGATGACTTTGAGATATATTGGTCTGTTGTAAAAGAGAGAGTCTTTTTGGACAGAACTATATACTACATTTCTTTACAATCAAACTGCAATTGTATTTATGCAATGCTGGTTCTTGCAGATTGGATCCAAGTACAAGTGTCTCAGTATGCATGTCCATATTAACTCAGAAATAGTCTTAGTTTCTTTATGTAATTGCTACTGTGAGATTGCATAATAAATCATCACAGCAAATATAGGATTAGACTTAATGATGCATGTGCACACTAGCTTGGTACAAATAAACAGGAAGTTTGTGTGTAAAAGATCCATCTGTCAAGATTTGTTTCTTAAACTAGAAGAAGGATGATTTGTATCCTATTTCCAGACAGGCTTACAGGAGAGGAAGCCCACTAATGAAGCTTTAATGAAAGAGAAGTTATATTTTGAATCACATTTTCATTCCATTTTTGTATCTGAACTTCTGTTCAGTAAGGGCCTGTATTTGCTGCATACCAAATAGTTCATGTTTAATGTGATGTGCACTTATAATCTTGACTTAGCAAATTCTTAAGTTAGTGAAAAACGAAAGAGTTGTCTCTATCATTTGGGTGGGGATTTTAGGAAGACATTTTTAAAAAAATCTTGTGGGTTTTTTTTTGTTTTGTTTTTTTACTAAACTGTTCCAGTACTCCTATGAAAAATTGGTACTTTTCATTTGTGAGCAGCATTACAAATTGTGTAAATCACTCATATGTTCTTTGAGGAAACACTTTTCTTACCACTTACAGTTTTTCAGCACTTGTTTTCATTCTGTAGCTTGACAATGCCATTATTGAATGCATGTGGATGAAATAATATGTAATACTGGATATAGGTCATAATACTGTTACTGCAGAGCAGAAATGCAGATTTATTTAAGTGTAGTCCCATGTATGTCATATCAGTCCCATTGAGTAAAATGAGGGACAATGTCATGTAAGCATTTGTAGATATGAAGCCAGTGGAACAAGTAAACCATAACTTCCATTGTTTTCAGTGGGACATAGCAATGGCCTGATGTCCTAGGCTTCTTATTTAGGAGGTATATATCCTGTCCTTCCTGCATGAGGCTAGTAGAGGTTTCCTCATTTTATCATCATTTTATTATATTTGTGGGTATTGCTAGGCAACTGCCTATCATTAGTTCAGTTGATTTTGAGTAAGGAAGTTGTTTATGTAAAGTTACATGGAAATATTTTCCATTTAAGTTCTTAATGCCTTGAAAATCTCATATAGTACTAATACTATAAGTAAATTGGACTAATTGTCCCATTGCCATTAATGCAATGTATTCCTCATTCACTCAGAAATAAATTGCATTATAATTGCAGTGGGATTTATTTCAAGTAAATATACTGGGTATCTACCTCTTGGCTCCATGAAAGTGGGAAAATAAAAAGTCTTTATAAAAATGAAAGATTTATTTGAAACACTATTTTCTGAAACAGTTACTAGAAATTGGATTATACGAAAGTAAAAAAAAATCTGTCATAGTTTTATTATTAGCTAAATTCTATAGGAGTTTCAGCTATCCTTGTTAGATTATGGTTCCTGTTTAATATGTTTGTTTGTTGATTTCTTAGGAGCATATACATTTTGTAGCAGCTATGTAAGATGAAATAAAATGAAACCAGTGTGTGAGAAATTCTCTGGAAATCAACATTTGAATAATACACACTATATTTTAGAGTACTGAAACCTATAGAGAGCATAGTTTGATTTGACATCCTAATATATTCTCTGAAGTTTTTGCAGAATCAGGACTGGGTGATTTAGTTCCTATTATAGTCCGTCTTTACTTCTATAGTGTTCCATAGTTTAATTAACTGTAACCATCTCAGATTTGTTCACACCCCTTTATTCCAGCACCATTTTTGTTAAAATACTCACAATTCCATGGTATGATCAAGTTGATGAAATAATATTTCAGAAGAGATAATGGTTTTTAGTAAGAACTAAATTATAAAAAAAAGTTCATTTGTTTTATTTATGGCTGTTGCAAAATAGCAGTTAAATGGGTTGGGTTAGATCAGTTGTTTCCACTACTACTGTACTATAGTGCAGCCATTTAGCCCCTTTCATCAGTAAGTGGTCAGTTAAATCACTGGTAAGTTGACATATTAAAAATTATTTAGGATAACATGATTTTTTAAACCTAGACAGACATGTTGCAGAAGATGGAAAGCAGAGAGAGGCCTATGCTATATAATAGTTTACATTTGATTAGGACAGTAATCTTGTAGTAATTAGAAGAAACCAAATGTGGGAGGTTGGAAAAGAGATGGTATAGTCCATTAATGGTTGGATTTGAAAATCAAGCTCTCCCTTCAGTGTCAGCACTTCAGTATTTGTGGCTAACTAGGAGGCTTGGCAGCTTTCTGAAAGAAGGGAAACTGACAGTTGTCCAGATGAGCACTGTGCTGCCACTCATTTTAATAAGATGACTGAAATAAGCTTATGTATACATAATTTATAAATGTCATGTATACAGGTCAGTATGGATCTTGCCGTGTTGTTAAGATGGAAACTGTCCTATGGATGTGGTTTCAATATTGTAATGCTAATAATGTCTTAAAATCTCATCTTATACATGGTTAAATGTGCTGTTAAAAACAATTTATTTAAAACACCATTCTGGTTTGTGTTGTCCATATTTTACAAATTGTACAGAAAGGCTAATAGAGCTAAAACTTCTAGTCCTAAATATGATCAGTGGAAAATATATTCCCTTGAACTTACCTATTTTTCAGTAAATGTATTTAGGATTGCTATGGGTAAAGTCCTATAGGAAATCTTTAATGACAATGGAACACTGATTAAGATGCTTTCAGTCTTGTAGAAGCCTTGTGAAAAAGAGTATTGTTTTCCTGGTTTTTCTTAAATATCCAAATACAGCATTTAGGCTTAATAGTCATTGTAAATATTTATTGGTTTTTTTTCCAAAAGAGAGCGTTTGACATTTTTCTTCTACTCTCTAATGGTTTTTTCATAAAATATTATAGCTATTTAAATACGTTTAACAACCCCTTCCCTTTTTGTCTTAGATCTGCTTCCAACTGCAGATGCAATGACTGCACAATAACTTCTGTGGTGTGACAGGTAAATTTTACAATTTACCTGCTATAATAGTGTATTCTGTAATGCCATTCAATCATCTTGGTATTTTACTTGCCTGATTTGGTGAGTGCAGCAGATTTTCAATTTAAATATAACTTCATCTGTTTGATTAAAAAGTAACAAGACATTATCTGTTGCAAATAAAGTTCAGAAGCAGAGATGATTTTTGTGTCTTTTAAATATATGTGTGTGTGTTTGCAATGGCTGTGAACGGATGATTAATACTTCTCTAATTTCGAGGTTTACTAGTCTAGCTTACCTGTTTTTTTGCATGAATAGCTGAAATTGATGGCTGTCGGCTATAAGCATTTACCTGTTGATGTTTAGTGGATGGATTTCTTTAAGGATAATGTGGAATCCCATCATTGGACATTCATTTATTTGCTGCTCATCAAGATGATTGACAGCTTGGCCAACAACGTGCGTGGGTAAAGGAAATCCCCCTTCCTTTGTGTGGTGTGAGTGTGTGTATAAAAAAATTACCTTTTAGGTGAAAAATATTCAGAGGAAATACATTCCAGCCTTCTATTTTAGTTTCCTTGTCCACAGATACTGGATGTTTTAACAAAACTCTGTTTTTATTGTGCTAATTGGGTGATTTGAAATAAAGATGCAAGAACATGGTGGTGTCTGATTGCCTAAATACTGTATGTAAAATTTGAAGATGTTGTGACATGGTATTTGAAAATCATCTATTGCCTCCTGAATATTTTATAAAGGCTGTAAACCTTAACATAAGAAATAAATCATCTCCTAATGGGATTCACATTAGTTTTAACAAAGAAGTTCTGAATGCTAAGCTTCTCGTGGTTTTGTTTGCTTAAAGAAGTATTTAATAAATTGAAATTTTTGCAAGAGACTAGACAGCCCAACTGAAAGGGAGCCAATAGGCCAGAGAAATTGATTGTTCTCAATCAAAGGCTTACAGAAGCATACTAGGCCATGAGTTCAAGACCTGTGGAACTAGGCCTGGGGGCCCTAGGGACACTCCCATACATTGTTTATGCTTTTTTGCATGTGTATTCTACTTTAGAAAAATTACTTAAGGCATCACATTGCCATTGCTCTTCAATCAAAGGGGAATTTCCAAAGTGGTTTATTGAAAGATTAAAGGAGCAGGCTGCTGTTTTAAAGGAAAGAAGTCTTAAAGGTCTGTTGGTTTAACACAAGCCCCTTGCATGAATCTAAACACTTTTATCAATCTTCACCTTATCATATTCTGCTGACTTTAAAATAAAGAAACATGTCACAAAATAAAGAATTGAACTTCCTTGCTCATAAGTGATTTGGGGTGGGGAGATGTCCATGATTTCTGTGCTGCTTTGTACAGAAATAGAGCAGCCTTGCACACTTTGTGACCCACCAAGCTGAATGCAGCCCTCCAGCCATCTGGGATAACCTGGCAGAGGCTTAGGAAGCCTCCTGCTTCCATGCTTAGAACAGTACAGAGACGGAGGCAGAATACATACTTGTAGTTTGTTTTTGTTTAGGTAGGTCGCTTGTGCAAGCATGCTGTACAGCTGCTAAGGTTGGAAAGTAAATTATTGTTACTCCCTTCTGTTTTAAAAACATCCTTGCTTTCCAGAAGATATTAAATATCACATATTCAAAATTCTAGGCTATAATACTTTGAGCAGAAAACTCTTGTGGCATCAGTTCTGTATTCCTTGCTTTCATTTCATTCAGATATGTTACCTTATATTGCTTTTGTTATTGTTAGAGCATAACAATATAGTTAGAAAACTGCACTGTCATTAAAAGATATTTAAATACTAATGGGTTAATGAAAATATTTTGTTGGCAGGGATAATTGGACTGTGATTCATAATGGAATATATATTTCTGTCTATAATTAAAGGGTTCATTCCTGGAGGAAAATCCTTTATATTTGCATTCCATAACCTTCTGTTAATTAACTTTTTACCTTAATTATATTTTAAAGATTCTTAAGTTTTTCTTCTTCTTCTTCTTCTTCTTCTTTGTGGAAATGTGAATACAAACATTTATAGTCAAATTTTGTATGTAAGGAAACATTGGTTATGGTTTTACAAGTAGTTGGGATCTAAGTATGTATCTACTTAGAAGTAATTCCTTGAGTTCACTGGTCTTATTTCTACATAGGTGGGTATAAGATTACAGTAAGATTGATGCTGATGGAACATTTGATCAAATCGTACCAGACATTCATCCTAGGACAAGGAGTTCCATATTCTGCATCATGAAAGAAAAGATCATTTTGCGCATACCAGAGAGTCTTGCCTCAAAATATGTTCAACAGCTAGTTTGAGTAACAAGATACATTTGTAGGGGACAGTGAGCAGTCCTTCAACTATTGTAGAATGTGACAGCAATACTACCAGTGTTTTCCACAGCTTACTGTTGTTTTCCAGAGGTGTTATTAATGACAAATGAGCTTTTGGAAATCTTTGTGTGTGTTTTCTGTTCCATATCTGAATGCATGGGGATTGTATGTGCAAAATATTTACCCTACATCTTTTGTGCTTTTGAGGCCCTAGAGTACACTCTGCTTTCTTCCTTTTAAGTACTCATAGCTCCTCTTCTCTGTATCCATCAACATCCTAAACCACTGCTACATTCTCCTTCTGTTTCAATTATATATATATATATATATATATATTTCCTCTGTTATTTTGCATATATCTTAGCCTGCTTGATTTCTTTTGTCTTTTGAGCACCAGCAAAGACTGGGCAGAAGTGCTACAGAAATATTTAAAATAAATAAATAAAGTTCATTTTAAAAACAACAACAAAGGTGGCCATATTGACTATAGGAAAAACCCTGAAATCCTATCAATGTAATGCCAGTATTAAGCAACCAAATTAATCACAAAAGATGGGGGAGATAAAAAGACTGATTAAACAGTGTCTGGAATACATCCTGCAATAAGATGGAATGAGGCAGATAATTTAATAGGATCTGTAGAAAGTTTCACCTACAGTAACACCTAGGAATGCAGGAAGGAGGAAGGGCAAATATTTAATATAATGCTTCCTCTTCCACAGCTGCCTAATCTTTGGGACAGTTTTCATAATGTTTCTTAAAAATGTGGTTGTACAAAGAAGAGTTCTAATTATGCTTAAATACTTGCTACTGCTAAAATATCTCATCTGTAATTATAGTGAAAATGTGTGTGTGTGTGTGGGTGTGTTCCTTATTGTTCATTTCAGATATATTCTGAAAATATTTGTAAAATCTTCAAATTTTTTCGTGTCCTGGATTTTATTTACAGACTTAAGTTCTGCAACTTTCAAGTAACAAACCAGGGGATGTGTAAAGAAATACAGTTTATTTTCTTTAGCATGTCCATTTTCTCAGTGTGCATAAGGGAAAGAAAGGTTATTGTATTTTTTGATTTAGAAGCTGTTAGAAAGATCTCTTGAGTCTAATCCAGGCTGTATGGAAAACAAGGGAGGGCACTTCAGAGGATTTGTTGAAGTTGTGCTATTGTCAGTCTTCAAGGTTTTAGAATGCTCTTTCAGTGGGTCAAGATGACCTCATCTTTCCATGGCTGCTAATCCACAGTTTCCATTTTCATGGGGGCTTAGAAAAGTTTATTTAGGGAAAATTTTCCCCCCTGGAATAATCAACTATAATTTGCATGTGCTTAAAAAATTGAATCAATAACTTTGTCAACTTCTTCTGTGTGGCTTATTGTGAACAATTTTTAACTATGGTGACTATAAAATGTAAGCATCAATTGTATATGCTGAAGCATTCTGAATGATGTTCTCCATATTGGTAGAATAATCAATATAATACTACTTTAACAACATAGAAAATTCAGTATTGACACCAAGAAGCCCTGCAGTGATTCTGATGGAGTTATTAGTGCAGAGGATCTTCCAAAACAAAACAACGCCCACCCAGTCACCCCAAATTTCACTCACACTATAGCCCTGAACATCTGAAGAGTTGTTCAAGTATGCAGAATAAATAAATGGAAAAAGAAGGACAAAGGTAAAGGTGTGGGTAGCATTATAGAACTGGAGCCCATTCTCCCCTCCTCTTACATATAATGTCCCCTTGGCGTTATAAGTTCTTTGTAACAGATGCAGATACCATTACACGAGGTGGCTGTAAAATTATTTGACATTGGGAGTCATTTACGAGTAGTAATGCTCTGAGAAAAAATATAAATCAGTGTGTCTTCATATAATTATGGGTTATCATTATGCCACACTGTGTAAACATAGGGTGAAAGGAACAGTTTACTCAACATGTAATTCTGCAGTATCAGAGAATGCCTTTTTCCTGTAGGCACAAGGAAGTTATTTTCTTCAGCATGTGATGACTGTTCCTATAGAAAGAACCAAAAGGTTTTAGTTTCCTGGAAGTTCCCCAAAGTAAAAGATGCTTCAAGGTTCATATGGACTTTAAGATAGTTTGCCAGTATGAGTAGCCTCCTAGGATATCCTTCAGAGAAGAAGGTTGGAAGTTATTTCCTCAGATTTTAAACTATGTTCACTGGATTTTGACATCATGGTCTGTGAAAAATCTGAAACTGTTTTGCTTGTCAAGTCACTCTGTAAATTAATTAGGAAACACTAGTTTGCATGTCAGAAAGACCTTCAGATGCTGAAGCCAGAGGGGGTTCCCCCCCTACGTATTTATGATGTTATGTATTCCATTTTACTTCTAATGGATGCACAGATCTGTCCTCCGTAATCATATGTCATATCATCATGGATCATTAACTCATATCACTTCAGGCAATCACCTTAGGCGATTACTCAGTAGTGGAGCTTATCTGAGAGGTGAACAGTCTATCATAGGTTATTTTATCAATTAACAAGCAACGAAATTGTACATAAACACAAACGGTCTGGCTTTCCTCCAGTTAAAGATGAGAGAATCCAGAATTGTTTGTTTTGCTAATTCGCTAATAATTATTTGTGGTACCCCACCCATATACTCTGAAATACTCATTTGCACTGTACTCTGAGGGGAGGGGGGAGAAAAAAAAGAAGAGAATGAACTTGTTACCTTCTTCAAACCAGACCACAAATTAGTACTTTGGAAGAAGATTTTCTTATTCACATGGATTCTGTTTGCTGGGACAATTATCACTGGGAAATGTCACGAGCCCTTTTTAGTCCATAAAACCATGCTTTAACATGTACCTGTTTTAAAAAAAAAAAAAATCTGTGATGAGCCAACTTGAAACAGAAACCAAGCAGCCAAAAGCAGAAATCTAAAGCACAACTGAGGTCTAGTATACCCATTTAGATCCTGATGATTACCTGAGTTCCTTCCCTAAATGAAGCGGCAAATCCTTTAAAGTGGCAGTGCTCTGGCACAGATAATAATACACTTTTTTGCCATTTATAGCCTCAGAATGGAATTTTTGTTGGCTGAGAATCTTTAGGAGAGTGAAGAGCTCTGGATATGGCGAATATATAGAATTTAGGCTCCTCACTTAAGTGTCTGAGTCCAAGTCAAAATTTTATGCCCCATTCCTTCTACAAGGTCTAGGTCACAACTTCTCCATGCAACCTAATCTCACAGCTAGGTATTGTTATAGTTCTAGTCCTAGTGTTAGCCACATCTCACAGGAAGAAAAGTGAGAAAGAACAGTGAGTGAAAGAAAGCACGCTAAGCAAAGGGTCCTGTACAGCTGATGCCATGCTTCTATGTGCACACAGGTACTGACAAATCTAGCTTTGGAGGAATCCTTTATATACAGTTATAAAACTTGATTGCCAATGTTTGGAAATCAATCTCCTATAGCTGACATTAAAGTATACATGTTAGATTGTTACAATTTACTCTCCATTCCCGTCTTTTGTGCTCAGATGTGAACATTAAATAAACTGTGGTGGCAGGTTTAAAGACTGACTACTGAATGTCTAAAGTAATGCAATTTTTAGTTTTTTAAAAAATAAACAGTGCTGAGATTTAAAAGAATCTTTAAAACAAAATCTATAAGGAAAAAAAAAACAACCAAAAACCAGACTCCCTATGTAAACTAAATTTGTTTGTTTCAGACTGTTCAGAACTATTCCCTAACAATTAATGCCATAAATGAGATAGATCTTCAGATATAAATGCAGAGCTCTTTTCTGTCTTGTTAGCTTTACAACTGGAATCCCTGGCTGCCTGGCAGTCAATAGTATAGTTTTCTCATTGCACAGATTTACATTAGTTTCCATATTATTTGTATGGGACTGAGAGAAGGTTCACTCATCCATTGCAAAGAGGCCCTTTATACAAGTCTAGTATTCTTTTTATTTCCGGGGGGTTGCTTGTTGCTGTATAACAGAGTCCTACAGTATAAGAAAAAAAATGGTGTGCTCCTTTTTTATGGGAAAGAAAGAGCAAGGTTTTGAACTGGGGAAATGGCTATCATTCATTTGAAATCTGTTTTTTATTTTAAAGGTGAATGCAATCTTGGCAATTTAGTTTTGGACAGGGTACATTGTTTACTTAATACTTAAAAGCTACTTGTTGAGTTAATAGTTCCCAGTGACATTAGAAGTCAAATTATTCTAAGTACTCATCTGCAGTTGGTATTCAAAATATCCTAAATATAATTTCTGTTCCTCTTCCTTCACTCTCCCTGGTGTTTTCATAAGAGTATGCCACATGAGTAAATCCTTAAAATGGAAAAAGTAATCCAATTCTAATGCTGACAGTATTACCAAAGTAACTGATTCTAAGGATGAACAGAATACATTGCGTTGAATAGCCCTGAGAAATGGATTTTCATAAACTTTTTTATCCAGAGTAACTGGTTTCATATATGCAAAATAAATGGCATTGTGGAAAATATAAAGTTCATTAATGCACTGTGTATTTTTATCCCTTTTAATGTAATTTGGAGATTATACACCATAATAGGATTTATTACATTATACTGTTTAATCTTTAGGATGTTGCAAACACATCAGAGGTAGTTGGCAGTAACTCCTTTTTGCTTGGGTTTGTTTTAAAACATAAAGATATAGTATTAATAGAACATGAATAGTCCATTTATTTTACCTAACATTTAACATTTAAACAATATTTTATCTCATACTTTATTTGGTTCTTCTACTGTCAGAGTGACTTACAACATTTTAAATTTTAATTTCTTACTCACTTCCCCCAATTCCCAATACTTATCAACTGCTTCAAGTCACATTTTTGGTGTGGTTCATTCCTCCCAGAGCTTACAATGTTACTGGCCAAAAGTATTTCATTGAGTTATTCATTTGGGACCAGCAGGCCATGATTTCTTGTTTCTTGATGCTCCAAGTATCAATATGTTTCATGTTCTTTGCTCATGCTTGCCTTACTTGTTAATTTGGGCTCAAGGAGGAATAAAGAGGCTCTTAGGTCTCCTTGCCTGTATTGAGGTGCTAGCTAGCTGGCTTATGGTTTAATCTGGGTTTTTCCCCTCCAAACATTCAGCTGAGTGTCTTGCATTCTGCTCCTCACTTGGATTCTCCTGAGTATATCAGAGAGGGACCTATGTGACACAGCAGGAAATGTGGCAGCGCTCACATTTTCTCAGACATTGTCTCAATAGGACCCTCTCCAGGGTCATGGAGATAAAGGACTGAAGTGGGAAGCAAGATCCTTCAACCCAGAACTATTGTTTAAAGATTCATTTACTTTAAAAAGCAAACAAGCCTACCCACTCCCAACCTGGCCACTTTGTATATGGCAGCAGATACTCCACTTTACTAAGAGGCAGTGCACACCCCTCCCAAATAACAAAGAAAGCCTCACAGTCATTACTCTCATCCCAGTAATGGCTGAGTAACCATTTCATTGTTTCGGTAAAGGAACAACACCAAAAATGCCCTCCCTGCTATCTCTCTGTCCCCCCGCCCTGAGTCATGGGGGCAATTTGCCCTGTTTGTGCCCCCAACTGTTGTAAGTCCAGAAGAGGTCTTTTTCTTGAAACAGGAAATGCCTAGAAGTCACTTTTCATTTTGAAATGTTTCTGTGGACCTAAAACAACCTCGTGTGTATATGTGGTAAGAAGGCAATGTTATCTCCACACTCTCTAAATGACACAGAGACACTTGGTGTTCAAAAATTGCAGGAAGGCCTTGGGAGCCACATATGGCTTTCAAGTTCTCCACCTCTTGCTTTCTGTTGTTGCCATCTGTCTTGTATGTATCTACAAATGTATCTACATTTTCCTTTCTCTTGTCATTCTCAGCCTAAGTCTGCTGCCCTTGCCCTTCTATAATGGCAGTCCCATTTGGACCTTGCAGTATTTGTTTAATCTTTCCAAATTCCAAGCAAGATATTTTCTTTGTTGTGGCATGAAACACTCACTGCATGAATGTACAGGACCTCTTCTCCATCCTAGTAATAATCCCTTGTAAATAAGTTGCAAAGGCAAATGAGTCACTGTATACATTTGTTTCTTGTAAACTCTATGTAGGTTGCAGCAACATTGTGGCAAAGCTTTAGCTGTAGAAATGGGGAAGAGTTGCTTGTACATGAATGGTGCTATATATATATAAATGCTGATAATAACAAGAAGAAGAAGAAGAAAAATCACAACCTGGCGCTAGGCTGTGTTTCCCCAACTTTGTGTCATAACTGCAAGTGTTTCTTAACATGTCCCTCAGAAGTTTACATGACTTCCTAAATCAGTAGTCCTTGCGTAGCCAAGGTTGTAGATAACCTCTTTCATATTAGGGCAGGTACTTCAATGAGTTGCTGTTATGTCATATCACCACGACTGACTACATCAATCTTAGCATTTAATCTCACATCACCAAGCCAACATGGCCAACATGGCTGAGGCTTCTGGGAGCTGAAGTCCCTCAGCCCTTAAAGGGAACAGGTTGCCTACCCCTGCATTATACAATTCTGCTTCCCTGTATTATTCCAGCCAGACACCCAGAAGAATACTATGGTCAGTTTTATCAAAATTATCCTGAGGGATCCAAGAGAAACATTTCCTTTGGCATAGTTTCAAAGTTTGGAAGCAAACTTTGAGACAGTCAATAAAGGACTATTTCAGTACAGGCAATACCATAGCCCACTCTGTTCAAGAAAAATGGGAGGCGGAGTTGCGAAAGACCTATTTCCCACATCTTTCATGGAGCCAGAGTATGCGTGATGGATGAGGTGTGGAAGCTCCTCTCCCCTAATTTATGTGAACATCTGTTCTGTTTTGTCCTTCTCTGATATACATAGCTATTGTGGGGATAAGTGTGTGTTTGTGTGTACACCCACAGCACAGGTAGTTGGAGTCTCTCCTATATTATTTACGCCCACTACTACAACTACTATCATCATCATCATCCATCATAGAATCATAGAGTTGGAAGAGACCCCAAAG
Organism: Phrynosoma platyrhinos; assembly: GCA_020142125.1. Taxonomy (NCBI): domain Eukaryota; kingdom Metazoa; phylum Chordata; class Lepidosauria; order Squamata; family Phrynosomatidae; genus Phrynosoma; species Phrynosoma platyrhinos. The sequence continues at coordinate 125,099,757 of CM034703.1, forward strand.
GCCATCCAGTCCAAGCCCTTTCTGCCATGCAGTAACTCACAATCAAAGCACTCCTGACAGATGGCCATGCAGTGTGTTCCACTGTTGAAAAATTTATGTTAGCAACTTTTTGAGGGCTTGCAGTTATAATTACAACTTACTTTTTAAAAAGTTTCTTTCAGATTTTGAGTCCACCTAACTCAGTATTGCTTAGCAGATCTCCAAGGTTTCGGAGAAGAGTCTTTTTCCAAACATGATATGGAGATACCAGGGATTAAACCTGCAACCTGATGCCATGTTCTTACCCAGAGTGTTCCAGCAGCCACCTTCCCCCTTCATTTCCAAAATCATCATCATCATCATCATCATCATCATCATCATTTCTGCTTTTCTGTTGGTTACTGCTTGTTACACTGGTAACATTACTACAGTCACCCCTCTCTTTTTGCAGACTTGATTTCTGCGGTCTTGAATATTTACGGAGGGGTGAGACCCATTGGCTAAAATGGCGAGTTTCCATTTTTTGGGGGGGGCAGAACAGATCCCCGCGAAAACAGAGGGGCAACCGTAGATAGTTACCATGAACAATTATTTGTAGAATTAGAGCCCTTTTGTATAATTGAAACCACCCCTGTGTCAGGGAACTTTGGTACAGTACTTAGAAAATTCAGAGGGCTGTTGTGTTTATTCTTCTGATGGGTGGGAAGAATGGTTAAAGCCTTATTTGAGTGCAGAAGTATATTTAGAAAGCAAATGGTTTCATTCCCTGGACATCTGGGATAACCATTATCAAAAATAAGATACCACAAAAGACAACCAGCTGCCAACTAGTATAACAATAATCTAAGTTCCTACCAGAAATGGACAAACTCTCAGTGATTTGCAAGATGCTTTTTCTCCTTAGGCCTTACTGTTTCCCAAACACCACTTTTTGTTACTTAAAATGTGCAACAAGCTGAGGCTAAGCTTCCACCATCAGGGAGGAAAATGTTATTCTGAGAAAGACATCCAGAAATAAAATAGACATTTGGACACTACTACTTTGACAAAGATATCCATTAGTCAATAGATGTCATCCATAAATCTGCCTAAAATCTGTATTCTTTATTTTGATCTCCATTATAGATTTTCTTCATTATTATTTTTTTTACTTCATACAAAGTCTGAACTTTTTAACATTGGGATTATTCCTTGGTTTAACTCTTTTCATTGCATAAAATAAGCTTTGGATGCTTATTTAGATGTTCAGTGAAACAGTGTGGAGAACAGTAATTGTGATGTACTAAAGAATTAATCCATTTAGTCATGGGAAGTTTTACTTGGTTTTTCTCTTTCTTAACAGCTGAATTCCAGTATATGTTACTCTATACTTTGCTTTAAAATGTCAAAATATCCAGACTTTGTTTTAATACTATTCCTAGCCAAGTTCATTCTGTAACAAGTACCTGAGTTTTTGAAAGCTATTGCTTCTATGTGACACTTTTTACAGCTGCAAGCTAGTATGCTGATATTTTATTGAGGGTTTTTTTTGTGAAGAGCTCACATCACAAAACAATTATTTATTTTAATAATATTCAGAATTCTTTGCTATAATACTGTACGCCTTTGGGGATGGGCAAGTAGTATATATGAATTTTGGTGTAAGACAGTTGTTAAATTTGCCCTTGGATTATTTTTTTATACCTTATATTTGTTTATTTTTTTCCTCATTTCTCCCAGATGAAGCTTCTAGCTTCTGCATTTGTAAAAGTCAAAAATACTTTTCACCATTTACTTGGCTTACATTGGTAGCAAGAAGAGACTTGGGGAAACAATGGAATGTTATTTATAATTACTTTCAAAAGTCCAGTGGTGCAGATTTTCATGTGTACTAAATGTATCAGGCTAAAACTAAAATCCACTGGGGATACCTCTGGCAAAAACTCAACTTTCAGAGCAGCAAAAAGGGTTCAGCCATTTTATTTATTTATTTATTTATTGCTACTGACTCTGTGCCTTCCTTGAGTGTGGCACAAAAGACCTAAAATTGGAGGTGGGGGTTCAATTTGAGTTGATTTCATGCACTTTTGAGCAATTTGGGATTTTCGAACAGCAGCACAAAGTTAAAATTGGACTTAATTTCCTGCCTGAATTCTAGATTTGGGGTGGAATGAAGTCTTGGGGAATTGCACTGTGTTTTGGTTCTGCATGCTTTTAAAATACAGAAGACTGACAATAGGAATGGTAAGTGAGGATGGTTGCTATGGCACACTGAATTTAGAGCCTTGACAAATACAAATTAAAATAATATTCCTAATTTCCACTGAACACCTAAAAAGAGGAGGAAGTAGTTTAATTTAAAAAAAAAAAACAACACTAGCAATTATATGAAACACTCAAAATAATGGCCAATATTCTCTACTTAAAAGTTAAATTTGCATATTGTTGTCATCATCTCTATATTTCATATAGAAGCTTACATTATTATTATTATGCAGAACATACCTTGGGAACTATAATACCTGTATTGTGCTGGTTTTGTTCTGAGATAAGTAGACGTTTACTATTGTATGGAAATTTTTTTGAAATAGCATTGCCATATTTGATATACCTTTATCTGTATATTTCTGTAGTCTCTTGGATGCATAGATGAGATGCAATGTAAGATGTTCAAATCAAAAATTAAATTTAAATACTGGGAAAGGTACAGAATAAAGCAATCAAACCAATCATGAAGAAAGGCTAATAGAGCTTTAGATGATTTTTCATTCAAAAGTGAAAAAGGCAGGCTAAGATAATGAAGTTTATAAAATAATGCATAGTTTAGGATAAGTGGGATATATATGGTTTGGGATACATGAATAGAGTTTCTTCTCCCTTTTCTGCAACACTTAAAATTTGTACTTAAATTACTTAATTAAAGTGCTGGGTGCTTAATGCAGAACAGACAAAAGACTACTGCACATAATGCAAATCTCAGTGGATTTTATAAGACTGGCTGCTAACCATTCACTTAGATAATTTCAAAAAGAGGTTAAAATAAATGTGTAGAGAGGATAGACGTAAATATTTAGAGAGGATAGCCATGACAGCTACATAGCATTTGAAGATGGGCAAATGTTGGGAGTTAGGGAGCCAGATTCTCCCTGTCCCTCTCAAGGGACTTTGTAAGGCCACACTCCCTGAACCCCTAATATCTTTTTTGAAAATGTTGTTCTTCTAGAGGGCAAAGCGGAAATTTTTGCCATGCTGGAATTTCCAGTTCACTTCCTGTTAAAAAATGGTCTCTCCTAGGCCTAAAATCACCCACAGAGGGCCAAAAACATGGAACCAAAGTGTAGAGAAATTTCCTCCTAAATACCTTGAAGACACTAGATTTCATCTGATTTCGGAAGTTAAATAGGGTCAGCCCTAGTTAGTATTGGGATGGGAGACCACCAAAGAATACCAGGAACTAAGCTATACAGTATTTCAAAGGAAGGAAATGGCAAACCATGGCTGAGAATCCCTTGCCAAGGAAAACCTGCAAAATCCTGCACATAATTCACACGTGGTTGTTTTGCAAAGAATACAGTATTTTCTGTGCTGAAAATAATATTTCTGTGCACAGAAAGTGGTGTTTGCTGCACAGAAAATTATGACAATTTTAACCCAGAAAACTTACACAGGAAACAACATTTTTCTACACACACACACACACAAATAAACAAATTTTCTGCATAAAAATAAAACGCTGTTTCCCATGTAGAAAATGCTGTTTTCAGAAAATTGTGTGTGAGGTTTGCAGAGACTAAAGGATGAAACAGACCTCCCCAAAAGGGCAAATTGGGGCCGCCTGCCATGGCAACCAAATGCCAGGGCCCAATCCACCCTGAAGCCGGCCCAAATAGGAGCGGAAAAGATCCACTCCTATTTGGACCAGTAAAAAGCTGCCTTAGGTAGCCCTGCCTCAAATCCAAGGTGGCTTCAAGCTGCTTTGGGGATGTGTGGCATCAAAACACCATGTCCCCAGAGCGTCTTGAAGTCACTCCCATCTGAACGGCTGGGCAGCTTATGGGCAGCTTCGGGGTGTGCAGTGTCAAAACGCCACGTCCCCAAGCTGCCTGGAAGCTGTCTTTTAGGGCTGTTCTGTTCAGCCCCATAGTCCCAAATTGCAAATGGGCTTTCATAACTGTGCAGTTCCTCAAAGAGTTTCTGGTAACAAGAAGAAAATTGTTGAATTATTATTTGCTTCCTATGGGAAGCAAAGTGGAGAACTACAAGCTTACTGACCATACTGCTGCATCTAAATCTGCTCACAGTATATCAGAAGAGGATCTCAAGATAAAGTCTATTCTAAGTGAACATTATATAAAAAGGAGTCCACAACATACTATGTGACCCACGCTTAATTTTCTAACACATGATGGTTTTAGCATCTTATATGTTTTAATTACTAGAATAGCGGCGTGGGCGGCGGCCAAGCGGCCGGAAGAACCGGGCCGATAAAAAGGCCCCAGCAAGCCCCCACTGCGGCAGCGGCAGCGGCGGCGAGCGAGAGGCCGCGCTCCAGGGCCCCACCCGCTCCTCCT
>CM034703.1:125104385-125115694 GCA_020142125.1 Phrynosoma platyrhinos
ATATATTTGTATACTGGTCAAGGACCGAATAAATTGAATTGTAATTACTAGAACTGGTGCTGATGTGCTTTTCCCCTTCCTCCTTGTAATTTAGTTCACTCTATTATATAGCAATAGCAATAACAGCTACATTTCTATACCACTTCATTCTTAACTAAACAGTCTCTAAGCGGTTTACAGCGTGTAAACTAATTGCCCCCAACAAGCTGGGTATTCATTTTAGTGACCTCAGAAGGATGCAAGCCTGAGTTGACCCTGAGTCCCTGTCTGGGATTGAACTCACAACCTTGTGGCTGTGAGTGAATGGCTACATTACGGGTATTTAACCCCTATGCCACCAGGGCTCCCTCTATTATATACTGTTTCCCAAACAAAAAATATAATTGAAGACCATGTCTTGAAACATTTGAGACCAGAAAATGTTTATATCTGTTGCTAAACTTCAGAAAAATTGATGAGCTCTGAAGCTCCACAATTTTTTAACAACAACAACAACAACAACAACAATAATAATTTGTACCCTGCCCCTCTACGTAGCATCCTCATGAGACTTCATGGATCCCAAAAGCAGGTTTTACCTGATACTACAGGTGGGTGGGTATTATAAAATCTGGAAATACACATCTTATGTGTAAGTTGACTGCCTCCTTGAATAACTGAAAAAAGAAAATTCAGAGGCCATATGTGTTGATGGTTATGCATTGGTTTAAAGAGGAAAGCTGTTGCTACTGGAGGATAATTCAGTATCACTGTGCTTTTTTAAAAAAAAAAATATCTCATTATGTTTAGATCTCTTTTGGTTTAATGCTATTGTTTTCTTTCAGAAGTTCCTTGCTGTAGATGCTACAAACTGAAAATGTTTAGTCTCTTCTGTACCAATATATGCAGGTATTAATTGCAGGAACTATTTAGTGCTCAGGTCTTCATATCAACAACTTGAAAATGCAGGATATAGGCCATACATGTATTTTCCCTCAGTTCTAGAAACCTTCCAGGTAGATGAGTCAAGATGTTAATAAAAATAAAGACTTGAGCATCTGTTCCCCATGTGCTGTTTTTCTGTTCTTGATGATAGCCTCCTTTTGGTGCTTTTCTTTTTAAAGCATTGGGGAATGTAGTACATGCTGGTTATGCAACATCTCATCTTACCCTTAGAATTTAATGTAATATATTGTGCCTTCAAAGACATAAACCAGTGGTTGCTTATTTTGGAGGTGTTTTTTTAAAAAAAACTTGCTATGTTCTTAAATTACTTTACATTTAACTGTTTTACTATTATAACGTTGGAGTTTTTATCTCTACCTGTATGATCAGTTTTGTGATCTACCTTGATTTTCAGTTTTGAGAGAAAAATAACATATTGAATGGGTGAATGAATAAAACATGTACACCAGCATATTTATCATAGGCCTAGTGAACTGAAATGGGCAGGTTGTATCTAGTTATGGAATTGCTTCTGCCAATAGAATGAGAAGGAATCTGTTGTGAAAGGTTGAGGGACCTCCTGTAACAAATTTGGGAGTGCTTTTCTGAAGAGGTGATCAGGGATGGATGTTGCATTCCTTGTCTGAGTGGAAGTCTTTTCACATAGCATTGGAATTCACTAAGGATAATGGTATTGCCTTTGCTTTGTACATCACTAATTTCTGATATATTCTGTGCAAAACTAAATAAGCCACATCACCTGAAATGTGCTAGGTGCTGGTTGTGCTAGGTGCAACATCACAGGTTGTGATAATATCCCTGCCCCACAAAAGCTACCTAATACATGCTTTATTCTATGAAAAATGGCAGGCAAGCAATTTCTCCCTTGAGGTCAACTTATTATAGTGAGTTTTGATGCTGTCTCATTTTTTGCATTCAACATTGAAGGCTAGAGACATCACTAAGGGAGTACAGGAAATGTAGGCTGCAACAGGTGACACCACAACCACCATCACCCTAGTAATGCCAAGGTTACTCTTTAAGGATTGGTCTTTTGGCAGAATTGGAATGTAGCATTTACATCCCTCTAAGATACGAGGAGATGTGTCCAGAAAGTGGGGGTAATGAGGCATCTCCTTTCTCCACCCATTGAGCTTCAAAGTCCCTCTTAGAGAGGAGGAAGAGAAAGGTCAGGACTTTCTTGGTTCCCCCTTCTTCCTGTTATGGCCTGGTCCCATCTGTATAAGGGAGAGAACCAGGCAGGAGATTCAGGGAGCAAATGAATATGAGGGAGGCTGCTGTCTCCCACTGACACAAGAGCTTCCAGCTTCAGGAGTGGGGTGCAGGAGTAATTTAGGGAGTCTTCATCCTACTACTTGGGAAGCAGGAGAATGCTGTCTCCCATTGACATAATAGCCTCCTACTTCAGGAGTTAGCAGGATGAAGAATCTCTTGATTCTTCATGCAGCCCACTCATAAAGCTGGAGGCTGTTGTCTCCCATTGACACAACAGCGTCCTGCTTCGGAGTTAGCAGGACAAAGAATCCCTGGATTACTCCTGCACCCCACTTCCAAAGCTAGAGGCTCTTGTGTCACTGGGAGTCAACATGTGCTATTCTACCATCCTGTGGTCCTTCCCATGTACCAAATGGTATTAATAGCAGTGAGGAAATGAACTAGCACGGATGGAGAATGTGCATTCCCATCTGTAATGGCCCATATAACTTAATCTGATAATAAAGTTGCCCCCAAAGCCACCAGTCAGGACCTGGAACAAGTTTTATTAAAAGAACTGGCTTGAAAGATTCCTTTAGTACTTGTCCTTGTAGCAACAATAATGTTGGACCCATCCATAATCAGGGAGAATTTTTTATAAAATTGTTTTTTGATGCCAAGTCATCTCCTTCCAGCAGGGCTCAGGGGCCTTATTTACATATAGTGTTAAATCAGATTTAGCATTGACAAGAACAAGCCAGAGTGAGCTTCTGGTATGCTCACTCCAATGTGCGCTCTCTCTAGTTTTAGATTAACCCCAACTTATCCTGACATCCAAACCCTGAAGAATGGAGGTTTGTTTTAGCTGTTTTGAAACACATGTGTTTCAAGCCATGGATTATGCAACTGGTTCCTTTTAGCAAACTATTGTTAAAGATGGACCACAATTCAAGATTCAGACATAATCTTGTGGTTTATCTAAAATGGAAGCAAAATCTTCCAATTTGGTGACCATGCCAGATGAAGGGAGTGGGGGGGGGGGTGAGCTGAAGGTTTTATGTGGATTGTCCTTGAAATCTTAAACCACAATTCATCATTACTTTTCAGCATGGTTACTTTCCTTCCGCTGATCTTGTTTGTGTGTGCGTGTGTGTGCGCACCTTCAAGTTGTCTGTCAACCTATGAATTTCATAGGATTTTCTTAGTCAAGTAATATCCAGAGATGGTTTTGCCAGTCCATTCTCTGAAATATATTCTACAGCACATGGTATTCATTGGTGGCCCCCCATCCAAGTACTAACCAAAGCTGACCCTGCTTAGCTTCCAAGGTCATTCAGGATTTGATGCCTTTGGAATATTTAGGCATCCTAAAAACCCACTGCCCATGATCCTGGAAACACTGTCTGAGGGAACACCTTTGTCTCGATCTCACTTAAGAGTGGCAAGACAAATCTTCTGAATGCAAGATTTGAATCAGTTCACTAGTTGTCCCATGCCTTTTACTATCTTAGCATTCCTAGGTAGAGAAAGTGAAAATGTAGTTGCTGTCATAATGTATCCCAGCAGCGGTAGCCTTACAGAATATTTGTTTCTAAGAGTTATGGACAAGGGAGCTTCAGAAATCAGTTGTAGAATCTTACCCCAGTTGCATTCACCGGTTGCATTAAAAATATTGATTAGCCAAGGAACTGTGGGAACTCAGGCTTGGGGTATGAGCAGTATACTGGTACACAGCACCAGCTCTCACCTCCTACCAAGAGGAGTAACTAAAAAAAACCATAGAACTTTGTTTCATGGTTTATCAAGTTGTCTCCAGCCATCTGCTGTGAGCACTCTGGCTTGTTTCTCTCCCAGTGAGCCAGTGAAAGAACCCAATGTTCATTCTGTGGTTTCTTCCTCTTGCTTGTGTGGGATGGAAGTGACAGAGGGAGTAGAGTTCTGATTGCGGCTCTTTGTTTTGACATGATTTTAAAATACACAGAATGAAGCTCGGGTGTTCATTTACTTGCTCCTTCTGCCAGCAGGAATGATTGGGCACTAGAAACCTTCAGGCTCCTCATATTCATTTAACCAGCATTCCCATGATTCACAGTGGTTATCTCTAAACACAGCCACTCTGTCCAGTGATTGGAAAAAAATGAACAAATGGGTCAAGATAGCAATATATTGCCTTCAGAGTTAGAAGCACTATACTTGTGTATATCATCCGCTGGAAAATGGAAGACAGGGTTGAAGTTGCATTCATATCCTGCTTGCAATCCTCCCATGAACAGCTGATTGGCTACTGTGTAAATAGAAAATAGGACAAGATAGCCCTTTGGTCTGGTCCACTTTGGCTCTTCTTATGATCTTAATAGTAATATAGCAAACCAAAACAGCTGGAAAGATTTCTTAGTATTAACTCTGTTGTACAGTTGTAGCTTGGCATAATATTGCATAGTTTGTCTAATTAAGGCATACATTCTAAAGTTATAGATGCAGTTTTTCAACAGACAGAGGGAGGATATGGCATGGTAAGTTACTTACTCTGTAAGGATTCCAGTTAATGAGCCAGACATTAATTGCAATTGATGCAAGATGGTAGTACGTAATTCTGTCCTGGCAATATATCATTTCAGTTTTTTTTAAATATCAGCCAGTTACTTACTAAAATTAACAAACAAAAAAGAGAAAATAATTTCTAGTTGAAATTTGGCTCCCAGTTGAGGGCTTGTGCATATGAGACAAATGAAATAGCAACCTTCATTCTTCAGGAAGCTTAAACCAATGAAGTGTTTTCATGACAGATATAAGTACACACATGTGGAAGATTCATCCTGTGCAAAACAGACTTAATATATGTTTAACTTTTTCTCGGCACTGCTGATGATGAGCCACATATTGCCTGCAAGTTGGATAAATAATTATAGTAAAATTGTTAAAGACTGAATAATAATTGAAATATTTTTATAAATACAGCTGCAGTATTTTTCAAACAGTGGAAAATTGGAAAGAGTAGACTATAGACCATAACACAAGGATCTTGCAACCCACAGGTACTAAATAAGACAAAAGTCTTGTGAACTCTCAGTTTCCCTTTCACTTTCTAGTGCTTGTTATGGATTTTGTACTAATGTACACTAGAAGGCATCCCCCACTCTGAAGAAACTTGCAAAGAAAACCCCATGATAGGTTTGCCTTAGGGTTGCCATGCTAAAGGACTTGAAGGCACACAACAATGACAACACAAGAAGTGGTTTTCAAGCTATGTCTCTTAGTGAATTCACTTTGCATTAGCCATAGTTTGCCTTATGAATGCACTGACTCACAGTTAAAACTGAGAAAAGAACAAGGGAAGATAGTTTTAGGGTGGAGCCTGGCTCCTACAGGCTTGATATTATAAATCTTTGATTCTGAATTTTATACATCTTAGTTTGCAGGGAGTAAGCCTTGCAGTGCACCAGACCAAGGACAAATTATTTCAAACTTCTGGGAGAAATATCTTTTCATAATTGTTATGCTCTTCATCTTGAGGAGAGGGAAAGTAAATTTAGCAAGTATTTTGTTGCTGTTGTCATTTAATTTTAGAAACAGGATTAAGTGAAAACTAAGTTTGTTAGTATGAAATATTTTTGCAAACTTCATTTTGATATTCTTCTTGCTTTGTGAAACCATTTATTACAAACAGTTATAAATATGAACATCTCATTTGACTGTCGATAAACAGAAGAGGAAATCTAAATTAAAACTTTAAATACCACTATTTAATTACCCAAATGGTTTTGACTCTGTTAAAGAGTGTCTGGGATTATTCTGTTTTTCAATTTGTTTTAATGCTTCCTTGGTAAAAGCTGATGGATTCCCAGGCCCATTGCTGTCACTGATGAACTATATAAAGATAAATGACATTATGGTAAATTCCACTTAATGACATATTTTTAATTTTCTGAACACAGTCATTTTCAGGCTGCTGAATGAAGGCTAATTACCTCAAGATCAGAACAAAATAACTCCTCATTTTGAAAGATAATAGAAAAGAAATGTTGCAGATTAATGATGCTATTTATCTTTAAAAGAAAAAAAACCTATCTTTATCCAGATAGCATTGCTCCCTAAGGAACGTGATTATAAAATGAATCTGAAGTCTCAACTTAATAGGTTATTAAAATTGTTTGAGTGCAGGCTTCTCTGGTTCAGCTTTTCTATAAATTTAAATTGAAGGCCTGCTGTAGTATTTAAAGCAGCAGCCTGTTTATGAGACCAGAGGGAGCAATGTGGGTTACTAACAAAAGATGCACTTAACCTCATTCTGGATCCTGTGCTTTCTCTCTTTTTTTTCTGAATGAAACTGGAATGTCTTGAGAGTTCAGGGAAATGTTTCAAGTACCTTAATTATACTTTTAAAATTATGTATGCTGAGTTGTCACTTCATGGTAAATGATAACAATCAGTTTAAAAGTTGATGCCATTTTTGGTCATTGAAGAAGAATTTGGTCACTGAGGTAATCCATATCTCTTTATTCAGCAAAGAAACATGGTTACCGTATTTTCCAGTGTATAAGACGACCCGGCGTATAAGACGACCCCCCCCCATTTTTCCAGTCAAAATATAGTTTTAGCACCTCTATCCTCCTTATCCTTATGCCCGGCGTATAAGACGACCCCCCCCCACTTTAACCACAGATTTTGCAGGTTAAAAAGTAGTCTTATACACTGGAAAATAAGGTATTTATTACCCCTATTGAATTATGATATCATACATGTGTGTTAACATAGTTTAAGTGGACTGCCAGTGTCTCTAATGTAAATGGGCAATCTTCATATATTCAAGATCCAAAGTTTATTTAATAGTTGCTCAACAAAATATTGGTTTACATCTAACAGTGTCTTTCCATTCATGGAAGTGGGTTTGATTCTGTAATGGCTTCTGCTAGTTTGAGTAGGAGAAGTCTCCCTAGTGTGACTTCTTATTTCAAAGGAAATCATAGAAAAATCACCCCCACTGAATCACAAGCCTTTTTTGTGAATACAGTCTATTGGATACAGTCTATTATTCACACTAAAGACTGATTTTTCTTTGTAATGATACCAAGAAAAGGAATTAATTATATTCACAAATATATGTCCTTTTCACTTACAACAGTATCAACAGTATTTTAAAAACTATGTCAGGACTCTCATTTGATTATTGCAGCAGTGGGCAAAGCCAAGGACACAGGCACAGAGTCAAAGCAAAGGAGATGGATCTGGCTAGAATTCCTACTAATTTAGGCATTTCCTTACCAAGCATACAGAATATGTTTCTATGCATGTCTATTCAGAAGAAAGCCCCAGTGCAACAGATTCCAAACTTGCAAAGTATAGCTCAGTTCCATACCACAAAATCACAGGCTTGCAGACTAGATCTCAGTTCAGTATAATAGCTTCCTCCCTGTTATGTGCTCTCTTATCTCCAATCACTGAAGACAGATAATAGCAGACAAATTGTGTGAATGAAGAGTTGCAAAAATGGTGTGGAGCCTTTTCAACTGAATTAGGAAGGAACTGCAAAATGAGAATGAATTGATACTCTTGAAACACCAGTGATTCTCCTTTATAATGAGGTGTAGTGCTTTGTTTTCACCAAGGGATTTAACAAAATAAGAGTTTTACAGAACAGAGGGGTGAAACAGATGGGTCAAATAAAGCAGTTTCCATCCACTTTGAAGTCAGGGCATTTAGATGACACACACCTCCAAAGTGGGTGGAAACCGGATTGAAGCCGTGCTCCAGGGCAAAAAACTGGAGCAAAAAAGAAGCCGTACAGTCATCCCTCCCAATTTGTGGGTCATCCATTCTGGACCACCCTGTGAATTGGAAAAACTGCAAATATCCAAGACCCACTGGATATAATGGTTGCATGCTCCCCGTGGGTGCACGCACCATTTTGTCCCTCCTGGCTTCCTGTCTGCGGAAGTGCAAGACTGCAAACAAGAAGTCCGTGAACTAAGAGGGACGACTATAATAGTCCAACTCAAGGCAGAAAATGCGCACCTTCGACCCTGCATATAAACTCCCTGACACGAGAGCAATTCTAAAGGAGTAATCCATCCTAATCCTAACAATAACCTTAAACCTAAAGCTACATATAAACACACTGATGCAGGTGCACATTAAAATAGGACAGAGCCGGTGTACCCAAACGGTCAGGGCAGCAATTTTTTAAAAAGTAAAAGTATTACACCTTCAATGGATGCAGTTACAACATACACAAACCAGACAGTCCAAGAGGGGGCATGGGGAGAAGAGGGGTAAAGGGGGCATGTAGAGGTGGAATGATTGTGCTTTGCCAGTGTTTAAATGGGCACACCAATGCTCTGTACCAGTGGAGGATTGCAGGTGCGTTTGTGTTGCCGATCAAAGGGGGGCAGCCATCCAATGAGATGGGATCTAGGCAGCAGACAGTCACCAGCAGTATGTTTGTGCAACAGTATGCATGCATGCTGGGGAGATGACAAAAAAAATACCCAGAGGGAAGGCTTTATGCCGTGCCGTGTGGTCAAGCCATGCGCATTTGGGCCACCTAGGGAGCAGCCAGTGTGGATAGTGGGGTTTCGACCCACTTCCAAAAAATGCAGGTTCAATCCACTTTTTCCTGGTCATCTGTTCTGGGCCAGAATTTCACAAAATATTGTGCAGCCTGTGCAAGTTCTGGGGTGTCAAAATTGGTTCCTGAACCCCCAAGCCACCTATGTCTGCCATGCAGACTGCAGTTCCCCCTTCTGCAGTATAAGACAACTGGGCAACTGAATGCATTTATGGCTGCATCAAGTACAGTTGGCCATCCATATCCATGGAATCTTTATCCACGGATTCAGCCATCCACAGGTTAAAAATATTTTTTTAACAATTCTTAAAAAGCAAACCATGATTTTACCATTTCATATAAGGGACACCATTTTACCATACTATTGTATCTGACAGGACTTGAGCATCCACAGATTTTGGTATCCATGGGGATCTTGGAACTATACCAAGGGCCCACTGTAAAGCAGTTTTCTCTCATAAATTGGTTTTCCAGAACTAGCATGTGTACATTGTGCATTTGAAAGCCATGAAAATGTCAATATTTTCAAGATATATGTGTCAACATAGATGTATATAATATACATTGTGGTATATAGAGTGGGAAAGTTATTGTGACCCAGAAAGTTGTGGCTGCCATTTAAGAGACTTTCCATATATTTAAGTGTCTTTCTGTCACAGCATCAACTTCAGAAGTTTATAGTATTGATTATAATACTTTGCATTAATGGAACAAACTGTCCTGAAAATATTTAATATTTCTGTGTATCAAAATAAACATTTGAAATTCGAAACAATTTATCAAAAATAATATTTGCTAAACTTAAAATATACTAGGGAGAGAAAAGGATACACACATTAAAAGAAAACCACCAATTTCCTTTTCTGTAAAGATGATTGATCGATTGATTCAGGAATTTAAGATTGTCACTACAGCTTTTCATTTTATCTGTAATAATAATTTATAAGAAAATTTGATCAATGTTACTTTTTTTAGCAACAGTATCTCCTAAAACAATCCATTTTGTATTTCTGAATCTTTTTTTTCTGCAGATAATATACCATGTAAAATTGTTTTCCATTTCCTACTGGCCTATAGCATGAATAGAAGTTCACATAGGTAATTTGTGACAATGACAGCATATCTTCAGTGTCTTAATAATCTTTGGTTGAAGTGTGTATACATATTTGTGTGCAATAAAAACATAAGTAAAAATAATATTCTCACTCTTATACATTCTAAATAATAGGAAGAGCTTCCTATCTTAAAGCCACAGGGCAAGAGAATGGATGTGTTATTTGCATAATACTTAATAAAGCCAGTATATGTAGTAAATCTATGATAGGATTATACATTTTGGAAACTTCAGTGGGCTTATTCGTGAGCTTGCTATCCGCAGATTTGAACTTCCATGGATGGCAAGCTCTGTTGTTTTAAATGGACCCATAGGAAAGAATGGGACTTAAGGTCCCACATTTTTTGTTATCCATGGGGTGGGAGTCTGAAACGGATCCCCTGCAGATAAAAAGGGATGACTGTACATGCAGGATTTGACTTTGTGTGGTTATTTGGATATATAGTAAGGGAATTATGTCTTTGTTTTTATTTTACTGAATTTATACATTGTTTTTCAATCATAGCTATTTAAAATCATAATTAGTTCTTAACCACTGTTTCAATTGCTCTATTCTTTAATTGTTTTAAATGTTCAGTTGTGTTTTTAATATTATATTTTCTGCCAGTCTGTTTTAATAACAGGCTTAAAGTGTTCTTAATGGCACTGCGATCCACCTTTGGTCAAAGTTCTGGGAGAAGACAGGGCATAACTCAACTATAATGTCCCTTAAAGTGATAGCCCCAGAATACTACATGCTGTTGATGGTATCATGTGGCTCCTTGTTTTCTGTCCATCATTTATGGTTTATCAATGCAAAGTCTGGGGCTGAGTAAGCCTTTTAGAGTTCTCTCCTTGTTCCTACGGTTGTTTCTATAGCCATGAATCATAGAATCATAGAGTTGGAAGAGACTTCAAGGGCCATCCAGTCCAACTCTCTGCCATGCAGGAAGACACAATCAAAGCCCTCTTTGTGACAGATGGCCATCCAGCCTCTGTTTAAGAGCCTCAAAAGAAGGAGACTCCACCACCCTCTAAGGGAGTGTCTTCCACTGTCAAACAGCTCTTTCTATCAGGAAGTTCTACCTAATGTTGAGATGGAATCTCTTTTCCTATTCTTCTTTTCCTGATCCTAAAGAGGTTTCTGTGAATAGAAGTGCATTTTCCATTCATAGATAGGGTGAAGAACCAGCAGAAGATCCCAGCTATTGGAAGGAGAGAGACAGATTTTGTCAGTTCTCCCCCTGAGAGTGTCCCAGCCATCTGCAACAGAGGGTTTGTTTGTTTGTTTGTTTTAGAGGGGGAGCACAAGGGACTGCGGGAAGAAGAGTAAATTGGTAGACTTCACTTTCCCTTGCTTCACTGGTGACAGCATCTCATGAAGCAGAACTCAACCCAGAGGATGCTCCCATCAACCACCACTCATAACAAACATAGGGCTGAAAGCATACTCTTTCCTCCCACTACCAAAAACCCAGTCACACATATGCAGTGGGATCTTTTGCAGATCCT
>CM034703.1:125115704-125129635 GCA_020142125.1 Phrynosoma platyrhinos
CGCGCTTCCTTGGACTGCAACCATTCTCATTTTAAACTCTTCCAGTGTAACACAGGAAAGCTGTGTTTTTGTTTTTTTAAAAAAATTATTTTCTACTGTACATTGTGATTGTATGCATAATAACATGTGTGCTTGGTTCTGTACATGGGGTTGTGTACCTGCACTTGTGCAAGTAATTGTGCATATGGGGATATATTTATGTAAAATTATAAGTTATCTGATTATGTATACAATTGGAAAGGATGTGAATTAATAGAACAAAAGAAAGAATGGAAGAAACTGTCCTGTGATCCCCATCTCACTCTGATTTCTTGAGGTCCTTACAGTGCAAACACAACTGTAGTTATATAGGCATGACCTTAAATTCTTTCATTACTTAAAGACTTTAAAGTCATGCCTATATAACTATAGTTGTGTTTGCACTGTTATATTAACATCTCTTGCAAAGTGATATTTGTTTCAGAAAGTATCTATGGTTGCATTCTCACTTGACCATGGTAAATACTTTGTTTAGAATAATTTGGATAATTCTTTAAGCAAGCAACCATGTAATCTTTTATGTTCCTCTCTAAATAATGCAGAAATGCCTGTGCAAATACCATCCCTGTGCCAGGAAGAGTGGGGGGAGATTCTTGTGTTATAATGTGTTTAGGACTGTCAGATGATTAGGCTTTTTTAGTTGATTGATCATCTGTTTTTAATAGATTAATTGATTATATTTGCATGTATTTGCATATTATCATTAAACCATTATCGTTGATAATGTTTCTGAATGAAATGAGATAATTTACAATTATATAAAGCTAGAAGTTGATAATAATAGAAGTTATTGCTGTGGAAGATCCATATTTGGCATAGACTTCAACTGAATATTGTCTGTTTCCATTGCCTTGTAGAAAATGGAAAAAAACTAGCAGTTATTCAGAATGAATATATTTGCAAGCTTTATGTGCAAAGGGGCTGCTGCTTTTAACACTTTTATTACCCTTTCCTGTGGTGGAGGTTGAGTCTCCAAAACACTTCTGGTCCCAAGCGTTTTGGATAAGGGAGACTCTGCCTATATTATATTTCACCTGTTTGATATCTGAAAAAGCCATTTCATTTTTTGCAAGCAGAAAATAAAGGATAAGAAGTTGCTAACTTTTTTACAGATGTAGTTATGGAATAGGAAAAAATAATATTTGTAAGTGTATGTGTAAGATATATTTCATGCTATGTGGAAATGCTTCCATTGTTGCCTCTAAAACATGATACATTAAAATAAAATGTAACAAGCAGCATATTAAAATAACAAAATATTCAAAAGTTTAAGCAGATAAGCATGTCTTGGTGGATGAGCAGAAAGATTAATACACTGACATGAGACAATCTTTCAACATTCCTAATGACTTTATGAATTCTATTAAAGTACAAGTCTGTTGTTGTTGTTGTTGTTGTTGTTGTGTGCCTTCAAGTTCTTTCCAACCTATGGCAAACATATCATGGGATTTTCTTGGCAAATTTCTTCAGAAAAGGTTTGTCATTGCCTTTCCCTGAGGCTGACAGTATGTGACTAGCCCAAGGTCACCCAGTGGGTTTGGTGACCGAGCTGGAAATTGAATCCTGGTCTCCAGAGTCATAGTCCAACACTCAAACCACTAAGCCACAACACTAACAAAGCCGAAAGGCCTCCTCTCTGGTCACCATCCATTTTATCTCAGATGGTACAGTTGGAAGAGAATCTCCAAAGATTATTTTAAACCATTTGTGAAAATCTTGGATTGCAGAAACTTTGAGGAGCAGAAATCTTGGAGATAGCTGTGAATTATTTTAATTACTTTAATACGAAATAAGAAATAATAAAAATTTTCTGGGGTGTCCTCTAAAATGGGGATTCAAACCACACAGCCCTGCAGATATTTTTTTAAACTGCATCTCTCAAAATTCATCACCCTTTGTTGTGCTGGCAAGGAGGGCAGGGAATTGCAGTCCAACAACATTTGAGTCTCACCTCTGTTCTAGACATTAATATTTATAGTCACACCCTCCAGATCCACAGATTTTTTAATCTGCATACTCAAGCATCCACAGTTTGAAAATATTCCAAAAAGATAATAAATTCCAAAAAGCAATTTTGTCATTTTATATAAAAGACACCTTTTTACTATACCATTGTATTTAATGGGAGTTGAGCATCCACAGATTTCAGTATCCATGGGAGTCCTGGAACCAAACCCCAGCAGATACTAAAGGCCCACTGTACTAGTAAAATATGAGAATTAGAAAGCTGACCATTATGTGTGTTACGTATCAGAACAATTGTACTAAAATATTTCCCTATCTACCTTTGTAAATGCCTTGATTAACTGGTAACTCATAGAAATGTAAAAGAAATTTGATTATTTGCCTAAACCCAGCAAATTCATGAAAACACTTAAATCATATTTGTTTATATTATATATAAAAAGAAGATTTGATGTTCTTTTTCTTCAGCTTCAAAATATGTTTATATCCTCATTTTGGTTGGAGTTCATGGTACATGCTAAATAACAGAGAGATCACTAACAATTTGTTTTATGTCCATTGGTTTCCGATTCTTCTGGCTGTTCTGCTAAAAAATATTTACCCAACTCTCAGTTGTTAGGTAAACTCTCTAGGTAAAACAAGCCCATTGATTCAACAAAACTTGTTAATGAGTTGACTTATCAGGTTCACTTTGATTCTTTGGGAGTAACAAGTAGATTTTAAGGCATGGCCTCCAGTCAAGAGTTAGGTTGGTTTGATCTTATACCAAAAGGGACACAATTTGACCCTGGAAAAAGTCTGAGAGGATAGGATGGGATGTGTATCTATTTGATGTCAATGCAACGCTCTGTTTAGTTGAACTAGCTTGATAATTTTGAAATTGCTCAAGCAAATATTCTCCATTGTTTTGTTGTAGCAAACCAAAATAGTCTTGCTTTTCTCAAAATGCCGCTCATCTGAGATCCTTCTAGACTTTTTTTTAGTGAATGTATATATAGCATCACGTTGGCAAGGTCTTCTCTGACCTACACATTCACATCTGTAATTGAGAAATGCCTTCTTCCCATAAGTGGGAACATTTGTTTTTTTAGGTATCTAAGAGTAAGAGTTGTATCTATAGGAAGACTCTTCTAATTAATGTATATAGGTCAGTACCAAGCTTTCTGCTGTTATGCCATGCCTTCCTTGTGTGTATTTATTGAAAGGCAAAGAACCTGTGCTTGGGAGATCAGAGGAACTGTGTTTTACGATAAACAAAGTTTAAAGAAAGAAGAGAAGGGGATCTTCTGTTATCCTCTAAAATGATGGACCTGACAGGGAGCTTGAATTTCTTGCTGACATATGCAGGAATGGTACTTTCATAATTAAGGAGCATTTATTTTGAGAGAGATTACAGTATATCTACAGTTCTGTAAATTAAAACTCATACAAAATCAAAAGGCAACTCTGATCCTATATTCTAATTCTAATTCAATTCTTGCAGTGCTTGGTGCTTTTTGTAGCCAAACTAGTAGAATGGAGAAGTGGCAGTACTGCCAGAGTTTCAAATTTTATTACTGCTATTAAGTAATGTTGAATTACCTTGAATTTTTCCAAAATAGCACCACAGTTTTCAGAGGCAGATGGGTCTCTAAGGATGAGGGAAACCCACTGGCTGTTCTGAAACAGTCCAGTGAGCTTTGAATAGCTTTCAGCCCCAGTTGTGAAATAATTCAGAATGCTGATTGATAAACAAGAGTGGAAAACCTGAAAATTGGTCAGGAAGCAAGGAAGGAATAATAGAAAAGAAAGGCTGAGCAAGAATATGACCCACTCAGTTACTCACCCTCTCCCTTCCTCCAGGTAGCCTTCACCTGATTTGGACAGCTGCCCTTCTGCCTGATAAAGGAAGCTTTTGAAGGCACCCATGGAATGAACATGCATGTGACATTTTGTTGTTCCCTACTTGTACTTCTTTCAGTTTTATAATGTAGACTGAAGGTCATTGTTGAACTGAGGCTTGTAGTATGTATGCCCCATGGTCTTAAATGCTGAATCATTTTCTCTCTGGGGCCATCAGCCTCTGTGAAGGGTTCCACCAAAGAAACAGTAACAGTGTGGGAATTAGTTATTTGCTAATAAAATGACTACACTCTGTCCTGCTAACTTTGGTCACTTTGTGCCTTTTAGTAGGTTCCCCTCCCATAGCTTAGGATTTGGACTGTGCCTAGACAACTGTGCAACTAGTAAGGTCAAACAGAATTTAAGAGGGTGGGATCCTTTATCCTTCCTCCATTGCCTAAAGGAATTTCAAAAGTAGCCAGTGATGTGATATCATGATACCAGATAGTCAATGACCATAATAATAATAATAATAATAATAATAATAATAATAATAATAATATGTCAGGAATTCCTTTGAGCTGGCCCAAGCCTTCTTCCTGAACAGAAGTACTAACTTGGAGCCTTACCAGTTTTACACATATTTCTTGTCCCTATTGCAATTATCTGATCATGTAAGTGGCTGGCGTGTTTATTTGAATTTCTGCCTTGTCACCTTTAATCACATTTATTCTTGCAATAAATGACTTCTTATTTTAAGAAAAATAATGCTGTATTTGAAGAGTTGATACTTAATGTAGCATTCATCCTGATGTCATGGCCTTATGCTGGGTGGTTAAAGGTATTTCACCAAATTATTGTTAAGCGGTAATAGGTTTTTCTCCCTAAAGTACACCTCTTGTATAAGCTGTTTTTTTGAATTGTGTACGTACTGAATTAGTCAAAGACCTGGCTAAAACCATTTCCCCCTTTCCTCCCTCCTCCCCCAAACTTGCTTTTGTTATGTATTGGCTTGCTAATCCTTGTGTTGAGCAGTATCAGACATCACCTTTCTTGGGGGCAGTTAGTCCACTCTTCCGCTTTCTTTGTCAAAGGGCTCCCTTAATAGGAGAAGTCAACAGGGAGGACAAAAAGGATTGAAAGTTGTATTTAATCAGGGTCAGAGAGGTGGTGTTCAGAGTGACGGGCCCACAGGCAAGCTGGCCTTTTATGCTTACCGACGCAGATGGTCCCAAAGCATTCAGCTAAGTGAAGAGAAAGCTGCCCAGTGAGCTATTGTAGGGGCAGAGCATCGTTACACTTGAGAAGGGTTGCCAAGGGTAACTAGAGAGTATCACCAGTATCGTGTGATCACTAGTCTGTGCCTTTGAAAGCCTTAAACTGAGAATTGCTCTAGGTCTCTTGGCATCTGGATGTTCATGTGCAAGTGGTATTTTCTTACCTATGCCTTTGATTTATTTCACTTTGAGGAGCTGGACAAATGAAACAGAGTTTAATTAGTGAGATGTTACCATACAAAAAAAAATAACCTTTTTGGTTAGTTTATTAAGTTTTCATCTATATGGAAAACTTAATATATTAGGAAAATCTATTATTTATATATTTCCTAAATATATTAGGAAAATGACTCTGTGAGAATTTAATGCATTGGGGTGAAAGATGTTTGGTTTTTTTTAAAAAAAAAATCCCAATGTGTATGACTTTTTCTGAAAAACAAGTATCACTATAAAAACCTGTCTATTTAATGAAAACACAGGGGATTAAAGTGTATTTGTAAAAAATTAAGCACATTGCTGGGACTGTATTTGTCTTGAAATCAGATGAATCTGGCATTCCAAAGTCCCATGCTTTTAAAGTATAAGCAAACATATGCTCAGTTCATTAATTAATGGTGTCATGCAGTTCAACGTATGTATGCAGAATGATATGACTAGATAAGATGCACGCCAGAACAACAGATTCAATCCTCAAATGTAACCAAGTTGTTCTTAGTGCAGCCCAAGGGAGTGGGGGAGCAAGCTAAGATGGCTTTCAGCCAAGCTTTGGAAGCTTCCAATTCTTCCTGCTAGCCAAGGGCAGTTTTTACTCCAAATGTAAACTAAAACAAGCCACAGTGCCCAAAGGATCCATGAAACTCCCAGGCATTTCCCCTGCTATAGAAAAGTCTCAGCTGGTTGGCTAAGCTTACTGTTCAACCCCCCCCCCCCATTTTTTTTTTACTTCTTTACAACATGCAAAGAAGGTGGTAATGATTTACCCTTCATTCTTCCCTCCTTCCATTCTTACACTTGGATGTTGTCCAAGGAAGTGACTATTGTTTGCTCTTTTTTTAAACAGAATATACCAGCAGCCGTTTACAAATTTCATAACTATGGTTTGATAAAGCCACATAATTATCTACCTTCAGTGGGATAGCTTTGCTTTCTGAGTTGCAATAAATTTAAACAACTTTACAATTTATTTTACATGCAAAAGTTTTTGTGTACATTTTATATTCTGTTTGGGGTACCATAATGGACCATTTGCAGATTTCTGGTACAGTTATGTAGCTGAGAAGCTATTTCAGTCATGTATAGTAGTTTAATATTTGTCAGAATTTTGCTGGCAACAGGGGTAAATGTTTAAAGAGTGCTATGGGACCACAAATTCTAAAAGCATATTCTTATGCAGCATTCATCCTGAAAAACAATGAACTAGTTACTTTTGCATAAAATAACACAAGAGTTTCAAATACATTTTTATGACTTGCATACAAGAATATGCTGTGAAAAGGTTTGAGATCCTTTTGCTCAGGAGAGGCAGACCCTTTCTAACCTGCGCTTTATACATTCTCTTTTCTTTCTCATTCTCTAGTTACAAACTAGCCATTTAATTTTTTAAAAATCCTGGTAATCCCTCTATGGGCAAGATTGCCCATCCATAGGAAACAAACATGAGGAGTAATGGAAGAAGCAGTTGATGGCCTTTCAGAAAAGATATCTCTTTTTGAATATCAAACTTTCAAAGGAAGAAATTGATGTGCTGCACAACAAAAGTGAGATAACCATCATGGAACTAATTAGTGAGTAATTTCTATAACAAATCCAAACCCTTAAGAAACATTATGTGTGTACTGTTCCCCCCCCCCATTAATTTATTTTAGCAATAGCATTGCTATGTTACAATTGTGATTATGACTTTTAAGCATCCAACTCTACTAGTAAGTTTTGCTTTGAGTGAATTTAATGGACATTTTCTAATTAATTTCTAAAAATGTAAAATAAGCAATTATAGTGCTGAGGTTTGAGAAGACAACCAAGAATGTCATAAGCCAAGCCAAGGCACAAAGCGAAATTTTATATCTTTCCTTAGAGATTAGTGATCCAGACTGTTGACTTTAGAACCCAAACGTAAGCCAAAAGTGAGTCATGCTAATTGTATTGACCTCCCCCCCACATGGTCCTTTAAGAGAAGAAGAAAGTAGGACAAGAGGTTAGAGATTAAGAATACAAAAATGAATATATTTAGGGATCAGCAACCAGAGGCCACAAGGCCAAATCCATCTGCCTTAAGAATATAGCCAGCCTGTCTGTTGCTCATGTGGAGGCAGGAAATGTGTGGCAAAACTGAAGGCTACAACACAGAAGCCTTCCACTGGTATATTAATGTAGGATTTGGGAAGGTGAGTCTGCCCAACAGCATTCCATCTTACATCTTAAAGTAGTGCTTCCTGTTGGTGATTAGAAATATTAAAACCAAATGCAACATTCTCTATATTCTATATTGAACTCCAAAATGTTTGGTCTGTGTTGGTCCATCCTGAGGAGTACTGCAAATCACATAGCATTTTAGTTGCCTACCAACACAGGACTGGCTTGATGTGATTTCAGGTAGGAGGAAATTTCTGATCACTGGTCCTACTGTTGCAGCTTGCTTTCTTAGGTTCCTTCCCACCAAGTAGAGATACAGTACCTCACAAGGCATCTGATTTGAATCCTGTAGTATCTGACACAGTTCTCCCACTTGTTGTTGGGTGCCTTCAAACCATTTCTGACTTATGGAGACTGTGTGGCAGGGGTTGGCAATCTTTTTGGGGGTGGGGCCCAGAGAGGCCCAGCATGGCCGCGGGAGTCCTCCGGGGTGCCATTTTGTGTTCCAAAATGGTGGCTGGAGTCTCGCACGACCTTTCCCGTTGCGGGGCAGGACAGAAAAGGTCACACGAGACTCTGGGCACCATTTTGGAACACAAAATGGCACCCCGGAGGACCCCTGCGGCCGC
This sequence comes from Phrynosoma platyrhinos, assembly GCA_020142125.1. NCBI lineage: Eukaryota > Metazoa > Chordata > Lepidosauria > Squamata > Phrynosomatidae > Phrynosoma > Phrynosoma platyrhinos. The sequence goes on from CM034703.1 coordinate 125,123,788, forward strand.
GAAAGGTGGCGGCAGGACTGGGCAGGGGCCAGTCGGAGGGCCGGGTGTGGCCTGCGGGCCGTAGGTTGCCGACCCCTGCTCTATGGTTTTCTTTGAAGAATATGTTCAGAAGGGGCTTGTCCTTGCCTTCATCTGAGGCTGAGAGGGAATGATTTACACATTCTAGAAATAACAAGCAGTCTTTCCCCCTATCCTTTTTTTTTTTTTTTTTGGTTGCACTATTTTGACTATATTTATAGCACTTTAACTTATGATGTGTACTGTAGTAGCACAGCAGATTGTCAATCTGGTATTCATGTTGTGACAGCCATCTTTTTCTGCTGATGCGGGAGCCCAACCTAAGTGCAGTGTTAGTGAAAAGTAGAGTAAGCTAGTGATGGGAGAAGGCACTAATCATTCCTCTTGCAATATATAGTCAGCTGTTCATATCTGTAAGAGTTCTGTTCTGGACCCCCCTGCAGATAGCAAAATTTGAAGTCCCATTGTTTCCAATGGTGATGCAAGGTGTGTGTGGCTGTGTTGGCGCAGCTGTGTGCACATGCTGCCATTGAGGAGAATCTGTGGATGGCAAGCCTGAGGAAGAGGAGAACCAGCTATATTTTGTTGATGGGTTTATAAACTCTGATCTAAATTTACAAAAAAATTTTTTTTTGTAAATTTCAGTATTTCTGTACTGCCTCCCAGCCCACAAAAGCTTCCAAGGCGATAACAAATAAAGACCAATTAAAACAATACAAAGCTAAAAACATATTTAAAAGACATTAAAATGCTCTTTAAAATTCTTAAAAGTGGTCTAAAATGCTCTAGAATCCAGTTTTGAAACAGTTAAAATAGCAATTTCAAACACTGAATGCCATGTTGAACAGCACTGTTTGGGCTGAGAATACCTAGATCTGTATCCTATACTCTAAATGGCTCCATGGGGCCTTCTGTTTCCCTTTTGTTTATTTTTATTTCAGGAATCATAGCAGCAGTACCTCAGAGAGCCCTCTCCTGTTTTATGCTTGTTGTTTTTAATGTCTTAGGAATCTTGTCTGTAGTGCCTCAATGTCTTAGCACTGCCCAGTCATTTGCATAATGCTACAAAAAAGGTTTATGGGACCTTTTGTTTTCTCATCCCACACCTATTTTTGGAATATTTCTTATGATGTCCCAATGTCCCCCATTTTATATGATGAAAATTTTATATGAAGTGTCTATGAAGAAGTCTAGGAGTGTATATGAAGATTGAATGAGAGATGTGATTTGTGGGGTGAAGAGTGAATTTGTATAAGGATGATTATTGTTAAGTAAGTGACCCTAGAACCCTTTTGGTGCTTCTGGTGGTCTCTCTGTTTCGAATTTCAACTTGAGATTTGGCATTCTAACTTGGATGGTGACTGAAAACTGTCAGGTTTTTTTAGATATTGGGCATAATATCCCAATGAATTATGGCTGCCACAGACAGATATGCAGACATTCTCTTTTATTATTATAGATGTTTGCATATTTTGTGTAGCTTGGTGCTGAGTTGTTTAAAGGAGCAGTAGAATATAAATCTAATAAAATAAACTATATCTGGGCTATAAGAAAATCTTTTGATCAAAACCAAGAATATATTTTGCATTTTGCTGGGACATCAGTGTTGTTGCCACATGAGGTTAAATATGTGTTTGTTTCCTCATTCCCATATTGAGGAAGACAAGGCATGCAGATTGATTCAGGGTTGTTGTTTTTATTGTCACTATTTGCTACAGTTATATACTTTGACCCTTCGGAGATCAGCATGTATGTGCACTAGAGGTACTCTGTTAATGAAATGGCGGGAGGAGATACCCATAATTTATCAAATCACAAAACTGTCCAGGCAGCATCACCTCCCATTTTCAGATTATTTGTTTCCCAGCTAGTGCAAAACCAGAAATCCAATTATGCAGTTCTGGCACAGGGCTAGTCTGGTCCCCAGAAATCTTGAGCTGTATCAGATATGTTTGTCTTGCTGAAGCCACCTAGTACTGGTTAAGCTGGAAGTCCACAAGACCAGATGCACCATCAACAGTCAGGGAATCTGTTAAGTGCAGGATGCTCAGTATATGAACAGACTCTTTAGTGGGTTCCCGAAAAAGAGGATAGACTGACCTAGAGGTGAAACAGATGGGCCAATTGAAGTGGCTTCTGGACACTTTGGAGGCATGCCAGTTAAATGACACATGCCTCCAAAGTGGCCCAGAAGAAAAAGGAGCTGGGACAATCCAATCCTGGTGACACCAGTCGGGCCCTGCATGCACAGTACACCTTGGGAGTGGGTCAGGCAGACAGCGGGTTTCCCCGCTGTCCGCAGACTTGGGACGCTCTTTTGTGCCCATCTGCTCTGGCCCTTAGGATCCCAGATTACCTGTCCAGTTGCATGATATGGGAAATATTTCTGATTGGTTGGCTACCACTAGAATAACCGCTGTCATATTTGCTGCCTGCCTAACATTGGTAAGAAGTAGTGCAGGTTGTAGATTTTCTAGAGGGATAGCTTGGGGGCTAGAAGGAAATTGATGTGGAGGCAAACCAGATATCTGGCTCTGCCCAATTTCCCTTTTATAGTAGCGCCTCCTCTCAACATGTATCTGCTAGTAATCGTTATGCCAGTTAGCCAGTCCTCTGCTTCAGCATCCTGCTGATATTTTGTGTTAAAATTTACTTTGCTCCTGTGCTGTTGAGACTAGAAACTAATTCCCCATGACTAGTCAAGGGCCCTCTGCCCTCACCAGGTGGTCCTTCTCTTAGAAAAGTTGGTGGATTATTTGTTTTAAAAAATCTGAGTCTCTCTTGATAACACGGAGAATAATCACAAGGTAAAGGTTTGAAAGGAGGGATCTTACATGAAAAAGAATAGTTCTGTTTTGGTTGGGCTTTACATTTTTATAAAGTGAGCACAAAAAGACAACTGCGATTCCAAATTGCATATTATATCATTTATTCTCCGTTGGAAAGAAAACATTCTCTTTTTTCTGTTTGACTGCTCTGAACTCTAAAAAGAATAGCATTGAAGCCCAGCTACTTATTTTTTTTTTAATCTATTCATTTTATACTTCTCAGACAGATTTTTCCCTGGGGTGAAACAAAGGTTAACTGAAATTTCCTCTGTTGTGTACCTGAACGAATCAGCAGTTTGAGAAGGAAATCCCATTGATGGGCAAAGAGAGTGACAGGCTCTATTTAAAGAATTCCCCCGACTGTGTGGTAGACCAACCATGCCATGAATTTAACTGTTCCTGTGGTCCCTATACTTGTACCCACCAAAAAAGAGAGGGGAACCTACTTTGTTGTCTAAATGTTGCTCTAAGCTTTGAAAACCACAAACAATTGACATTTGTGTATTAACATTACTAACTGTGAATATGACATAAATTATGGAAAGTCATGTTGTAAGAGGAAATTAGAAAAGAGATGAAAACCAAAGGGGGGGGGGAAGAAAAAAACTTTCACTTTTTGCATGTATTTTTGTTTTAAAAGAAAAATTATGCACTTATTTGTATGATTCTGTAATCTTAAACATATATGTAGTTTTGGTGAAAACAGTTCTGTTTTATTTTACAGTTCCCAAAGATAATCTTATACTATGGAAGAGAACAGACTAGAAAAAGCATTATAGCTTGCAATTGTGTACTACGTAACTAACAAATTCCCAAAAATCGCAAGAGGTTAACATACTAAAAGCATGTACATATGTTCCAATACCTGACAATCTGTTTGTACTTGAAATAGGTTTCTTGAAATTAAAAAGCTTGTATCCATTTTGTTTAAATATTCTTAAATCCTGATTGCAGTATTAATCTGTCATGCCTTCCAAAAGGACATACCTTTAAAAGATTAAAAATAACATTTCATACCTTCCAGCTTTCAAATGACTCTTCTTCTGAGATCTAATGTCTGCTCTGATGTTACTGATTGTTCATCTTAGCCTGGAATTAATTATATTTTAGGCAGAAATTAACATACATTTTATCTTGCAGTTCTGTTTTTGAAATTTAACCAAAATAATTATCATCTGAATCAGTATTTGAAAATTTGAAGCACATTTCCCATTGACTGTGGAATGGGTTTTTCATGATAGCACTCTGGTAGGCTTGGTCATTTAAAGATTATTGTGATTAATTGAGATAATGTTTTTAAGGATGAATCTACAAAAATCCTATTATGGAGTATCACTAATATCAAATAAGTACAGATATACAGTTTATTGATGTGAGGAGTAAGTCTGTTGCTTTGTTAAAATGGTTCTGTCAAAAACTGCTTTAAAAATTCCTTGGGGGGAGTTTATGGATCTCTTTAGATTTCTTCCACTTTTATGGGATACTGACAAATAATCCATTCCATCACCAGTTTTCTTCTTGTGTTATAAATTATATTCTCACTCACCAGATAGCAAGAAATCCTGTAAGTGTATGACAAGAATTTTGAGTGCCTTTATGATTAAAAAAAATGATCCCAGTTTTCTCCGGAAGTCATTCTTCACCTCAGAATGACTGATGCTTTATCTTGAACATTTAAAAAATAAAAATAAAGGTCTTGATGGCTGTTTCTTCTATCCTGATTTTCCATAAATGTGTTAGATTCACTAGGGTGGATGATTCACTAGGTTGGACCCTCTTCCAGTGAAACAATTCCTTCTGTTAACAGAGGGAGCCACCAGGAGCCACAGTAGGGCATCCCCACTGGAGGAAGGGGGGAGATAGTGATTTTTGCTAATCCCTTCTTCCCCCTTCTCCCTCCTCCAACTCCTTCCTCTGCAGAGCCTCATTACCCTCTGGAGCAGATTGTCATCTCTCTCCATATGTCTCCAGGATCACCCACTTCATAGAGTCCAGCTCCACACAATTCCAGATCCAGAGCAGTATATTTTGGGTCATAGAGTACCATCTGCTTTCATGGTAATCCACTAAATGTGGGGGGTGGGAGGAGTGTTACTGGCCAAACATTCTCCTTTGTCAAGAAAGACTATGAAGTAGTTCAGTAGAGCTCTTACATCAGTTCCTTAATTGATTAATGTTTGTCTTGATACAAAGATAAGTTGTATGTTAACTAATTAATGCTTTTTATTTCGGGGTAAATAATCCAGAGTGAGATCCAACATATTGTAGTGGTTAGAGCACTGGACTATGGATCTGGAGACCAGAGTTCAAATCTCTGCTTAGCCTGGTAACCTGCTGGGTGACCTTGGGCAAGTCACATTCTCTCAGCCTCAGAGGATGGCAAAACTCCCTCTGAATAAATCTTGTCAAAAAAAAAAAACCATGATGGGTTTCTTTAGGATTTAGGAAGTCAGAAATGAGTTAAAGACACACAACAACAATTACTCTAAAATAAAGATAATCCTTTTGTTCTTTCCAGTCAATTTGTGTGGTTGTATTAATCATTTCTCCCACATAGTGAAAGCTAAAAGCTACCCTTTAAATATCTTCTGTTATTTCTGTCCATATGGAGATGCAGGTAAGTAATAGTAGTAGTAATAATAATAATAATAATAATTAATAAATAAATAAATCAGTTTACAAAGCTGAGCTTTTAATGTGTAAGCATTAATGTATAATGAGATGTTTTCCTTAACATCAACAACAGTTTGTACAAAAAAGCCCATGGAATGGATTCAGGATACAACACACATAATCATGTTTGAGCAAACTTCATAGACAACACATTGCTGCTTAATATTTTCATGTATGTCTTTAAAGGGAATAATTGTAAAAAACACCATAAACACATTAAAAGGTCACATTAAAAGTTCACAGTTTGCCTGGGATTCTTTTTGAAACCAAAGTGTGCAGGCAAGATATGTATTGAAGAATTGATCTACCGTATTTTCCGGCGTATAAGA
>CM034703.1:125133467-125193096 GCA_020142125.1 Phrynosoma platyrhinos
TTTTTTTGTTTGTTTGAACTGGTAGTTGAATTTTCAACCATTAAGTGCTTGAGATGAGTGATGAACTTGGTTCATAATGGGGCTTAGTCAGCCAACCATTGTAGTCCCCACATAAATACATACCACAAGAATAGCCTTTTTCTGACCTCATTGTGATTGGCAGCTCAAAATACCTACATTCTAATTACTGTAAAACCTTGAATTCTCTCCCTCCTGCCCCTTTCCATTAGCATCAATGTTGATAACATCAGGAAGTTGTGCTCACCTTTTAAAGGAAGTTGCGAAGCTAGACAGTAAGGCAAAAGAGAAGATGCTGTTTCTGGTAACCAAGCTGCTTCTAATAAACTAACGAAAAGTAAAATAGTAACCATTACTCATTCCTCAAAAGAGGAATGCATTCTGGCTTCACAATCACCGTCAGGTCTTTGATCTGGAGGAAAAAGAGAAAGAGGGCTCTTCAGCAGCTCCACCATCTGATAGACTTTTTCGGTCTGATTATCTTTGTGTGTTGTTGTGTAAGGCAATTAAGGCACTGGAGTTTAATGGTACTTCGGATCAAACAAAGCATTGAGGATCCTGGCCTTCCTCAAGGGAAGCAGGGTTTCCCTTCCTAATCCTGGTCCTTCCTTCCTTCCTTCCTTCCTTCCTTCCTTCCTTTTTTCCTTTCTGGGTTTTATTTTATATACTCACTGGTGGCGCAGTGGTTAAATGCCTATACTGCAGCCACTCACTCATAAACCACAAGGCTGCGAGTTCAATACTAGCCAACGCTCAGGCTTGACTCAGGCCTGCATCCTTCCGAGGTCGCTAAAATGAGTACCCAACTGTTGGGGGGCAATGAGCTTACAGTTGTAAACCGCTTAGACACCCCATAGCACAGTATGAAGCAGTATATAAATGAGCTGCTTTGCTTTGAAGCTGTATATAGGTGTAGAAATTTTACTTGAAAAATTGTCCCCCAAAAACTGAGTTGACTTATCCACAGGTCAGTTTAAGTATTGTACTTTACTTTTATCAAAAAAGGCAAGAGTGTAATGTCAGTCCTGGAAGCACTGACCCTGTTCTTCTACTCTCTCATTCATATAGCTTTTAGGGTGAGCACAAACAGTTATGCCTGCTGTAATTTTTTAAGTTCCTTGGCATTGTTTTCCTTTGCTTCATCCTTTTGTTACATGCCCCTAGGTTTTACCCTTGACTTATCTATGGGTCATATCAATCTCTATAGTTTTGGTCCCCAAATCTGCCCTCAACTTATATGTGAGGTCAACTTATAGTTGAATATATAGTTGAGTATATACTCAACTTATAGTTGAGTATATATCACACATTTCTCCCAAAATGGGATTCAAGGCAGCTTCAACATCATATACTCCATTTTCTTCAGGTTTTATGAAGGTTATAAGGGAAGAATGGACGAAACATGCTACTATGAGACCACATCCAATAGCTGTTAAAAATGTTTTACAATTCATCTTAATCTGTCATATGGAAATTTCATGATCTTTTTGGGAGAAGCTTTTATTTAATGAAATAAAACTGTTTTCCCACAAAGGAATGAGAGTGTTAATTTGCTTCAAGTCAAAGAATTTGCATCCCAGCCTTGTATTCTTTGGGCCTTGTGGTCCTTAAAACTCAGTTTATGCACTCAGTTGTTTAATTTTCTGGTTAGTGTTTAATTTAGACATTTCTGTCATTCTGCCTGTATTTTAGCTTTTGTTTTTTAATGTGGCATTTGTTTAAAATGTTGTTTGGCTTCGCTGCCTTACGCATCTCTTAGATGAAAAGGCAAGATTAAAAAAAATGCTGATTAAAAAATTAAATAAATAAATATTGCAGCTGGTAGTGTAGAAGATTGTTTAGATAGTGAAACACTTGGAACCTTCAGCCAGTTTTCATAGCAAGTGATAATTTTGCCTTAGTTACCATTGAAAAGGGTATTCAGAAGTGAGAAGAAAAATAGATGAAGCCAAATAATATTTCCCCTCAAACAAAAACCAGAATTGAAGTTTGCAATGTTATCGTGAACTTCTCTTCATTCCTTTTCTAGAGATTGCTTTCTATTATATTTTCCTATGTTTCTAATATTATACATTTTGAGGTCTATAGTTCTTATGCTCTGATTTCTGTTTATTCCTGTGTATGAACTCACACACCAGATGCCTTTTACTTGACCTTTAGTTCTAGCCACAAATACCTGCACAGTATGTGTTGCTCTAATTGAATAACATGGTCGCTATCAACTGTGCTCTTCTATATTAGGAAGACAGTAGGTGTCCATTATTGCCATTGACTTCACTGCATCAGCCAAATAAATAAGGAGTCACTGTTTCTCTCTGCAAAATCATATTTCAGATGGTCTTTAAAAAAACCAACAGTCTTAAAAAAGTCAAGTCATGTTTTAAAATCTTGATTTCATGTTCTTGTTTTGTTTTTTGATAAGTTTTCAGCATGTTAAAGCACATTCATATTCAAGATTGTGGGTTTTGCAATTTTAGTGCAAAAAATATTTCCTTAATATTTTTATCTACCATGTCCACCTATTTTAAAAGTGTTTTAAGAGATTATGTCTTATGAATTTATTTATATATTAATTTGCAAGTATGTTTTGCAAAAAAACAAATTTTATTGTGAAACAGTACTGTCTAAAGTTGACATTATAAAAGGGAAAACATCAGAAAAATCCTAAGAATTTCCTTTGTGAATGAATATAGGGCTCACCAGGAATTTAGATGAATTTTGTCTTCACAAGTATAAAAAAAATACACAACTAGATTTTTTTCTCTACATTGTAGTCGTGACAACTATGAAGGTCGAAGATGACAGTGCAAAAATCTATAAACGTCCAATAATTTTATTTCTGTTTCTTTAGGCACAAATTGGTAACTATGTTGCAGTGCGGCGTCACAACAGATACTACATGCCAGACAAAAATGTCACTTGCAGAAATTGTGATAAACGAGGTCATTTATCAAAAAATTGTCCTGCCCCAAAGGTAAAGACAATATTTCAATTTGTCTATTAATACAACAATTTATTCTGTCATTGTTGTCACTTTTCCAACTCTAAAGCTGGGGTTAGAAATACTTGTGCTAGAGATGCATTTTGAGAAATAGTGTGTGTTTGTGTGAGAGAGAGAAAAAAAAGAAAGAAAGAGGAAATGCTGAAACAGCCCTTCTTCCTACAAATCTGCAGAGGGCAGTTTTGTCCCAGAGATCATTTGCTGACTTTTTAAAAAATATGTATCCTACATTAAGTGATTAGAAAAGGAACTATGCACTTAGAGTCAGAGTGATTCTCTTGGCTATGAGACAAAGGAAGTAATTAGAAGACAGTGTTTTCCCTAATGATTTTAGTAATAAACTTAAACTTAAATAAGAATCCATCCCATGTAGTCATATTACACCCAGGGTAAGAATTCCCCTAAGCTGAATGAAGATGAAGAGCATGGAGACATGCACTGTATTTCTCTGTATTCCCATGCCATGCTTGTATTCATGTCAAGATGGAAGGGGAAAAGAGTCCTTCAAGTGAGTCAGTGGGGGGCTTCTGAATGAAGGTAAGGAGTTTCAGTGAACTAAATCATATTATAGGTAAGTGGTAGGATGAAGAATGTGATGACCACTTTTTGGAATGATGGTGTATTGGACAAGGAACAAGTGTTTGCATGTTAATACTTGGGATATATTTAAATACTACATTTATATTTTAGTGTTTTGATGGATCACCCATTTAAACACAAACATGAATAAACCTTCACCATGAGTACAGTGGGCACCTGTAACCCATTCCCAATCCTGGCTACCATGGCTTGCTCATGGGTTTGAAAGTTTGGCTAAGCTGATCCTATATTGTCACCAGCCCATAGAGTGAATGTGTCTGTGCACAAATATCCTCTTCATGCTCTCCAAAATAGGCATCATAAGCAATCAGTCCTGAATCTCATGAAAGATATAACTCCTGTATGAAATGAAGTATCACCTAAAAGTGCAAACCAGCAGTCTTTAACAAAGCACTACCACTGTTCATCCACCTTGACCCTCAAGCTATTGCTGCCCTGATTATATAGCCAAAAGCTTTTCAGTAGACTATGACCTAAATGTGTAAATTTAACTTATTTATACAGTTTTGTTTTATTTTAGTGTTTATACTCAACCTTTCCATAAAAATAATCAAGACAGTTTGCAATAAATAAAGCTACCATAAAAATAGTAAGAGTTTTAAAAGAGTATCAGCACAAGTTGTAAAGATCATCAGCAGCAGTAAAGCAGTCCTTAAAATCAGAGCCCTTGAACTCTCTCTTCCCTTAGGAGGCAGTTCTAGATTTGAGGTCCCATTATTGGAAATGCCCTCTTTCCAATGCCCATCTGTTTCAGCTTGAATGGTATAAAGGCTTGGGAGAGGACCTATAAGATGGAGCAAAGTACTTGGGCTGACACATCCAAGGGAAGCAGCAATTTACTGGCTTGGGTTATTTAGAAATTTAGAAGTTCACAGCTGTCAGACAAAAAAAATTGTTGGGAACTGAAGTTCAATGTCATTTATCTCCCAGGTCTAATCAGGGCCTTGCACTACATACCATTTGAAGCTTCTGTTGTGTCTTCAAGGGCAGTCCTACGTAGAATAAATTACAATAATCTAACCTTGAGGTGTTCGAGCATGAATTAAATTATCACACAAGGTCCCACAAGGTTGGAAGAGTTATCCTAGATTAGATCATTTTGCCATCCTTCTGACAGTTAGCAATAAAACCTACCTCTAGAACTAAGATTATTTGTAACCTCTGGGCAGTGCTAGGCTTCTACATGACATGAAGCAGACCTGTCTAGAAAGCTAAACCTTCCTAATAGTCATCTCCCTCCTTGGATGATTCTGATTCTCACATGCACAGAAATGGACACACAGAGATAATGAGGTCTTTTTTCATTGATCCCCTCTGCTTAATTCCATCAAGTGCAACAGGATGGGAAGGTCTGTCTAGAAAGAATGTCCAACTATTGAAGGGTTCTGTCTATCCCCCCAGTTTTTATTTGGTTTTCCACTACAGCTCTATTAGCTTAATAGGTTGTTGTTTTTCACAGGTTTTTCACATGTTGCTTATGCTTGTCGCTCATGTTTAATTTTAAAATTGTTAGGCAAAGAGTCTCGTCACCCATAAGTGCCTAGGACCTCCATGCCAATGACTTACTGGGTAGGTAAGTGCTGCATGCCCAATGTAACAACAGAGACAAAAAAAGATTTTGCACACCATCAAGCACAGGCAACTTGGCAATGATCTAAGGCCTACCTGCCTGTCTGTTTACTTAAGCCATAAAGTGAGACCTTGCTTGTAACATTCATTTAAAACTTTACAAAGTATGTTGGTGGCGGGGGGGGGGGGAGATCTTTCTGTAAATATGTTATGTCTTGCATATCTGTGAAAGGTGACCAAATTGTATAAAATATATTTAAAGAATAAAAGCGTACAAAAACATTTAAATGAATATAACCAAATAGTCAAAAACAGCACAGAAGAATTTGCAAACTAGTTGTCATTTAAAGCTGTTTAAAATTCAGAACAATTTCAGCTTAGCTAGGATGCCAGTTTCAAAGTCTGGGTGTCATTGCTACCCGTCCCTCATTCCTCACATCTGGAGGCATGCAGGGCTCACTTTTATGGATTAAGTAAACAGGCAGGCTCACCTGAGAGAGGTAGTCCTTTGATCATTGCTAAGTTGCCTGTGGTTGATAGTGTGCACAATCTTTTTTTTTTTTTTTTTGTCTCTGTTGTTACATTGAACATGCAGCACTTACTTACCAGTGGTTCAGCCTCCCATAATCACAGCAAAAATAGCAGAATTAAATACAGCCACACATTTTTAAAACCACTTATTAAAACATTGATTACTGGGGCAAACAGAGGGGAAGACATAACTAATTGTCAATGCTCCCCAGTACTGCAGTCAGACTGTTAATGGGGCTAGTTATGAGAAGCATGTGACTCCACTGTTGTAATAGCTTCACTGGCTGCCAATGCATTTCTAAACACAATTCAGAAGTGCCAGCTATGGCTTTTAAGTCCCTGAACAGCATGGGACAAGATACTTTTATCGGACAGAGAGCTCGTACTGGTCACAGTTCAAACAGATTGTGCAGTTATTCCCTACTTTTTCCCTAAAAGGTTTGACCTGGTAAGAAAAAGAAAAAAAGATAGCAGAAGCAGTGGGGGAACTTAAGAGAGCTTTAAATGGAAGATGGCAAAATCTGGACTCTTGTAAACATCCTTGAGTGAGTCAGTGCTTTTGCATAATTAAAGGCAATACCCCCCCCCCCAAATAGCACCTTATTCAGTTTGAATCTCTCTGGGTTTTGAGATCTTTTACAGAGGCCCTTCTTTGTATCCTGCCAGCATCGGAGGTTGTATTTGATAGCAGCATGAGGAAGGGCCTTCCCAGTGCGGGGAGGCTTGTTGATTTCTTCCAACCCACAAAGGCCTTGTTTAGATAGGCCAGTGACATACAGAGGCAATTTATTTTTTGCCTCCTAGTTTTTATTGGCAAAAGTTGGTTAATTTGCTTTGCTTTTTTTCAGTCGATTGTCACTTCATTATTGTTACTTGTGTTATTTTTTTGCTTTTGTATTGTACAGTATGTGTAAATTTCATGGCTGTGTATTTGACACATCAACCCTTCAACTTTGATTCCAAATCTGACTCCTTCATAAACAGCAAATATATACCGAATTTTCCGGCGTATAAGACGACCCAGCGTATAAGACGACCCCCCATTTTTCCAGTCAAAACATAGAGTTTTAGCACCTCTATCCTCCTTATCCTTATACCCGGCGTATAAGATGACCCCCCCACTTTAACCAGAGATTTTGCAGGTTAAAAAGTAGTCTTATATGCAGGAAAATAAGGTATTAATTAGTAATAACACATTTACTGTATTAAAATGGTAGCACAAGGCATTTTATTACCACCAGTCACTTAGATTGATAGAACATAAAATATATTTATTTTATTAAAATTTCTGAACAAGAAAACTTGCTCAAATTTGCGTGACAGTAAGTATGCAAACAAACTAAGCATTTAATATTTTAAGTTTTTGTTTTAAAGCCAGAGAAGAATTAAGTACATTTCTACCAACTCCAACTCCACCCAGAATCTCTTCTGATTCCAATCGCACAACCCTAGCTCCATAGCTCTGGAATATAACAATAAAATTATTGTTGTTATTATTAGCTTCCTTGGCTAGTAATATAGAAAGACAAAGTATAAATTTAAATCATTTGAGAAGTGAGTCTTATATAAAGCAGTTGTGGCTATCCAAGGACCTCAGTGAAACTTCACCATTGTTTTCCTGTGTATGTTACTTCATTGGAATTCCACAAATGCCTCAGACGGTTGAACATTTTCTTTTGTATTTCGTCTACAGAAAATTCCACCTTGTTGTCTTTGTGCACAAAGGGGTCACATACAAAACAGCTGTCCAGCACGATTTTGTTTAAATTGTTGTTTGCCTGGACACTGCTCTAGAGAGTGCCTTGAGAGAACGTACTGGAAGAAATATTGTAACCGCTGTGATATGAGAGGCCATTATGCAGATGTGAGTATATTGTTAACAAAAAGCTACTCCATGATTTTTTCTTTCTTCATAATGACTTATGCTTGTCACAATTTGGTGGTGCCATCATCAACATTCCTGGTCATAGAATCACTGCTTCTTAGCATTCATAGATATGCACGTATGGGTTTATACGTAAAGGTGTTTTTTCCCCCTTCTGTATTATAAAGCTGCTATTTATAACTGGGACAATAAGAAGATAGTAAAAATAGAATGTAAAAATAGAACTCAAATATCTCATCTGATGGGATCACATGGCACATTCTTGCTTGTAAAATTCTTTCTCAGGTGCATTTGAGTATTTATCTTTAAAATGTATACAGCCTGGTATTCCTTATCAATATATGACTATGCAATATGTGATTTGAAGTGAGGTTGTTTGTTTCAAGGGAGAACAAATTTAAGCATAAGATTATAAAGCTGATAAAGATTTATTGACCTTCAGTGAAATTTCAATACATTTTTAACCAATAATTTCATCTTTTAAGTTTTAATACCAAGTTATTGTTCTCGAGTCTTGGCAAACTAAGGAAAAATATTGCAATAAAGTCTCAAAAATGATTTTGAGTAGAACAGAATTTTCTGTGTATCTCATCAGCATGAGTTTTTAAATTTTTAATCTTCTGGCTTTAAAATTTGAACTCAGTAGGCAGCAATAGCTAGGCTTCCTTTTTGTCCCCCTTCCCCCAATATGGGAATAATACTGATTACATGGTTTATGTGGTTCTTATATGGATCACTGGTAAGGTGTTGTTTATAGTATTGCATCTCAGGCTATCCAGTATGTGGGGGGCCAGCAATTCTGGGAACTGGAATTATATTTGTTCACATTGGCAACTCTTTCTTTCTTGCCTGGAGACTCTTCAAAGACTGGCAGCTGATGACTTGTGGACTGGCACTGGTCTGAGGTGTAGTGTTTGTTTAAACAAAAGTGGTGTAATATACCTGTTCAGTCTAAATTAAAGAAAGCATGAAGGGCCAGATGAACCTCTTCCAAGAGTATTGAAAGAGCTGGCAGAGGTAATCTAAGAACCACTGGCAGTAATATTTGAGAACTCCTAAAGAATAGGAGAAGTCCCAGCAGACTGGAGGAGAGCAAATATTGCCCCCATCTTCTAAAAGGGAAAGAAAAAGGACCCAAACAATTACCATCCAGTCAGCCTAACATCAATACCAGGAAAGATTCTAGAGCAGATTATGAAACAGACATTCTGTAGAAACTTAGAAAGAAATGTGATGATCACTTAAAGTCAACATGGGTTTTTCAAAAACAAGTCATTCCAAATTAATCTTTTTTTTTAATAGAGTTACAAGTTTGGTAGATGAAAGAAAGACTGTGGATGTAACGTATCTTGATTTCAGTAAGATCTTTGACTAGGTATTCTTGCAAAAAAGTTCAAAAACTGTGTGCTAGACAATACTACTGTTAGGCAGAACTGTAGTTGGTTGACAGACCAAACCCAGACAAAGATCACAATGGCTCCTCTTCATCCTGGAGAGAAGTGATTAGGGGGTGCCGCAGGGAGTTCTGTCATGGGCCCAGTGCTATTCAATATATTTATAAATGACTTGGAAGAAGCAATAGAGGGCATGCTTATCAAATTTGCAGATGTCACCAAATTGGAAGGGTAGCTAATTCCCCAGAAGACAGCATCAGAATTCAAAATGACTTAACAAATTAGAGAGGTGGGCTAAAACTAACAAAATGAATTTCAGTAGGGAAAAATGCAAGGTAGGCAATAAAAAATGAAATGCACAGATATAGACTGAGTGACACCTGGCTTGACAACAGTACATGTGGAAGTGATCTAGCAGTCTTAGTAGAGCACAGGCTGAACATGAGTCAACATGGTGATGCAGCAGCTAAAAGCCAATGTGATTCTAGGCTGCATCAATAGAAGTATAGTGTCTAGACTGAAAGAAGTAACAGTATCATTCTATTCGGCTTTGCTCAGACCTCCCCTGGAATACTGTGTCTAGTTCTGGGCACCACAATTCAAGAAGGATATTAACAAGTTGGAATATATCAAAAGGACTAAAATGGCAAAAAGTCTGGAAGTCATGCCCTATCAGGTTGGTTTAGGGAGCTGGATATGTTAAGCCTAGAGAAGAGAAGGTTAAGAGGTGACATGATAGACCTGTTTAACTATTTGAAAGAATGTCATATTAAAGATGGAACAAGCTTTTCTGCTACTCCAGGGGCTAGGACCCAGAGCAGTGATTCAACCTACAAGAAAAAGGATTCCACCTAAATATTAAGAGGAACTTCTGTTCAACAATGGAAGAGCTGTTCAACAATGAAATATGCTGCCTTGGAGTATGGTAGAATCACCTCTGGAGGTTTTAAAACAGAGGCTGTATGGCCATCCATCTAGCAAACATATACAGTCGCCCCTCCATTTTCACGGACTTCAAGTCCGCATCCCTTGACCGTTTGCGGGCAGCAAACGGAGGGGAACCAAATGGGGCGCACTGCCATTCAAGCCTGTGAATTGCGGTTTTTCATTTTCATGGGGGATCCGTTCCAGATCCGCCACAAAAATGGAGAGGCAACTGTATTTGCAGTTTAGATTTGCCATGTGGGAAATATTCTTTGCTGATCAGAATCCAATACTCAGAAAAGCTGAACTCTTCAGTTAGTATAAATTAGCCAAATTAAGCAAACATATATTTTCAGTTTGCACAATTTCTTCTGATCGTTTAGGATGAGAGAGGATAAAGTGATCTACAGGGCATTAAGCCCCTCCCCCAGTATTCCTGGAAATCCTCAAACCTCTCATGATTTCTACAGTGTTACTAAACACACATTACCTGTATGTTTTCAAATCTATTGTTATGGATAAAAGGAATAAAATATTTACTTCAGAAAAAAAGACAGAGAAAAATGTATGCAAATAAATAAGTTTATTGTTTTTAAATTTTGTATGTTATATCTGTAAGATGCCTGGGATCTTTTTTTAAATTTATTTATAGAAAGGAAGGAGGAGAAGGTGGTGATGGTGATCCCAACAATGATGTGGTAATCTGGTTTGGTTTATGGGGAGCTGACTGTTGAATATTGTAGAGCTTAAAAAGGGATGCAGTGTATGAACTTTTGCTTGAAGTATCTTAAACGAAAGTCAAGAAGAGGAGGTGTCTGCAGTTCAAAGCAAAGCAGCTTCATTTATATACCGCTTCATATCGCGCATGAGATGTCTAAGCGGTTTACAACTGTGAGCTGATTGCCCCCCAACAATCTGGGTACTCATTTTAGCGACCTCGGAAGGATGCAGGCCTGAGTTGAGCCTCAGCCCTGGCTGGTATTGAACTCGCAACCTTGTGGTCTATGAGTGAGTGGCTGGAGTACAGGCATTTAACGACCATCTGCATTTGTCAATATTCAGGATATTGAAGGCATTATTGTGTAACAGATGACATAAATGGAGTCTAAACAGTGTTGTGTATATAAGTTGTGTAAAACACACAAATAGTTGTGTAAAACACACGTATGACTTAGGCAGTGGGAAGGCAGATGTCTTGGAGTACATATGTGAAAGTCTTTTCCACGGTTCCTGTTGAGTTTCTGTTTCATGAAGAGGCAGAACTATATGTATAATAATCCTTGCAAAATTCATACAAGTTTGATAATATAAGATGACATTTAAAAAACCTTCCCTGATATGATTCTTAAAACTATGGATGATATGTATAGGGAAGCAGCTGTCAATAAAAATGAGGGAATCTGCATTAGACTCAAACGCTGCATAAGCATAAAGAACTCTTCTAAGTAAGACATTCTAGCTATGCAAGCTAGAGTTTGAGGAGTCCAGGAATTTATTTTTCTGTATACCATTAGATACGAAATCTTGTAGCAAATGCACTTTATCTGGACAATCCATCCCCCTTTTCTACCTGTGTGTATTTGTGTGCAAGATACATTCATTTAAGTGGATTTTACAGCACAGTTTTCCCCTATGCACTTCTAAACTTGTCTCCCAGATTAAAATGAACATATACAAGCTCATGATAAAAAGATATGATTTAAGACTATTGTACAATTAATGTTTTTTTAAAGTCTAGTTCAAAAATACTTGTAATGTATTTTGTCTTATATTTTAAGCACTCTGTGATTGGGATATTGTGGTGTTGCTTCCATGCAATGCTTTGCATCCAGAAGGGCACTTGCATTCACAGAAACCTTGCTCTGAAGAGATGTGGAAAAGTGACCCTAAATTCTTTCCATGTACGAATGCTGTCATATAAGACATTGCACAAGGGTGTTTTCAATACCATTTTAGTTCACTAGGCGGTTGTCTCCATAGTCCAAAAGGCCCATGTTTCTCCTGGCCTCACATTGTCCTATTAGGACAACACAAGCCAAAACTCCAGGGCCAGGATTGGGTTGGATCCTGGCAGACCAGATGCAGATCTAATGGATCTGGCCCGACCCCAGAGTAAACATTCCTTAATGCAGGTGAAAATGGCTTGTTATTAGCCACAGAATTTCCTGGAAACATCATGGCAAACCCCAGCTGATTAGACGGCCCCTGCACTCTCCTTATTTTACTTTCCCATTGCTGCTACTGAAAAGACCCCCCATTGCTACATTTGACACAGAAACAGGACACCTGGCTATATGGATGCAGCCAGGAGTCCCATTTCCCCATCATAATGGTGATGGGGGCCTTTTTCAATAGCAGCAACAGAACAGTAAGATAAGGAGTATGCCATGGTACTGGGTCTGTGGCACAGGGACAGGTAGGCATGTAAACACCCACCTGTTCCACTACCAGCCCATGAACCAATCCAGTGCTTTCCTAGCCCATCTGCTCAGGGCCAATGGCAGTCTGAAGCCAGTGTTTTCCTCATTTACTTTGTTTCTGGTACTGTAATAATGTCAAAATAATCCTGCAGGTGCACCACACCAGCATATCTACACTGACAGTAGTAGTGGGAGGTAAAAAAGGCCATTGGGACAGCAAGCATTAAGGAAGTCAAGCATCAGAGAAATAGACTGCTCAGAGCTCATAGATTTTGGGCCTTTACAGACTGGCAGAAAAAATGCAACTTGAGGCCACTTTAACTGTCCTGGCTCAGTGCTAGGGAATCATGGGAATTGTATTTTTTTCTGAGACATTGAGCCTTCTTTGTCAGAGAGCTCTGGTGCCACAATAAACTACAGTTCCCATGATTCCTTAGCACTGAGCCAAGACAGTTAAAGTTGCCTGAAGCTGCATTATTTCTGGCAGTCTGTAAAGGCTCTTTGTCTGCCTTCCTTCACCCCAACTGCATGACCCAGGAAACAGTACAGTGGCTAATGTCATGCATCACCTAGATTCTAGTTAATATCTGAGATATCACAGTGCTGCTGCACTTTGAGAGATCTTTTATGCAAGAATTCCTAGAACAGCACTGGTACATTTGCTCCTTCTGTTCATGGTTCTTCAGATCCAAGTCTTTTTTAGTTGTGGATAATTCATAATATTAGGCCCATATTTTTCTTTGACTTTGCCATTGATTTTGAATAATGTGCTCATTTGGTGCAGTGTAAGCAGAGCTTGGAAAGTAAATTTAAAGAAAAAAACCAATTAATTAGACTGTCAAGCCCACAGAGTAATTAATACTGCTATACTTTTTTAAATGATAGTGATTTGGGGAAAACATAGGCCTTTGCTTTTTCAAGTTTTTATCTGGATTGTTTAGAGATGGAAAGGCTCGATTCCATCCTAACAGGGAGACATTTCTTTCTGTTTCCTTTATTTGTTTTACATGGACAGTTAACATGTACGTCTTTCAGGGGAATGTTGCATACCTCTCTTATCACTCCCGTCCTTCTACTTGTTCAAAAAAATGGATGTACTCCTTAGCAACCTGGATATGGATGCAGAAGGCCATGTAAGGGCTTCTGGTGTGTCATGCCTATGTACTATAACACAGATTATAATCATCACCCTTCTTGTTTAATATATATAAGAGATTAAGGGTGATGATTCCAATCTGTGCTGTAAAGATACCTTTGAATATGCACATTTATAACAAATCATAACTCCTCACAGTGTTTTTATCATTCGTAATTTTTTTTTTCAGTGGAGATAGGCTGAGGAAGTGTCATGTAGGGCAAGCTGATGATGGTGTTGTTGTGTGCCTGCAAATTGTTTCCAACTTATGGCAACCCTAAAGCAAATCTATCCTAGGGTTTTCTGAGGCTGAGTGTGTGTGACTTGCCCAAAGTCACCCAATGGGTTTCCATGGCCAAGCTGGGGCTTAAACCCTGGTCTCCCAAATTGTAGTACAGTGCTCAAAACTACTACTCCATGCTGGTTCTTAAGCTGATGATTGAGAGAACCCCTAAATGTTTTTATTGATGAGTTTAATCAGCTCCCTTCCTGTTAGCTGTCATAGAGAGGTAATTAATATGACTTGTGTTATTAAATCTTTTGTTTGCTGTGGTGGCTTGCAATGGGGCAGCTCCTAACAGCAGCTTTGACAAAGCACCAGAGAATTCTGTTAAAAAGTTGTGTTTAGTAATTGTAGTCATCGTGTCAGGCCATAACTGACTTGGAGCTGAAGGATTTTTGTGAGATGAGTAGCTGTGCCAGCAGGGACCCAAGTCTCTTGGGCCAGCCGCACTCTCATTAAGATTTGCCGCTAGCAGTGGCGGTGTTCGGCAAGTATGTGACGTGCATTCTGTTATTGTATGCTTGGCTTGTCAGCCTGCAGCTTTCTGACACTCACTTATGTCACTCTTTATTCAGAGAGGAAGAAGCTTTTGATAATTTGACAAGACAAGCTCTTAAACGATCTAGGTCATGGCCTTCACTGTCTGTGATTGTGAACATATTTCCTGAAAGCCCTGTCACTCATCACAGCTACATTTTCTCCCGGGGAGCCATAGGCCTGTCCTGGTCTCTTGTCAGTTCATACGTTTTGGTTATTCATATACCAAATACAGTCTTGGTTGAGGGTTGTTGTTTTTTCCCCTTCACTTTTGCAAATGCTAGCATGTTAGTAAGGCTAATCCTTTCTCCTGTGTTGTGTTCCCAGCAGGGTTGTGTTCAAGGGTTCTCTCCAGTACAAGGCAGACAACTGGCCAAGGGGAGCTGAAAAGGAGGAAAGGCCGCTTAGTGCTGTTTTTGTGTTTGTTCATTGTTGTGGAAATATGAGAACTGGTGGCAAGGGCCTTGTCTATTGAGCACTTGAGTCTTGGTTTGCTGTCAGGGGCTGTTTAAGATTGAGTGTTTTATTTTCTTTGATGTTCACATTTGAGAATAGGGAAGTGGGAATTAAACAACAGATGCACTAAGCCGTTGTTCTCGTAAAACAATAATTAGCACATGATAAAATTCAATATGGGTCAAACGGAACAATATAAACTCTTGATTCATCTGGTGCAGCAAAATGGGTTGATTTGTATTTTATTTTTATCAATGCTCACCAGCCAAAGTTACTGATAGGATAAATAGGGGGGGGGCACTTGTGCAGAACTCAAGAAAGCTATGCTAGCCATACTAGAGAAATTTAGAAGTATATTTGTTATAAAAGGTGGAGTGGCCCCTTTGATAAGCAAGCATTTCATTTTCATAGAGCTAACTGTTGGTATGGTCAGATCACTGGGCCAGGAAATAAATGTAATGTTATTCTAATGTAGTTGTACTCCACCGGAGAGTGTTTTTATTTTTACTAAAACGAGGGCAATTCAAGTTTAAATAATGAGAAATACAGGCTCAATTGTAGTTGAATTTGGTAATGCTTTTTCCATAACAAGCCATATTGCTTCATTTGAGCAACCAGTATTCTGTAGCAATTGTTAATTAGGCTTTGTGTCATTCAGTGATAACAGAAAGATACAAACTAACTGTAAAATTGACACAAGGTATCATCCAGCGATCCTAAAATATTATGGTCATTTTTAAAAAGGCCCTCTTCTGTAGCCAAACATCTTTGGGGATGTTGTGCAGTATATAGTCCCTCCTAAGATATCTGGACGCATATGTTTTCTCAGAAGTTGATCCTACTAAATATGGTTACTATTTCAGTTTCATATTGCATGTCTATATACACTCACTTGGGATAAGCCTTTTTAAACTCAGTGAGACTTACTTTTGAGTAGATACATTTTAAATAGGCTATGAGTGAACATTTTTGTAGTACAAAATGTCTCATTAAAAATATGCTTAATAGATTTCCAGTGCTTACACACATACTCTTTCTCCTCTGTATTGCCAACAGATTGAAAAGCATACAAATATAGGAATTGAGATGTGGCCCCTTATTCATGAGTTTTTGTTAAAAGCAAGGAAATTCAAATTTATTTCAAAGCAACAAAATTAATACAATTAAGAGCCTTGCCTCTTCTTGTCTAAAGTGATATAATTAAGTTTCTAGAGGGAAATATTCTTTTTATTTCATGACTCTGTAGGTGAAGGTCTTATACTGGGAAAATGCCATTCTGGCATAAGTCACTGACAGTGGTTTTTCAACCACATGATTCCAGGAACATTGTGATTATCAGTAGCTATGCAGAACTAATGGATATATAGCTGCCTGTTTATCCTTGTTGTAAGGCAGCACAAATGTTGCATACAGGAAAATCTGTTGCATATAGCAAAAACCCTTAAATAATATATTAATGGCTGTTTAAGCAAAAAGAACAGAAACTTTTATTTATTTATTTTTGTTCTATACAGTTTTAGTATGCCATTATCAAAGGAAGTACATCTCTCTGCCTATCTATGCAGTGCTTGTTGATAGGATACATAGATAGAAATATAACAAAAATGACATTTAATTTGGCATATAAGTCCTCTTATTGTGGAGTCTGAAAAAATAAAAAGTTACATTCAGATAGAAGAGTGACACTATCACCCAAAAAGGAAGAAGGGAGAGAAAGAAAAGGAATGTGGCAGCACATAAGATTGGCTCTTATTTTAGCATCAGCTTTCATGGATTTAAACTCACTTCATCAGAAGCAATACATTTTTTACTAGCCTGTTTGAGATTGTTTAGAATATAGGTAAATTATTTCTGTGAGAAAGATTATTTAACTATTAAATATTAAATTATTAAAATGTTAATATTAAAAATAGTAAAACATTTAAAATTTGAAACAATTATATCTATACACGCTATAATACTAAGCTGGAAATAGCATAATTGTGGTTTGATTTGATTTGAAGAGGTCACATCATTTTGTTACTAAAGTAAAGCTTGGTTATATTTTCTATGATTTTCTTCTTGTTCTACATGAAATAGAAACAAATGCAAATCTATACATTGTTGTGTTGTGTTATGTTATTAAAGTAAACAAACTAAAACGAAATAAGCTTTGACAAAAATAGAAGTAGTCTCTCAAACTCCACATTGGTTGGGGGACAATTAAATACTTGCAGTAATTATAATTTAATTCCTAATGCTATTGTAGTCAGAAATAGGAAAAATAGTATTATAATTCTAAATGAAAGTATACTAAGAAAGATTAAATTCTGGACCATGCATTTGGCCAACCGAAAATGTTTAAAACACCCTGTTAGTGCACATCTGATATTTATTTACATTTTAGGAATGTTCCAAACTTGTCTTCAAAACTTATAAACTTGAGCAATAGAATGGAAGACAAAAACCTGTTACTGGAGTTCTGACAATGGCAAGGAGTGTGTTAACCCAGTGTAAAATTCAATTAAACTGTCTAGCCAGGTTTTTGAAGCTGAAATGCAGACCCTTTCTGTTAAGCTTCTTATTTTCCTGTGACCGACACCAGTGGATACTGTGTTATGCCAAAACCAACAGGCTGTAAAGCACCTTGTTTCATGCTCCCAGCTGATCAATATTTTTATTTTCCAGGCTTGCCCAGAAATATGGAGGCAGTATCACCTAACAGTAAGTAGAAACACCTTTTTTATTTTCTTTTACACCCAGCCTATTTACTCTTCTCTGAACTGGTGACCATAAAATATAGACAAGAATCTTGTGAAGGAAGATAATAAATATCTGAAGAGGATTTGAACTGAAGAAGCCAAGAATATACAGTGCTTTCCCCCAACATTCTTTGGAAACAGTTTATGTAACAGAAATCACTCATGGTGGCATCATGTCACTTTGCCACCTATAACTTCATCAGTGGTACATAATAGAATAGTAATAATATCTGTCTCATTGAAGCACTAAACACTGCTGTTACACATCTTATGTTCATTCCCAAAACCATTATATATTTTCACATTTATTCAAGTAAAATAACTTCCATGCTCTAACTCTGCTAGAGTGGGACATTGGAATTAATAATAGAAAGTTGTGCTTGCCCTTTAATGAGGAAATCAGTTGTTATCTCTAAACATAGCAACTTAAAAGATCTTGTCTCTTCCTATATGTAAAGCACAGACAAAACCTGTGGGAACACAGAGCCTGTATTTTAGACTTGGGACAATATCAAGTGCTCTGGATTACATATTTATTCAGGTTTATATTGGGCTTTATAATCCTCATAATTATAAATAAATATTGAAATCTAAATTTCTACAAACTTAGACTGGCTTTTGTTGTATTAATGGCCATAATCTATTTAATATCTTTCTTAGTTTCTTTCCTTCTTTCTAGTTAGAAGGTAATATTCCAAGTTTGTTCCCATTTGCACTTCAGAATTATATTCAGGAAACAGCTTTCCCACTTTCTCCATAGAAATTTTAAATTCATTTTCCTGAATTTAAGTTGTATTTTAAAAATTTATTTTGTATGTATTTTTAAATTTCTTTCTTTCCCCCACCCACACATTTCTTTGAATCGTCAGAGTTAGCTTCTCAAAAAAAGCAGTGTTATATAGTAGGAGTGTTATGTTTTGGGAAATAGTGTTTAGTATCTCTGTGCAATAGAGATTTGAGAAGGAGATAGTATTTCAGAATATTTTGTATTTTGTTCTGCATCTAGCACCTTATCAGCTTCTAGGTAAAAACATAAAGGTAGATTGATAAAGAATACAAAAAAGTCAGAAATTTTTTTAAAAGTTGTTCTCATTGGCTGCTAGATTGGAAGAAAAAGAATTTGTCTTATTACCTTGTGATTTCTGAAATATATACAATACATGCACAAGCATATACATATTGAGACTTGATTCTATCATTTTGGAACAATCCTTTGTATAACATTTTTTGTGCAAAATATAATTTTGATAATTATGATTATTTGATATATTATTTAAAAAATAATTTTATGTTTAATAGGGATTTTCCCCACCAAAACTTGCCTTCATGTTTTAAAACGTGAAACACAGTTTCTGAGTAGCCACCAAACAAAAATGTGAGCATATAATTTTTTAAAAAGGGAATCTAATGAATGGAAAGAATAAAAAACAATAGTATTAAAGGAATAAAAACTGAATGCCCATTGTATACATTTAATACATGTGAGAGTCATTTGTATTTTTGTTGTTTTACATGCATATAGTAGCATTAAAATATTTTATTCCATACTTGTCTTTTCAAGTTTGGTTCAACCCAGTTACAATGTCTTTTAATAAACCAGAATATGAAGTATATATCAAATCTACATAAACAGAACAAATTTTATATATCATACAAATATATACCATGTAGATAATCTTTTAATCCCGCTTATTATGCATGTTTGTCAAAGGGCTATATAAAATGTGTGGTTAATTTCTCATGCATAAGCAAAATGTCCCTAATTAATCATTGTGAATGCTTGTTCAGATCAACAGAACATAGTATTTGTCACTTCTTTGACTTCTGGTGATTTTTATTCATTTTGCTCAGTTACTAAGAGATGGAGTGCCATCTATCGATTTATGATAGCTGTTGCACTTTAAATCTATCTTCAGTGCAAATAAAATGTGTAAATAACATAATAGATGCGTATAGTTTTCTTACAGCTGTGGTGCTTGAAATTTTAGTTCTGTGAAAAAGCTGGTGTTTTTATATTAAGCATCTTCTCTATATTCAAGCATGCTGCTGGAATTCAAAATGACATAAAAACAGGGAAGGTTAAAAGGCAATGTTTCTTGCATATTTCTGCCTTCTGTTATTTCTGTTCTTGGAGGCTCTTTCATAATAACATTTTAGGTCAACATAGTTTGCAGAAACTTCTGTCTGTTGAAGATTCATGTTCTTTTTAAAATAGACTTGTAAATAAGCCTGCAGGTCATATCCCAGTTTCATAGAACTGATCATAATGAATCCATACACAGATACACACACACACACACACACACACACACACACATTTGGTAAGTAGCATGTGAAGATAGCTGTTTTTAAAATGTAGTGATGTTCAAAATGTAAAGAATACATACTCATCTCTGATATACTATCTTTACAAATTTTAAATACTTTTAATTGAAGCAGAGGAAGGTGTTGTTGTTGTTGTTATTCTTATTCTTATTATGATTATGTTTATTGGAATTCTAGGTTCCATAGATGCATTCATGTCAAGAAATTGGTTTGGCTGGCTAGTGTTCCACAACAGAGGGATGCATGAGGTCTGGCCTCAATGTCATATTATAAATTGCATCCTTTTTCATATTAACATGATTTTCAGCTGTGGTGGCCATTTGATATACACTACATGCATATTATTTTACAGTATTCTCTATGGTTGATTCATAAATTATATATATATATTTATAATCTTTATTAAATTTTAATATTTAATGAAAACATAACATGACATTCCACTACCAACAAACAAACAACACAAATAACATTATATACAAAATACCCAACCCTCAATCATCCATCCACTTTACATTTGTTCCACAAAATTCTCATTGGGGACATAAGAACCCATTTTACATAAAAGTAGAGTTCCTTACCCACCCTTTTCCTTTTGAGTCCAAATATGTTGACTTTCAGGAGAAGGTGTGGCAGTTCTAACTCTAGACCAATTTTAGGCCCTGATGTACAATTTGATCCTTATGTTTTTAACAAGAGTAGTTAATTCCCCTACCTTCTTATTTGAGAGCTGTTGACATTGGGTGCAGAACGTGGAAGTGGAGGATTTTGCTTCTGTTGGCAATTATTTTTAAGATCCTGTTCTAAAGTGTTCCAGCTTTGCGGCCGTGGCTTTCAAAGAACATGAGAAGCTGCTAACAGAAGGTTATAGATGACAATTTTGTGTGCACACACTGTGTTTTGTATCCCAGCCATAATATTTAATTTGTGTCACATATTAAAAGAGTTCCTTACTAAGGAAAAAAATCCCTACTCTGTTCTTTTTATACCTCTTCTGGAAATAAATCACCTTCTGCAAATGCCACTTTGGCTGTAAATTAATAGATTAATAGATATATAGTTTGTCAATTGAGAATATTCATTTATAGACTCCATTTTGGCTGTTAAGCTCTCAAGGCATTGTACAGGGCACACATTAGAACAATTTAATCTGTAAACAAAAAAATCCCTTCATCTGTTTCAAACCTGGCAATATTTGATTCCCTTTATCATGTATATAATGAGATTACACTAGTGTTTTTAATTTTTTTTAATATCTGATGTAATATTCCTTCCATATTTAAAATGCATCAATATGTATGTATTTCATTTTATGCAGTATCAAATTTATTTATAAAAAATACAGTCTCGTATGTCATGGGGCAGAAAACCAAAAATATGTATGACATTCATTGGAGTAAACCATGACCGAATTATGCTCAATTTCTATATTTGGGGTATAATATAATATGAAACTGAGTAGTCCTTGTAATTCAGTTGAAAACCACTTTTATGTTTTCTGCCATTCCTTCTTGGAGGAGAGAGAGTACATTTATATTGGAATGGCATATTGTAAAGTGTATTAGAACAGTGCACTAGTCTAAAATTTACAGAGATTGTGAGGGAAACTAAGGTCCATGGAAGCAAAAGACAAAGCTTTGCAAATGGTCAAATCATTTGAATGTAGTTTGGTTCCCCCCCCCTTTATATTTTTAACATTTGCTTTGCTGTGTAGGGTCTCCACCCCTTTTCAGGGGATTATGATTTCTGTAGTTGCTTTGCTTTGTTCATGCAGACTGTTCTCCACCCTCATTTGCTGTCTTCACTTCTCTTATTTATATCACAATTCCTCACAGAGATGGTCACCATCAGTGTTTTGCAACCATCAGAATCTAACTATCAGGCACTATGATTTAGCATGCTTTATGACAGCTTGTTAATTCTATTTTCAAGCACTACATCCAAAAGGTAAACCAGGAACTGCTGTTTTGGCATGTGTATATAAAATATATGAAAACACACTCTCTCTGTAAGTGGGGGGGGGGGGTTAATTCTGTGTTTGTGCTTTTTGTACATATGTTAAAATTCTGTTTGGCCTGCCATCTTTTCTCAAATAAATATGTATGTAGGCAGACTTGAATTTAAATTGGGTTGAGCTCATGATCAAGGGATCTCTTGAAAGTAAATAAAAATGCAACTAATAAATACAGAGATTACCTACATTTAAAGAAATGTGATGATTGTCAGCAAGGTTTCTACAGAAAAGAGATGATTTAGCATTTTGGCTAAACCAAAAGATTGGTTCCTCATAGAAGTTTATCACATGGCCAAATCCCATGCAGAAACAGGATTTAAATCTGGGAAAATCCCACAAAAGCGGGATTGTTTTCAGATGACGTCGGGGGCATTGAGCATTAATGCAACATTAACCCGCACAGTAAGTGGACAAAATTGGCCACTTTTTACTTTTGGGATCCGAAAGTTAAAAACGGGATATTTTGTCCACTTTCTGTGCAGGTTAATGTCACATTCATGCTCAGTGCCCCTGACATCATCTGAAAATGATCCCACTTTTGCGGGATTTTCCCGGAATTTAAATCCTGTTTCTGCACAGGATTTGGACACTTAGCTTCCCGTATGATAAACTCCATTATTCCATCAGTGGCTGAACTAAGACATGAACGTACAAGTCTTATAATTGTTTTATATCATCATATTGTTTACAAGAGGATGCTGGGATTTCTTTTGTTTAAGCTGTAGTTGTATCTCTTTATCTGGATGTTTCCACCTATTTTGGAAATCTACACAATGTTTTGCCATCCTTCAGCCTTCATGGTTTCTCAGAAGTACATTCTACTGAGTTGGGTTGGATGTAATTGGAAATAAATGTGCAGAATTCAGGTGTATTCCAGTATTGATTCTCAGAACATTTCAGAAGTATTATTTGTAACTGGAACATGTTTATCATGTTTATAATATTCCACAATATCCGTGACAAAAAAGTGTTTTGACAAATTAATTTTAATTTAAAACATCTTTTCTTTATATCTGAATTCAAGGAGGAAGAGTTATTTTTAGATTTTGGTACAGTAAAATTGTCAGATTAAAATTAAAATATGATTGATGTTAAAAGACCACTAATTCCCATCTTTTAATCAGTGTGTGTGTGTGTGTGTGTGTGTGTAAAAGGCTTGTTAGATGGAATTTATTTCATTTTGCTTCCAACTCACTAAATGTGTTTCAATGGCTTTGCACTTATGTATTTATATGGTAAATTGATTCATTTTGGTTTGGTTTTCTTTCCAATAGCTTCTTCTACTAGATTGGCTGAGGACAATAACACAAGAGAAATGATGAATGTGTCCAAACAAACAAACACTACTGACATATTATCTACAGGAAAAACCCTTTCCATAAACTCTCTTTACCAGTAAATACCAGAACATGAATGTATTGTTTAATTTATCAGATAATAGATAGTAGTAGTACAAACTCAGAGCATTGCCTTTGACAACATTACAGCTCACATCTTAGGTGTGCTTACTTGGGAAACAAGTTCAACAAATTTAACGGATTTCATTTTTCAGTTAACATGCATAGACTCAGGCCATATGGCATGTGCATCATTCCAGCTTGACAAAATACCCATAAGATGCTTTTTTAAAACAACAAGTACAATGCTTTTTTTTTTTTTTTTTGGCAGTAGGGTGAACAGATTTAATTCCATTGAAATTTGTATGACTTCCATTTTAAAAATATGTGTTGCATTACCTTCTTGATTATTTAAACAGTCTCTACGTTTATTTTGTATAATGATTCCAAAGAATGTAATTAGAATATGAATAAGACAAATTCAGATATAGTATTTTGACTCATGCATGGTGTAGAATGTTGCAAAGTAATATATTCAGGCTAAAACATCACAGAAAATATGGCTGCCAGGTGCTTTTCACCTAATAATATGAAGTAACATATTTGATGTTTTGATATTTGCTCATAAAGAGATGGAGGAAAATTCTCAGTGCAGATAATCTGGGGTTTATTGGTTTATGTTGGGTCATTTCTTTGTGCTTCTGTTTCTAGGTCTTCTCATATTGGTCTAAAGCATCTAGTTCACGTATCTGATGTAGATTCTTGCCTATCAAAGTTCATTAAAATGTCTTAATTGCTGCAAGAGGAAAACACATACTTTTCTCTGTTTGTGCCTCATTTTTAATTGTACTTTGTACACCATAGCTAATTAAAATTGTTTGCCCTAACTCACCCCTAATCATGCCTTTAAAAGGTATTTGCATGTAAGCTAGTTGTGCCAAAATATGGATGAGATATACTTTTGAATTCCTTTTCCAATAAAAACAATGCAGTAAAGATAGTGATGACACTCAAATGTACAATTTGCATTTGGGTAAACATCAGATTTATACTCATGGTTCTTTATCCACCAAGTGACACATGCAGGGACATCTGCTCACATGGATGAATCGCTTGAGCTTCATAAGGGTCATGATGTCTTAGTATTAAATTAGTGTCAGGATAGCTATTCCAATAATCAAAAGAAATAATTTATCCAGAATATTATCAGTAATGTATTTTATACTGACATTTTGAGTCATTTTTGTAATGTTTTATTTAATAATGTAAGTTATAGCATCCTTTTAGTCTTCATATTTAGCTTAAAATACTCTTAATGAAGGTTAGGTAAGACAGAGATTCTAAAATAATTATTATTGTGATATAGTCTTACTAGTGGAAATGAAATGTGGATTTCTTTCTAAAAATCTTTGGGGGGAAAATTCCTCTGCAAGCCAAAAAGTGTTCTGCATTATTAAGACTAAAGCTCTAAATCACTATAGAAATAATGTATTACAAATATACACATTGGATAATTATTACATTTTCCAAGAAGGAAGATGGGTCAATAAAATTGCATTAACCAAATCTATATAAGCTTTTAAAATCTTTCTCTTAAAAAGTCCTCCTCAGTGTAAAAGAAAATAGAAAGCAGATAATAAAATTATTTTTATTATTATTATTATTAAATGTAACTCATACTTGCAGAACCTTACAATCCACTGGGATAAAGTATATAGGACTGTTTAAAAAGAGTAAAAGAATCCTTTGGGCATCAGTCTACTTAACCAATATATTTAAAAAGGGTGTTTGCTTTAAAAAAAAAACTCATCTCCATTGTCATGTCACCCTCATTCCTTGCAGGCCATACGTAGGTGTACTGCAGATCCCAGAATCCCACCTCCATAGAAAAATTCTGTAAATCCTTCCTGTATTTTAGTTTTCATTATGAAATGCCTTTGTTACAATTTGGTCCCTGTCTTTAGGAGACATGGCTATCTTTTGTCACTGTTGCTGTTATTTGAAAGTCCATATCACTTTTCACATGTTTAAATGGCTTAATTTTGTGCTGAAAGGAAGGCTTTAATGAGATTTATGTGGTGGTGCTAATGATGATGAATTTCTTTTTAGTTTGAGAGAATTATAATACCCTTAGTACTTTCACTAAAGTAAAGGTGGTGTGAAGTTATGTGTGCTTTACTTGTATATGTCTGTCATATTTGTGCTTTCCTAGATTCACTGTTAGTGAATGAGTTGTAAAATTTAGTAAATCTTAAACTTGATAATTTAAAAGATGTGTTGCATTTACATTGTGTACAAGGAGGAAAGTTTATACTTGATTGGGATGGTTTATACGATACAACCAGCATGGCATAATGGTTTGAGCGCTAGACTAAGACACTGGGAGCCAGGATATGAATCCCAGCTGTGCCATGGAAGCCCACTGAGTGAACTTGGGCAAGTCACACTCTATCAACCTCAGAGGATGGCAACAGCAAACAATCTCAGTAAGCCTTACCAAGACAAACCCATTATAGATTCACTTTAGGGTTGCCAGAAGTTGGAAACACCCTACTGTATATATTCACCTATGCATCTAAAAATGTATGCCCAAAAATTGATCCCAAAATCCCAGGTCGACTTATTTATGAGTCAGTATGGTAATGTGATAGCAGCTTTTTCAGATTTCCTCATGCAGTGTGGAGAGGAGTTTATTTCTATCTGGAGCCAAGCAGAAAGAGTTCTAGGGGATTGATTGCTGTTAAGCAAACAGAGTCCCTCTCCTGCCAGCTAGCCCCCACTGTCTGGGGAGTGAAGGTTGAAACAAAAACTGAAATGCTGAAGCAAAAAGCCTCAGTTAGAGTCCCTCTTGTTGTGTGCACACATACAGACATTGAAGGAGCCTCCCAAGTTTTACCCTCAAATTATCCACGGGTCATAGCAAAACCCATAATTTTGGCCCCAGAACCTACCCTTGACTTATACATGAAGTCGACTTAATAGTCGAGAATATATGGTAAAATCAGAACAGGTATGTCCATTTGTATGATACCAACTCTTGCTACTATAATATTTTTTTAAATCAATAGATAAAATGTAATCTGTTGCACACACAATACACACACACTGCTGCTATTGACACTTAAACTGTGTTGCATATACAAATTGCATATTGTTATCTAAAAACAAAACTATTAAAAATATGAACCTACCTATTTCAACAGACAGTTTAACAGCAAAATTGTTGCTTCAGTAGTCAAAATAATTCATACAAAATAGTATTATTATGATGAGGAAGGGATAATTGTTATTTGCCCAATGAATCCCACTTGCAAGGCACAGTGGACTGTGGATAGTGCTACAGTAATCACTTAGTGTGGTAGTATTTTGTTGTTATTTGCTGTCAAGTTGAGTTTGAATTATGGTGACCCTATGAATGAGAGACCTTCAAGATCTGTTCTTCAAATGTGGTATATGCAATACTCCACCAGCAATGTCTTTCCGCACTCTGCATTTGACAAACAGAGTAATCTTTGCGCAAGAGGATAGACACAAATCTGACATTAGAAATAGTAACATCCAAAAAAAAGTTGCTGAACATTTCAGCCTCCCTGGGCACACATTAAGGGATTTACAGGTTGCAGTACTTGAATAAGGAAATTGCTGAATTGAATTACAGTTGTCCCTCCCCGTTTGCATACTTTGAGTTCACGGTCCGGCCCTTCTCAGGCAGGACCAGCGGGAAGGAATTTAGTGGCGGGGGCACATAGCCCCCATATGCGCCTCAGGCACGCACACCATTATTTTCAATGGGGCTTGAATATTTGCAAGCTGCCATTTTTGCAGGGGAGGGGTCTGGAACGAATCCCTTGCGAATTGGGAGGGGCTACTGTATATTCACAAATTCCAATCCATTAAAAGAGGCATGAACAAAAACAATGGCTTCATGGCACACTACATGTTGCTACTATACATATGAGAAAAGGAATCTTCTCAGAGAAAGTTTTGAATACTGGGAAAGCAATTTTTGGTGAGTAGATTTCTCACTTTCACACATCAATGCTAAACACTGAAAATATCTGAAAGATCTGTAGCACTTTGCCCAATCCTTTGAAAGTTAGGGTGAGTGTCATGATTTGTATCTTTCTGTATCCTATTACATTTTATCCCACCCCCACAACTATAAATATTCTTTATACCTAAGCATTTATTATCACTCTGTACTGCATCCAAAGAAGTGGGTTTATATCCACAAAAATTCATGCAGAAATAAAAAACAGTTAATCTTAAAAGTGTCACCACATTTTTTCTTCTTTTTTACCCCCTACCCTTTCCTTCCTCTTTTTGTTTTGCTGCAAGACACTAAGGGCCGATGCAGACTGGCACTATAGGCCAGCCTTGGGGTGGAGTTGGGCAGTATCAACTATGTCCTTTCCTGGACATGGATAATTTAGCCACTGTAATCCACACATTGATAACTTCTCAGTTACATTACTAAAATGCACTTTGTTTTGGGCTGCCCTTGAAAAAATCTCACAAACCATAGCTAGTGCAAAATGCAGCAGTGAAATTGCTGACTGGTGTGCCATATAGACAACAAATAACACAAATGAGTCACATTGGCTGCCAGTTTGTTTCTGGCTTGAATTCAAGGTGCTAGTGGTGACATTTAAAGCCCTAAATTGCCTGGAACCTTGATATTTGAAGGAGTATCTCTCCCTATATATACCTGCCCAGGGATATCAGTGGGGGCAATATGGTATGGGAGGACATAGATGCCTTTTCAGATGTTGCCCCCCAACTCTGGAATGCCCTCCCCTTGAAGGTCCAATTGGCTCCAATGTTGGTATCTTTTTGGTGCCAAGACAAGACATGGCTTTTTATTTTCGGGGGCTTAGGGACAATGCAGACGGCCTGTAAGGGGCGGCTCTGGGCCATCCCTGGGAGCAGCGGATCAGGGCCTCAGCAACCACATGCTGTGGCCCCGATTCTCCTTTTTACCACTCCCAAAAGAGTAGGCAAATGCCGCTCCTTTTGAGGGTGGCAAAAAGCCTCCCTTTGAGCCGCCGGCATGGTTGTTTTTGTGCCCCTTTGGCGCAGCGTGTATGCACGCTGCGCAAAGAGGTGCCCTGATACCACGCACCGTGCGGACAACACGTGGTATCGGGGTGGAGTCGGGGCAGGCGGTGGGCAGTTGCCCCACACCAACTCCACCCCAGGGCCAGCCTAAAGTGCTGGTCTGCATCCCCCCTCAATTTGTTTACATTATACATATACACAGTGTTTAAATGTAGCCTTTTAAGCTGTTTTAACATGTGTGCATTTGTGTGTGCCTGCCTTCAAGTTTCCTTTTGTTGTATGGTGACCCCATGAATTCCATAGAATTTTTAAAGGCAAGGAATAGTAGAGGTGGTTTTTCTAGTTCCTTCCTCTGAAATATCACCTGTAGCACCTGGAAGTTTACTTGCTGTTGTATTTAATATGTTTTGTCCTTTTCTAGCTATTTCATTGTTTAATTCAAAATTGTTTGATATTGTTTATTGTTTTATCTGAAATTCCATGATAATCTCAGATCTTTGTGGGGGTGGTGTCAAAATCTGTCTGTAAACTTTGTGAACATCCTAGAATCCTGTTCTTTCAAAATGGGGTCATGGAAACGTGTATTCTTGCTAGAAGCATGCTTATTTTGTCAAAATATGCCATACTTTAGGCAGGTGATTTTGCCACAGTTGTCTGACAAGGATGAGAAACCTCACTCCTCATTGCCAACTTTGGAGCTGAATGGGCACAAGCCCATCAAATTACAAGGGATTTCTTTTTCTCTGCTCCCACAACTCTCAGTTTGGAAAGAAAAATGGGGTGGCTTAGAAGCAGTGTGCTGAGGCAATTGAAGCATCTTGTTAGCATAGGGCTGCACTGGCAACCCTTCTAGAAACTTAGAGCAGAATATGTGCTGGAAGGGAGATGAGATATGGGATATGGGAGCAAGGTGAACATCCCCTGTGCTTCCTTCAGGAAAAAGTAAGGCCTATATTGGCAAGCTGTTAGCCAGATAGGCAACCATATTTTGATTTGTCAGTAATGGCAGTGAAAAAATGTACACTCTTTCCCTTTGAGAAGAAGCAAATTGTTCTTTAATATTTATGGTTTGAGACACTATTATTGTACTCTGTTGTGTATTGCATGCTTGCTCGCATTTTCATGGATTTGTTAGTTCTGCGTTCTGTTAAAATGAAAATGAGTGAAACAATAGTTTGAATGCAGTGATGGTTTGAATTTGGTTATTTCATTTCTGTTTATTTAATATGGAGTCCAAGAAAATGAGCTTGTTCTGTCACACTGTACTGTACAAATCGATACGTCATTTTATTCTGTTAAATGATCACTTTGTTCCAAAATCAAAATTACTCATCATCTTGCCTTACATAGTCATTAACTATTTTACTCCAAATGTCAGGGTCCTAGAGGGTACCCAGAACCAATATTTAATAGGGGGAATTTTGTTAGCTCAAGTGAAGCTTCGGAGAGGGCTTTAGGTAACTAAAAACAGGGATGAATCCTGTGTATACTGGCTCAGAAAAACAGAACTCCAGAATGGAATGAGTAATAACAGCAAAAGGGAAATCAACTTTCATACACAAACACACACTTTCACACACATGCAAGAACTAGCAATATAAAAGGTGGTAGCAGATAGTGATTTTTTAGGATTGCAAAGGATAATACTATACCTGATTCCAGAAGCAGAAGTTTTAGTCAGGGGGTTCTGTGAAGTGAAATGGCTCAGCAGCTGCCAGCAAATGCTGAGCAAAGATCAGAAAGTATCTTTCTGATCTCAAAACAAGACCAAATTGGCAGTGTCTGAGCAGGTATATTTATAGGCCAAAACACGTCCCGGGGCAGTTTTGGGATTAAAGTGAAGTTCCCAGGAGGGAAGAATAGAACTGTAAATGGCTGGACAATCACCACATATGTTCCTTGACAAGGAGGTCTCACTCTGAAAGGAAGGTAATCTTGGACTTCTGTTCATGTGTAAACCCAAGGTCTGTCATCCACCACCATTCCTATCAGTTAAGGGATTATGCAGAATCCAGTTTTGATTGATCTGTCTTTGGCTGTACTCTTAAGCTTTGCCCCATGCTGAGCCAGCAGGATCTCCAAATATGGTCCTTATATGGCATGGCTAGTTTTCTGCACGGGAGGTGCCCTCTCAGCTACATGCCCCAAACATCCATTTAATATCAAACTGATATCAAAAAGAGGGAGAGCGGAGAGAGAGCAGTGATTCCCTTGGGACAGTGATTCCCAAACTCTGGCCTTCCAGGTTTTGGTTTTGGTTTTAACTTCAGCTCCCAGAATCCAAGACCATTGACCAATATGGCTGAGGCTTCTGAGAGTTGAAGTCCAAAACATTTGGAGTACCAGAGTTTGGGAATCACTGCCTTGGGGTAACACTGTCTTGCTTATGAGTACATAGGATGGTCCACAGATAATGCACACTGAGTGATTCTGAATATGCTCCCTACCTGTTGGGAGCATATTCTAACTTGCTTCACTGATCCAGCGAGGATGGAGTTTTTTAAATCAATGCTTGCTGTAAGGATTAATGCAAGTGTAAGGGAGAGGAGAGAAATTGTGTCATTTGGGGAATGGGACATGAACCAGGATGTTAGCGGCTGCCAAACAGTCTGTCAGTTCAGAGCGGCTGAATAGTTTTGGCAATAGTCTCTCTCTAAAGGTACTTTTTTTAATGCCAGGTGGGTGAATGGGTAAACAGCAGCCTGGATGAACATGGTGGCCTGCGGTTATTTTAACAGAAATCTGTTTGAATAATACTGAGGGTTAGGGGAGCAAATCTGTCTTTTGCCCTCTGGAATCTCTGTGCAGCAATAGGAGAAGTTTGGAGGGTGGGGAGGTGGGGTTGCTGTGGTTTCCTGTTATTTATTTCATTTATATCCTGCTTTTCTCCTGAATGGGACTCAAAGCAGCTTGTAATATAAACCAAAACAGAACATCTAAAATAATATGGTGTACAAAGGTTTAAATACATTCAATCATACATTCATGTTTGGTTACTAGAGGCCAGTTTTCTTTTATGAGGCAGATGTAGAGATACAATAATGTAATATTTAAATTATGTTTTGATTCTAGCGTTCCTCTCTTATGATGCCATGTGAGTGAGCTTTCTTTACAGTACAAAGCTGCTTAACCCACAGAGCTCATCAGGATAAAACAATTTGCATGTCCATCACAAAGAACAAAAACCTGTAACCTCAGTTATCTTCCTCAACTTCGTGGTCTTCACTTTCAGTCCTGTCTACCTCCACGACCATTTATTTATTTATTTATTTTGTTACTAACAGAGCTACAGGCCTTGACCTGATATTCTCCTGTCCTTCAGCATGTCTGATGAGATTCCAATTTATATTTCACTTAACATTGGAAGTTTGATGGAAACCCAATTCAGTTTCAGAAGTGGAACATGTTACTCTGTCCCCCTGACAAGGTATCCCATTCTACTATCTTCCACCGTCGAACATACTGCATAGTAGGTGTTCAGGACAGAACTGCACGGTTTCCCATTGCCCAGCAGCCTCCCTTTCTGAGTTAGTTTCTGTGCTCTTACAAGGGGTTCTGAAAAGTTCCAACCAAGAAGGTAATGACCTAAAGATATGTAACATGCTATTCCACATATTCACCCTGAAGTTCGACACACTTGGAACATCATTTTTCAATTTTCTTTAGCCTTTCCTCCCAACAAATCTTAAGTCTGGTACTGTTCTGCTGTTGCCATCACCTCAGAATCATCTGAGAATCTATCTGAGAATCCCATTGGTATTCTCATTCCATCCTGGTTCTGTTTTGCATTTCAAGATCTTTTTTCTCTTCCTCCATGGAATTTTGAACATATTTTTCTGTACTTCTTTCCCTCCTTTCAAATTTCCTTCTTTTTAAATTCTTTTTAATGTTTGAAAACAAAAAATAGTCTCATAGAACACGATCTAGTGAATAGAGTGGATGGTCTGTGCACTCAAATCCAAAATTCTTCAAAACAGTTATGCGGGCAGGTGCCTTGCTCTGTGAAAAGAGAATACCTTTGCCCAGCTTCCCTTGCCATTTTTCCTTCAATTATACCTTTAATTGGCACAGCAATTTAGTGTAGTATTTTGCATGAACTGATTGATCTTTCTGAGTCAGCCAGAAAATCATCATCAGCCGAACATGTTATGAACCATCTTGGGCATAAAAATGCTATTTGAAAACACTGAAATTCTGGGCCGTGCCAACAACTATCAGGTCAGAATGCACAGGGAAGCCATTGAAATCACACACCTAGACAACTTCAACAGGAAAGAAGAAACCCTTAAAGTTTGGCTACCAGTCCTGAAAAACACCAACATCAAGACCCAGCAAATGAAAATGAAAACCACCAAGGGTCAGAGGTTTTCCCAGCAGATAATATGATCACTAATTAAATAGACTCAAATCCTCCTTGCATATCCACCCACCCTGAGGCCTTGCCATTCAACAACAGAACAACACACAAGATAACATGCAAATCACATCCTCTCAATGAAGGATCACACAGTATATATACCCCACTCACTTCCATACCAGCATTCTCTGAAGATGCCAGCCACAGATGCTGGTGAAACATCAGGAATAAACTGTTCTAGAACACAGCCACATAGCCCCCAAAATCCCCAAAAACTATGGATGCCATCTGGAAAAGCCTTCGACTTCATATACAATGACAAAATCACATGTAGATTTTGGGGCTGAACTCAGATCTGAGCGTGGATGCCCAAGTTTCAGCAGTGGCCAGAGGATCATTTGCACTGTTAAAAGAAGTGCTCCAGCTGTACCCATTTCTTGAAACATCAGAACTGGCCACAGTAACAAATTCCTTGATTATCTCCTGGTTGATTACTGTAACACACTCTACATGGGGCTGCCTTTGGAAATGGTTCCAAAACTTCAGTGGTTCCAAAATGCTGCATCCAGGCTTTTGACCCTGGTTCCAGGGAACATGTGATCCCCTGTTGAAACAGCTTTGCTTGCTACTGGTCTGTTTCTGGGAAAAATTCAAAGTGCTGGTTATGACCTTTAAAGCCCTAGACAGCTGGAATCGACACTAGCTAAAAGACAGCATCTCCCTGTATGAGCCTGTACAAATATTCAAATCTGTGTGAGAGGACTTTCATTCTGTCCACACCATCACAGCACATTTGTTGGAGACACAGGAGAGAGCCTTTTCATTAGCTGTTCCCAGATTGTGCGGTTCCCTTCTGCAAGAGGCTTGGTTGGCCCCCTTTCTTTCCTTTCTCTGGCAGGTTATTATTTATTCTGGCTTATAATTTATGTGGGAAAAGAGCTTTTGATGGGATGGTAGTTTTTTTATCTGTTTTTACTCTCCCCCCCCCCCCCAATTTTTAATCACTTGTTGTTGTTAAGTGTCCTTGACTCAAACCATGCTCATGGCAACTCAATGGATGAGACATCTCCAAGACCCATTAATCATCTACTGCTCTGCTTAGGTCCTGGAGATTCAGGCCTGTGACCTCTGGTGTGCAGTCTTCCTCTTTTTCTACTACTACCTTTCCTAGCATTATTGCCTTTTCTGTGAGCCGTGCCTTCTCATGATGTGACCAATGTACAACACACTCGGTTTTATCATCTGGGCTTCCAGGGAGATTTATGGCTTGATCTGTTCTAAGGCCCATCATTTTGGCAGTCCATGGTGTCCTCAGCACTCTTCTCCACCAATGCATCTCAAACAGGTTGATTTTCTTCCTGTCTACTTTATTGTTCACCTGTTCCATCCCTACATGGTGGTGGGGAATACAGTGGCTTGAATGATTCTAACTTTAGTGCTCAGTTGTTTTCTCTCTATGATCTTGTCTAGTTCTTTAATACACTTTACACTTTATGATCTTTTCTAGTTTTTTAATAGCTGCCTTTTGCATTTCTAGTCTTCTTATTTCTTGACTGTAGTCTCTGTTCTGGTCCATAATTGATCCAAGCTTTGGGAAGTCTTTGCCTGTTTATTCCTTTTACTGTGTTTTAATTGTGTATTACATTGTTTTAACTTTGTGTTTATTAACTGAACTAACCTTTAATATTTTTTAAAAATTATATATGAATAATTTTTAAAACTATTCCCTGTTTTTAAAATATCTGTGAGTTACCTTGGATCCTGTTTAGGGAGAAAGGTTGGACATAAATTAAATACATACATACATAAACACGCATACATTTGTGTTTTGTTTTTGTTTGTTTTGTTTTTTACCCTCACTCCTCATATGGGAAAAAAACTATACTCTTAGGTAGCACAGGGTACAGCAGTTTGAAGCTCTGTCTGTACTGTAGAACAGTGGTTCCTAAATTTTGGTCCTCCAAATCTTTTGGATTTCAGCTCCCAGAATTCTTGACTATTGACTAAATATGGGGCTTTTGATATACAATATAGTCAATGTTTTGCCTTCATAAAACTAAGGCTTTTGTATTTTTAAATTTCATCAATATGCCAAATAGCACAATTTGATATGCCAGCTATATCTCGAATGAAACATTTTATTCTGTTAACACAGTAAAAACTAGTTTTAGATTTGATATTAAAACAAGCATTGTATTTATTTCCATCCTTCCCAAAATTTCCATCTTCCCATTTTAATACATCTATAATAGTTGAGCCAAAGTGGATTTTAGTAACATTCACTGTGTTTTTTCTACTTATTAACAACAATACTGCAGGAGTGAGGTGTGGGATGAAGTGGAATGCAAAATAAGGAATTATGGATGTGAACATTTCTGAGCCTCATTCTCTTTGCTTTTCTGAGAATCCCCCTGGTATTCTCATTCCATCTTGGTTCGATATTGCATTTCAAGATCTTTTTTCTCTTCATTGAATTTTGAACATATTTTTGTTGCTTCCTATATATACACTTTTA
The DNA here is from genome assembly GCA_020142125.1 of Phrynosoma platyrhinos. Lineage (NCBI taxonomy): Eukaryota > Metazoa > Chordata > Lepidosauria > Squamata > Phrynosomatidae > Phrynosoma > Phrynosoma platyrhinos. Next base: position 125,168,568 of record CM034703.1, read on the forward strand.
AATGCAGTTTTCTAATATCTACATTTTTGCATATTTTCCCTTAAAAAATCTACATGCATTTTTCAGTTGTATGTATTTTTAGTCATTGTATATTTTAATGTATGCTTGGTTTCTTATACATCTTACTTTTTTTATCCAAAAGGCCTGCAAGCCTCAGAAATGTCTTAATTTATAGAGTAACATTTCTAATTTCCTGTTGTCAGTTATGGGAGGGGCAATATGGATCTTTCTGTGGAGTAATGTGAATCCAACTAATTTATTTTCCATCCCTTTCTGAAATATGAGTAGATCTATTGAACCAGTGGAATTTGGGGAGCAGGGCCACCTTCCAACAAATATGGCCACCTGGTCTTGTTGCCCCACAGCTCATCACATTTAAAAGCAAAACAAGTAATCCCTCCAATTGAGAAACAAGCCATATTACTTGAGCATCATCCTCATTGGACTTTTGCTTGTCTTATCATTAGTTACATAGTGTTCTAGCCTAATCACAACTCCCCAAAAGGTGCCAGCCCATAAAGGTATATGGGCAACTAAAACTAACCCAGACAGACCAAAGGAAAGCTCATGTTGCAACAAGTAAGAGCCAAGTTCAAGAATGATGTCAGTATTGTTCTGCCTCCAGCACTGCCACTGCTGTGGCCTCTGAAGGAAAAGAGCACATCTGGCATCTGCTGGATTAAACCCGTTTCCTCTTAGTACCATCCTCTTTGCCTTGTGTGTCCTTTTTAGATTGTAATCCTGAGGACAGGGAACTGTCAAATTAATGATTTTTAAGCATTTCTGGGAGGCTTTTTTGGCCGAATAGCAAGGCATAAATACTCTAAGTAAGCAACTAAATAAATAAATATTATAGCAAAATTTAATGCAGTTACAAGTATGGTAGACGAAGAGTTAAGACTTCAAAATAAGGAGAACACCCAAGAAATGCATTCTGTAGTGTCTGTCCTTCAGCTTAAACTGGAAAACCTGAAAAATAGATGCAGAAGTAAGACATTATGTTTCTAGAAGACACCAGTAACCCTGAAGCTTGATGACATGGACCAGGGGTAGGCAACCTTTTCCCCTTTAAGGGCCGAGGGACTTCAGTTCCCAGAAGCTTCAGCCATGTTGGCCAATAGTCCCATGTTGGCCAATAGCTCCTGGGATTCTGGGAGCTGAAGTCCCTCGGCCCTTAAAGGGGAAAGGTTGCCTACCCCTGACATGGACCATTACAGAATGGCTTTCAGAGCTGTGCCATACTGTAACCCTCCAAATGATGGTGTTGAGAGGGTCCACCAAGCATTTGGTCCTCAACCAGCTAATTTTGACAGGGCTCTAGGTATCATTAAATCTGCCCAGTACATGAAAAAAATTACAAGGCCTTGGTGCCCTGAATAATCTCTATTGAACTCAATGGGACAAAAATACAAAATTTCCCAAGATTTAGCACTATAATTATTTTTTTAAGGAAAGAAGTCCATTTCTATACAACTACTCTGCAGTCAGTGGGGCTACCTATTTAAATTCTCTGTTTGGGATAAGTGAAGTGTCTTCATTTCGGCCTCCCAAGAAGTAGCAGCTGAAATCTGTGAAACTCGGGATGCCTGGTTACATGCAATAATTCCTAAGAGGTGCTCAGTGTGTAGACTAGAGTGGAATAAAGCTCCAAATAAAAGAAATATCACAAAATAGCTCTTTCAATGCAGCTAAGAAAAAACAAGAAACAGTCAATAAGCTCAGTTGCCACCTTTATATCTACACATGTTATGTCACTCTATACTGACAGGATTGCCATTTTGTTGAAATAACAATATACATCTGCAGTCAGCCCTCCATGTTTGTGAGTTTGACTTTTGCGGATTTAATTATTCATGGATTATTTGCTGCAGCCTCCACTGCTGTCCTGCGCCATTTTTAATAGGGACTGCAAGCCTCTCGAGACTGAGAGACTGTAAACATGTGGCAAAGCTTGTAAGACTCTATTAAAAATGGTGTAGGGCAGCGGAGCCCCACCATCCACCCACCTCTTCATTGCAAAGGAACCCCACCACCACAAAGACATCCACAGTGGGTTGAATCTGCAGATCATATGTTTTGTTATTTGTTAAATATATTGGGGGGTAGTTATTCCATTTTTTCCACTTTCACTAGAGTCCTGCACCCCTAACACCAACAAAAGTGGAGGACTTACTGTACTCTATTATTTTATACTATTTTTCTTCTTCAGTCCCTGGTTAAATATGGAGTTCTGAACTTTTTGTCACATCAGTTAATTATACCTTTTCCACCTCAAAAAAGAATACACCTTTTCTTTAAATATTCTTATGCATTTCTTACCACAATATTTAAAACTTTGACTCAGTTGATTATGCCTAAATAAAAGTTTATTATTCAGGATTATTTAATGTGGAATACATACCCCACTATGTAGAGCCCGCATGCTGTACTGGTTTTTAGTGTTGGACTAAAACTTAAGAAGACCAGGGTTTGAATCCCTGCTCAGCCATGAAACCCACCGCCCGATATTGGGCAGTTTACACTCTCGTTTTCAAAGGAAGGTAATGGCAAACCCCCTGAATCTTGCCAAGAAAGCCCTATAACAGAGTCTCCATATGTCAGAACTGACGTGACGTCTTGAACAGCAACTTACCTCATAATACTTGGCATGATGTGATAAGAGCATGTTAATCCTTTTAATAGAGAAGCAATATGTAACATATCAAATCAGACTGCAATTGCAAATAGAAATAGCATATTAATAGTAGATACAAAGCAAATTAGATTTAAATTCTTAAAGCATATTTTAAAAGGCAAAGATATATTAAGGAAGCCAAAAATATATTTTACTTTTTAGGTCACAAATAGGTGATAACTAAGATATCTAAACAGTTGCATACCATACATAAAATATAGATAATTTCTATTATTGAAAAGTAAAAAAGAAAATTGTCATGGTTCTCTCTCTACAATGATTCCTTGTGCTGACAGTGACCCTAAATTTGTTCTGTGTAAATATCTCAAGATGATCTAATGGTGTCTGATACCATTAGATTGCACGTATGTTTAGCTTTCTCACTCTACATACTCTCAGCATGGGCTCATTTGCTGGATCCCAGCCACCCAGGGCTCCAATAAGTAATATATAGATTGAGACCTCATACCCCTTTTGTCTCAGTACATCAGCCAGAGGGCCATATTATTGGTGTTTACATTCACTAGCCTCTCTCATGGCTAGTTTCCTGTCCTCAGAAGGGCTTATTATGATCATAATGGTTATCTTTTTCTGGCCTTCATCCATGATGATTGCATCTACTCTCAACTGGCTACCTGTCTCAGGCACAGTTCAATTTAAGGAAATTATTTTATTTATTTTATTTCATTTTATTTCATTTCATTTGTATGCCACCTTTCTCCCAGTAAGGGATCCAAAGCGACTTACAAGATAAAAACTTTTCAAAAATATCCCAGCAAATTTTTTAAAAACAATTAAAATCATCTATTTAAAACAATATAAGTTAACATAAAAACATACAAAAGTTAAGACATATCACACACCCCAAATAAGCCACTCTGTTGTGATTTTTAAAAAGCTTGCCTAAATAAAACATTTTTACTTGGGCAAAGAGCGAGGCAAAGAGGGAGGGGCTAACTTCTCATCTAACTTCTCGCGGAAAGGCGTTCCAGAGGATGGGAGTAGTGTCCAAGAGGCTCTGTCTCGTGTCCTCACCAAGCATCATGCAGATGTTTCCAGGCTGTTGAGTGTGGGGGCAATTGCAGTGTGTCATTTGGGTAGCCACAGTAATGGCAACAATTGTCATGGCTGCTAGATTCAACAGCCCCATTAAGAGGCACAACATTTCAGTGAGCTCGATGGACAAATCACCAATCAGTGTAGCAAGTGAAGTCTCCACATGGTGTAAAATGATAAATTAAGACTTTAGGAGTTCTTTCAGTGAACTTTTCAGGAACTGCCTTGATTTATAGGAGAAAATTTGTACTACTGAAGGATTCCCTTTGATGGCATTGAGCTGTGGACCCTCTTCAGGAACCCAGATCCATTGGCAGCCTATCAGTTTGTTAAAATGTTGGATTGTCTTCCAGGAACAGGTGAAGAGAGAGGGAAAATCACCATCATTATGTCCAAATTTGTTTTCCATTGAACCAGACAGATAAATTGCTAGGTCACTGTCAAATGGAATTCCAGCTATATGTTTTTGCATGACATCCTTAAGGGAACTGAGAGTAATAGATTTTACAGTACTGACAGGACAAGTAGGAATGCTGAACACATGGATGATGGTTACAACATCTTCTGAATGCCCCAACTTGAAATCTCTGTTCCTCCATGTCACTGAGCAGTGTGCAAGATGTCATTGGTGACTCATTTGGAGAGGTTGAGCCACTTAAGAAGAGCAGTGATTTCTTGGTCAACTCTATTAAGCACTGTTATCTGGACCAAGAATCTCCAGAGATCAAAGTCGATCCATGGGAGAAGGAAAGTCCTAAATATGTAAATCTTTTGCCACAGATATCTTCTTGGCATCTGACACAGTGCAGAGTGGCTTCAGGGGTCTGTCAGCTTTGGAAACTTGTTAGAGTGCCTAGATATTGATAGGTATCTCCCCTTGGATAGTAAAAATAGTTGTTAAGACAGAGACAAGTGCATTGCTGATGTCAAGCCAGGCTATAATTCACTCTCGTTTGTGGAGGTGAACTGTTCGTAGTAGAAAATTATGTTCACAGCAGCCTTCATATGACATAAAACCATTTGTTGAAGACTGACAATGTGGCCAGTGCTGGCCCAGACTGTGACTCAGGCAGCAATGCAACTTACCAAGATCTTATACATGGTATTGCAGAGAGAAGTGGGAAATCAGTTGTTAGGATCTGTGTGACCATCCTTATGGATGAGGATAATCATGACTTTTTTCCAGGTGGTCAGTGTACAACAAATTGCTTGCTGTGGTTGAAGATGGCTGCTAAGACTTAGCAAGCTGCATTGAATGCTGTCCTTGCCTGGAGCTATATTTTTGTCCCTTGTCCTTTCTTAACCTCTGGGGAGTCCCTTAGGAGTATGGTGTTTAGCTTCTTATCAAGCCTACACTTGATAGCCTTGATATACTTCATACATTTGACGTTGTGATGACTGAGTTGAGAATTCAAAGATTAGGATTCTTTTAAAATCAAGCGTATCAAGTCTTGATACACTTGATTTTTCTGCCAAAATTAATAGAAGGTGTTTGAACGCTGGCCTTGATGGAGAAACAGACCCATTTATTTATTTTATTTTATCTCACCTTTTTCACATTATGGGACCGAATACATTTTCCAAAAGTTGGAGTGGTTTTTTATTTTTAATAAGAGTGCCTGATTATGATGTGAAAGATTAATAAATATTACATTTTTTAAAAATAAAATGAACATTATGTTCATGAGTTGGGAGAATCAGAACTAAGGTAAATGAATTGACATTAGTTTGGGAGAATCAGTGTGGGAGAGTCAGAACTGAGGTAAATTAATTTGTGGTTGTTGAAGGAAAGACTCAGCTTGGCCAGTTTGTGTGACTTCAGGATCACATGATTCTCCAAGGTCTTGCCTAACTCAGAAGAAAGGACAGAGAAACCTCTCTCTGGTTCTCAGAGTAAATGATTATGTTCATCCTATTGTAAAATGTCTTATTGTAAAATGTGATGTTATGATATATGATTACTAGTGCTTGATCCATAGTAGGGTGAGCTCATGACAGAGGAGGAAATGGTACAAATTGCTCTATTTTATGGTCAGTGTTTTTAGTATTTTGTGAATTATTTGTTGTTGTTGTTTTAAATTTGCTAAATGGGCACTCTCATTTTCTACACCAAATATATATTCTGTCCCCACCCTTAAAGTACTGAGTGCTATCCTCTTGCAAAGCTTCCTTCTCCCACCATGTCCCAGATTTTTACAGGAACAGGATATATCATTACTTTTGCTAAATTGAAGGTAGCATAAGCATACAACTGAAAAAAATGTGGCATATTAATAATTTGGTACCGTCCTGGGTGATGGTTAGTTGCCTGTATTTGGTATCATTTGAAACACCTACACTGTGACATTAAAAATTTCACAAATATTCAGTAGCACAGTTGGAGAGGAGATATTACATTACATTTCCATTGCTGGTCTTTCTGTGTGTCTGTGTGAGTGAGACCATAAAACTACTAAGTAACTGTTTCTTTTATAAATGAGCCACAACATCAGGAACTGATTGAATGTTCATATAGATTACATGGTTGTTTTCTTGGTTTTATTATCTTGTGAATGGTAAGACTCTCACTTGCTTACCTTATGTCTATGATGGCTGAGCTGAGAATCAAATATTAGGATTCTTTTAAAATTATGCACGGGCATACCATCATGTCTGTAGCAATTACTACAAGACTGTGAGATGACAAGACATTGAGATGGCTATTACTTCCTCAATTTTTACAGTATTGGTTAACATTCATGATCTGTCTAGTTAGCATACAATCTTCAAAAGTCATCAGTTCAAGATTATTTAGTGACAAGTCCTCAATTTGGGGTACAGAATCAGTTCAGTCCTAATTGATAAATTCCACCTTCTAAAGAAAAATAATGAAGAGTTTATAAATTATGGTTATATAGTGTGGTTTCTGTTGGCCAGCAGAGAAATCCAGTCTCCTCATAGTAGCACATTTATCAACGAAGCCATTGTCTGATAAAATGACACCATTCATTCTTCATGTTGATTTGTGAACAGAATACATTTCTTTCTCTCTCTTTTTTGCTTGTACAATTATTCTACAGCTTTTGAGATTTTTTCTGTTTCCCTTTCTCAAAATTTTTTACCCTAAAAACATATACACACATTTACTTTATATACATTCAAATGTTAAATAATCTTTTTTCTGGTACAAACCAAATTGTGAGGAAATGTTGATTTTGGTCAGTAGGATGCCGATATTAAATGTGAATTAAAACCAACATTGTATGAGTGGAAATTTATTCAACTAGAATTTCTCTTTCCTGCACTCCTCTGCCAAATATGATCCAGAGAGTTCCCCATTCTCTGGACCAGATTTTGACAATGTTCACAGGAAAGGGGGAAATCACCTCCCAATTCTTTTGTCAGGTGTTACTCCATCAGCTGGAAAAACATTGCAGTTACTTGTCTTGGCTTTAGAAACTTTGCAACAAACTTGGAAGAATCACCAGTTTTAAAAGGAGTTCTGTCCTACCTTAAAGTTTAAACTGTCTTATAGTTTGACTGGAATCCCTCACAGTTAGAGGACATACTTGCAGTTCCAACGTTTCACAGTGATTGCAAGAGTTGCAGGCTGGGATAATGGTTTGAATTTGAAGTAATCTGTCACAAACATCATCTCATTCACTTGCTAGAGCAAGGAGGACTTGTTGCTATAAATAGCTAGGTGAGTGAAATGGCCAACAATAATAGGAAGATGGTGGGACTTACTGTATATACTCATGTATAGAAATTTTAGTCAAAAAAATTGACCCAGAAAACCCAAGTCAACTTATCCATGGGTCAATGATAATACTATTACTCTTATTACAAAAAAGGATCCATCCCTTGGTGAAAGGCAAGAGTATAATCTGTCCTGGAAGTACTGACCCCTCTCTGCTATCTCATTCATCCAGCCTTTAGTGTGAGCATAGACAGTTATGCCTGCTGGGATTTTGGCACTGTTTTCCTTTGCTTTTCCTTTAGATCCTCTGTTACATATCCCTAAATTTTATCCTGGACATGGGTAAACGAGGAGGAGCAGCTGCAGGGTAATCTATCAGATTCTTTTTTGTTTGTGTTTTTGCTTGTATAAAAGTTGTGCAATTCCCTGCAAGTGCATGGAGTTATACCAGTGAAAGAGACCAGAATGTCATTGCTCTCATATCTATAAAGGACAGTTGGAGCAGAAATCTAGCAGAGATGTAAGTGGATGGGGAAGAAGTAAGCTACCTTCAGCTGCTTGTTAAACTTTATATCAAAATGCAGTAACTATAATTAATCTGTGGTTAGTGACCAACTTAAAAGGGACCTAATTACCCTGAAGGCCCCTGATCCCATCTCATTTTGGAAGCTAGGCAGAGTCAGGCCTGGTTAGTACTTGGATGAGAGACCACCAAATAAAACCAGGTGCTGTAGGCTATACTTCAGAGGAAGGAACTGGCAAAACCACCTCTGAGTATTCCTCACCTAAGAAAACCCTATGAAATTCACGGTGTCACCATAAGTCAACAGGGGACTTAAAAGCACATAGGAGCTTATCACATGGGACGGATCCCGTGCAGAAACTGGATTTAAAGCTTTTTGCAGGTTGATTTTCACATGACGTTTGGGGTTAACCCGAACATAAAGTAGAAATAACCTACAAAAGTGGGTTGTTTTTCAGATGATGTTGGCCTCAAGGAGAAATAACGCAACATTAATCCAAATTGAAAGTCACCAAAACCCACTCCTTTTTACTTCCAGGAACTTCCGAAAGTAAAAAGCGGCAGGTTTTGGCGACTTTCCATTTCGGTTAATACCGCGTTATTTCTCCTTTACACAAACACAGCTGAAAAAGCAACCTGCTTTTGTGGGGGGTTTTCAGATTTTTAAATCCTATTTAAACAATTTGCCTCCATGTGATAAGGTCCTCACACACATCCAGTGACTATTTTCTCAAACACCACCACTTGAGGTTGCTTAAACTATGTTCTTCACCAAGTCCCAAATGGTCCATTTGTGCTCACTCTGACATGATGATGATGTGCTAAACCTTTGGCAAGTAAAATAGCTCTCTCTCATTTCGGCTTAAATGCCACTAGTTGTGCTGTACAGTCTGTAGATGCGTTAAGAGCACTAGGTTCTTTGCTTTGATAATCAGTTTCCATATTTTTCACAAAATGTTTTTCCTACATAAAATCCATTGACATAAATTTATTCAATGACATAAAAACCATTGAAATGAAATGAAACACCATTGAACAAGCTGCTTCCATTCGTTTGGAAGAAAATGAAATGCCTGCATTTGTTGGGCAAAGTGTAAATACTCCCATTGGAGAAATTATCAAAATAGTTCTTCATTTACATGGGCTGTGTTACAGGGTTATTCTAAAGCAGAGGTGGTTATCTTGTGGTCCTCCAGTCCTAATTGCAGTATCCAGCATACCCAGTGGTAAGGAATGCTGAGAGTTGCAGTCCATCTACATCAGGAGGTCCTCATGAACCCCATCTATTTTCTAAAGAATTCTGACTTGTTGTAGAAGAGTCAGCTTGTTGGAATTCGGATGTCACACTGAATATACGTATCAGAAAGTAAAGACCACGAGTTATTCAGCTGCTTCCATAGCAAGGAGGAATAATCAGGCAATATGTACAGGAGTCAGAATCTTCTGCAGATAGTAGCTGCAGAAAAATTACACAACGAGGGCCAAGTGGGAGACATGGTAGTGATTGTAGATGCTGCTGCAGTTCTAGTTAGTGGGGGGAGGTAATGACCCTCGTGGCAGCAGCAATGGTTTAAAATGCATGAGAAGTAGAATTGAAGCAATAATTGTGGTGAAGTGACAAGAGGGATGACTGTGTCCACAATGGCAGATGAAACCGCTGTGAATGGAAAGGAGGAAATAAAATGAGGAGGTGGGAGGAGAAGCCAGCGGCCGTCAGCAAAACCCCAGTTGGGACTCAAGTGGTTCTTCCAAACCTTAGTCTCCTTTTCAGTTGAGAGAATTATATGTGGGAGAACCCACCAGTTATGATCAATTATTTACTGATCAGAGATAACATCCTTGGTGCAGGCAGGGCTGCAGCAAGGTTGTAGCTACTGAAGGGGAAGTGAATAAGGGTCCCCAAAAAAATGAATTCTGCTCCTCGGTGAAATTTACCCTTAGTCCTCACATCTCTAGTGTTGCTGACTGAGACACTAAAAAGCATTCACATTCCCGTGATAACTTTGCTTCTTTTCCTTGGATGACTAAACTCAACTATAACTGTGACTATGCTCAACTGAACTTTTATGTTACTGCAATGCTATACATTTGGACACGGAAGGAAAATTTGTGGGGGCATAATTTTTATTGGAAAATAATGCTGTTATGTTCCTTTACCCTTACCTATATCTCTGGCTACCAGCACGCCATATTGTGACCCTCTGTGAGTTAAAGATTCTCACTACCAATAGATGATAGGTTAGTCCACTCACATTTTCAGTGCTCTTGGGTCTCAATAACTGAAACAATTTGACTTCAGAACTCTTATCACGCCCATTAACTGTGCAAAGAGCTAGTGATATCTAAGTCAAGATAGACATAACCTATTTTACTAGCCAAGCACTTAGCACACAAGTCACAACAATGGATCAGTAAGGCTACTTTGTATACCCAATTGGAGAAGGCCTCAGAACAGCTCCATGCAAACCCAGTGGTGCCAGAGAAGTGTTGTTTGCTCACCACTGTTAGCAACACCGAGCAAGCCACAAAATAGCTTGTTACCCATGTTTAGTTGTCTTCCATACTGACCACAACTTTCATTCTAGCCACTATCCTAGTTTTTTATGAACCACAATTCCCTGCAAACCTAGAAGCTAAATGGACTCTACTAAGTGAGAGGAGATGTTAGAGGAGTAATGATGTCAACTGCCTAAGTGATCTCCATATCTCAAAGAGAGCAGGGTTTTTTCAGAATCAGCAACCATGTCATCCAGAAACACAGAGCTTTCAGGGTCCAGATCAGTAAATATTTAGAGACTGAGCATTCTATTGAACCATAAGCAAAACATCACTGTCTAAACATCTCAGTCCAAATGGAATTGTCTATGTGCATATCACCTCCTTTATGTCTAAATGAGAACATCAAATAAAATGTGTCCAGCATGTGTTCTTGGGCCATTGATATAATGAAGAATTCCCATGGTGGCCATAAAAGTTCTGATTTTCTTGCCCTCAATGAGGATATTGAGATTAGCCAGAACTACCAGCATGGCTTTCTATCACATTGTAATGTATGAGATTGTGGTGGCGGTTTTCAGATTTGGGACACACACATACACAATATCCAGAAACAATTCTGCTTCAACAGCAATGTATGAACCATCATTTAATTCTGTCACCTGCAGTCTGTGCTGATATGATCTAGCAAAAGGTTCATCAGAAGACCAGGTGAAGGTCCATGTAGTGGCTCCAAATGATTTTGCCACATGTTGAGGAGGATTGATATTTCATACCTGTAATGGGTTAAATGCGGCTACAGTCATGTTGGCTGGCATAACTATGCTGATGTGGGTGACAGCAGAGTTTTAGCTGGCAGCACCGCAGCATGAATAAACTGGCCATGAGCACTGGGGTGACAGAGGGAACAGTTGCCCCTCCCACACTTAAGAGCTGTCAGGGCAGCTTTCTTTAGTGACAAAGTTGCCTTTTTCTGCCATCCTCCTGCCATTGCTATGCCCTGCTCCAATACTGCCACGCACCGTGTAATGGACCACTATGCCAACAGAAGGCACCAACAGGATTCCAGGCTGGAATTGCTTCCATTGTTTGTATTTATCTATCAGGCCTCCTACTTCCATTTGCAGGCACCAGGGCATTAAGGCAAATTATTCCATCATACTACTTTGAAATTTTCTTGAATTGTTACTGTCACTGAACAGTCCAGTCCAGGGGTAGTAATACATAAGATATGCATCAAGAATCTTTAATTTTAACTTTGCAAACATGCTTTTAGAATATCACTGAAACACCCAAGTATAAAAATAAATTAACTTTTATTCTCCACACCTGTTATTCTACTAGTTTCCATTTTTGCGGGGGGGGGAGGGTTCTGGAACAGATCCCTCACGAAAACGGAGGGGCAGCTGTATTGTATCAGAATACTTATAAGGGAAGCTAGCATATATGTCTGTGTTTAAGTATGAGTACAACTCTGAGTATGTAATATAGAACCTTGTAAACATATAAATATGTATGAACACATATCTATACCTTAACCTGTGCATACATTTCTTCTTCGTGGTCTCTGCGAATCACACAAATGGGTTTTATCTGTGCATGTGCAGCAACTTCGGACGAAGTTGGCTGCGCAGGCGCAGAATAACCCATTTGTGTGAATTTGCAGGTGACCACTCGAAGAAATACTGTTACAGGTAAGCAACCTGTCCTTCTTCTTCGTGGTCTCTGAGAATCACATAAATGGGTTATTCTGCACCTGCGCAACCAACTTTGGCCGAAGTTGCTGCGCATGCGCAGATAAAACCCATTTGTGTGAATTCACAGATGACCACTCGAAGAAAGACTTTCTACAGTCCTTCTAAAACCCAGAAGATTAATCTAACTGAAGTACAGTTAACAATTGTTAGTAAGGTGCTGAACAAATGACAAATTAACAATTGTTAACTGTACTTTAGTTAGATTAATCTTCTGGGTTTTAGAAGGACTGTAGAAATGTATGTACAGGTTAAGGTATAAATATGTGTTCATACATATTTATATGTTTACAAGGTTCTATATTACATACTCAGAGTTGTACTCATGCTTATATACACACATATATGCTAGCTTCTCTTATAAATATTCTGATAATGGGATCTCCTTTTTTCCTCTCCTTCCAATGAATATCAAAGCTCATGGTTCTTTTCCATCCCTTTCGATAAAGGGTTTCTTTGTGAACTAGGCCATTTGTCCGTCATTGTTTGAGGTCCAAATGCTGGCAAAATACCCTGTCACTGATCCAGAGTGTCGTGAATGGCAGCCCCTCACGGACAATTGGTGGAGGTGCCTAGAAATATTCCTGAGAGGATTATTTAACCTTTCAATTTAGAGGGCACAAAGCCTTGCTGATTAATGAACTTTCTGATGGCTGCTGATAAGCAGATCTGTTTCTTTATTTCCTCTAAAAGTGATTCCTCCTTCTTCCTCATATTACTATAATCTTAAACATAAAATGTGGCAAATAGATTAAAAAAACAGGACTGAAGAGTTTATCTGGTTGGCAAACTGAAGGAGCTAAATTAAAATTGGTAATGAAAGCAGTCGCTGAGCCCTGTGTATGGTTTTTTAAAATGTGCTCTGTATTTTGAAGAGACTTATTCTCCAGCTTGCCTGGTAATGACTCTGCTTTTGGTTCACAGTCCGGGACTGGCTTCTGTTATCCCCCCAAAAAAATGAGTTGTGTTATCTGGATGACTGCAGACACATATGCATCCCCCTTTCTCACTGCATGGGCAGACAAGGTCGATAGCATTACAAGGTATTTGTGGCAGTGCTTGTTTCAGTTTTCAGAGCTGCCAGTTTCCAGCCAGATTTGAATTACAAAAGAAGAAGCTGGCATGAAAATTGAAAGGGTTTATCGGCTAGTCTGAAGCCTCATAGCACATTGCTTATTTATGCAGTCCATTTGCACCAGGAAATATATAAAGGGGGGGGGGGCAAAATACATTTTTTAAATAAGGCCATAAAGACCCAGATATGTTTAAGATGGTAAATAAAATATAGATACCTATAATCTTTCTGGGAAACTGTTTCACTTAATGTTGCACATTACTTTAGAGGAGCATTTATGTTTGCCGTCATAAATTAATGTGTTTATATCACTGTACAGGTAATCTCTGGGGATTAAGCAGGAAGCTTCTGCTAACTTACTTCAAAATTAAAATAGAGGAAAGATAGGCCTGCAGCTTGAGTAAACCATAGGAACTGGATGAAGCACTGTTCTATTTAGACAATGCTTTATGTTCTTTGTAAATTTAGCCATGGACCAGTGAAGATGTGGCACAAGCTTTGGAGAACATTAAGATGCCTTTAAAGCCATGAAGATTTGGGAACATTTCAGAAGTGTTTTTGCTTTTTTCATTACGGGGGTACAGGCAATATGCGTATTCACCCAGGAAGGTTCTCCCCCACCTAACCATATTCCATAAAAAATCAGTATGTTAGAGCGCTCTCTCTCTATGTCTGTGTGTGCGCGCGCGCGTGTGTAAGAGCTTCACACTATTGTGTTTCCAGTGTTTATTTCTCTTTATTTTCCCATAGTCACTAGTGGTGTAATTTGCATCTGTTTAAAATTCATTGCATAATGTCGACTCTGTAGATTGGTGCGTCATACCACGTGTACCATGGATCTGAACACCTTATATCTCATTTTCTGGTTATTTTCAAGGTTTAACCCTTTGGCTTTCAAATTCAAAAGTCAACCAAACTACATCAGGGGTCTGTTAGACTTCATCATTGCAAGCTTTTGAGAAAGCTCTGAAGATTTACCTGTTTTCTTTGGCCTTTCTGTGAAACTGCTTTATTTGGCCTCTTTTAGGTTTTCAGATGCAGCTGTTGTTGGTTGGGTTTTGGGGTTTTTTAAAAAGATTTTAGCCCTATCTGGGCTGTACATTTTATTGCTGGGCTCATTGATTTTATTCTACTATTATTTTAGCATATTTACTATATGGAATTTTATAATGGTAGCCACCTTGTGGGGCTTCTGCTGCCAAAGATGGCCTAGATGTGTTGAAAACAAGCAAACAAAAACTTGTTAGTCATTTAAAGACACATAATAAGCAAACCTCACTCTGATATTAACCACAGGTTTAGGTATTTCTCCCATATAGCATGTTATTCCAGGGCTTAGTCACAGCCTAATAGAATCATTCTCAGCTTTTATCTTCAGATCAAAGTTCACAACCCAAGTATAATTTTGAAAGAGAAAACGTTTTGGAGAAGATTTTTTTTTACAGTTTGAATGTATTTTCTTACAACAAGAATGTAATTTAAATTTAAAATATGAAGCACCAAGCCCAAAACACCTTAAATAATTATAACTTAAAGTTAAAATATTAATATTTGCATTTCCTGTACATTAATTATGAGTGCATGTCATGAATTTCCATAAGGATTTGTATTATGTAGTATGTGTAGCTTAATGATGCAATCTCTTAATAAGACTTTCTTTTTTCAACAACAATGAAAAAATAACCCTCCAAAGGAATTGTTCCAGTCAGTTGTGTTCATCATAATGCATATTTCAAAAATCTGCCTAATTAAGGAATTACCCAATGGAACTGGAATTTGTTGAGTGCATGACATGATCTAACTCCATCAGCCCGTCCACCCAAAGAAACTGCATAATTATGACATTAGATGATATTCATATTTAGTGATTCACCATACTATAACTTATTTATTTGATTTAAATAAATTAGTAATTTTAAAAGTCTGTCTTGAAAAGAAAACAGTACTTTAATATCTACATCTGATGCAGGACTATTTCAGTATCAGTAATTTACTTGTTCCACCTTGCCTTGCTGTGGTATAACTGACATTTCCGGGAGGGCCATGGTGTGGCCTTCCTGTGAGAAGCAAACTGTCATAAACATTAGGGAGCTGCTATTTAAAGCTTACATTTTCTAAAATTATCTATAGTGGTTTATACAGTTCAGTTGCATTTACATGTGTCGTATATCCCCTGAGCTTTTAACCAAATATTCTGTCATATAGAATTTCTGGTCATTATGAATCACTTTCACCTATCATCATCAGCTACTGAGGTATTACCTGGAACTATGCAATTCTTTTGCACTTTCCCAGAAAGATAAATGCTGGCTGAAGCCATATGAGTGTAAGACATAGCTCATTGTACAACCTTAGTTAACATGAGGGGAGAATGCCTGATTATTCAAAGTTAGTTTTGTTTGACTTCAGCCTTTCTCTCTTCTTTTCCTTCATATCATATAAAGGAGGGGTAGGCAGCAATGATGGTCCCAGGGTCAAACCTACGTATTTATCTGTTATCACCCCCAACTCCAAAAGTAACATTCCACTCACTGACCTGGGGTTCCCATTTTTGACATTTGGGAGGGTACAGGTCTCTCCCCTTCCCCTCCAAAAAAAACAGAAGTTATTTAATGGAAAGCTGTGCAAAGGTTATTGGATTATAAATGCTGTATACATACATACAGGAGGGTATTTTTCTTACTCCCTCATAATCCTTGAAATCTGCCTAGTATACCAGGGTAGGACTAAGTTGAAGAGTAACCAAAAAAAAAATGTTCTCCAGAGGCTTATGGTGGGCATTCCTTGACTTTAGTCCCTACCTAGGGCAGCAGGGAAGGGAGAGTGTTAGGAGAGAAGGCCTGAAAAGAGGTTGGGGGGAAAGCAAAATAATTAGCCCATAAAAGCAGCAAGACTTGAGCTTCTATGAGTATCAACTCAGCTTGACTCTTGCTAATGAACACTCTCTAGCCAATAAACATCTTCCATGAGAAAAAAAATGCACAGTAAAGAAAACCACAGTTTTTTAGAATCCAAAGATATAGCTATATTGGTCTGTAGAATCAGTATGTAGAGAGATCTTAAAGCACCTTTGAGACTAACTGAAAGAAGAAAGTTGGCAGCATGAGCTTTCATAGACTTAAGTTTACTTCCTCAGGTGCATTTCAAAATGCATCTGAGGAAGTAGACGTAAATCTACGAAAGCTCATGCTGCCAACATCTTTCTTTCAGTTAGTCTCCAGAGATGCTACAATATCTCTCTACATACTGAGCCATTTTTTAGTTTGAGAGAAAGCTTCTCCTACTGCAGGTAGAACTGGAAATGTGATTTTTGTTCCTTTCCAAAATAGATCTTGTCTAACATCATGTAACAGGATCTCATCCTGGGCTCCAGCATTTCAGTACAGTCAAGTGAGATCCGTGTCTGAAACCTGGCAATTTCAGTAGATCAATGGTCTGGCTAATTATATGGTAACTTCCTAATCATAGCATCTGCTTTTTGTCTACTTTGGGACCATAGGACATCAGGGAAGCACCAAGGTTATTTCTGTTGGACTAGGAAGAGATGTGAAATGTTTTTCCCAGTTCAGTAGAACCACCTTGAGAAAGTACAGTGAACCCTTAGTATCTACTGGGGTTTGCTTCCTTGCCCCCCCTCCCCCTTCGATACCAAAATCTGTGGATGCTCAAGTCCCATTAAATAAAATGGCATAGTAAAATTGTGTCCCTTTTATAATATGGCAAAATCAAGGTAATAATAATAATAATAATAATAATAATAATAATTTATTTCTATCCCGCCCTTTGGGAAAACCCAATCAGGGCGGCTTACAACAGTAAAACAGTATACAATACATAAAATCTGAAAATTATTCCCTCCCCCCTTAAAACAGTATTAAATCTAGATGAATTAAAATTACAATAGTAATTAAAACCAATTCCAATAGTTAAAACCAAAAAAAACAACTGCTAACAGCTACAGAACATCTATGGCCTACACAATGGAGCATATTATTATTATTATTATTATTATTATTATTATTATTAAACCGTAAATGGTTGAATACATGGATAAAGAATCTGGACACAGAGGGTCAGCTGCATTAATCAAGACTTTCAGATAGAAGATAGGAAGTTTGACGAAGTCCTATGTAAGGAGGGAGCCAGTGTGGTATAGTGATTTGAGCATTGGACTACAACTCTGAAAGGTTTGAATCCCTGCTTACTCATAAAAACCCACAGGGCATCCATCCAAGTCAAAGGCAATTCCCCCTGAACAGATCTTGCCATGTACCCACCCACACCCACCCCCGTGATGGGGTCACCATCCATCAGAAATTACTTGAACGCATACAACAACAAAGGACTTTGTCCTAAATATCTGATCTTCCACCTTCCTGTGATCCAGCTTTTCTGAAATAGGAAGAATGGAGCTGTTGAACTTCCCTTTCCATATACTAATCTAGTCTTGACTTATGAGAAACCCAGAGTGCTGCAGTTAGAAGGCCTCCCATTCTGTAAACAGGAAGATGCTCCTTCAGACAAAACTTTCTGCCCTTTGATGGTTTTTTAGATCGCTCCCTTGCTTCCATAGCCAGTTCCAAGTGGTAAAAGATAAAAGTAGTCCCTTGACATGAATGTCTAGTCGTAACTGAATATAGGGAGTGGTGCTTATCTCCATTACTAAGCCGAAGAGCCATCGTTGTCCTAGGACTGCTCTGGTAGCTATGTGGGTAGCATGACTGTACCGAACACTGTTATCTTCACACTGAGAAATGGTACCTATTTATCTACTTGCATTTGCATGCTTTTGAATTGCTAAGTTGGCAGAAGCTGGGACTAGTGACAGGAGCTCACCCCATCGTGCAGCATCTGGGACTCAACCTGCCAACTCTCTGATCTTCCAATCGTTGGAATTAGCATCTTAACCACTAAGCCACTGCATCCCGTTCCAAGCGGAAGGAAAGCTTAAAATAGAGAGACATAATACAATCTCACTGTGTGTTTCTCCCTTTTATTTCTTTATATCTTCTTCTCACTAGTTTTGCTTCCTCTCTGATTTTCCTAAATCTCCCCACCTCATTCTGTCTGTATATATGTCTTTCTTCTCTCTCTCTCTCTCTCTCTGCCCAGTCATAATAAACTTCTTGTTTCTTCCCTCTGTCTCTGTTTTTCCTTCTCTCAACCCTGCCCACCCATTTCAGTTGTGGGATTATAATATTTTGTAATAGCTTCTCCCCACATCAGAGTCATTTGGTGGTTGCAGACACAGCCTGTTTTTAAGGGCAATGACAGGTGTCAACATACGCCCAAAGGGTTTGAGGGACTTCGTTTTAGCTTGTTAGTCATTATATTTCAAAGTTTAGTCCAGTATATGAGTTTGGAAATTGCAACTCTACTTCCTCTCTGACAGAAATCCTGGCACTGCTTCTGGCAGTACAGGTTTCAACCTGAAGCAAACTGCTTTACCCTCTATGGTCCTTCTTTTCTTTTCCCTTAGCTGAAATGCCAATCAATTTGCACAGTGGTAAAAAATACAATCTGGAGTGGTGAAAATATTAACCCACAATCCTCACCTTTGAAACAAGGCCAGTTGAACTGGGCAAGAAAGAGAAGGCCAGGTAGAAAAGGCATGTCTGATAAGCTCTGCATGTGAGGAGCTGTCACTGTGTCCCACTTGTCAGATTTCTGTCCACACAGAAGAGGATAATTGAATTGGGCAAATGTATTCCTCTAAAAACAGGTATAGTTTCCTATGTCTTGCACACTTCACAGATTTCAGGATTTTTCCTGTAAAGACAGTAGAGTTCAGATGCCCATTTCTTGTCTAAAACAAGCTCTGACAAAATGAAAATTCTGATGGAGACAAAAGCCTGAGTTTGTGTCAAGAATTTCAGCTATAGTAATATGTTCTGGTCTAGACATAAAGGAGCCTTAACATTCAAGCACAGTGATAGCCGATATAAACTGATTAATGTCACAAGACAGTAACCTCAGATTTAGCAGATCTTGGAGTATTAGTAAGCAATTGCAACTTTTCATGTTTTATTCTGCTGTCAAAACCATTTCATTAGGGATTTGTTTTCTGTATCACATTGGATCATGTCAGAATTTTGTTTTTGATGGAACTTTCTTCTTCTAGATGTATGTAGGATAAGGTTATTGAGAAGTATTTCTATGAATTAGCAGTTTAATTAATAAAAGTAGAAATACTTTCTACACATATTCAGAATATATTTATCCATATTTTTGTTGTTGTGTGCCTTCAAGCCATGTCCAATTTATGGTAACCCTGTCACGGATTTTTCCAGAGCTGAGAGTGTGTGACTTGCCCAAGTGGGTTTCCATGGCTGAGCAGGGAATCAAACCCTAGTCTCCACAGTTACAGTCCAATGTTCAAACCACTACACTATGCTGGCTCTCATTTATCTATATACTGAACACTAAATGTATATTTTTGGTAACATATATGGCCACAATCCAGAGAACCAAATGGTTATCATCATAAGCTTTGCAGTTCATTCGCCTTTTACCAACATTAGTAGAATGTTAAACTTTTTTTCCCCAATCTGACAGAAGAGACGACGAGTCAAAAAGGGACATTTCTAGTGTTCCATCATGTTTCAGAAACATTGGATCTGTCATCAGGATCTCTTTGAATCCTGGGCAGAATATTGTATTACATGGTCAATGTAGGATAATTATTTCTATTGTTACCTTTTTTTAAAAAAGTGGTTAAAGTTAGGTGAGCATGGATGGATTTGATCAGAAATGTAGACAGGTGATTGCTTGCATCATGTAATAGCAGGATGTTAAGTATAATAAATAAATCAAACATTCGTGAGCAAATTTCTCTCAATTCAAATTGGGGAGGGAGTAGTGTTCATTTCATGTCATACTAGTTCTTTCTTGTGTATGTGTGTACTTGGAAGATAGAACAGAAAAAATGTGAATAGGCAGTTCCTTTTAATTAGTGAAATTTAAGTCTGATGCATATCTGAAGAAGTAATGAGCTTCATAAAAGCCAGACCTCATTGGATCAAAGTCAGTTTAAGATAAGGGCATCTCAAGGTCACAGAGGAAGCTGCCCAACAGTCCCATTTGCATAAAAAATTACTGTCAGAGATAGGCCATGGAAGCAGCCCTGGCATTTTGATCTCTTGGCCTTTGTCATGGAGATTCCTTGCAGAGAAGGGAGGAAGGCCAGTGTCCCAGATAATGATTAACTGTTTTAATGGCATTCATTCATTCATTCACTCATTCCGCACCAACTACTCATGCAGAAAAAAGGGTTATGTAAAATGACATTAGAAGAAAATCATTTGTAATCGTTGCATCGGGGCTGCACTTTGAGGAGACATTAGGAGTAAATCCATGGCGTGGTAGGCTTATGCTTTATCTTCTGATATTTACTGAGTTTACTGGTGCATGAAAAGCTTTCAGCAAGAATAGCAGATGGGATGGACCTTTCATAGGTAATGCTATCTACTGGGTTATTACTTCTATATATTGATAGTGAAGTAATCTTCAAGATATCACCCTACAAAATATAGATTATTTAAATGTTTGTTACAAAAAAAACCTATAACACAGAGCAGCTACTATCATGAATGCTTCATTTTGTACCCATTGGATCAGAGACCTTAAATGCCTTTTTAAACCTGAAATAATGAGAATATAGTGAGCTTGACATCATATTGGGTTTTTTTCTTCTGCCTTTTGGACAGCTGTAGGGGGATATGCATAGTTAATCTGAATAGCAAGTATTCAATTTAATTTGTCTCTTTAAATCTGACCTTTTCAATTACATAAACAAAAGGAAGTGCCTTGCAGACATGTTTTGATGTCACATGAACATATTTTTCTTGCATTCAAAACTCCTCAAGGATTTTTGTGAGATTTGTAGAACAGAAAAGCAGAGTTTATCTGTTTCTACTTCCAAGTGCTGATGTATAATTATGTCCTTATTTTAAAAAAAATTGCCATATTTTCTACTTCTTCATTTTTTTGGCCATACTTTCTACTCCTTGTAGAGCGAGATATTATCTGTTAGAATTGATTTTCAGATGCCATTGTTACATTTACTGAAATAAGCAGAATTATCAGAGATAGCTGTTGTTGTGGCTTGCAGAATAGAACACCTTTTAATGATGTTTTTGTAAAAATAAATAAATAAATAAATAAGAGTCATAGTTTAAACTCAAATATCAATTTTATTTTTATTATTAATTAGAAGTTTTTATTAGTAATTATGTTTATTATACTTTATTATCAGTAAGTATGTTTCATACAGTCAAATAACAATACATTCATATCATATAAACAACAAAAAGAATAAAAAACAAATAGATTTACAAATACAATACATTAAAAATTGACATAAAAATAGTTTTAGATGCTACCTTTCCAATCATGAATTTCATAATTTTTGGTATAATTTAAGGAAATTTAATGTAATTATCAATTATCTGGTTTTTATGTATAGCAAGTTTCATATAATTCAAGTATTTCTGTACCATATTTCAAAGCAAGCCTCCTGAAGGCTCTTCACAGAGTAAAAAAATAAAACAATAACACATATTTAATTAAAACAACATAAAACATTTAAAACAGCTGCAACAATAAAAATTGCATTTTAAAAGATGGGCCTAAATTCACTTAAAAGCAAATGGTTATTAAAGCCTGTTTTAAGTAGGGAGGGAGTCAAATGCGGATCCCATATTAAACTTTCATAATAATGATGGTGCCACAACAAAAAATGCCATATCTTTCATCCCTATTGGAAAGTTTTTGTGGTTTTTTTTTTTTAAGGCAAAAGTAAACCAATCATTTATATTGAAACAGTAGGCAGCCATTAGAACAACTACTCCTTGGAGGAGAATAGGAGTGTGAAGGACTGAGAGAAATAAAGCTCTTATACAGGACATTTTTCAAGAAAGTTGCAGTATAGACTGTAATGGTTCATCTGGTTTTGTGGCTGTTTTTATTATGTTCAATTCTAAGGTTACACACATTTTATTTGACTAAAATGAATCTTTCTTTCTCTTTATGCCTAGGGCTACAGTGTATGCCGCTTAATCCCAATGTTTGTTTATTTGGAAGTAAACTTTTTTTTTCTTTAGAATAAACGTTTCTACTATGCTGGAAAAAAAATCTTTAAATTGTGTGACAACTAATGTACTGTTGTTGACTGCATTGTGATAAAGTGGCTAGGTTATTTGAATTGTAAATAATTATATTTGAATCTTAACTAGGCTTAATTACTACCACTTTTTCTGTTACAGACAAAACCAGGACCACTCAAGAGGGCAAATTCTTCTTCTGATCATTCTCTTTCAGTATACTGCTACAACTGTGCAGAGAAAGGCCACTATGGATATGTAAGTTTTCAGTACTCAGCTGTTGTGGGCTCATTTATAAGTTGTTTGAGATCATTATAAAATTAGATGTTCCAAGAAAAGGTTTCTCCAGTACAATTTACAAATAAATTATGGACTACCTCAAATGTTCTGTAGGTAAATGTAATCAATACTGGAGTAAGTGGCCTTTGTTATATTCCCCCCCCCCCCATTAATTCTTAGAGAAGAGGGAGGCCAAGAACAGGGTTAAAGTTGAAGAATGTTAAACAAAATTGAAGCATGTTGTCTGCAGTGACTGTAGGTGTACCTTAAATATTCAGAAATATTAAAGTTGGATTCTTCCTACAAAGAACAAGGTTCTTCCTTGTTTATGTAAACAAGGAATGAAAGGCATTTTAAAATTTTAAAAAGTACATTAAAAAAGTACATTAACAGTACAATGTCTATATATGCCTATTCAGAAGCAAGACCCACTGAGATTGTTAGGACCTGGAACTTGCTCCAAGAAAAGTATATAAAGGATCATAGCCTACCTAAGGGTAGGCTTCATCTGCTGCAGCCTATGAAGACCAGGCTGGCGCAGACCTCCCAGAGGACCTTTTCTGCGACCGCTCCCAGGCTATGGAACGGCCAGCCAGACGAGATCCGTCTTATTACCACTCTTGCTGCCTTTAAGAAAGCAGTAAAGACGGATCTCTTCCGACAGGCCTTCCCAGAATAACTTCCCGGCCCAATCGGAGCGACTGCCACCCCTCTCCCTTGTATTGTTGCTGCTTCCTGTTTTTATTATATTTTTATATTTTATTGTACTATTGTATTTTAATCTTTGCTTGTTTAATTCAGTTTTAAGGGGGGTGGGTTGGGGAGAGTGTTGAGGAAATGTTTTTAACTGTTGCCTGCTTTAATATGTTGTACCCCGCCCCAGTTGCCTAGCAGAGGGGCGGTCTAGAAATAAAATTATTATTATTATTATTATTATTATTATTATTATTATTATTATTATTATTATTATTATTATTATTATTATTATTATTATTATTATTATTATTTATTAATTATTCTCCAGTCTGACTGGCATTTTGCAAGTATAAAGGTTGGTCCTTGTACCTTTACTGACATATGACTAATGGGATACAGAAGGTTACTGACCATTGTAGAACCCACCTGCTACTCTTGTTATGTATTTGGGAGAATTTGAATATTCTTTTTATCTCTAGCTGCATCTAATGCACTAATTTTTATATCTTAGGGAGGGAAACAGATGGCTCATAAGGAGCAGCTCTGTGCCATCCCCTTGCTCAACAGGTTGGGGCCATGGCAACTGCACACCATGTCCCCAACCCAGCCTTTTCACGGTGCAAAAAGGTGTGGCAGAAAGCCACTCCCTTTTGTGCTGGGAAAAGGGCGTCTTTGCCGCTGCAGTGGTGGTGGGGGTTGTGTGTCTTTGGTGCAGCATGTGCAAACACTGCACCACAGAAACACCTGGGTCCGCCGCACATGCAGTCAGCTGTGCAGCTTCCCTGCAGACTGGGGGCGTGCTGCTGTCTGGACACCACGCCACCAGGAAGCCAGCTCTTTGTGCCAGTCTGCTTTGCCCTTCAGTTGCCTCAATGATGAGGATGAAATAGTTAACAGTTTCTATATCTTGGCTTTGTCATAAACCAAAATGGACACTGTAATCAAGAAATCAGAAGATGACTAAGACTTGGGAGGACAGCTATGAAGGGAACTAGACAAGGTCCTCAAGTGCAAAGTTATATCATTAAATACTAAAATCAGAATCATTCATTGAACAGTATTTCTAATGTCTATGTATGGTTATGAAAGCTGGACAGTGAAAAGCTGACAGAAGAATACTCAATTGAAATGTGCTACAGAAAGAGAGTTCTACAGATACTGTGGACCAGGGGTCGGCAAGTTCCCCTTACCTGGGG
>CM034703.1:125195629-125205949 GCA_020142125.1 Phrynosoma platyrhinos
CAGCTTCGGCTGATACGCCAGCTGCGCCCTTTTCTGGAAGTAAGGAATTTTGAGACTGTTGTGCACGTGCTGGTAACCTCACGCCTGGACTTCTGTAATGCGCTCTACATGGGGCTACCCTTGTGCTTGGTTCGGAAACTACAGTTGATTCAAAACATGGCGGCCAGGCTAGTATCTGGAACATCTAGGAGGGACCACATCACTCCGGTTTTGAGGTCCCTCCACTGGCTGCCTATTGGTTTCCGGGCCCAGTACAAGTTGTTAGTTATTACCTTTAAAGCCCTAAATGGCTTGGGTCCAAGCTATATTAGAGACCGCCTCCTCCCATACAATCCTCCCCGCACACTCCGGTCCTCTGGGAGGAACTTGCTGGAGCCCCAAAAATCTAGGCTCTTGGCTACCTCCCAGAGGGCTTTTTCTGTTGTCGCCCCCAGGCTCTGGAACAGCCTGCCAGATGAGATCCGTCAACTAACATCTTTGGACAGCTTTATTTTATGCTGTAAACCACCTGGATTGGGTTACCAATGGGCGGTATATAAATAAAAAATATTATCATTATTATTATTATTATTATTATTATTATTATTATTATTATTGCCTTGAATTTCCAAGACCTATTGAGTTTTCAAGAGCTATTAATAGCATGGTAACTTGGAGGTGTCATTCATAGAGTTGATATAGGTTAAAGCCACTTATCAGCAGTTAACAATAACAGTGGCTCAAGGGGTGATTCAGGTGACTGTTATCTTTGGCACTTGTATCATTTCATGTGCCATACATCAAGATTGTCTTTAGTTCTTCTGTAATGTTTCTGGTATATTTCACAAGACCGATTACTACTTATGTTCCTCTGATCTCCAGTTTTTGATTTAAGTCTCACAGTCTAGTTATTCTTCACTGTGGATTTACACAAAGAAAACTAGATTTTGGACATTTTATGACCAGAATAGTGTTGGAATGGAAAGCCTTAAAATAATTGCAACCAAAATATTTTTGATTTTGGTTTTGTTTCCTTTTTGTTTTTTGTACTTAGTGTGGTATTTTTAATTAATATATACAAATTCTACCAAAATCAGTGTGGGCAGGCAACCATATTGGGAAACAGTGGTTGAAATTACTCCAAGAAATATGAACTTTAAAAAGTAAACATAATTTGTTTGATTTACAAGGTGAAAGAATATTCATTGATTGTAACTAAGATTCTATCTAGAAATATCACTATTATTTTTGATGGAACTTTGAGCAGCTTTTAATACCACCATCCAAATTTAGCAAAAATGTAGTAGACGGAATCTACGAAAACTTATGCTACAAACTTCTTTCAGTTAGTCTCAAAGGTGCTACAAGATCCTTTTACTTACTCCCTTGATATTGAAAAAGTTCTGAGCTTGAACAAGGAATCTTGTGCCTTTTTTGGTTGGCCTAATAAACTTATTGCCACAGTGGACTTTGGAATTTGTCTTATGTTCAACATGGATCATAATGCATGGATTTTATAAGTTTCCTTGTTAGTTGAACCCCTTCTAAAGCGATTTTGTATAGAAGTCTGCTCAGTGAAAGTTTATGTGGAAATTATTCATTTAAGAAGGTAAAAAGGTTGTTGGCTTTGGAACCATAAGAACAGAATTACATCAGGAAATGGTTAATATTTTAATCTCCAAATGCTGCCTCATGCCCTGCCATTGCCACAGCAAGTGCATACAGTATTAAGAAATAAATTGTGCAGCTGTCCACACATACTGTGTAAAATAGCATTCCTTCCAGGATAGGGTTGCCATATCCCGGGTTTTGCCAGGACATTCATGTTTTTTAACCCTTTGTGAATGTCCCAGCTCAAGTTTGGAGCCAGAACCGGTTCCCACCTCTCACCTCCTCTTCCGCCTCCTGCCGCGATTTTAGCATTGTGGCGGCAGCATGCGAGGCCTAGCTGCCTTGCTAGGCCTCGCTGGGGTCAGGGGGGTGTTTTAGGCAGGGCCTCCATTGCCACCTGCCATGCAGGGCCTCAGGTAGCTGGCCAGCCCCCAAGGAGGGGGACCACCACAACAAGGCCTCTTCTCCTCTCCAGTGGTCACAGAGCCACGTGGGGCCTCAACTGGCCAGGTGGGCCCCAAAGAGGGAAGCCTCCGAGGTGAGGCCTATCCTCTGATGGTGGCAGAGCTGTGCGGGGCCTCAGCTAGCCGGCTGAGCCCCAAGGAGATGGAGGGAGGCTGTGGCAACAAGGAGCACCACGGAGGCACTGGAGAACCATGGAGGTGCTGGGTTCAGGTAAGGCAGGTGAGCCTAGTAGGCCTCACCGGGGGCTGGGGAGAGGATTGGGGCTACCTTTGCTGCTTTGGCCTCCTGGCCTCGCTTTCGACTGGGCATAACCTTTCCTAGACTAAAGTCTGCTTCCTCAGATGCATTTAGGGGCTATGCAGACGGGTGACTCTATAATTCTGCTTGATGGGCATAGCAGGTGGTATTTTGATAAGGATCCAAGTCATATGGAAGGATATATGGATTCAAATTGTTGAATTCAGCTAACACATGACCCTATTTTTTAAATAAGCTTAACAAATGACATTTTTAACATGTTCAGTGACAGTAAAGTGCATGTCAAACAGACATGCAAAATGGAATGAGGGCCTCTTCCTTGCACAAACGGAAACAGTTGGTGCTGATGGACAGATGTTTCCAGTGATATTGATATCTTGATCATCTTTTGTTCTCTTATGTATTTACAGAACAGAGAAGTGTCATTGTAGCCAAAACAAAACTAGGGTATAGATAAAAGCAAAAAGTAGTAAAATCATGTGGTTTTTACTTGTGTGACTGGCAAGATGTTCTTGTTTTGTGGGACGTGTTTGACCAAGGTCTGAAGAAAGTTATGAAAGACTGATGAAGGGATGGTGGTTCCTTATACCCACATTACCAAACAGCCAAGTATTATATAACCTGTTGGTCTATTACCAACAGTTGGTTCAGCTTTGGCATGGCAACACATGTTGGCTATCTCTGTAAATTGGCAGACAGTGTCTTGGGGGACAGGTTTGGTCATCTGAGGAGGGGGGATTTTTAACCCCCCAAATTAGAGTGCTGGGTTTTGAGAGAGTTGGAAGATATTTGGAGTTGGCAAAAAAGGTGCAGGGCACTTGTGACCTGCTGGCCACAGTTTCCTTACCCTTATACAGTCGCCCCTCTGTTTTTGCGGACTTGAAATCCACATGCCTCCCCATTCGCATGGGTGCCTGCCACCATTCAAGCCTATGGGGCTTGAATATTTGTGATTTTCCGAATACAACGGGGGGTGTCCAGAACAGATCCCCTGCGAAAATGGAAGGGCGACTGTGTTAACATATCATTTGTAACCAAAAGAAGCTTAAGATTCTTTCTTCAGTTGTAACACAATGCACTTCAAAGCAAGACAGGTCCTTGCCATCAGATGATTCCACTTGACAATTATTGCCATTGATTTCAGTAACACTGTAGCAAAAGTTATATGAGATTCCTCCCAGTCAATTAAAAAAACAACAGTAAGATGTTACTTAATACCTGAAGATGCTTTGGAGGTTGGATATTTTCGTACTGCCATTGGCCTAGTTTTTAGGCCTTTTAAGAACTATATTTTGTAAACAGGGAGATCTGTGAAGCCATTTGAATCAAATCATTCTTCAAAAGGACATGAACAACTAGAGGACCAGTGGCAGGACAATGGAGGACATCCCTCCAAAAAATATAGTTTGTGGGAAAGCAAGAGCCCAAAAAGCAATGAGAGGTTTCAAAGGAAGCCTCACCAAAGCAGATGCTGAGAGAGGTTGTTTTTTTCTGGAGCATCTCAATAGTTTTGCTAAATGGTCAGGACCTAAAATGAAAAAGTTATTCCACTGTTACTGAAATGGCAGAGAGCCTCTTGTTGTATTCAAATTGTGTGCCCACGGCAAGTTCCGAGGCTAAATAAAGTAGAGGGTTTGCAGATGTGTCTTGCATTCACTTTCCAAGCTGTCAATCAGATGCAGTATTTCTCCAGTGGCTTGATAACAGGCTGAACTTTCCATCCTTTGTGTGTTACCTGTGGTGCTAAGGAGTATCCCCAGAGTATTTAACAGTACAAAGCGTGTGGCAGCAGTGGCAGCTGACTTGAAAAAGGGTCTGGGAAAGTACATGTCATACACTATTGAGGTGATTATTCAATGCAGTGATGTTAAAAAGAGGAAGTAGGAGTGCCTGTTTTTAAAAAGGCTTATGCTTTTTCATCCACTAGGGCTTTTCTGTCAACATATTGAAGGGGGAAAAGGCCATCTGTCTGCAGCATAAGCTCTAGACTTTGTGCAGCATCTTTAGGAAGACCTTGGGGGGAGTGTGCTCCACAGCCATCAAATATTACCCAAGCCTCTGTATGTAGTCTTGTCTCAGAGTATTCTGGTGGGATCTTGGAAAATATTTGGCACACACAGATGGACAGCCATTGACTATTACCTCTTTTTAAAAACACTGAAACATTTCAAAATAGATTTTCCTGTGACATTTTTTTTTTCATTTCAAAAATAATAATAATGTTTCCAGCAAAGGTACACTCCCTCTGTCTCAAAGTGTTGGTGCATCAGGAACATGGTATTTTGAGCTTTCATGTGAAAAGGGAGCTGCCTGCATTCTTCCATTCATCAGCAGGTTCAGGGACCAATCTGACTGGAGAAAGTCTCCTTGGCTGCATCCACACTGCAGAAATAATCCATTTTGACACTGCTCTAAATGG
The DNA here is from genome assembly GCA_020142125.1 of Phrynosoma platyrhinos. Taxonomy (NCBI): domain Eukaryota; kingdom Metazoa; phylum Chordata; class Lepidosauria; order Squamata; family Phrynosomatidae; genus Phrynosoma; species Phrynosoma platyrhinos. The sequence continues at coordinate 125,200,362 of CM034703.1, forward strand.
CATGGTTCCTTGCTGTGGAATTCTGGGATTTATTGTTTTGTGAGCGATTTAGGCTTCTCTGCCAGAGAGCTCTGGTGCCACAACTAACTACAATTCCCAGTATTCCATAGCATTGACCCATGACTGTTAAAGTGGTGTCACACTGGATTATTCCTGCTGTGTGGATGGAGCCCTTCTCACCCAGATCATTTGAAACTCTAAACAGCAGAGCTTATTAGAAAGTGCCCACTATTTTGATCCATGGGCTCTTATAAGAAACACGGGTGGCTCTGGGAGTAAAATGCTTTCAATTTTATTTTCGGTTTTGGGAATAGTATAGTCTAACTGATTTCAGGACTCTAGGTCTCCAAGAAACCAGGGTTCAAATTCCTCCTTACCCAGAAAACCTTAGACAAATCACATTCTCTCAGCCTAAAACAAAGGCAATGGCAAACTTCCTCTTGATAAATCTTGTCAAGATAATCCTGGAATATGATCACCATAAGACATAAACAAGTTGAAATCATACAAAAAGAACAAATCCAGTTATGTAAATGTATTGAAATAGAGATAAAATGTAGTAGGGGTAAGTATAATATTTGTTATTCTTTTATTTATATTCTGCCTTCATTCCAGTAAGGAACCCAAGGGAGTTTACAACTACCTTTACACATATAAAACTAAAAACCTTTTCTTTTTCAGGTATCTTTGGTTTTACACAGATATTTAGCTGAAGTTAGGAATTATATTTTTACTACAAAAAAAGAAAAAAACAACTGGTACAGTTCATTTGGTTTGCTTTATTGAATAGAGTTTGAATTATGAAAAGCAGAGAGATAAGTGAAATTTTTGGAAACATATCATTTTGAAATATGACTTACAGGAATGCACAGAAAGGCGGATGTTTGGAGGAACATTTCCTACTTTCCCCTTCATTTACTACTATGATAATGAACATGATATCAAGAGGCATACTCAGAGAGCAAAGAAGAGAGTACAAGGTATGAAATACATGTGTGGATCTTTTAGTATCCATTTTTGGTTGTTGATTATTTTGTCCAGTCAAAACATACAATCAGGCTGCTTGTATTTTTATTACTTCTTTAATTTAAACTGAATAATTAAAAGAAAAAGCTTTAGGAATAATGTTTCAGCTCTATGATGAAAGAAAGCAGAATGGACTTTCTATAATAGGATAGTTCCATCTCCTTGAAATTCTGGCGTAACATTAAAATTATCTCAGTTGATGAGAAAAATATTTTAAAATGATGAAATGATGAGTGCAGCACTCACGGTCACATTTGTGACATTTGTCTTGATTTTGAGCTTCATTTGATAGGTGATATTAATTTTTCATTACACTGCTTTGCTGCCATTATGTGCAGGATGCAGCTTATGTCACACAAGTTCCAAACTGGACACTGTGGTAGGTTATTCTTTATATACCAATAATTTGGCCTTTTAAATATTATCAGGTGTCTTTTCTTTGATAGAACTTCAGGAAGCCGGCCTTCTGCCAGAGGTTTTTAAAGGACCACAGACAGACAATGACCAGAAAGGGCACATCCATAAGAAAAAGAGGAAAATGCTGAAGGAGCATGACAAGAGAGGTGATAAACATCATAAAAAGCTGAAGAAAAAGTGCCATACAGACTCACTCAAAGAAAGGAAGCATCGGAAGGAGGCCCATGCCAACATAGAGGAAGACTTTCCCAGAGGCGGTCATGTTAATACTTTCAAAAAGAGCAGAAAAACTAACACACACTGCAACTTTGGCCTCTCAAGAAACAGGGGCAAAACAGAAATCTTTCAGTCTTCTCTGGGGTCTGCAAAAAAGCAGAAGAGGAAGAGGAAGGAGAAGCAGAGGAACTACAGAAGCAATAGTCCTGCAAGGGATGAAAGTTTGTTTCTTATAAAACAAAGGAAAAAGAAGTCAAAAGAGCAATTCAGTTCCTGAAGTGATAAAAGTTGGCTTATGCATTGAAGATTGGGACTTAAAACAGGGCTTTGACACCCCTGCCTCTCCACGTCCAGTAAGACAGTGGGACACTAAGTACGGGCTGAGGAACCATAAGGAGAGAGTTCCCCGTGCCATTCCATAAAGACAGTATTTTGGTTTGTGACAATAGGTGATTAATGTATATGAGAGTGTATAAGTACAGATAGTTTTCTACAGTTTCTGTATTTGGATTGATTTTTTGTGGGAAGGGAAAGATTGGGGGGGGCTGATATCACAAGTAAGAATAAAAGCAAAAGGAACACTGGTCTATATAACATCCAGACTTTTTGTAAATAGTGGTGGCTGTTAAAGCACTTCTGCTTAGAACATGTGGTGCAATTGCATGCCGGCTTAAGGAAAGGCTTTCTAAACTAAGACATAGATAATGAAAACAAACAGGCTACCTAACAGATTGGACAGAAGTAGTCAGAGTGAGGTAGCACAAGTGAACTATGCTTACAGATTTCACACAGGGGCAGCCTGTGTATTATACGAGTATTGTTAGCTCCAGCCATGAGAGTTGCCTCACGCTATGTCTCTGTTTCTGAGAAATGTTTGAAATTGTTCTAGGAACCAGGGAGAGAGGATGCAGGAGAGTTCACTTTTACACTCTAATTTATTTTTCTGTCACGATGTAGCCATCTTGTGCTGATTACATTCTGCCTTAGATAATATCCAGGAGTTTTCAGTTCGTGGACACATCTCCACAAATTTGACTGCCAGGCCCAATGAAAGAGAACAAGTCTTTTTTCTCTTTATTTTATTTTATTTTATTTTATTTTACTTCTCTCTTGAAAGTAGAAAGGCTTCAGTCCTGAAATCACTTTGTACAAGTAAGATGTCCAGTTTTAAAATATATATATAATCATGTATGAAATTCACCTGTTTCCAGAAATAAATTGTTTTGTAATTTACTTTCTCTAAAGTAAGATATTTTTGTATTTTGAACTGAATATAAAGTTTGGTGAAAGGATTTAACACATTATCCAAGGAGAAAACATCTAATTTTAATGCCTTTCTTGTCTCTTTCTGAAAATGAAATATATATTATCTTCATGTGTTAAGAGTGCCAATCCATGTTAGAATCAACACAAGTAATGTTGGATGTGTTACACATTCTTTTCCCCCTTCAGTCTGACATTAATTTCTATGTTACAAAAAGTGTGTTGATACCACAAAATAACTGGCATTTTATTTTGTGATAATTTGCTTGGCACACTAAAACAAAAGCCCTTAACAACAGTTCCAAGTTAATATAAAACGTTATGCCATATTCTTACTGAGCATACCTTTCACTGCTGTACCAAGAACATCTAATGCAAGGGTAAGACTTATCGGACTGTTCAGACATTGATGAACTACACCTCTCAGGTGATATAACCAGCATTGCCAGTGGTAAAAAATGTTGGAAATAGCAGCAATATCCTGGGGGGGGCACATAATTCCCACCCTGATCTGATGGATGGTCTAGCTGGGTAAGAACTTGTAAGATTTGTTATATGTGTAATTGTGATTATTTGGAATGGTGGGGAGCTGAGTGAGTATCATGTGAAATTCCGTCTTTCTTACAAAGAAGCAAGATTCAGACATTTTACCTTACATTTTCCTATTAAGAGGATTTAGATTTAGAATGCACATAGTAAAGGATTTAGAGCCAACGAATAGTGAAGAGATGGCACCATATTGACTAGAACAAAAAAAAGTGGTGAATAGCAATATTCATGAAGGAATCTACAGAAAAGGAGAAAAAGGAAGCAGTTCATACACTGCAGTAAATCCTAGCAAGGTAGGATAATAATGAACGTACCATGCTTGCATATCTAAAACTGATTCTTTTTTAAATGGTTGCTGTATTTCAAAAGCTATAGTGATCATCTTCCTGTGTATTTTAGACCACCAGAAGTTACCAGTTCCTATTTAATATCTTCAGAGCAGTATGTCTACGTTATTTTCATTTGTTTTATCTTGGATTTTTTTTTTCTTTTGAAAGCACTGTCAGTCTGTACTCGGAAGATGCCTGGGGCTGAATAACATCAGTATCCCTGGAGAGAAAGGTGTCTCAAGGTCACAGTTGATGTGCCCTGGCAAGGTAACATGAGGGAGTCTACATTCTGAGAATAAATAAAGGGCTTCCCTCAGTGTGAGGAGGTGGGAAGAAGGAAGCCGAAATATTTTAATTAAAGGTTTGCTGAGAAAGGGCCCCCAATATGAAGAAGTGTCAAGGATGTACTCAGTCACTTATTTGCTGTGGACTGTTTACTCCAGCTGAGTGGTAGCATTATCAAAGGAAGCATGCAGCCATTTCCAAAAGTCTGCTTCTCTTTTGCTTGTGAAGACTGAAATCTTCTGAAGCATTAAAAGGACAAGGGGCAAGAGACACTAAGGGCTTAGAAAATTATGAACACTGCTGAATTATATGGTGTTGGTATGACAGTCATCTTGCATCTGGAGACTCACTTATTTCAGCACGATCCCTATGCTGATAAAACGATTAAAAATTCTTTTCCAGGATAACTGGAATTCTGTAACAAGGAAAGGCTGTCTTCTGTAACCTGCATGAAAATTAAACAGATGTGCATGATTCTTATTGTTTTTGCATTAATTACATTTCCAAATCTCACCCAGACGTACATAACTTCAATCAGTTGCATTGCAACAAGAGACAGACATTATTGTATATATGCGACTATAAGTCAACTTCATTAGTTGAGGGCAGGTTTGGGGGCCAAAATTATAGATTTCAATGTAACCCATGGATAAGTCAAGGGTAGCATTTAGAGACATGTAACAAAGAATATAATGCCAAAGAACTTAGAAAATTGCAGTAGGCATAACTGTACTCATAATGAAGACTGAACATGTATTCTGACATGTATTAATCCGCTCCTATACTAGGATTAGTTTTTAATTAACTATTGTGTTTTAATGTAGGTCTTAATTATGTCTAATTTAATAATTTCTTAAGGGGGATATGGGAATTTGATTTTACTGTCTATTATGTATTTTATTGTTAGCCGCCCCAATTGTTTACAAAGGGGCGGGATATAAATAAATTTTATTATTTATTATTATTATGTTCATAATGATGGGTGAGAGAGTGGGGGGGGGGTGTCAGTGCTTCCAGAAGAGATTATGCTCTTGCCTTTCAACAATTGGATGGTTCCTTTTTAAATAAGAATTAAAGTACAGTAGTTCCATTGACCTGTGGATAAGTCAACTCAGGTTTTTTGGGTCAATTTTTTACTAATGTTTCTAGACTTATACATTATTATATCTATTACGTGTCTCCCAATGTGAGGAGAGATAGGCTGGCCCCAGACCCTCTGTTTCCAAGGAAAGTTTTGTGACCTGTAGAAATAATACATGTTTAATTTGCTAAATGTGCTTGTTTTGTACAAATTATTTTGCATGTGGAGCATCAAGAAGATGTCACAGAATTGTTAAGGTCATTCTGACACTCTGCACCAATACAGACATAATAATCTTGGATTAGTAACAAACCATAATTTTTGAATTTGGTTAAAAACCTCATGCCCATGCACGCCATCATCACACCCTTTTCTTTGCTCTTCTTATACGAGGGGGTATCGTAAAGTTTTAATTATCACTT
>CM034703.1:125206049-125238001 GCA_020142125.1 Phrynosoma platyrhinos
ATTAAAAAAATTTAAAATGATAATTAAAACTTTATGATACCCCTTCATATGCTGGCTTTGGTGCATCTATTCTGGTTTTGTTTAAACCAATTTCCTGTCTTACCATACACATATTTTGATTTGTGTTTTATTAATCCAAAACATGAAACCAGGATATTTAGATGCTGCAAAAATATTAATGGGAAGGAAAGGGAAGTAGACACCTCACAGGATGCTCATGTTCTGACCCTGCCAGATCCCAGTGGGAGTTCCAGCTGTTCCATACCCTTAGAACAAAAAGTGATAGAGTTGAAAGCTTGTGGGGAACTTTTTCTTAGAAGTGCAAATGGGAGTACTGAAAAAGGTACTCCCTTTCACCTGCCTGTCAGAACGAAGCCATGAAGACTTGAAAGACCGAAACCTCATGTTTTGCTTCTCTACACAGTTTATAGTTAAAGCATGATGTGATACTTACAAGTGCACTTTATATATGAAGTCAGTACCCATCATTGCTTGTTTTATGTTGATATCTTCCAAAATATTGGAACATATGGTGCCCAGATGTTATTACAGTTACTGGCTTATCTCTTATGATTGGTTATGCTGCTTCGTTGCCGTCAGCTCTAGCCCACTAAACTAGTTGTTGGAAGCTGCATTCCAGCATCTGAAGGGCCACACTTTTCCCACCCCATCCCAAAGTTATGTTCATATGGTGTGGTTTGTGCAAGTTTAGCTCCAGTAACTGTTAAGTCAGAAAACAGTTCTACTTTGTGTTTCTCCAAAAACATTCTCAAAAGTTCTTATGTTCAGCACTGAAGGACCCAAAGTGGTTTACTTAGTGGGTGCCCTCACCCATCAAATCCAGACTGTTTTAAAACTGTTTGCTTAAAATATAACAATAAGTTAATTAATCATGAAAGCTATGTCGGCTGTTATAAGCTGTTTCGACTTGCAATCTCAACAAGTTTTTTTCCTTCAAAAAAGCAGTATTAATTAGGACTTTCAGCACCTCAAGGACCTGTCTCCAATAATTTGACTTCCTAATAATTCCATATATGTGGTGACGCTTACCTAAAAATATACTTTTTATCCTGCTCTTTAGGGCTTATACAGATTCTAAGCTTCAGGAGCCATAGTGTATGGCAAATTCACCAGTTGCTGAGCAGCGTATGTCTTAAGAGGTTCTATTGAACACCAGCTGGATTTTCTATGCACTGTGGATTTTCATTTTGTCTTTTAATTTTTTACTTTAATGACTTACTTTTAACAAAAGAACAAAGTAAGAACCAAGCTTTTAAAATAATAACAAAATGAGTGGACCTAAAAAAGAGGAAAAAAAATAATTGACATCCAGAAAATTCTTTAATTAAAAACTTGAGGAAATTTCATTTTAAAATGGCTCTATGCATCTGTGTATGTGTGTAAACTTTTGTAGACATCCTCAGTTAACTTCTAATGGAGTTTGGGCTTTGACAGAACACAATCATCTTGATCAAAGAGTTTCTATGACTCTTCCTTGATTTCTGATTCAACAGGTATCAAACATGGACCATGGGAGTCAAAGCCCACTATCATCATGTTTAGAGAGAGAGAGAGAGAGGCAGACCATGGTGAAATAATTTTGAAATATATTTTACTTACTTGTATACTAATTCTTTCTAGATGTTACTAGAAAATGTATAATCCAAACATATTATTTCAAAATGTTTACCCTATCCTGAATGTTTATAAAATGTTGCTTGAAAACTGTTGTACCAGAAAAAATAATAATAATAATAATAATAATAATAATAATAATAATAATAATAATAAATTTTATTTATAACCCGCCTCTCTGCATCGCAATCGAGGCGGGGAACAGCAATAATAAAAACATACATTTTAAAACATTCCTTATCCCAAATCCAACCCTCCCACCCCTTAAAACTGAATTAAACTTTTTTTAAAAAAATTAAAAAAAATACTTTGCTGTCTTTCCTAAAAACAGGTTAGTAGGGAAGTTATGGAAAAGGAAATGTCCATATCCTCTGTAAATACCAATAATAATGAAACAGTTGCCTACTCCAAGGCTAAACAAGTCCTGGTTGTTCAACCCACTCCTTCACCTCAGTGGAGGAATATTACAAAACATTTTACTTCATTGTGAACAGTAAAAGTTATTGCATATACAAAGAACAGACCTAGATATGCAGTATTAATTTAAACTATTTTTCCCTTGCAGCTGGTTTGTATATCTAAAGTGAATGGCGATTCACAAGAGAACTTGACAGTTAAATATCTTTTTAACAGATATAAATATTGTAAATGATTAATTATCATAAAAGTATACAATATTAAACATCAACTTGTTTTCATTCCTATCTCTTGGTAAATCTCTCACCTTAATAATCTGTAAGTCGGATGGCACAAGTACTAGCAATTCCTTTCCAAAGAACAATAACTAGGAGTTTTCTGTCCATTTTTTTGTCAGTCATATTTACTAGTACCCTATAGCTCAGGGACATACCTTAAAACATGAAATACTCACTTCATAATTCTAGGGAAAGCTCTACTATGTTCTGTGTGACAAATCAATAGTTAGTTTATTAGGTCCATATAGTACAAATGTTTATATGTAAAGTAGGTTGGTGATTTTTCATTAATAAAACAGGTTAGTCTAAACTGTGGGGAAAATATCTGTACTAAAACACACCTAGAAAGAACAGACAGATGACTTTTAGGGAAAGATATCTTGAAACTGTTTTAAGCATGCACTGCCTCTAAATGTTTAAGAGCCCATGCTTCTCTTAAAAATGGCTCTGTGTTTCAGCATTATTTACATGACATTTTATAAAGTATATAGGAACACAACTAGGTGAAGAATTCAAAACCAGAGAGAGAAAAGCAAAGGTAACAAACCAATTAAGAAGCCATGTAAGAAGTGATGTTTCATGAATGTAGATGTCGTTTTTTTTAATTATTTGGACTGAGATTGTCTGCACAAAAATGCAGGGAAATCTCAAATTCCTGCTGGTAATATAAAGAAACCCAGAGTGTATATCTTGCAGCCTTGTTAGATTTCCTACTTTTGTACAGTAAATGGACTTTGAAAGAGTTACAGCAGAAAGCAGTGCTGTATTCTGTGACAGTCCATAATGGGGCTTTTTGCATTGCAAAAATGATGATTAGCACCTCAGTTCATTATCAAAGCAAATTTAATTTTTATATGTAGAGGGAGCTGGCTGTATTTAAAAAAGAAATGTTTATATAGCCTGAAAAAATTAATTCATTGCAAATGTGAATGAAATTGATAGACTTTAACCAGGAGTATATTTGTGCGTGCCTAATTGCCCTTTGTAAAAAGAAAGAAAGAAAATCTTCTCTATGGGCAGACATAAATCACTGCTAAAATTGCATTTATGCAAGCGATGGCATATTTTTAAGGCATTGAAGCCTAGTGTTATATATGTTTATTCAGTAGTGAGACCCATTATGTTCAAGATGCATTGCTTCCATATAGGTGTCCATAGGATTTCATCCTAGCTTTTTCAACGTATAAGCTGATTTCTTTAGGAAGAAAAGTAATATCTCTGCATGGCAAATAAAATAGATAACATAGAACATATATTAGTATTGATGATGTCAGATAATAGTTCTCTGTCAATAAGACAGCCGGAAAGAAGGTACATTAACCCTCTGAAAACTGCCAGGAGCCACACTTCACTAATACATGCACAGGTATGCTCTGACAGAGTGCCTTTAAAAGCTGGCTAGTTTGGAGTGAAGAAAAGCTTGACAGCAATTAGCTATCACATATGCATACATACACGCACACTGAAATTGGTACTTATACAGGATACAGATCCCCTTCTACAGATTGCTCAGATGCAGAGGAGACATACTGTATATACTCAACTATAAGTCAACCTCATTTATAAGTCAAGGATGGGTTGGGGGCCAAATTTTGGATTTTGATATGACTCATAGATAAGTAGGGTAGAACTTAGGTACATGCAATAAAGGATCTAAATGATGAAGCAAAGGGAGAAAATGCCAAAGAACGTAAAAAATCCAGCAGGCATAACTGTTTGCGTTGATGGATGAAAGGTTGAGGGAAGGGCAGTGCTTCCAGGACAGGTTATACTCATGCCTTTCACCAGGCATTTGTTCCTTTTTTTATAAGAGTTAAAGTACAGTACTTACACTGACCCATGGATCTCGGGTCTCGCTTTTCACAGGGAGGAACAAATGACTATATTTAAAATGCCCATGTAGTCCTGCACACGTGCCAGAGGCTCATGCACCATTAGTTTCAATGGGGCTTGGATATTTATGAGCCACCATTTTCACATGGGGATCTGGAACAGATCCCCTGTGAATTGGGAGGGGCAACTGTATAACAAACCTATACCTGGACCTGAAATGACTTCATGACAAGCAATGAGACATTTCTTTTACAGTGAAATTTCTTTTACAATTTCTTTCAAAAAACAAACATGGAACATAACCACATGATATGGAGATAAAATCCTAGTTTTAACGTCTTCAACAATTTGAACTCAGATTCCTAAACAATCAATTTAATCTGAATATGGTATATAGAACAGTTAAATTATATGCTCCCTAACAGAAGCAGAAATCAAGAAAATAGGTCCCTTAATTCAGAGCTGGTTCCACTTGACAGTTTCCCATACAGTACTACAGTATGAGAAGCAAAAGTAAAAGGTGACAGAAACAGAGTCCGAACACTGAATGCAACTGTTCAGCAGCTTGTGTGCATGGATGGAGAATTACAAAAAATAATGATGCAGAGAAATAGAAGATAACAACAAAAAAGGCAGAACAAGCGGTCTCTTACACAAGGTCTGAGAAATCAAAGGGAAATTTAAACCAAGAGTGGGGCTGCGCTATGATCAGCGAAGGAACACATTAAATAACCAAGTAGAGATAAAAAGATGATGGAAATAATACATGGAAGTATTATATAAAAGAGATTAAAGGGTGATAGAGTCATTTGAGGAAGAATTATAAGAAAATGAACATCCAATTCAAGGAAGTGAAGTGAAAGTAGCACTCAGAGCACTTGGGAGGGGGGAAAAATAACCAGGAACAGACAGCTATCAATATAGAGCTGCTTCATTCTCAGAGACAAAATCTACTCTGGTTCCAGCTAAAATCTGTCAACAAATATGAAAAACAAAACAATAGTCCACAGATTGGAAACATTCAATATGCATTCCAATCCCCAAGAAAGGGGACACCAGGAATTACAGTAGTCACAGGACCATTGCATCTATTTCCTATGCAAGCAAATTCACCAACAAAGACTTTTGCCATATATGGAGAGAGAAATACCAGCTGTAGGTATCTTACTGCAAACATATGTTTGGATAATAGAATGCACCAAATAATTTTGAAAGAAAATCAGCCTGTGCTTAATAGATTGATTTTATAGATCATGAAAAACTATGGTTCACTTTTTAAGAAATGGATGTGCCACAAGATTTGATTGTCCTGATGTTTACTCCAGACAGGAGGCTACTGCCAGGACAGAATACAGAGAAATGGTATTCCAACAGGCAAGGAGTTTAGGCAAGGCTGCATTTTAACATGAATATATATGGTAAATCAGGATTAGCCTCTGAAGAAGGAGGTGTGAAAATTGGAGGAAGGAACATCAACAATTTAGGATATGCAGATGAAACCATACTACTAGCAGAAAATAGACTTGGAACTATTACTGAAGAAAACCAAGGAAGAAAATGGAAAGGCAGGTTTACAGTGGAATATTAAAACAAAAAGAATGACCACAGACAGTTTACATAACTTTAGGGTAGATGATGAAGGCACTGAAATAGTTCAAAATTTTCCATACATTGGCTAAATCTTTAAAATGGAGGCTGTAGTCAAGAAATCTATCTGAAGAAGACTAGGACTTGGAAGGACAGCTGGGAAAGAATTAGACAAGATCCTGAAGTGTAAAGATATATCATTGAATACTAAAGTCACGATTGTCTGTGTCATCGTATTTTCCATTTCTAAGTTTGTGAAAATTGGACAGTGAAGAAAGCTAATAGGAAGAAAATAAACTCATTTGAAATGGGGTGCTTGGGGAGAGTTCTACAGATACTGCAGGCTGCAAAAAGACAAATAAATGGGTCCTAGAGCAACTCAAACCTGAATTCTCCCTAGAAACCAAGATGACTAAACTGAGACTGTTGTACTTGGACACATCATAAGAAGACAGGCCTCACTAGAAAAGACAATAATGCCTTGTAAGGTAGAAGGCAGTAGAAAAAGAGGAAGACCACATTGCAAGTGGTTAGACTCAATCAAGGAAGCCACAGCCTAGAGTCTGCAAGAACTGAGCAAAGCTGTTGAAGACAGAGTGACTTGGAGGTCTCTCATTCATGGGATCGCCATGAATCAAGATGGACTTGATGGCAATTAACAACAAACTAGCTTACACTACCAAAGCTGCAGTAGACTCAGTCATAGTATCTTATGCCTTGGATTTTAGATCCCAGTCTTGACCCAAGGAGTTAGTAATCATCAGTTACAAAAAGGTCAGCATTTTAAAGGCAGTATATAACACTGTGGATGTGTAGGAAATTATGTAATTTAAAATACCTATAACCATTGGGTTGTTTGATTCTCTAATAGAGTCTGGATTTACTTACTACTGCATGAGCTCTCTGAAAAAGGCAACACACCATAAGAAGGGCTTACATTTCTGCAGTAGAAATTCAACCACACCGTAGCAGCTTTAACCTTTGTCATTGTCTTGATTATTGCTGTACCTGATATAGTAATGGTGTAAAGTTGATAGCAGTGAGCTTTTTTAATTTACTCAAGATGATTACAGCCAGATATTTCAAGTATGTTGTAACCAATATTTGAGCTTTGTTCTCCAATGTCTTCATATGTGACTGTCCACCATTGGGTTGTTGCATGTCAGAGCCCAAGGATAGCGTAGATCATTTGATGAATAGGATCAAAAATTAGTCTAAACCCAGTGAAACCAAACTGGTCAACACCATCCCAGCATTTAATTTGAAGCAGGAGCAAGGTGAAAGCTTCTTCCTTGTCCCAACAAGGCCTGCTAAAATGTAAAGAGGATGTTGCCATCCACCCATATCAGCTTTATTGCTGAGTATACATGTGTAGATAATGGAAGGGGAGCATATGCTAGCAGAGACGGCAGGACTTGGGACAGTCAGTATTCTGGGATTTTAAAAGATACAGTCCAAAAATGATACTGCCAAACAATTCCATTGGCTGCCACTGAGCCCTAATATGACATAAGATGGAGAGGTTTTCTCTACTAATTGTTCAAAATACTGTGAATCTCTTATGCCTTTTTTTCTTTAAGCTAAAAAGCCTCAAAGGTGTTAACATTTCCACCTCTATCATGTTCTGCCTCTTTTCTAGCTCTAGCATTAGGCCTTTGCAGACTGCCAGAAATAGTGCAAATTGAGTCCACTTTAAGGGTTAAGGTTAGTGCAAGGGAATCATGGGAACTGGGTTTTTTTCTGAGACATTGAGCCTTCTCTGTCAGAGAGCTCTGGTGCCACAATAAAATACAGTTCCCATGATTCCCTAACCTAACCCTAACCCTTAAAGTGGACTCAATTTGCACTATTTCTAGCAGTCTGCAAAGGCCCATAGTTCTCTAGGAAAATTGCTATTGGTTTACATAAAACTATTTTAATACTACCCATTTCATTTTCAGTCTCTTTCCTTATAAACACTCGTGTATTTTTCCTTTCAAAGACAAATCTGCTGTAGTTGCATTGAAAGTTTTGCTGAGCTATCCATCATGACTCTGACAACTTTCCTGATGGCCCTTCCACTCCCTTCAGGGAATAAGTGAAGGTGGGATTTTATTTGTCTTCTTTTGTTTGAACAAGGACCATGTTGGACATTTATTTATTCAGGTCAATCACTGGGGGGGGGGACACAAGGTGAAATAGATAAAACAATCTTAAATATAGGATTAAAACATTTGTAAATATTTTATATGTAATGTTTTTAATTCTATATTCAGTATTCTACAGTACTGTATCTATGCAATAAATAAATGAATAAGTAAGTAAGTAAGTAAGTAAATGCTCTTCTTTTATTTCTTCTGCCACCATGTCCATCTTTACAGTTCCATAAAACCTCATTTTATGTATGTGTATGCATGGTGCTATATAAATAATTTTTAAAAGCAGGTGTGGTGTAGTGGTTTGAGTGTTGGAATAAGACTCTATGAAACCAGGATTCAAAACCCCACTTGGGCAAGTCACACTCTCTCAGTCTCAGAGGAAGGCAATGTCAAACTTCCTCTGAATAAATCTTGCTGAGGAAACCCTGCGATAGGTTCACCTTAGCGTTGCTATAAGTTGGAAGTGACTTGAAGGTACATAACCATAACATCAAATGTAATTAATGGTGCTCTGGTAATATTTGCCCTGTTTGCTTTTTTCTTGGCCTATGCCTTAGCTTTGCAGAATCTCCTTTAATTCCCACCACCAACAAAACCTACTGGTTCAGCTAACTGTCCTCTCTCACATACCTACATCCCCTGTCCTATATGAGCAGTTGGTCCCCTCATGTTTATAGTTTGGTGGCATTTAAGAGCCAGTGTTGCAATGCTGCTGTTAATGATAATCTTCTGAGCGGTACTTTTACCAAGCAGAAAAGTCCAAAGTTTCTACAAGGAAGGGCACCTTTACCTCCCACATGGAGGTACAAATTTTGGCCTACTCAGAGGCTGTTTTGAGGTTTCTTAAGAGGGTGTAAAGGACATACTTTAAATATTTGAAATGCAGTGTATAATGTACATTTAAATTGTGGGGCTTGAAGGGATCGCTGTTTATTACACACGGTCTGCTGAATGTTGGTATGGATAAGGGAGGAATGAGGAATATGTGGCTCTGGAGATACTGTTGGACTGAAGCTACCTATGCTGACTAGGGCTGCTGGGACTTGTAATCCAGCTACATCTAGGCTGGGATGTATGAGGTTTCATACAAACATCCCCTTTTGCACACTCCAGAGCCACTGGTCTCATCCTGGTTCTCATCCTGGCTGATAGCTGGTCTCCTTTCTGCCATCCTTGCATTCCCAACTTGGAGGTAATTCATTTTGCTTTTTTACCAGCCACTTCTTTGGGGCCTCTATGCAACACATACTCAGAATAGCTGCATCCTTGGAATTAATCATTCCCCAGACCATTAGGAACTTTACTTCTTCAAGCAGAGACAGGAGTCGGAACATTTTGATGATGCTGAATCCCATCTCTTCTCTCTGTGTGTTGGATGGTACTGAAATGTGGTTTTATTTCAGGTTCTTATATGAACACATACACCCTTCACAATACAAAAAATATATATTTCTACGTTTACATTCTGAATACCTAATACCCTACAGTCTAAGGTAAAACAAATAAATATCAGGCCTTATCTCTGCAGTTACATGTACTTAAACAGCCAGCTAGGGCAGCCTTTAAAATGCTCAGCAAAGCTTACTGTCTTCTAGCCAGCTCGACAACCCCGTAAGTCAATTTGCATTGGATAATTATTTTCTATTAAGTGATAACAATCCTGTTCCATATGGAAATAATCTTGTCCAGAGGCCAAATAGTTTATCCAGAGTATGGAACAAGTCTTCACATTTGTGAAACAGTAAAACATGGTGTTGCTATCAGCCACATTAAGAGTGTTGGGGGTGGTGGAAGCAGTAATGGGACAGTCAGGGAATGGGGAAAACAGTCAAACAAGGACCACAGTACTAAAAAGCACCACAGTGAACATAGGCTGGGAGAGCCAGTGGTTTTTGTGTGCAGCCTACTCCAAAACTGGCATTCTCTAGGTATGATAGACTACAGATTCCCTTATCTTCACCCACTGACTGTGCTGAGTTGGATGATGGTAATTGTAGTACAAGGCATCTGGACAGGGATAGGTTGGGGACAGCAAGCTTGAGTGGCTGGAATGTTGACTCAGGGAGAAACATGTTCAGACCTCTCATCAGTTATGAACCTCCCTAGGTGATTTCAGTCCAGTTATTTTTCAGCCTAACCCTACCTTTTGAGGATTAATGGGGAATGAGCTGCCACACTCATGTAGCAATACTCATTGAAATAACCACTTGAGGCTGAGAACATGTGACTTGCCCAAGGTCACCCAGTGGAATCAAATCCTGATCTCTAGAGTTGTAGTCCAACACTCAAACAACTCAGCCACACTGGCCCAATCTTACCAAAATTTTGTTTTAATCACATGACACCAGGTAAATGTAAATACATGTAGGCTGTACTTATGATATTGTAATTTAAAAGTATAATTATAATTTTGCCAGTTGTTTATGTCATAGCTATTGCCATTACATTCAGTTGACATACAGGAATTACAATTTATGAATAGCATTCATCCAAAAAACATTACTATGGTGTGATATCGGAGGAAGTCAATGGAAGGGATGGCACCATGACTTACTGCACCAGTTGACGCCAACCCTAGTGATGCCACTGCCATTGCTGGAACTTGGTTGATGCATTACACCAGTAAAATGACCATGGTGTTGGGTGTGGCAGCAGGTACAGCATCTGTCAAGGAAGTCAGGCACGGGAGAAAAGAGTTGCATGGTGCTGGCAGATTTTGTCTGGCAGCCCTCAATACTGCTATGTGATCCTGAGAAAAGTGAAAAAAAGTGTAATGCACCAACAAAAATACAGATAAGATTGTCCATTTAAGACTAGGGAGCTTATCTCACCACTAAAATAAAGTGTGTTACCTGTTGCAAATTCAGTCTTAATTCAGGTTGCATCCGGACCCTATCACAACAATTTTACTGCAGAAACCACTGCCCACCTCCTCCTAGGGGCGCTCAGTACATCTCTTTTCGAAACCAAAAAATGGCCACCAGAGCACTCCTGGGACCAGGGCTGGACCTGGGAGGCAGTTTCAGCAGCAAAATTCCTGCAATGCAGCCTGAATTAAGATTGAATTTGGGACAGGTAAAATGTTTTATTTAGTGGTGCAATAAGCTCCTAGGAATCACCAGGGTTGCAAAGGCCTGTAGCTTCAATGCCTATGGAGGGCAGTTTCTGTGTGAGTTCAGGTTCTAGGTTTTAAAACGCAAAATGTTTTAATGGTAAAATATTTAATGGTCAAGATGTTTAAGATCTGGCAAATCCACCAGCTACATCAGCTCAGCAAGAGAAAGCATCCTCTGTTTGAATGGCTCTCCAGTTCAAGTCCAGTTTAAAGACAACGTGCTGGAAGAAGGAAGGCAAAACCAAGATACTTTGAACTTGCCTGTCAACCCTTAACACTTGCACTGCTCCGGTAAACTAGTCATTCTATCACTAGTTCCCCACTGTGATGAGATATATTCCATTTCTGTCTAAATTTCAATATTATTTCTATATGTGCAGTTGCTTGTGTGAATTAACATAGGCAGATTTAATGGAAAGTGGTGCCTTGTTTTTTGGTGATGTGTAGTGGCTACCTCAGCTATGGAGCATGCTTGCCAGAAAGAGGGAGCCCTTGGAAACAAATAGGGACAGAAAAAAAGAGAGAAATCTCACCTGATGCAAATGGACCTACTCACGAAGTAGGAGCTTGCTGGTAAGTAGTTGTGCTAGGAGGGGGATGTTCGTTGGTGTGGTCCTTGCAAGCGTGTAATTCCAATCCTGATTCATTAACCGAGATACATTCTGCATTGGGACATCTGTATTTTGAGCCTTCTAGGAAACACAAGAGTTTTTTGACTAGCAAAAACCAATCTTAGGAAGCTGTGTGGCTAAAAGCTTCTACTACCAAAAGTAGAACCTATGTACTTGCTTGCTTCCATCTGCTCAACCAGCATTTTTTAACTAAATAGATATTAGAAAAATACTTGAGTTACCAATAGTCCTTCTTGCTATAAAAAACCTGACCCTGGAATATCATACTATTTTGCACACATGACATTCACATGAACATTTATTTCATAGATTTGTGCATATTCTTTGATGTTGCATTAGTTTCCTTCTTTCTTGCTGGGGGGGGGGGGGAAGTTCAGCTACTGTGTCTGTGTCTGTGTGTGTTTGTAAAAGAGACAGATTTCCGCAGGTTTTTTGGAAGGGACCCTTAGAAATGTGAGAAAGCCATGTTTTGTAGTGAGACATTGCCAGGTATATATTTTGGTTCCCTTGTGAGATATGTCTCAGAAGGATTCTTGCTCTCTCCCCAATAATTATTATGCATTGAAATGCATGATACATATTTACATATGCATTTGGCAGTTCAAGTAAATACTTGGGTGAATATGCATGTTACAAAAATACATATTTAACTAATAGTGTAATTAATTGAGTAAAACTACTTATTACTTAGGGGAGCAGAGCATTCACAAAAGTGTTTTTAATTACCAAAATTCAAAGGAGGGAGGGTGATATGACTGATCAGGGTTTTTAAAAGAGTTTGTGCATGCATGTGTGTGTGCATGCACTCACATACAGAGGTAATGTATACACTCATACACACACACCTATACCTTTTATCTTCTGGAAAATCCTAGGTCAAACATGGACAAAAAGTCAATAGAACATGGTTCCGTTAAAAATGTGTATGGTCACAAATCCAAGTGGTTCTGCCAACTGACAGCATTTGTTGTTGTGTGCCTTCAAGTTGTTTCTGACTTATCGTGACTCCAAGGTAAACCAGTCATGGGGTTTTCTGGGGCTGAGAGGATGTGACTTGCTCATGGTCACCCAGTGGTTTTCCATGGCCAAGTGGTGACTCAAAGCCCGATCTTCAGACTTCAAACCATTACAACTCAGTGTAAACTATGCTTCAAAAAGGATTATCCCTGGACAGCTGTATAAATTCAGTTTCCTTCTAAATACTGGAATCTTACATGGTACATTGTAATAATAACCCTTTCCTCAATAGATCTACTGGTTGCTGGTCCATTTACAGGCACAATTCCAAATGCTGGAGATGTAAAACTCTATAAAGCTCAGGCCCGTGCTATTTGAAAGACTGTATCTCACTGTATGAGCCTGTTAGACCTCTAAGATGTTCAAGATCAGTCCTTTCTCTTTTCCACTACCTTCTGAGGCTTGTTTGGTAGGAACAAGGAGAGGGTCTTCTTGAAAGCTACTCCCAGACTTTGAAACTCCCTCCTTAGAGGGGCTAGGATGATCCCTCCTTGATCCTCTTCTTCTGGCATCTAAAAACATTCCTGTTCCATCAGGCTTTTAGAAATTGACTGTGAAGGCTTTTGGTGCTCCTTGATCTCCTTCTGCTGGTATGTAAAAACATTTATGTTCCATTAGGCTTTTAGAAATTGCCTGTGAAAGGCTTTTAGTGCTGTGCTGTGCTATCTAATATAGTATTTTAATGAATTTTAGAAGGTTTCAATTCCACAGATTGCTTGTTTTTAAATAACTAATATTTATGGGAGGGGGGTTACTATTGTTTTGTATAATTTTTAATCTGTACACTTTAACATAAGTTATAGGGCTATTTGAGTACCATTATTAGGAAAAAGGCAGGATATAAATGAAGATGATGAGGGTGATGGTGATAGTGATGGAGGACGAGGAAGAGGATGAAGAGGTGGTGGTGGTGGTGGTGGTGGGACAGGTTGAGTTGGTAACTTGACTCATGTGCAGGCAGTGCAATTTCCAAGTTTGCAAGACAAGAAATTTGGTAGTTCAAAGCTACGAAATTTAAAACCAGTGTCCTCTTTTGGGGTGCTCTTTGCAACAGAGACACCATTTATCATCTACTGTAAGGTGGCATCTTTTGCTCTTGCCTGTGTCATTCTAGGGATTGAACGGGGGAAATATGAATCAGTGCTCCAAGTAGGAGGCTATCTGTCCCCTGTCTTCCTGTTCCTCCAGGTATGGGGTTGACAAACCTGAACTCTTTCTGGATGCTAAAATGACTAAACTGGCTATCATAGTTTGGACCCACCATGAAACAACATGATTCACTGGAAAAAGCAAGAGTGGAAAGAGGCAGGAAAAGAGGAAGACCCCATTACACCAATCATTGGATTGATTCAATCAAGGAAGCCACAGCCCTGAGTTTGCAAGACCTGAGCCAGGTTGTTAATAACAGGTTCAGTAGGAGGTCTCTCATCCATAAATTGAAATTGACTAATAAACTGAAGCTGAGTTGATGGCAAATAACAGATCACATGGCACCTCAGCAAGGATGACACAGAAGCACAGTGTGAACATGGGAGATTTGGAGCCCACATGGCAGCAGACACATGAGAGAAATATATAGAGACACTAGGCAACTGGATAAAACAACAGGTAGGAGGACAGAGAAGGTCTTTCCTGCCTTCTCCAGATTTTGAAGGAGATATGTTGAAGATCATGGGAGAACAAGGTTCAGATAAAAGAAGCTCTTGCTCCTAAATCTTTGTCCATACAAGAAATTGCAGAAAGTCCACAGTAAGTGAAAATGACATCCTCTGAAGATGCCAGCCACAGATGCTGGCGAAACTTCAGAAAGAAACTCTTCTAGAACATGGCCACACAGCCCGAAAAAAACACAAAAAACTATGGATGCCGACTATGAAAGCCTACGACTTCACATAAGTGAAAATGCTTTTCCACCAGGGACGCCCATCCAATTGACTTGCACAGCAAAAGTTCCTAATGAACTACTCTCATTATTTGATGGCTTCCCATGCAAAATCTATTTTTTTTTTCATGGATTGCTGGGGGAAGGAATTATGTGACCAACTGGATGTTTGGCATATACATTTAATCAATGGATTTTTTATTCTGTGCTAGTAACTTAAGTATATGATGTTATTGCTTATTTACTCAATGTGGGGCATCTGCACTGCTTTGGGATGCTTATGATCTGTTGTCAACCTTCAGCAAGATAAAGCACAAGTTGTCAACCTTCAGCAAGATGATGCACTGACCTATCCTCGCTTTTGATGACACACACTTCCTAGAGTAGTGAAGAGAGTACTGAAAAGCACCTTGAAAAGCAGAAAACAGTGAGAAGACACGTTCCATGTGCTTGTCCACTATGGTACACTATGTTCCTGTGTTTTGGAGAGTGTGATTTCTCCAGTGATTTCTTTTGAAGGCCCCTGAAGAAAGTCTTTTGTCACTGAGGCCAAAATGCATGGGATATTTTAAAAATACTAAATAAACAGTTGACCATTTCAGAGTACATGGAACTTGTCTCCTCACTGTTTTACAGTGAGCTTACTGTCTCAAGCAAAGCAGCATGCAGTGAAGGATGCAGCGCAGAAGGCAAAATTCACCTGGTATACACTTTTAGCAATGTTGGTCAGTCTCAGGGACTTCATAAGCACATTACAAGCAGGCGACAAAATGGGAAGCATTCATGTGAAACAAACAGGAGACCATAGGTTTCTCTGATGTCTGCTGTCTGATGGCTCAATTAGCTGTAACCTTGTCTTTTGCAGGGATGAAAGGCTATGTTGCTGCCAGGCACTGGCTTCTGTGCTACACAGTACCAGCAAAAGGGCTTGGGGGCTTATTTTCACAAGATAACAAAGTACTGAAAAGGTAATATATAGTTACATGGCACATGGTTTAAATTCCAGAGGTGGAAAGATGGGTGCCCACTTGCAAATACTTATAAATAGATTAGTTAGAGGAATAAAAGATTACTCTATCAATGGCTGTTGCTGCTTATAACGGCAACATATTACCTCCAGCATCAGAGGCTTTCGACCTCTGGATACCCATTGCTAAGGGACTATAAACAGGAAGGTGCTATGACACTCATGTCCTCCTCCTGAGCTTTCCTGGGGTATCTGGATGACCACTCTAGGAAAAAATGTTTTGGGGTTAGGTTTTTCTTCTATTAGGCATTAGCAGGTTTGGGTCCTAGAAAGTCTCCTCAACTCAAGAAGCAGTTTATATTTTGTCCACTGACTATGTGGCCCTGTGGATGTTGCTGAACTGCAACTTTCAGCAGCCCTAGCAAGCATAGCCTCATGGTGAAGAATGCTGGGACTTGCAGTCCAACAACATCTTAAGGCCACACAATTTCCATTCATTCATGCAACCTGTTTCTGGTTTTGGCCCCACACAGTTTTGAAGGAATATAGTCACAGATAAGCACAACAAAGAAAAGATCAGGCCAAGTTACCAAGGGAATGTAAATACACCACCTATAAGAGTTCTAGACATGAGTTATCTTCAAATTCTCTCTTCAGTGATAGGAACTGGGGGACTGAAGGAAAATTTCACTGGGTACAGATCTCTTATTTCAGGGGCCAAATCCCTCATTCCCACCCATTGCTAAACTCTTGCTGGAAAATGTGGTCCAAAAATAACTTTTCTAAGATCTGGATGTCACCTGATAGAAATAGTGAAAGTATGTTGTGGGTTGAGAGTCCCCCAGATCTGTTGTTTGAGATACTCAGACTAAGCCTGCCTTATGGAAAGGCCAACTACAGTGGAAAACAGTAGACATGGCCAGAGTTGACTGAAATGTGTAGCCTTTTTTTTCAATGAAATAGTTCATCCAACGTAATTCAAAAGGACTGATCCATGGAGTGAGTGGGCTGCTGCCATGCATTGCCACCCCAAGACAAACATTTTTGGCAGGCATAGCAACAACAACATATTTAAATACCTTCTTCAAAACAACTGGCAATGATAAATTGCATCTCAAATAGTTCTGAGTAGAGTCCAGACCACTAATACCCTGTACAACTGTTTATAAAAATTAAAAAGCTCTTTTTAAAGAAGATCGTAAAAAGAAAAGAGTTTAATCATTGTAGGAGACTATACCTTAAGGGTATCATTTCAGAAATACAGGCAGAGATTAGAGGGGATTTGTGAGATGGTGTTTATTCCCAATTTAGGTGCTTTCCATAAATTAATTATAGAAGCAAGCCAAAACAAGGGAGAAGTACACTGGGAAATTCTCAGTGTGTTAGTCATTTTCATACACTAATATTCATGCCATCTGCCTTGGGGTTTTTTCCTTCTCTCACTCGGTCTCTTCTCTGACTGCAGCATTGTTAATTCCAGGCTATTTTCTTCTGCAGAGTTTGTTCTGTCTACCTTTGTAATTATATAGCAAGCCAAAATCCCACATTATGGACAATTTATGAAAGCTACAAATGGTTTGATTGCAGAGACACTGTTACATAGCAAAAAGTAAATCCCATTTCCACATTTTCCACATTTTTTTAAAGTAGCAGGAAGTTTAGGGCAACCTTCCAAAGACCAGTTTTCTTCTTAAAACAGCATGATGCAGCTGTTTCTCACTGCACAATGATAAAGTTCAATAACACTGAATCTTGGCATTTCTAGCTGTATGTGAGATAATTGTACCATATATACTTGACTATAAGTCAACCTCATGTATAAGTTGATGGCAGGTTTGGGGACCAAAAGTATGGATTTTGATATGACTCGTGAATAAGTCAAGGGTAAAACTTAGGGGCATATGACAAAGGATCAAAAGGATGATGCCACTAAGAACTTTAAAAATTGCAAAAGGCATAACTGTTTGTGCTCACACTGAAGGCTGGATAGATGAAAGAATAGAACTGGGTTAGTGCTTCCAGGACAGATTACACTCTTGTATTTCACCAAGGGATGGTTCCTTTTTTTATAAGCATTAAAGTACAGTTGTTACTTTGACCCATGGATAAGTCAGCTCAGTTTTTTCGGTCATTTTTGACTAAAATGTCTAAACTTATATATGAGTATATACAATAATTCTTTGAAATGTAGTGTTCTAGAGAGATATTATTGGAGAGTGGCATGATCATTTGCGTTAGTTGTAGTTCAAAGTTTGGGCATAACAAGAAACTCTGGTTAGTTTAAATGAGGAAGTGGATGCTTCTAATATTTTTCTTTCCAGCGCTGCTGGAGAAGGAGAAAGGAGCATGTGAACCAGAAACCTGATGCTGTCTGTTCATGTAATGCTAAATCATACTTTAATGCTGTGCCTGTTCAGAGTAATAACATGTTCATCGAAGTTACTCGAATGTTTATTAATTTACAAATGATTCCCATGTTTGACTAAAAAGACACAGACAGGGTCAGTAGGGCTATTTCATCTCAAGGTGGCCTTAATCGACAAGACCCCAAGAATCCAGTGTACTTAGATCTTCTCTTACCAAACCTGGACCAATCTGAGGCCCCATGTGTTTCTTGTTAATACATCAAAAACCAGAAATATCTGTGTTTGATTTACCAGAAATCTGGTACCCTTCTGGGCTGGTCCAGCAATAAAAATTCAAAGGATTCCTGGTCATGGTGTGATGAACATTTCCTTTGGCTTGTCTGGGCAGAGATTGCCAATGTCTTTGTAACTAACTTGAAGGGGAAGTCCAGTTGCTCATCCCTAAGCATCATTTTTATAGCAATATTTTTACATCATTTCTAGTTCTGCACTGTCAACTGGCAGTTCCATTCAATTTTTATACTGCACTGCTTAACAGTGAATCTGTCTTTCTCTGCAAGGGAGCGCCTAATTGCTTTGGCAGAAGAGTGACAAGCCTGGTGGCATCTCTCACACACATTTGCTGCCAAGGTTCAACAACCTGAACGTGGTTAAAAGGGCATTCTGCCAGGGCTGTCAGTGCATGTAAGCAAATGGCAGAGAGGCTTCCAAACTTGAATGTTGTCTTGCCCTGCAAAGAAGGAGCATATTGTTGCCATTAAAAGTGCCAAAGAAAACTTCCCAACTCTCAGAACATTTTCTCCATTGGAGACTGTAGAACTGCATGCTGGGAATTAATTGATCAAGGAATGCAAAGGTTGGCTATGTAAGACACCTGGGGCCTTTGCAAACTGCACAATTATAGTGCTATGATTTCACTATAGCTTCCATGGCTGCATTCTATGGCATCCTCAGGTTTGTAGTTTAGTGAGATACTAGAGCTCTCAGGCTAAGAATTTAAATGCTTCTCCCCAAATTGCAAATCCCAGGATTCCATAGGATGGAAATATGGCCGTTTATGTGGAAAATGTAGTGCTATACTTGTGTGTAGTCTGAAAGGGACCCTGGTTGCAGGTGGCAAGAAGTTAAAAAAAGAAGTAAGTTGGACCATAATTTCCATTTTTGTCTTCTTTTCTTGGCCTTTTTTTTTTTTAAAAAAAAAACTGTTTTTCCCCTAGTGAAGAAATTGAGCTCTTTCGTTCTAGCTGCAATGCAGATTGTACAGATTAGAGACAAATGAGTCCTCCACTGAAAACTTGAATATGAGGCTTGGCCTCATGACCAAACCATTCTGTCAATGACTGTCATAACAGTATATATACTGAGAAAAGCCAAAGGTATTCCCCATTGACAAGGTTGTCAAGTTGTGTCCGACCGTAGGGGATGGTGCTCATCTCCATTTCTAAGCTGAAGAGCCAGCATTGTCAGAGACTACTCTGTGATCCTGATTGCACAGAATGCTGTTTACCTTCCCACCAATGTACTGCCTATTTATCTGCTTGCATTTCCATCCTTTCAAACTGCTAGGTTGGCAGAAGATAGCGAGAAGGCTGGGTCTTTTTTTCTGTTAGTGTCATCTGTACTTCTCCTTTCCAGTGAGGTATCATCTTTCAGTGGATAGTCACACAGTCCAAGGTGGGTTTGCATTTTGGAAACAGGAGGGGAAAGGGAAGAAATAGCAGTGGTACAGTTCAGAAAATTAGCTTATGTGTGACCTGCCTCTTTGGAAGGCAAAGAGTATTATTCTCCCTCAGCCAGCCTTGCTACATTTGGGGGAGCTCTCCTGCTTGTTCTTCTGAGAAAGGGCCTGTTGTTGTTTGTTTTTGTGTGCTTTCAAGTCATTTCCAACTTATGGTGATCTTATCATGGGTTTTCTTATCAAGATCTATTCAACAGAGGTTGGCCATTGCTTTTCTCTGAGGCTGACAGAGTAGGACTTAACAAGGTCACCCAGAGGGTTTTCATGGCTGAGCAGGAATTTCCCAGTCAAACCACTTCATGTCTGCTCAGAGTCTTGCCCTAATGGTACCTCTGCATCCAGAATCACTCAACAACCAACTCTATCATATGTAGACTTGCCATGGAAACTTGCATTTGTGACCTCACAGAGACAAGGAATCTGTGGCCAGTCCTGACAGGTTCTCATGGAATATTCAGCTTTGGATCTCAGAACTGACATTCCCACACAAGTATCCAGATATTGCAGTAACCTGAGACAGCAAACCGCATTTCCTCATAGTTCAGAACCAGGGTCTTACAAGAGAGAGGAGCTGTCTTAGGATGACTGTGTATTTCCTCAAAATCCGATGAGGCCATCCCTGCTGTATTAAGGGACCCTTCTGCTGATGCCCCAGTGTTTTGTCCCAAAACTCTGTCCTAACAGTACCAGTGAAAAGGAAGATGAACAGAAGGGAGGAACAGTGGGTTTTGTTATTTGCTGTCCAGTCAGTTGCAATTTATGTCAACCTTATGAATGGGAGACCTGGAAGAGCCCTGGTCATCAACTGCCCTGCTCAGGTCTTGCAACTCAGGGCCATGGTTTCCTTGACCGAGTCCATGAAACTGTAGTGCAGTCTTTCTCTTTATCTACTGCCATCCAGTTTTTCCACCAGTATTATATTTTCTAATGGGTCATGTCATCTCCTGATATGTCCAAAGTATTATAGCTTCAGTGCACAATTTTGGCTTCTATGGAGAGTTCAGGTGATTTGAGCTTGATTTTTTGACAGTACACGGTTTGTGCCTTCAACACCACTCTTCAAATGAGTTGATTGTGTTCCTGTCAGCTTCCTTGACTATCTATCTATCTATCTATCTATCTATCTATCTATCTATCTATCTATCATCTATCTATCTATCTTGACTCTCTTAAACCTTCTTCTACTTCAGTTTAATTTTTAAAGAAAGAAAAGAAATGGAAAATAAAACAGGCAATCAGGCTGCTTGGGAATAGAGAGGAGGAGAGAAGAAGACACTAATGTGATATGATTGCCAGTATTGCAACTGCCCTGGCAGCAATGTTTCACACCTGAGGACTAGTGCAATTACAAGCTAAATGATGGGTTTCCCCCCTCAATGAAAAGGGACAACCTGAGCTCTGGGGACACAGTAGCTATGGGTTTGAGGCATCATCATGTACTAAGTATCACCAAAAGTGCTTTTTTCCAGCAGTAATCA
The DNA here is from genome assembly GCA_020142125.1 of Phrynosoma platyrhinos. Taxonomy (NCBI): domain Eukaryota; kingdom Metazoa; phylum Chordata; class Lepidosauria; order Squamata; family Phrynosomatidae; genus Phrynosoma; species Phrynosoma platyrhinos. The sequence goes on from CM034703.1 coordinate 125,227,133, forward strand.
CAGTTTAAAAGCCACATGTGATAATTGTCAGAATCTGCTTCTGATGTCTTGACCATCAACTCCATTTTGATCAATGACTGATTCAAGATATAGAAAAACTTTACATGCACAAAAGTAGTAAAGATACAATAGCACTTAATTTTAGCTACAGAAGACCTTGGGCTACAAGTTGTGATTAAGAATGAGAATATTGGAAGGTGGTGTGCTTAGCAATGCAGTAGTGACCAAGGCTTTTGAAGATGGTCTCCTATCCAGACAGTGGCCAAACCTACACCTGTTTAGCCATGGCAATGTAACTATATACTCTGTACATTCAGGCTGTTTGAGGCTTGTCTTATCGGCCCTAATTTTGAAGTTGTTATATTTGCAACCTGGAGGTGTAAAAAGAGAAAGAAGGAGCAATTGTTTGTCTGTCTTCTGAAAGAAAGAGAAACAGAAGATTGTTCTTTGCAATATAATTTCTCTCCCAATGTTCTTGGTAACTAGCTAATTCCAAAATGCCCATTACAGTGTGAGAAGGATTAAATAAAAAGGTCTGATTAATTTCTCCAGTGGAAGTAACACCATTTAGGGGGGTTGCAGACTGCCAGAAATAGTGCAAATTGAGTCCACTTTTAGGGTTAGGGTTAGGGTTAGGGAATCATGGGAACTATATTTTATTGTGGCACCAGAGCTCTCTGACAGAAAAGGCTCAATATCTCAGAACAAAAAAAAAACAACACAATTCCCAAGATTCCCTATCACTAATCCTAACCCTAAAAGTGGACTCAATTTGTACTATTTCTGGCAGTCTGCAACCCCTATCAGTTTAGCTTAGTTTATCCCCTTCCCCAACAGCAAACATTAGACTACTAGGCTGAGATAATTTCTGTTGCCTTTCAAACAGTTCCCAGCACATAGAATCATAGAATCATAGAATCATAGAGTTGGAAGAGACCGCACGGGCCATCCAGTCCAACCCCCTGCCATGCAGGAAATCCAAATCAAAGCATCCCCAACAGATGGCCATCCAGCCTCTGCTTAAAGACCTCCAAGGAAGGAGTAGGCCCTTGGTATCTGGTTGTGGGGACCCTTGTGGATACCAAAATCCATGGATATGCAAGTCCCATTAAGTACAATGGCATAGTAAAATGGTGTCCCTTATATAAAATGGCAAAATCAAGGTTTGCTTTTGGGAATTTATATATTTTAAAAATATTTTCAAGCCATGGATGATTGATTTCATGGCTAAAAAGTCCATGGATAAGGAGGGCCAACAGTATTTGCAGCCCAGTGAGTGCAGCTTTCCATTTAGGGAATGTACTTCTGAGTTGCAATTCAGCTGCCATGCCACAGATTCTCAAAGGCATTGGCTTTTTGATTCCATATGCAAGAAGTTGTGGCAAGGCTGCTCAGTATTGTGTGTTTGTGTGTGCATGCATGTGCACACACACTCCTCTTTGAACAAGGGCAGTACAACAGTGATACTGACTAGATGCAAATTTCTCCATCAATAGGGACATGGAAAAACTACGGTAATCTCTGGCAGGCCCAGGCAGTGGCTTCCATTGTCAGTGGGGTGGTAATCCACACTAGGGTTTAGGTCTGAATTTTGAATGGGCTATCCACAATGCTAAGCCTGAACTCCAAAATGGGTTGAGCATTCCAATAGCTCATTTAAAATCAGACTAAAACCCAAAGTGGATGCACTATACCAATGATATTGGATCCCTCAGCCTCCACAAGTAATTTCTGTTTCTTTATTTCTGTTGTGCTTCTGTGGTTTTTCCCCTCCATCTTGACTCTCCTTAACTAGTGAGATAGCCCACTATCTCAGGGAGATTGTCTCAGGGAGACTCTGCCAAGAGGTTTGATTGTCTCAGGGAGACTCTGCCAAGAAGTTTTTGCAGAGTTCATTACTTTAAGAATTTAACAAACTTCTCTAGTGGAATTTCTGTGAGCATTTCTGAGCATGTGTGTTGCAGCAGTTGGAGTGTTAGACCAGCCCTGTGGGAAGAACCAACATCGGTTCACTGCTAATGGGTGGGTCTGCAGGGCAGCATCCCTCTCATCATCCCCTTAATGCTACCTTACAAGGCTGTTGTGGGGAAAAATGGGTATTTGTGGAAGAGCATAATCTACATTGCATGGAGCTCCTCAGAGAGAGGATGCAGTGAAAAAATAGGGAATAGCATTTCAACCAGCCTGGAGGTATAGGAGACCCTGCTGCTCTTTGTGCAATCTTCCCTCTCCATCAGTCACTGCCAGGTGGTGAAGAGTGCTATATTATTTACAGAGCAGCCATTTACTATGCGGTAACATACCACGTTACACCAAAACTCCTTGGTAAGATTAAGTGCAAAAGGTAATGTTTGCAATGCCCAGGACAAGCTCCTATGGCCCCATGCCTGGAAAAATTAAGAATTATGAATAGTTTGGGCATTTAAGTATGCTTCTGTCCACATTAGCTTGGATACCAACATTAATTTCGCATTTTCTATTTGAAAAGACCTTGCTTCTCTATGCATACATTCTCACCTGAAAGGCAGAAAAATTGTCTGTGTCCCAACTTTTCTGTGATAAAATAATATTTATGGACATTATAATACAAGATAAAAGAAGTGGGTCTATAATACTAAAGGACATAGCTGACATTCAAATGAATGATCCTGGATTTACGTGGTTTCATTACTACCAATTACAAGATATACTTTAAAAAGACTTAAGACAACAAGGGATATATACCTTTTCAGAAAAGAAATTGATAACATCTTGTTTGCAGGAAAACCGAAACAAATCGTCAGTTTGTATAAGGCATTACTACAAAGGAAGCTCGAAGAAGATGTAATCAGAGATCATATGATACATTGGGCCAAAAACATCGGTAAGGAAATTTCCTTAGAAGCATGGATTAAAGCTAGGAGGGAGACATACAGATTCACAGGTAACCAATTGATGCGTGAGAATTATTTTAAAATGGAAACTAGATGGCACCTTACACCTGCTAGATTAGCGAAAATGTATAAAAATAATAATGCTAGGTGGTGAAGTGCCACCTGCTGGAAGTGCCATAAAGAATACGGCTCATGGTTCCACATGTGGTGGACCTGTCCCAGGGTGGCAAAATTTTGGGAAAGCATACACAAAAGGATTTGTGAAATTTTAAAGATGTCATTTGAGTGTACCCCGAAATTGTATTTGCTTAATATGATACAAGGTATAAAGGAAGAGGAAAGGAAAAAATTATGGAAGACTCTCCTATATATGGTAACAGTAGCTAGAACGCTAATCGCTAGTAATTGGAAATTGGAAGAAATTCCTAAAATTGAGACTTGGCTGTTTAAGTTGATTGATTTAGCGGAGTTGGATAAAAAAATAGATTTGGTAGAAGAGAAAACAAATAATTAAATGAATGAAAAATGGAGGCTCTTTTACAAATACTGTGCAAAACTTGGAATGATTTAATTTAAAATTAATGCATGGTATAGAGCAGGGGTAGGCAACCTTTCCCCTTTAAGGGTCAAGGGACTTCAGCTCCCAGAAGCTTCAGCCATGTTGGCCAATAGTCCCATGTTGGCCAATAGCTCCTGGGATTCTGGGAGCTGAAGTCCCTTGGCCCTTAAAGGGGAAAGGTTGCCTACCCCTGGTATAGAGCATACAAGGAAAATGACTTATAATAAAAGAATAATATTCAAGACATTAGAAGTTCTAATAACATAGAAGCTGTGAAATATATGTGTAATTGAAACAACATATAGATGGGTTATGTTTACTGATACAGGCGAAAAGAGTTAAGGGTTTAACAAAACAGAACAAAATCATTTAGATATTAATTATTAGAAACAATTACCTTGGTTAATTTGCTGCTCTCAGATATGTAATAATGTTATAATAAGCTATGTAATAAAATATGTTTAAAATAAAAAAAATATTTATTGATTTTCAAAACTTTAAAATATGAAAAAGAAGCATAAGTAATACAAATAACAAACAAAAACAGTAACATTTACATAACCTTATACTAAAAAAATAAAAATAAAACTCATACATATACAGTACATATAAAACACCACTAAAGCACAAATAACAACTAGACTAACATCCCCTACAGTCTTATCCCCTCCCACTCTCTACTTATAAAATGAGTTCCCACCACTCTCAAATTGCCTCTAAATTAATACACATCAAATACACTCCTAGACTATAAACCCAAATTTACTAAATCTAAATTAACCTTTAATTCTTAATTAACATTACTCTTCATGCTAGTAATTTTGTATTCTTACAAATTATAACTCAAACCCTAAAATCACTTGCCCTGCAAAGAAGGAGCATGTTGTTGCCATTAAAAGTGCCAATAGTAGCTAAATGGTCTGCTATTTTTGCAAACTCTGTCCCATTCTGTGTGTTCATTGTGCCAGTCTGTATGAGAAATTTCAGACTCTTTCTTTCATCCATAGAAACACATTGGGTGGCTGGATTTTTTCCCCCAGAACCCCTCGACCAGCATGGTTAATGGCTGTGGTGGCAGGGAAATTTAGGGAGTTGCAGGGGCTCATTCCCACTATGATTTAAAGCAAATTGCTGATCAGATTATATCTCCATCATTCCCACTTGAAGCTGGTTCTGATCCTACTGCAATTGGTTTCAGTCAAAATGAAGCGAGACAAACACATAAAACCTGGTCTTTCCTGACACTAGTTTTTTGGCGGTTCTTTTGAAAAGAAGCGATTCTGAAGCATGTCCAGCAAGTAGGAACAACATTCATATCTGAACTGCTTCTTACTGGAGGGGAGGGACAATGGCAGAAGGGTTGGCTGAGGGGTGTCACCCATCCAGCCTCTGGTTGCTCGAAATCCGCCATTTTTTTCTGCGCTGCCTTTTGTCTGCCTGCCCGTGTGTGGTGGCTTTAATTTTCAGTTTTACGTTAATCAATTCCTGTGATTCTGATCATGATCATTTATCTAATGTGTGTCAAGAGATAAGGCTATGTTGTGATTTTCCTTAGGAAGGAGAATTTTTTTAATTTTTATAAGACAGAATATGTTGTTTATTGTTGTTCTGTAGAACCTCTATAGCAAACAAGTGCTGTTCTAATGGGGGATTCCTCACTCTTCTGGTGTACATTAACTGTTGATGCCTCCAGCTGATGTTGGGAGGATGGGAGTGAATGACTTCTGGGCTTTTGATATGGTCCTTTTTTAAAATAAAACCATGACAGTATATCCGATCCATCGTTTTTGCATGGATTCTTTTTTGCTCACCATTTCTTCCATGGCAGGAGGTTTCCTTGCATGGCTTTTCCATTCCCCATTGAGGGAAGATTCCCTAAGGTTTTTGGGGGGCATGATGGGGACATGGTTGATTCCATAGGTGCCATTTGGTCAGCCATTTGGTCACCCCTGGCATGAGTCATACAGAAAGTAAGGGCATACCCAGCTACGCAAGAGTTGCTGATGCCCACTTACCTGTGTCCTCCTACCTTTGTGATCTTCTGTGTGCCCCCCAAACCCCTGGCACAGCACCATTTTTAAAAGCCTTCCTCACTGACCAGTTCATTTGCATCATGGAAAGGAACTCATTTTTAATTTGCCAAATTTGCCAGCTTTTTTGCCTTAGCCATAGCTGATACCTCCAGAAGAGGTGGGAGGGGGATATTTTGGAAAATGGATGAGACTAAAGATTTGATAGCTATTTGGGAGAAGGAGGCGCTGCAGATGCAACTCAACCATAGCCACTGCAATATAGATATTTATGAAAAAATCGCAGCCAAGTTGAAGGAGAGAGGACATAATAGGATAGTACCAGAGTGTAGGACAAAAGCCAAGGCAATGAAGCAGAAATTTAAGGCTAACCAGTAAGCAAACAGGAGAGGTAGTGGTGCAATAATAATGTCCTTTTTTCATGAGCTGAAGGAGGTCTTTGCTGGCAATGCCAATGTAGAGGCAAAATGGGTAACTTCAGCAACAGAGATTGTGATACTGTCAGGAGAGGCTTCTCATCAAGAACCCAGCATGGCACCCATCTGCATGTGCATTTGGCAGAGGGTTCAGAGGAGCTATTCACACAAGGTAAGTTTTAAAGATGTTGCCATGCTCAATGTTGAATGTTCAGTTGGCCACACAGATGCATGGCTTGCTGTGGTGGCTAATTTCTATAGCATGTGTGTCCCTTTCTTAATAAACAGTAGTAATTGCAAAGAGGTCACCACTTAAATTCTTGACTAATTGTGTGCCCCTGTGTAATGTGAGTGCTTTGCATTCATGCTCCTGTTCTATATTCACATTCCATTAATAATTCTTTTTTTTTTTAATATACTATTTCGCGGTGTACATTTCCATTACACGGTGTGATGGTTTCCCCCAACCTTTCATCTCAACATTAGGAAGAACTTTCTGACAGTGAGAGCTGTTCAACAATGGAACACACTCCCTCAGAGTGTGGTGGAGTCTCCTTCTTTAGAGGTCTTTAAACAGAGGCTAGATGGCCATCTGTCATGGATGGTTTGATTTTGCGTTCCTGCATGGCAGGGGGTTGGACTGGATGGCCCTTGTGGTCTCTTCCAACTCTATGATTCTATGATTCTATGGTTTGGGGGGAGAGTGGCCGGCTTGCATTTGTTATTGTTTTAATTATACTATGTGTGACTGTCTAAAACAGGGGTAGGCAACCTTTCTCCTTTAAGGGCCGAGGGACTTCAGCTCCCAGAATCCCAGGAGCTATTGACCAACATGGGACTATTGGCCAACATGGCTGAGGCTTCTGGGAGCTGAAGTCCCTCGGCCTTTAAAGGGGAAAGGTTGCCTACCCCTGGTCTAAGGCAATGGCACCATTGAATGGTGAAGAATTAAGAAATTTATCCTGGACTGATGACAGGTGTATGGTGACTGTGATGAATCAATAGTGTGCATGCATGATCTCCAAAGTGGACATAGAAATAGAGGATGCATCATTGCATTATTGTAATAATTGCCAGACATGGAGATGATTATTGCCCTTGCAATACATTTACTTATTTGTGTTGCTATGGAATTAGAAAGGGAATTTTGAAAATATTTCCTTTAGCAATGGCATCCTAGGTTACCCAAAGGAATACAACACAGAAGCAGTGGAACTTAGTATGGTTATAGGGCACAGTTGAAACAGTGATGCAAACTTGCAGAACAAACCATATAAGGAACTATCTGTTTGCTATGTCAGAAACCAACAGACATAGGTCACAGCTTGCACAATGAAGAAATGCACAACACATGGGATGTCATTATCAATATATTTATTACAATAAAAAAGTAAACCATTATAGGTCAAAGTAGGCCAAGGGAAAGAAATATACTACCAATAAAATGTAATGTGATCAATCAGTTTGATAGAACCAAATGCATATGGATTAATAACATTTGCTGGTTGTAAAACAAGTTTACAAATGCCTGCCTAGTAGCCTCTCCCTCATCCATTTCCTGGACCTCAGGAAGGAAGTTCGCCATCAGTCTCAACAATATTGTGCAAAATCACACATGCAGCAATGACAGAGTTCACATTTTCCTCTGCAACTTCCAAAGGGGCTGTTAGGCATCTCCAACATGCCTTAAGGCAGGGGTAGGCAACCTAAGGCCCGGGGGCCGGATGCGGCCCCCCCCCGAGGCCTTTGGACCGGCCCCAGGCCGGTCCTGCCGCCACTGCCTCCCACCATGATGATATTGATTATTGTTGTTATTACTTGTTCTTGGGGTTTTCTTGGCAAAATCTCCACAGGGGTTTTGCCATGGCTTTTCTAGGGCTGAGAGAGTGTGCATGCATATTTTTTCTATTTTTAATTTTTTTAAAAAAATATTTTTATTTTTATTTATTTATTTTTGGTGCTTTGGCCCCCCAATTGTCTGAGGGACAGCAACCCAGCCCCCGGCTCAAAAAGGTTGCCTACCCCTACCTTAAGGTGATCAAATGCCCTCTCAACCATATTTCTCACCCGTTGTGGTGCTTGTTGTATACTGCCTGCCGAGGACACAGAACACCCTTGAACGGTGTCATCAACCATGGCCTAATTGGATAGGCAGCATCAGCCAACAAAATTGGTCCTACTTGTCACCCAAAGATTGTAATTGTTGACTTTCTAGGTACATATACACCAGCCCTCGATGCACCATATATGGGTGATGTCCAGAGGACAAAGCTATCATGATTTGACCCTGCCCACCCTGTGACAAGATCAATAAATCTTCCAGTATGATCACATATCCTCTGCAGAAGCATGGAATATCTTTGCTTCCTGTTGATGAACTGTCCACTCTGACACACCAGAGAAATGATGTTGCAGTGGCAGCTGTCCACTGCTCCAATCACCTGCGGAGATGCCATCGCTTCAAAGCCTTCTATCACCTGTAGTGACAGTGGGGAAGTGCAAGTGGCAATAAGTAGTGTGCAGAAATAAGACAAGTATTACAAAGGGGGGGAAATTATCAAGGTAAAGCAACAATACAAACTAAAGCTGAATACCAGAGAGCAACCAGGTAATGCAATAGTTAGTGTAAATAGCAGTTTCAAAGTTACTGCACTATTACTAAGTAGCACAACATAAAGTTAAAGCTAGGCAACTTAACTGCACAAAATACTATGGCATAGATTGGCATACCTTTCTATAGTCCCCTAGATACACAGTCTTCTTAAGCAGCACCAATTCCATTGCAATAACCACTTGGATAATAGCTTTGCAGGCTGTAGATTTCCCGACACCAAATATTGTGGCAATTGTTGCATAGGATCCTTTGTGTGCTAGAAAATACACAGCAATAGCAACCTGTTTCTCCACTGGCATGGCCCTCCATAAACGGGTGTCCTGTCTTATTAGATGAGGGCGCAGTTCTTCCACAGTCATGTTGAAGACTCCTCACCTCATGTGGAAGTGCTGCTTCCACATCTTGTCAGACCACACAGTAGTGGCAAAAATGTCCCACAATTCCCCTACTTTGGGATATACCCACCACCTCCTGGGCATAGGTTCATAAAAGCACTGCATGGCGCTCCTTAACCAAGTGACCTCACCAACATAGGAAAATGAATTCAGGGCATCATCATCATCATTTTGCCTTATCTGCCAGTCAATGGTCCCATCATCCACAGCCACATCCTCATCCTCATCCTCATCCACTTCCAAGAGTGATTTGAAAATAAGTCTACGTTGCCAAGTTTTCCTCATCCAGAGACAGAGGAGCAAAGTGGATTGCAAGTATGTAAACATTGCTGGCAAAATGGCTATAGAGACAGGATCCATGACCTTTGCTGGCAGAACATGAGGCTGTGACCAAAAAAAAGCGACACATTGATGCGGGGACACACCTAAAAGGATACCCGTGTCACAGGATTGACATATGGCTGCATCATCAATGACACAGAGATGAGATTCAATTGATTGACATTTTAAAAAAACACAGGAAGGATTGAATGCGAATGATTCAGTGCCCGAAGAATCTAGTAGGGCAAATACCAGTGGGAATTACAATGGGGTCAAAAAAGAAGCAATTCCATGTAATAATGAAAAGATCCACTGTCATAGTGGGAACGAAGCCTCAAGTGGAATCGATTCACCGACCTGGAGCGAAAGCAAACCGCAAACCAGTTTTAAATGTCAGTGGGAATGAGCCCGTACTCCCTCAGAAGAAATTTTCAGTATTCTGCATCACAGGATGCTGAGGGTTAGTGCATAGAAAAATTACTCTCATGGACTCCAGCTACCAGCATACTGAATGGGGGATTCTGGAAGTTGTAGTCTGAACCTTTTCCAAGCTCTGCTAAGTCTGTAAGTACTGTGCCTTTGACCCTGTAGCAGTAAATACAGTAGGGCCTTGGTATCCACTGGGATTGGGTTCCAGACACACAACATACACCGTGAATACCAAAATCCGTGAATGCTCAAGTTTCATCATATACAACGGCATATTAAAATAGCAAACCTCCTCTAAAGAAACTTGCCAAGAATGCCCCATGATAGCTTCACCTTAGGATCACCATAGACCAGAAACTACTTGAAGGTAAACAACACATACAAGTAATATGGTATCCCTTATAAATAATGGCAAAACCAAGGTTTGCTTTTTTGGATTTTTAAAAATATATATTTTCAAGTTGTGGATGGTTGAATCCATGGATGCAGAAACCATAGCTATGGAGAGCCGACAGTAGTTAAAGAGCAGAGGGAGGGAAAGGGTGAGGGAGCTTGTGACATATTAGGCCTCCAGCACTCAAAAGAGATAAATACAAAGATGTCATAGTGGAGGATATACACTCCTGACATAAATCCCCTCCTTGATCTCAAGGGAAGATAAACTGTACGCTACATCTCCCAACTCCATTTTTGAGGGTGAGAAATAATCAATTTTTAAAAGCAATTATTAAAAATAAAAGGCTTAAGTCAGAGTAATCTGGCAATAAGCAGGATAGCGGAATAAGCGATGAAGAAGTGATAAAGTGAAAATCCTATCAGGAGGCTTCAGTCTCATTAGATAAGCCAATCTCACACATAATACTGATTCACAGCAGAGAGAAAGAGAGAGAGAATGACAAGGGGGGGGTGTGTATGTATGTATGTATGTGTGTGTCTAGAGAGAAAAGAATATGATATGGTAAGCCTGTGGTCTCTCTTTGGGTTTATTAAACCAGCAACACTTCAAGCTCTGGGCAGAGCTGCTGTTAAAATCTTCGGCCAGACGTCCAATCTCTTAGTTGCTGGAGTACCATCACAGAGTGGCTGTCCAACATTTTGCCTGTTAGTTTGTTATTTCTTTGTGTGTTAAGTGTCTTCAAGTTGCTTCTGACTTACGGTGAGTCTATCACAGGGTTTTATTCACAAGATTGGTTGAGAGAGTGTTTGCCATTGTGTTCCTTTGAGGTTGAGAG
>CM034703.1:125238101-125266580 GCA_020142125.1 Phrynosoma platyrhinos
ACACCATGTAACATCACAAAAGATCTTTAATTTTTCTGACTTTACTAGAGGAAATCTCCCCTGTGGCATGAAGAGGTAAGCAGCAACTGTAAATAGTGATTTGTGTCACTGAAAACATAAACTGCATCTCTGCACACTGCCAAATCTGGCATCTCAGTTGAATAGGAAGAACATATTCACATTTTGGATGGGACCTGAGCAACCAAGACTGCTGAGGTTTCAGCCCTTTCCTATAGCTTGTCCTCTGCCCTAGGCAGAGACCCTTAACACTATATACCCTCTGTTATAATCCATTGCCCTTTGCAATGTGAATGTTGTGTCAAGAAAAACTTAACCCTGTCATGCTGTTAAATTAAGCAAATTTATATGATGGGTCTTCATCTAGCACAATTCTATTTTTTGTAATTGTCCTCTGCACAACTGGTTCTGTTTTGTGTACTATGGAGACAGGGCAAAGGGTTCTGTTGGCTACCACTTCATTGAAATTATTTTGTCTGATATATGAGATTTCAGCCAGCATTATTGGCTTGGCAGTCATAAGGGCTAGAAACCTGATCTCATAATAGATAAAGCTAAGGACTCAATACAATTATTAGTCTCAAATATTAGAAGACACGCTGAATCAGGAGTCAAGAGTTATATTAATCACATTGATTCAGTGAGTTTAACTCTAGTTGGAACTAGCAATTGGGTTTAGGCTGAGATTCTCAGAAATTCAAAGTCCATGCCCCATATCATGTTCTTCCCTGAGCTTCACATTCATGGGCTTGAGAAGGAGATGCTTTCAAATAGTGCCAGCCTAAGGCATTTTGGTGCTTGAAACAAAAGCTGAAGGTCATCACTGACACACATACATACATACACACAGAGACACAACCTGCCACACATCCCTCAGACTGAAACTCCCAGCCAGTCTTGCTACACCATTCAGACAATTTCTGCCTTCAGATAGCCAAAGAGGAGCCAAATATATTTTGTTGCTTGAGTTGAAGGACAAAATGTCATGCCTCCATTCCTTGTATTGGTCATCTCAGTGGCCATCCTCTGTTTTACAATGCCTCACTCAGAAGAACATCTTATAGATCTCTCACATATAGTGACTACAAGACAGAAGCTGAACAGCAACCTACCCCATGCCCTCCCACTCACATACAGGGTTCAATCAAGAAAGAAACAAGCTTAGCCACTACACCTGAATGTAATGATGCTGTCCAGAAACTTATCCTCCAGCTGTCACACATCTGTTCCTGGACCACATCACTCCAATGGATGGGAAAGAATGGACAATGTGTGGCCTTCCCCCAGATGATGTTAGATTGTGATTCTCATTACCCTGGCCAGCATAGGAAATGGTGATAGATGATGGGATTTCTAATCCAATAACCTCCTGAGGGCCAGGCATTTCACCGTTTTAGGTCAGAATATTGGACTAGGATTATGGAAACCTGGGATCAGATTCAATCTCAGCTATGAAACAAAGGGGGGGTTGCAGACTGCCAGAAATAGTGCAAATTGAGTCCACTTTAAGGGTTAGGGTTAGGGAATCATGGGAACTGTATTTTATTGTGGCACCAGAGCTCTCTGACAGAGAAGGCTCAATGTCTCAGGAAAAAAACAATTCCCATGATTCCCTAGCACTAACCCTAACCCTTAAAGTGGACTCAATTTGCACTATTTCTTACAGCATTCTTAAGAAGATAAAATACAGTGAGGGTGGAGAGAGAGTGATGTATCTTGCTGTAAACTGCTTAGATCAAGGGCAGGAAATGTGGCCCTCCAGATGTTGTCCAGATGACTGCAACTGCCAGCATTCCTCACTATTAGAAGTGTTGGCTGGAGTTGCTGGGAGTTGAAATCCAACACATCTGGAGGGCTGCATGAGTCCTACCCTTGTCTTCAAAGAAAGACAGGATGTAAACATAAATATTATTATTGCCACAATAAGAATATTGTCCTTGGAGCCATTTTTTTGTTGATGCAAAGCTAATCAGAAAAACTGGTACATAAAATGACCCAGTAAGATCTGATTAAATCATCTTAACTTTTAAAAGAGTCAATTAAAGAGTCCATGAGGAGATACAGGTATCTTCCATTCCCCTGGTGGCTGAGAACATGGCAGCCAAGGCAGACCAAGGATGGTGTGACCTAGGCACACAGATTTCCACATACCAAAACACAATAAGGGTTGACTGTCTTGTCCATGCACACCCATGCATGTCAGCAGCCAGGCCTCCAGAAAGAAGTCTGTCTTTCCTCTACAACATATCCCCCTGGCAGAAGTCTTCTGAAAGCATGGCGAAAGGTTTTGCTCTATCAAAGTTTAGCTAGAACATGATGCTCCCTTCTGTATTCCTTCCTGTGCAAGGAGACATACCTGCCAACATTTCACAGACGAAAACTGGGACATGTGAGGCCAAGCAACATCAGAGTGTGGTCAACGTGGCAATAGTTATTAATCAGAAAGAACAGACTAGGACAGGCTGCAGTACAATGGGACCTTGTTATCCGCTGGGGTTTGGTTCCAGGATCCCAGTGTATAACAAAATCCATGGATGCTCAAGTCCCATTTAATATAATGGCAGAGCAAAATGGTGTCCCTGATATAAAATGGAAAATCAAGGTTTGCTATTTGGAATTTATACTTTTTCTGAAATCAGTGGACAAGGAGGGCCGACTGTAATTTGCCTTTGCTGGAGCCTACTAGGAAGGGTAAGATTATGTCTCTTCCTGTCCTCCCAATGACTTAGGGACTCTACAGACTGCCCAAAAGGGGCGACTCTGTGTCACCCCTGGGAGTGTCGGATCGGGGCCACAGCAACCGCATGCCACAGCCCCGATCCGGCACTTTGCTGCTCTAAAAAGAGCTGGCAAATGCTGCTCCTTTTTAGAGTAGCAAAAAGCTGCCCTTGACACAGCAGCAGCAGCTTTTCGGTGCAGCGTGTATGAGCGCTGTGCCAAGGGAGCGCCCTGACACCTCCCGCCATCTGTTTGGGTGGGTGGCATGATGGCGGCATCGGGGCAGAGTCAGGGTGGCCAACGTGCAGTTGCCACGACCCGACTCCATCCCCAGGCTGGCCCTTTTGGCCAGTCTGTACAGCCCCTTAATTTAATGCAGACTGCTTTGGCACTTTGAACTTAGTTTTCTTTGTACCAATGGAAGTAAGCCAAGGACAAAAGACAGTTAATTGATGGAGAAGAGAAAAACTGAGCAGCTGAAAAAGTAGGGAGATGAAATTAATTGGGACTTTCTTGGAAAACTAGGGCAATTGAAGGGTGTGCAGGAAGACCCTTGGACTGAGCCTGGATTGTTGTTGTTGTTGTGTACCTTCAAGTTGTTTCCAACTTATGGTGACCTTAAGGCAAATCTATAATGGGGTTTTCTTGTTCAGAGGAGGTTTGCCATTGCCTTTCTCTTAGGCTGAGGGCATGTGACTTGCCCAAGATCACCCAGTGGATTTCATGGCCAAGTGGAGAATCGAACTCTAGTCTCCAGAGTTGCAGTCCAACACTCAAACTACTATGCCACACTGAGTACTGTCAATCCAAGACTCAAAGCTCCTATGCTATCCAGGTATACAGTAGCCTCTTCATTTTCACAGGGGATCCATTCCAGATGGAAACTTGCTAATAATCAAGCCTCATTGGCTTGAATGGCTGTGTGCTCCAGTGCATGCACCATTTAGTTTAACAGAGCTCACCCCTCCATGAATAATCAAGACTGCAGACTTCAAGTCCACAAAAATGGAGGGGCGAGTGTAGTCTGAAAAATGTAGTTCCATAGGTCACTACACAGGACAGCCACACAACGCAAAGGCTCCTCCTTGGTCATGCGCTCATGACAGTTTCACTCACTGGCCTGGATCATGTTGGTTAATCCTAACTAGAGTAGACTTATTGAATCAATTGTTGAATGATGAGTCAACACAAAGGTCTACTCTAGTTGGGACTATTCATTAGGATTTGGGTCATAATCACAATATAGTCACAATCCACATAATTGTTAATGTGGATTTCGAAAGCAGGCTAGTAGCCTAGTGCCTGATGGTCAATTGTAGCCCCAGTTGTTCTATGTAGCAATTCAGTTTTGAGAATGCACATGATAGGGTTGCCTTAGGGTTGCCATAAACTGGAAATGACTTGAAGGCACATAACAACAATTGTTTCTTACCTCGCATTTCTGCATGATTGGTTTAGAAGTATGCTTGCCCTTTTGCATCATGCTGCCAAAATCGGATATACACCTACAGGCTATCCCTTACCTAGTACACTTTTGAAACTGATGGCAGGCTTGATTCAAGTTGCTTTGGAAACACAAGTCTGGCTTGTTGTTGTGTATGTTGAAATCATTTCTAACTTAATGGTGATCCTAAGGCAAACACAGGGTTTTCTTGGCGACATTTGTTCAGAGATGGCTTGCCTTCGCCTCCCTCTAAGGCTGAGAGAGTGTGATTTACCTAAAGTCACACAGTGGATCTCCATGGCTGAGTGGGGATTTGAACCCTGGTCTCTAGAATTGTAGCCCAATTTTCAAATCACGCTGTACCTTCAGCTTAAGGCAAATGAAATACTTTGATTTTAAAGACAGATTGAGCGAGAGAGAGCAACAGAACAGCTTCCCAAAATATGCATTCAGGCTGCGAAATTATGAATGGATAGGAACCTTCTGCACACAGTGGTGCCCCTCTTTGAAGAATACAAATGGGAAGGCTGGCAGAGCAAGATTTTATTCCTGTAGACACAATCCAGACAAACATCTTGCCTGGATTAGTACACGCTGCTATTGTTGCGAGGCATTTGAGCTGCAGAGGTCCCGTGACATTGTGGTAATGTGGGAGACCTGACACCTATAGGTTGTTGTTCATTTACATTTTGCTTTAATGACAAGCTGTCAGACCAGCTGCAAAGTGAAAAGCACCATTGTTTCCCTAATCTAGAGAAAGAATAGGCGGATTCTCCCAAGAATAGAGAATGCTCTATGACCATCCATCTCCTCTGTGCTCCCCACCCTGCATCCAGCCCCACTTGTGATTGGAAATGGCTCTTCCCTTAGCCTGAACCCACACTGCATCTTGTAGCTGGGGGTATTCATGATCACATCTCATAGTCAGTTTTGGGCAGGAGGGGGGGGGTCTTGGTGATTCTCATTCTCTGTGTGTGTATATGTGTGCCAGTCCCACAAAATAAGAAACCTGTGGAAGAAGAATGGCAGGATCTTTTCCTCCATATAACAGATAGGGAACAAGCCCTATCATTAAGCAACATAAGACAGGCAGGCAGAAAAGGCTGGAAAGCAACAGGAAGGGGGTATCTGGAGAGCAGAGTGGGCTACTTGGCCTGACTTGAATCACCTAAGTTATGCTGTTGCCTTCAGAAGCACACGAGGTTTTTGTTAGGATCATAGAGCTGGAAGAGATCCCAAGGGCCATGCAGGAATACACAATCAGAGCACTTCCAACAGATGGCCATCCAGCCTCTGTTTAAAAACCTCCAAAGAAGGAGACTTCACCACCCTCCGGCTCTTAATGTCAGGAAGTTCTTCCTAACGTTGAGGTGGAATCTATTGTTCTATTATCATTGTTGGGTGGGGGTGAGGAGGGAGAGAGTCAATTGCCAGCCCATTTGCTCTATGTATTGCATTATACATAGTCCAGTGCTGGAGCTTTCTGTTGAAGTTGATGAGCCTAAATTCATTGCATATCCAGCAGGAAATCACTTCCTTCACTGAGAAAGGCACTCTGCACTTACTATGGGCCCTATGCCCTGAAGGTCTCTTTCTCCTTGGGAGAAATTAATTTTTCTCATGCTCAAAGGCATTCTGTGAAACAAAGGCTGGCAGACAGAGAGGAATGTCTCCCTGAGAGTGATTGTAAAATAATTATATTTATTCCTAGAATAATAGACTTGGAAGGAACTTTGGGGATAATCTAGGGCGGCCAACCACCTGCTCAGTGTAGGCTGTGCAATGCAGAATGAGGCTACAGCATCTCTGAGAAATAGCCATCCTGCCTCTGCTTCAGTAGCCCAAGTGGAAGAGTCTATTCGTCCCAGGACAGTCTATTCCATTGCCAAGACCCTTCTCACAGTTAGAAAGTTTTACCTAATGTTGAACTAAAATCCGCTTGCTTATTATTGCCATCTACTGGTTCTTGTCCTGCTGCTTGGAGCAGCAAAGCACAAAGATGCTCCTTCTTCTGCATGACAGACTTTCAGATATTTGAAGGCTGCTATTGTGTTGTACCTTAAATTTTTATCCATGCAAAAGCATACTCTACTGTTTTATCTGTTTCTCACAGAACTTGGTTGCCAGACCTTGGGCCATCCCATTTTAAGATGGATATTGATAATTTAGAGAGCTTTGAATGCCAACTTGTTGTAGAAGTTGTATGTCTTCAAGTTGTTTCTGACTTATGGTGACCCTAATATCCTTCTTAAAATGGGGCATCCAGAATTGGACATAATATTCCAAATATAGCTTAACTAATGTAGAATAAATAGGACACAACTCCCATGGCCTTGACTCCTGTAACAGAGATACAGCCCAAGATCTCATTAGCTTTTGTAGCCACAGCAGTTGCATCCCACTGCTCTACCAGCTCATGGCATATTTTGTAATCCATCAAGACACCTAGGGCCTTTTCATATGTTTGTTGTTGTTATGTGCCTTCAAGTCGTTTCCGATTTATGGTGACCATAAGCTGAATCTATGATGGAGTTTTCTTCGCAGGTTTCTTCAGAGGGGATTTGCCATTGACATCCTCTGAAGCTGAATGAGAGTGACTTGCCCAAGGTTACCCGGTGGGTTTAAATGGCCTAGCTGTGATTCAGACCTTGGTCTCCAGAGTCGTAGTCCAACACACAAACCATTTTCACATGTGCTGCCACCCAAATAGGTCTCCTCCATCTGAAACATGTACTGGTATCTGTTTGTTTACTTTATCACTGAATGCAAAACTTTACATTTATCTGTCAAACTTCATCTTGTTATCTGGGCATAGTGCTCTAACTTGTTTGGAGTTTTGTGGGTCTTAAGCCTTCCACAGCAGTGCTTCCATAGCAATGCTACTCAAATTGGAGATCCATGGACCAGTTCTGGTCCAAAAGCCATCAACTGTCAGTCCCTGGAGAGTTTCCAGGAAAGAAAGAAATAATTATAGCCAAAGGGCACAAATATATCACAATGAGAGAAAAAATTGCCAGTCCTTCATGTTAAATAGCTTTAGAAGCATTAGCTCTCCTTCTTAGTTTTGTTTTCTTAGTTTTCTTCTGCAAACTTGGTAAACAAATTGTCTACACCCCCACCCAAATCATTTATAAAATATTGAACAACGCAGGTCTTATGATAGCAACGTCTGGCACTCTACATCAGATCTTCTTGAAGGAGAACAATGATCCATGATAAGCATTTGTTAAGTCCGGTTGCTCAACCAGTTGTGGATCCCTCTCACTGTGTTTTTGTCCACTCCAGATTTTATCATTCTCTCAATAAGGCTACCATAGGAAATGATGCTCAATGCTTTGCTGAAATCAAAGTATGCCCACAGCATTCTCTCTGAGTTACACTTGTAACTCAGAGAGGAGAGGAGAGAAGATTGATCTGGCATGAATTATTCCTGCCAAAGCCCTGCTTACCCCTTGCAATAAATGCATTATAGACTGCATAGTTGCTCAGAGACTGATCACTTAATAATCTGTTGTAGAAATTTGCCCTGTATTGATGTCAGGCTGACTGGTCTGTTAATTTTCTTGTGCCACTTCCCCCCCCCTATTTTTCTTTTTAATTCTCCCCCCCCCCCACCCTTTAAGTAGCATTTAAAAGACAGGGAAGGGTAATGACTGATTGACTTGCAAAGGCTCAGAGTGTGTTATATACATAATAGAGGTGGAAAAATCACTGAGCAGCGGTCAAGGAGGCTGGAGGTTCTCCTTCCTGGTCGTCTCCTTGCCTCTTGGCATATGATGAATCCTATCAACCGTAACTTGTGTTAAACATAGCTTTTGCTAATTAATTACATATTGCTCTGTGTCTCTCCAAAGCTTTTAGCCATGCCGCCGGGCCTGTAGACACAGGCTCTGACATTAGCAGTGATGTTACTGCTGCTGTTCTGCTCATTGTGGAACATGAATGTCACTGAGAGATAAGCAATCTTTTTCGAATGTGACCTTTTTTAAAAAAAGAAAAGAATGACGCTAACTTGGCATTTGCTAAGGGGGAGCCAGTTCATTAAAATTATCTGTATTTCTTATGGAGCATTAGGCAATCTGTAGGGACAATCTCCAATATATTTGCATTTAAAGAATGGGCACATTCCCAGAAATAATAAAATAAAAAAAAATATTCTACATCTTATCAACCATGGTACTTTTTAACTTTCCATTTCCTTTGTGTCTAGAAAGACAATTTAGCTAATGTTCTCTGGCAAAAAGATCTTGGAAGTAGCTTTTGCTTTAAAGCAGGTTTGCAAGCCTTGGAAAGTCCTGAGTGATGCAGTTTAAACAAAGCCAGCCTATTACAATTGCTCTTCAAGTTGTTTCTCTTGTTTTAAACCACATGGCTATGGTGGCTGGGGATGATGGGACTTGTATTCCCCACATCTGGGAAAATTTGAGTCCATCTTCTCTCCCTTGGTTTCCTGAGGGAGGAGGAGGAAAGTGGAGAAGTTTGCTGCATTGTGGCTTCTGGGGAGATCATCCGAGTCTCTGCTTTTTCTTTCCCTACCCATCCCATCATTGCTGCAGTCCTCTAGATGAGATGTTGGTCTAGCCTTAGAACATTCTCTTGGTAACTCTCTTGGTGTGTGAATGACTTTTTCACACACACACAGTAATGCTGACTTTTTCTGACTTTCTCCCTCCGATCCATTCATTCACACACAACAAACAGTCTCCCATACAAATTCTCTCTCTGTGAGGTCATTGTCGAGGTTTTTTAGTGTGTTGATGTGAATCATCTCACTCATGCATTCTGGGTTTGTTATTCACACTGGAACCACATTGATCTGCATCAATTCTCGTCTGTCTAAGTTCGGTTGTTCACACATGCAAGCGCTCAAAGATGGAATCAATGATGCGAATGCATTTGGACCCCCTTTTTTGGTATGTAGTGTTTGATCCCGGGTCTATTTGTGTCTATTTGCATTAGTTATTCACACTATCAATGATGTGAATCTTTTTTTAAAAAAATCAGGGGGAAAAAACTGATATTGATTATCCCAAATTAAGTACCGTAGTTTATTTTGACAGCCCCCTGCAACTTATTCAGGATGTGTGTGAACAATGGAGATTTAATACGGATTCATCCTTGATTATTTTCACAGCATGAATAACTTCTCTCTTTGTGTGCAAATAACAGAGTCACACATTCCTGATTTGTTGTTCACTGTTGTTGTTTTTTTAACAAAACTGCATCTATGCACATCTCTGCAAGTTCTGCTGTCCACACATGTGAATAAAGATGGACTCTATGATACAGATGTATTCAAAACATATTCAACACAGGTCCATGTAGATTGGTTATTCACACAGCTGACAATGCAAATCGTTCAGGATACTGGGATCGTATATCCCAGGTTTTGTGGGGTTTTTGGCAGCACCCCCAAAAATGTAAGTCAGGTGTATTTGATTTGCATGTGAAGACAGATTCTACCCCCATTCAGGATTATTTTCCCAGGCACTGTCGAATTTACAGTTATTTTCTCTGTTATTTGGGCTGACAGTGGATGTTGCTGTTTAATTGTTTTAATTGTTCCCTGCTTTTAATTAACTTTTATTTTATTTTACCTATTGTTTTGTATTTTTAGATTGTATGCCTTTGGCAGGTCTTGATTTCTATTTTCTGCTTTGATTATATCTTTGTACAATGCTGTGTACATTGACAATGCTTTAGAAAATAATAATAATAATAATAATAATAATAATAATAATAATAATAATAATAATAATAATAATAATAATAATATTTTAATCATCTAGACAAGCCCTCAGTCACACTCTTCATCTGGTTTTCACACATGCATATACATTTGTGTATATTCACATATACACAAGAGAATGAATGTTTCTGTGTGACTGTGTGTGAAAGAGAGTAAATGTGTGTGTGAGAGAGAGAGTGAAAGAAAAACTGAAAGAACATGACAGTGTGTACGTATCAGTGAGCACCGGCTTATGTGAGTGTGGCTGTGTGAGAGACACATATGTGTAAAACTTACACTTGTGTTAAGTACTGAATTTATTTAAATAAAACTGTTCTATTTTGGCCAATGTTATTTTGTTATAAAAATATAAAAATCTGAATATACATGAATGTACAAATGAAAATACGAACTCTAGACAAACATAATATTTTTATTCATATACTATGTTGTTGGGGGAGGAGAATAACATCCACATGTGGATGTAAAGGGGATCACAAGGATAAAAAGTTTGAGAACCACCAGTTTATGTAACTTGGTATCCCATCTGGGATCTCTTCTCTGCAGGTGATATATACAAGGAGCAGTGACTTATTTGGATTAGACTAGGGCTGCTGCCACACTGCAAAACTAATTCAGTTGGACACTGTTTGAATCCATCCTTTGGAATCCTGGGACTTGTAGTTTGTTGTAGAACCAGAGCTCTCTAACAGAGAAGACTAAATATCTCACAAAACTACAAATCCAAGAATTCCATAGTACTGAGCCGTGGCAGTTAAAACAGCATCAAACTGCATTAATTCTGCAGTATATATATATATATATATATATATATATATATATAGCCAAGGCAAGGAATGTGTGGCCCTTCCTCTCTTATGAGGCTCCAACTCTCTGCAATCCCATTCACAATGGCCAATAGTCAGGGACAAGAGGAAGGGTGTGATTCCTCACCCCTAGATTAGCCCAAAGGGCTACCTAGCCAAGCAAGCATTCGGTACCCAAAAAGCATACTTCTGGGAAAATCATAATCAGAGTGAGAAGGCAACCTCCTTCTTTGGCTGTTTGCCCCCAGTATTCAGAAATCCTGCCTCTCAGTATGAATGCACTATTGAGCTAACAGAGATCATGGCTGTTGATTGAATGATTTGCCATGGATTTGTCAAATATCAAATCCTTTTTCAAAAGCTATCCAACTGAGTGAGTGGGATGATCTGTTGGGGAGAAGAATAGAAACAGTACAAATGAATGTGACACCCAGGCAGGGGAGGAAGAGGCAGGGGGTAGCCCAATCTAGCCCCTCATCACTGATCTCATGGTTGAATATTTGTTGTGGTGGTGGTGGTGTTTCTTCAAGTCATTTCCAACTTATGGTGAACATATCATGGGGTTTTCCTGGCACGATTTGTTCAGAGGCAGTTTGCCATTGTCATGCTCTGAGGCTGAGAGCATGTGACTTGCCCAAGGTCACTCACTGGGTTTCATGCCTCAGCTGGGAATGGAACCCTGGTCTCCAGAGTCTTAGTCCTACACTCAAACCAATATGCCACATTGGCTCTCCATGGCTGAACATGCACTGAAGTAAAAAACAAACAAACATGGTGACATACATCAGGCATTCCAGACCCAACCAGTTTCTCCCAACAAAATCTTCTCCCACAACTGACTCCACACCAAAGCTCCCTTGGAGCACCAGCCACATACAGGAAAATTGAAAATTTCCAGAACAGTTTCGGGTAAACTATGAGTTTTTTAAAATGTGTATTAAAACTATAAGATGCACATTCCTCATGCTTTGCTGCAACTTCACTGTGAATTTTCAAGCACATCATATGGTTGGGTCGCAGAAATTATGAGCTGGTTACGAATTTTATTTAGTGTGTAGATAAGCCCAAAGTCCCTTCTTTTTTCCTTCTTTTTAAAAAATAATATTTATTAAAGCTTAAGCATATATAAAATACACATTACATAATAAATTGCATTCATCTTATTATAGACATACATACAATACATACAATATATATAAATCTAATTCCTAAAGCCTGCATAGAGAAAACCAAACTGGAACGACATTCGATAGTCTAGGCTGGTAATACTAACCTACCTCCTATTTTAACTTCATCTTAACCCAATCCTACCTCTTCCTACTCTTTATACCCATTATGGATCTCTCTTTATTCCTATCCTTTTGACGAGGTCTTCCCCTCTTCTATACATCATCCATATCTCTCTCTTTACCACCTTCAACTACAATCAATCCTTTCCTTCTCCATCTTTGCCTCACTACAATATAAAAGTAGGAAGAAATAGAATTGAAAGGACTAGGAGAAAGAAGGAGTTGGAGAAGAATGAAAGTGAGGAAAATCCCTTCTGACACAGATTCTTCAGTTGCTTCCATGTATTGCAGGACATCCACAATCAGTGGGAGCGCTGTGAATTATCTTTACTACATTATATATTTATATTTTATGTTTTAATATATATTTCCCATTAGCTTTTACAGTAATGCAGCATTCTTGACCCAGCCATAAGGAAAACAGATGGCAACTCCTTGAAATTTAGTAAACTACTGAGCAAATCTAGTCTAGGAAAGGCTCTGCTGTCATGAATGTAGTAGTCATTTAAGCACAAGAGAACTTTTCGTTTCCACATATCTTCACAGCACACCTCGGAGTTATCACACAGATAATTAAACTGGCTTACCTGGGCTGACTTAAAATTTAAAATGGGTGGCATCCTGATGTTATCAGAATGCTCTAGCCACCAAATCCACCGCCCGGGTCCAGCCCGGATCCAACCCCGTTCCCAGGGGTGCTCAGCACACCTCTTTTCAAAACTGAGAGTTTTCTGGTTTAAGGTTTTCCAGTCCCTGGGAGTGGGGCTGGACCTGAGCAGCAGATTCAGTGGGTAAATCCTTCTGATTACATCAGGATGCCACCCGTTTTAAATGTTATGCCAGCTCAGGTAAGCCTGTTTTATTACCTGTGCAATAAAGTCCCTCCTCTGGAAGTGACATACTATAGTTACTCTTGACCTTGCTTCTTGCATACCATAGAACAATGATGGCAAAACTTTTAAGGGCTGAGTGCCTAAATTGAAATGCGTTCCAGTACTGGGTGTTAATCAGTGCCAGGGGCAGGACTTCCACCCTCCGGGGATGGGACTTCCGGAGATAGCCGAAGGCCTGGGACAGCAGGGAAAGAAGAGGAACAGGGGTGCATTTGTTCCTCCTCTTCCCCGCCATCCCATGCATTTAGCTGTCTATGGAGAGGTAGATGAAGCGATGGGCGGGCAGGGGAAGAGGAGGAGCAGGTACATGCCTCTTCCTCCTCTTCCTCCTCTTGCCCCATCCTCCCATCTCTCCGTTTGCCCTCCAAAATGGCTTCACATGCCAGAGATGGCGCGCGTGCCATAGGTTCGCCAACACGGCCATAGTACAATATTTCATTTTTTTAAAAAAATCCTGACTTTTTGAGCAGTGGGGGGAAAGGAGCTTGGGTGTACTTTGCACAAGATTTATCTTTGCAGCCAAGAAAGAGTTTACTTGCTGATTCATGATTTTGCTTTTATGGGCAAAGCCTCCTGTTTGTTAGACTTCAGCTGTGTTGCAGCCCATCTGCTTCACGAAATACATTGTCATTGCTGGCAAAATATTGTCAAATGTGGAAGATGTGACTGTGTGTAGACAGTCTTGGGTTGGGTGTCATGGAGACATCTAGTGGTTGCAAAGGCAAATATTTTTGATCTATGTGCTTAAGAGGAAAGGGACACATAACTGATGCTAAAATTTATAGCTCCTTCAAATTCACTTTCCAGAGTCAACTTCTCCTCTTTTCCATTCTATTTCTCTCTCTTTCTCTCTGTATATAAAAACATCCACATGACCAAAGAGGGGAATGGACTCTGCCTGCATTGATATCCCTCCAGACCACCTTAACTGACAGCAACAAAAAATCTTGACAAAATACAGGCCTGTTACTTTAGCATCATTATTTTTTCTTCTTCTCAGGTATGTTTTTTAAATAGTTTTGCCTGATGAAGAATCCAGTGGAGCTTCAAAAGCTTGAATGATGTACTTTGTAGAATAGATTTTTGGTTGGTCCAATAAAGGTATTGCTGTTTTGTGAATTTTGGATTGTATTTTGCTATATGTCCAACACAGTTCCCCCTGGATATATATATGTGTGTGTGTGTATTCTTTCTAAATTCTCATTCTGGCCACATGATCAGAGAGTAGTCTCTGACAACACTGACTCTTTGGCTTAGTAATGGGAGATTATCAGATGAACCATTACTTCTTAAAGGATGGGTGGGATTCGGGATTTATGTTTTGTTTAATGGAAATTGTAATGTTGTAAGCCGCCCCAATTGCACTGCAGAGGGGCGGGATATAAATAAAAATTATTATTATTATTATTATTATTATTATTATTATTATTATTATTATTATTATTATTATTATTAGATGACCACTGTCCCCTATGGTCGGACACAACTTGACAACCTTGTCAACAGAAATACCTTTTTTGTGTGTGTGTGTGTGTGTGTGTGTATGTATATATATATATATATATATATATATATATATATATATATAAGCACCATGGATGGTTTAATCCATGGATAAGGAGGTCCAAATGTATCGTTTTTTCACATTTTATATATGAAGAGTCACACTGGTTCTAATTTCTATGTGTAGGGGTGAAAACTGGACATTGAAGAAAGATGACAGGAAGAAAATCTACTCATCTGAAATGCAGTGTTGGAGAAGAGTCACAGAATGCTAAAAAGAGAAATGAATGGGACTTAAAGCAAATCAAGCCTGAATTCTCACTAGAAGCAAAGATGACTAAACTGAGACTATTGTACTTTGAACATATCATGAGATGACATGACTCATTAAGAAAAATGATAGTCCTTGCTAACGTTTAAAGTAAGGGTAAAAGACAGGGACTTATCTACAGGTGGATTGATTCAATCAAGGAAGCCACAATTCTCTAAGCAGACTCTATGGAATCAACTTGATGGCAAATAACAACACATTGCTAGAGATCCCTAGATTTAGGAAGATCCCTAGATTTAGGCACAATCACTATGCCCTAGATTGTGCCTAAAGTTTCTTATCATGCTTAGATTTTATTTGTTCCTTAAAGGAGGTTAATAGTGGTTTAAATGCTGTTTTTAGTTGTGACTGGACCAACTGAAGCAATAGGATTTACCTATGCATTGACTCACCATTCAAAAATTGATTTAATGGGTCTAGTTTCAAGTGACCAACAGGATGCCAGCCATAATATGCATGTCCAGCTCTTTATACATTATACTCGCAACAATACTATGAGGTAGATTAGGATAAATGAGAGTGACTGGCTTAGTGTCACTTAATAAGCTTCATGGCTGTATGAAGACTGGAACTGGGATATGTGTCTACACAGTCCAAGTCCAACATTGGCCTTTACTCTTCTCCACAGTGACTGTATAAAAGATCACAGTCTATGTTTATATCCCAGCGGTATTCACTTTCTGCAAACATTCATGCAGTTCATTCTTAGTCGGGCAAATATGCGTGACATTGGGATTTGTGAGTTGCCTGCCTCAGATTTCTGAGGAAACAGTCATGCTTGTATAAATTTGTTTTCAGCAAAAATCACTTAGCAATGCAGCCAAACATTGAGCAGCAATGTGCCACAGGGAGCCTGTGACCAGTCATGGTTAGCCAACCTATACTTGAATATTCTCTGGGAATACTTTTCAATCCACAGAGTGAAAACTACTTAGCAAAAACTTGTTGCTGAGTGTTTATGAAGACCCATATTTTCAGAGACAAAATCTGAATACCTATTCAGTCAATGAACAGGAAACAAACAGTGCATTCCTCCAGAAAATTATTCAAGAGATTTACTCCCTACTAGCTGCTCTTACTTCAAAGTGTTAAGTGTGGATTTAGGTAAAATGGCTCAGATTTTAATCCCAAATAGGATTATCAACTTTTCCTCCTTCTGGTCCTGTTCATATACAGTGTCTTTAATAACAGCCTAAACAAGAGGATACTGTTAGGACAGAATACGGAGAAACGGAATAGTTTCCAATTGGAATGGGGGTCTGCATTTTATCACCCTATTTAATTTTTATGCTGAAAACATCATACAAAAAGCAGGATTGGACTCAGAGGTGGGAGGCATGAACATTGGAGAAAGGAATATCAATATGCACATGAAACCATAATACTAGTAAAAATATCAGAAATGTGGAAAATTATTGAAAAAGATCAAGGCAGAAAGTGCAAAGGCAGGTTTGCAGCTGAACATCGAGGAAACAAAAATTATGACCACAGACAATCTACATAATTTTAAAGTAGATGATGAAGAGGTTGCAGTAGTCCAAGATTTTCCATACTTTGGTTCAATCATATATCAGAGCAGAGATTGCAGTCAAGAAATCATAAGAAGATTTGGACTTGGAAGGGCAGCTATGAAGGAACTAGACAAGATTCTGAAGTGTAAAGATATATTATTGAATACCAAAGTTAGGATTGTCCATGCTGTGGTATTTCCCATTTCTATGTATGATTGTGAAAGTTGGACAGGGACGAAAGGTGAAAGGGAAAAAAACCCAGCTCATTTGAGAAGAGATGTGGTGCTGGAGAAGAGTTCTGAGAATAATGTGGACCACTAAAAAGACCAAAGGATGGGTCCTAGACCAGATCAAGTCCAAAATCTCCCTGGAAACAAACAAACAAACAAAAAAATGACTAAACTGAGGTTGTCATATTTTGGTCATATCATGAGAAGAAAGGACTCACTATAAAAGACTATAATGCTTGATAAAGTGGGGGGCAATAGTAAAAAGGGAAGCCTGCACTCCAGGTGGATAGGCTTAGGGCCGATGCACATGGCCCCCTTAGGGATGGCTCTGGGCCGCCCCTGGGAGCAGCGGATCAGGGCTATGGCAACCACACGCCGCATCCCCAATCCTCTTTTTTGCCGCCCCCAAAAAAGCAGGCAAATGCCGCCCCTTTTGGGGGTGGCAAAAAGCTGCCCTTTGAGCCGCCACCGCAGCTCTTTTGGCACAGTGTGTCTGCATGCTGTGCCAAGAGGGCGCCCTGATGTCGCACGCCATGCGGACGGGCGCACGGCATCAGGGTGGAGTCGGTGGGGCTGGCGTGCGGTTGCCCTTCCCCAACTCCACCCCCAGGCAGACCTTTAGGCCAGTCTGCATCGCCCCTAAATCAAAGAAACTATGGCCATGAATCTGCAGAAGCTGAGCAGAGTGGTAGAGGAGAGGGTGACTTGGAGGTCTCTCAGACATAGGGTTGCCATGGGTCAGGGTCAGCTTGAAGGCAATTGACAACAATAACGTTAAAATAATGAGAAATTTTCACCAGAAGCTTCTGCATTTCAGTCTGCTATTCCAGGCCAGTACTTACATTTGGATAACACAAGAACTATTACAGTAATTTTAAAAAACTCATTGATAATTCTAAATTACATTCCAAATAACTACTGTATAACAAATAACATCCCCTTACTTTTGGGGCTGAATCCTAATGGATGAAGGAGTACCAGGAGTGAGAAAATAGAAGTTGATTAGCCCTAAGGAAATAAAGGTGCCTTTCCAAACACAGTTTTAAAACCAAGACACAGACTAATATCAAGAGAAATTAAGAGAGCTGGAATAACATGACAGAACAGATGAGATTTTGGGCTTGAGGAGAAATAAAGTGAAAGGTAAGAAAGTGGGGAGGGACATAAATAGAGGAATGAGCAGAACAGGAAAGCAGCAAAGCAGGCATGTATAAGGTTTAAATTTAATTATATAGGAAAATAGTTTATAAGGTTTAAATATAGGAAAATGGAAGTCAATGTAGCCGAGGAGCCTTGGTAAAATAAGAGAGAAGGAAAACTGAAGGAGCTGCAGGGTTTAAATAGAGGGAAACCTTTGAAGATAAGCAATAGGAAGGGTAAGTATAAGAACATTACAATAATCTAACTTGTACAAAAATAATTAAACAGAGGTTTGGTGTTATCCAGTAAAATCTGGTGAAAGAAAAGAATGAGATCTTGAGAACTGGAAATGATAAGATTTAGCTGCACTAGAAATAAGGGTCAAAAAGACACTCCAAATTATATGCTTGTGAAGAAAGAGAAATGGGTTAAACAGCGGGAATCTTGATACTCTTAAAGGGGTTGCAGACTGCCAGAAATAGTGCAAATTGAGTCCACTTTTAGGGTTAGGGTTAGGGCTAGGGAATCATGGGAATTGTTGTTGTTTTTTCTGAGACATTGAGCCTTCTCTGTCAGAGAGCTCTGGTGCCACAAAAAAAATACAGTTCCCATGATTCCCTAACCCTAATGTACATATATAGGGTAAGTAGGAAATAAGTGTAGGGAATGGAGCAAGAGTGAAAGGATAAATCAAAAATTCAATTTAGATTAATTCACTTTCAGAAAATAAAATGACTTCCATGAAGAGACACATATGCAGCAGCTTACTTTAATGACTATAAGAATTGAAAAGGAGAAAGGGTTGAATTACTTATTTCCCCCCCCCCCCCCCCCCCCCCCCCCCCCCCCGAAGACTCCTATGCCTTTAACAATTGCATGTAAAGCAGAGATTCAGCCAAGGAAAATTTAACCCAGTCCTGCATCAATATATGGTGAAAATCTCTTATGTTATTATAAAGAAGGCAAGCAAATTTCCTGTTCTTTGACTATCACCATCATCCCTGGTCTTGATTTAATCAATCTATCTATAGTGGGGTCTTCCTCTTTTTCTGGTCTTGCATATAATACAGTGGCTAAAATTGTTGAAGGAGTAATACTCTGTGTAAAATTAATTTTGGGATGCATTCTTAGATGTGTTCTCTGTCTAGAGGAAGCCTTCACACACTGCACACTCTTTAGGATTATGGCCACCAATTTTTTTGCCTCTCTGGACCCCTGTTGTTGTTTATTACTGCAACCTGACACACGATTTAAATAGATAACATTTCACTACTGTGTACCTCTTTTCCAGAAAAAGTTCACATGGGACATTTCTGAAACCCAAACTACAGTGCCCCCCTTTTTTAAATTAATTCTATATATACACATACATATACATATATATGTACACACACACACACACACACACACACACACACACACACACACAAACATTTTTGTATTCTGTCTTTTAATTAATTTTAAATTATTTTAACTCTTGTAGTGTGCACTCAAGTCATTTCTGACTTAGGGTGAGCCTAAAGAGAAAATTTCTTTGACAGTTCTTGTTGATTTGTTATTATTTTAAGGTATGTTTTAATCTGTATACTGTTTAATTGTATTGAGGGATTATTGGGATATGGGATCATGCATTTTAATGTGTAAGCCGCCCCAGTTGTGTTGCACAGAGAGGCAGGATAATAACTATTATTATTATTATTATTATTATTAAAAGTGCAAGGTGAGTTATGGCAGCCTTAGGGTTGGAAATGCAGGGCAGGTAGGGAGTGTGTTTCTGTCACACACAGAAATTCAGCAACATAGGTCCAAAACACACTGCAGAAATAATCCACTTTGAGACCGCTTAAACTGCCCTGGCTCAATGCTAGGGAATTCGGGGAACTGTAGTTTTGGAAGACATTTGGCCTTCTCTCTGTCAAAGAGCTCTGGTGCCACGATAAACTACAATTCCCAGGATTCCCTAGCACTGAGCCAGGGCAGTTAAAGTGGTCTCAGACTGCATTATTTCTGCAGTGTATTTTGGATCATAGAAGGCAATAGAAAAAGAGGAAGACCCCACTATAGATAGATTGATTAAATCAAGGAAACCACGTCCCTGAGTTTACAAGACCTGAGCATGGCAGCTGATGACAGGGGATCTCTCATTTATATCTATAAATGCAATGTATGCAATTTTTACTGTAAACCGCCTAGATTGGTTCGCCACCAGGCGGTATATAAATTATTATTATTATTATTATTATTATTATTATATTTATAAATCTCTCATTTATAGTACCAGTACAAATCAAAGTCAACTTGACCACAAAAAACAACCACACCTGAAACCTCGAACATCCATCTTCACGTCTCCATTGAGCCATGGACACTCTTTGGGTAACTTTGGACCAAACACTGTCTCTCAGCCTGAACTGCCTCTCAGGGTCATTGTGATGATAAAATGGGGAGAAGAACTATGGACAGAAAAAAAACTATGAAAAGAGAGAGAAAGAGAGAGCTACTGGGTCATGAGGAGAATCCCAGAGAAATCCAGAGCGCCATGCAACTCAAAGCAACAAGAAAGGTGTTTGGGAGCATCATGTGTGTGGTCAGTGGTCTACTTTTTTCTCCTAGAATTTTGATTAGAGTAGCATGCTTTAATTAGTCCATTTGGAAAATTAATCAACGTTTGAGTTAATTAAGCAACCCGAGGGACTTTGAATTAACAGAGTCCATGTAATAACCATAGAGCCATTGCAGCATAGTGCTTTGGGTGCTGGATTACAACTGGTTCAAATCCCCACTTGGCCATGGAAATCCATTGGGTGACCTTGGGCAAGTCACACTCTCTCAGCCTCAGGGGAAGGCAAAAGCAACCCCCCCCCTCTGCACGAATCTTGCCAAGAAAACCCTGTGATAGGTATGCCTTAGGGTCGCCATAAGTTGGAATTTTGGAAACAACTTGAAGGTACGCAATAACAATGTAATAATAATCAATGAGGCTGTGAGTGAAGAAGATTTATTTTATTTTATCTTTTGCTAGATCAATTTGAAATGTTACCGTTACAATGCAATGAAAGTGTCAAAGATGGTCTCTACTGTTCATTCATTACATGGTCAATACTCCTGAATTTCCTTATTTCAGAAAGTCACCAGTACTGGGAGGGTGTTCGTGAATATGCAACTGTAACTACACAGTGGCATCACTGCGCAAAGTGTCACCCAAAAGTGTGCGCGGGACTTTTGGGGCTTGGCCAAGGGGTGGGCCCCCTCACTTCCACATGCTGTCCTACATGCACCACTTTACTCATGTGCAATTGTGACATCTGTGGTAACCAGCAAAGATTTCCATGCCGCCACAATGAGGAGGTCTCTGGGGGCAGAGCACCTCTGTCAACCCTATGGAACCATAGAATTGTGCTTACAAAAATCTATACATTTTGCTGTGTGAACTGCCCCCTCCTTTGCTGTGCAACCTACCACGGGTGCATCTACACTGTACAAATAATACAGTTTGACACCACTTTAAGTGTTGTAGTTCCGTCCCATAGACTCCAGGGATTTGTACTTTTACAAAGTCTTTAGCCTCCTCTGCCAAAGAATGCTAGCGCCTCACAAAACTACGGATCCTAGGATGCTGTAGGATGAGCCATAGCAGTTAAAGTGGTGTCAAACTGCATTATTTCTACAGTTTAGATGCACCCCAAGGGAGAAGCAACAAGAGGTAGAAAATCCCACCAGCATGTCTCTTTCTCCCTGGCACTAAAAATGCTGTAACACATTTAATTGGCCTAAATGCAATTGTTAGTCCCAATTAGAGTAGAGCCATTGAACCAGTTGTTGAATAGTAACAAAGTCTTATGTAAAACCCATTGATTCTGCAGTTCTGCTAGAACTCTGATTAAGTTCAATTTATTGCCTTTTCCCAATACCCCAAATCAGCTGTCTGCCCCATTCTACCTAATGGTAGGGTTGACATTTTTAAAAACCAAGTATATTTTGTCTCAAGAGAAGAGTTTGTCACATATTCTTCCTTGCTGCTTTTCAGCCTGGGCTCAAAGACCTAACTTTTGAATACATTTCCTTACTGCAGGTGCTTTTATCATATTTTATAATGCTCTTGTATGTCCTCTTTTCTTTTTATCCCCATTGTGAAGGAAAGGAGCTCAATCTTTTTCAGTTCCTTTTCCTTTTAAAGATAGGAGGTTTCTTGCTGCCCTTTCTGTGTGCCCTCTCTGTTATTATAGCAGTACAATTATCTAATTCTTTCTTCTTAAACTTGCTCAGACCAGTTTCTCCAAATGATTGCTTCACAGAATGGAAGTTGGAAGTTGATAAAATGCTGTGTCTTTTTTTTTTTTTTTTTTTTTAAAGCCATTCCCTTTTACCATCCAGAAATGTAGCTGAATGACCTTGTAGCCCAATGTTCAGGAAAGTGCTTTCCAGAGAATGTCCTTCCCTCTTACAGCACTTCCACCTTTCACCATCTAGTTTTTAATGGCTGGTGGTAGTCTGCACAGTCCCCAACTGGATGCTCTTGGACCCATCAGGGAAATGTCTGGGTCAGCAATAACTTTGTTCTTTGTGGTGGTGTGCCTTCGCGTCATTTCCAACTTATGGCAACCCTTGCATGGGGTGTTCTTGGCAAGATTTGCTCAGAGACGGTTTGCCATTGCCTTCCCCTGAGGCTGAGAGCATATGCCTTGTCCAAGGTCACCCAGTGGGTTTTATGCTCGAGCAGAGAATCGAACCCTGGTTCCCAGAGTTGCAGTCCAACCACTACTACTACTACTACTACTACTACTAATAATAATAATAATAATAAAATTTATTTGTATCCCGCCTCTCTGTAAAATACAACCAGGGCGGCTTACATGACAAAACGAACAATCTTTTCCCCCAATAGCCCACCCCCCATAAAATATAATTAAACAATCAAAGTTTGAAAACATATAAAAATAACAAACTATCAACTACACTACACCATGCTGGTTTTCCATGATAACTATGGGCCTTTGGAGACTGCTAAAAATAATGCAGCTTGAGCCCACTTTAACTGCCCTGGCTCAGTGCTAGGGAATCATGGGAAATGTAGTTTTTCTGAGACATTGAGCTTTCTCTGTCAGAGAGCTCTGGTGCCACAATAAAATACAGTTCCCATGATTCCCTAGCGCTGAGCCAGGACAGTTAAAGTGGACTCAAGCTGCATTATTTTTGGCAGTCTGCAAAGGCCCTAAGTTTGTCTATTTCCATGCTTTTGTGGTCCCAACAGACAGAAGAAAGGGGTCTCTGTCATTGTATTGTTATTAAAAAGTTTTTATAAATCAACATTAAAATAGAATTACAACTATTCATGACAGATTCATCCTATTGGGCTGTTATGAATGTGTAATCGCCATAGTTCCAGAGCTATGCAGTGAATTCAAACCCGACCTCCCCGTCTCCAATTATTGGGAAGCAGCCACTGCATTTGATGGGAGTTTGTGTTTGTGTTTCTCCGCCAGTGACTGACGGATGTTCCCTCTCATAGGTGACCTTCATTGTGACAGGCAGAAGCAAGATCCTGGTCTCAGTTCCCCCTTGGACCAGAGGTTGCTTGTGCAAGGGGATGATGGAAATGTCAGTCAGCTGCTTCCCAAGTGACAGGGGAACAGACCCATGTTGATCGCAGCAGCTGCTTCCTCTTCCTAAGTGGGAATAAGGGGGACTTCCAACAATCCCTATGTGTCTCCTAAACTAGGCGCTCTGTTTGTTATTGTGGCTGTTGTGTGCCTTCAAGTCATTTCTGACTTACAGCAACCGTCAGGGTTTTCAGGGCATCTTGGGTTTCTCTTGGCAAATTTCTTCAAAGGGGGTTTGCTATTGCCTACCTTTGAGGGCAAGGATCATGAATACTACCCAGTTACAAATGTGTAACTCCAAGTTATGCATTCGTAACTCCCCAACAGGATTCCAGCCAGTATTAAAACAATTTAAAACAGGGGTAGGCAACCTTTCCCCTTTAAGGGCCAAGGCACTTCAGCTCCCAGAAGCCTCAGCCATGTTGGCCAATAGTCCCATGTTGGCCAATAGCTCCTGGGATTCTGGGAGCTGAAGTCCCTCAGCCCTTAAAGGGGAAAGGTTGCCTACCCCTGATTTAAAACATACACTTTAAAATAATAATTTAAAAAGCCTTTTAAAACAATACAGTTAAAATAATACAGCACCTTCTTAAAAGTCCTTTCTTTTAAAAACTTCCATTTTAAAACTTATTTGGAATTTTTTTAAAAAGATTTTCCTGCCAGTTTCATTGTTAAAGAGATAATAAAGTGGAAATAAACCATCCCGAAAATAAAGCGAAAATAGAGGTTAATTGCGCAAAATGATTTCACACGTAATTAGAATTAAAGCGTAATTACGCGAAAAGCGGAAAAAAGACATTTTTAACTTTCATACACAAGTGAGAAAAACCCATAAATCCGTATCTCTCTCTCTCTATCACCTTTATCACCTTCAACTGCATTGAGTCCCTTCCTTTTCCATCGTTCTGGGCTCCCTGGGAAGGGAATCCTAGGGTGAGCCACCAAGAAGGTCCTATCTCACATCTCTACCAGCCATGCTTGTCATCATGAGAGAAGGACCTCTCTTCAGGATCCCAGGGCCTGGATAGGCTCATATGGAGAGATACAATTTGTCAGATAGCCTCAAACTAAGCCATATTGGGCTTTATAGTCTTAAGCAGGATTTCGACTTGTGCCAAGAAACAAACCATTACTTTGTTGTTGTTGTTCCGTGCCGTCAAGTCATTTCTGACTTAGGGCGACCCTAAAGAAAACATATCATGGGGTTTTCTCTGCAAAATTTCTTCAAGGAGGTTTGCCATTGACTTCCCCTGAGGCTGAGAGCATGTGACTTGCCCAAAGTCAGCTAGTGGGTTTCTATGGCCAAGGTGGGAATCGAACCCTGGTCTCCAGAGTTGTAGTCCAGCACTTTTGTTACAGAGCAGGGGGGGTTGGATGGTCCCTGTAACCCATCCCAGTTACCATTTTAAAAATTCCCCCTCTCTATGCTCATGAGGTATATGGCTTAGCTGGAAGGCTTCTTCCAACTCATGTTGCCAACTTCCCCACCCATTCCTGCTCCTGCTGTCCTCTTCAGCCCCTTTCATATAAAGCACAGGAGCAGATGGGTGTGTGTGTGTGTTTGTTCTTGTGTCTTTGTATGTTCCAGAAGGGCCTCTATCTTGACAGTCAAAACTTCTCTGATCTCACAGGAGACTCACACATCCTCCAACCTGCTCTTTGTAGAACAAAGTTGACATTATTGACCAACCACAGTGAGTCCTTTGGCCTGATTTCCGCATTTTTCATTTGTTTGCCTTCTGTTTGGTTGGTACAATGAAATCCAAACACACAGCCACCCCTTCAGTGTGTGTGCATGTGCAATGTAAGATACGTTATACAGCAGCATCTTATGTGAAAACTCTCCAAAACTTTGCTTAGTAGTGGGATTTGGGGGTTTATATTTACTAGATTATCTTCATTTGCTAGCATTACCTTACATTTTATCGAGTCGCTAAAGTTAGCTAGGGCACATATGGCTTATGCCTTCAGTATATGAATCTAGCATATGAGTGCATTAACACACACACACACACACTCACATACACAAATGGTGCTATCTAGGGATGACCCCAAGGGACTGAGAGAGACAGCAGGCGATCCCCTCAAATATTTCCTACTTTCCCATTCATTTCCCCCATCTTCATATTACAATATTTTTAACATGCATTAAATCCTTGCTCCACTAATAATGATGCTACCTAAAAGCAGAAAAGCATTTTGTTGTTTGTTTTTGTGTGCCTTCATAATTTCCAATTTATGGCAACCCTAAAGCAAACCTATCATTGGATTTTCTTGGCAAGTTTCTTTGGGGGGGGGTTGGCCCTTGCCATCATCTGAGGCTGAGAGAGTGTGACTTGCCTAAGATCACCCAGTGGGATCCTATGGCAGAGCCAGGATTCGAACCCTAGTCTCCAGTCATAATAGTGCTCAAACCAGTGCTCAAACCAGAACACTATGCAGTCTTTAAAAAAAAAGTTTTTTTTTCTTTTAAAGTCAGAGACACTGCCATTAAAATTCCTGAGACAAGGTCTGGGGAACAGAAACAAAGGAGAGGGATAAGGCACTGATGCCAAGATCCCTGAAGTTTAAAAAAGTTTAAATGGGAGAGAGCTCTCTGGGATATTGTTGGCAAGGTACCCGATGTGAAAAGGATGAAGGAGTGGGAAAACATGGATGCCTGTTGGATCCCTTTTGGGGTATCAGGTCCAAACCTGGGCAGTGCCAGATGTCCTTCAGCTAGTAAAAAAGTAGATCTTCCCTAAAGGCACCAGATCCCATCAGGTCTTGGAAGTTGAGCAGGGTCAGCTTTGGTCAGTACTTGAACTGGAGACCGCCAATAAATACCAGGTGCTGTAAGCTATATTTCAGAAGAACTGGAAAAGCTAATGCTGAGTATTTCTTGTCTAAGAAAACCTGATGTAATTCATGGGGTCACCATAAATTGACAGGGACTTGATGGTAGATAACACAGAGACAACATCTTCTGCATACTTTCTTGGAAGTAAGGCTTTGTCCAACTTTCCTCTGAGTAGTATGATTGCCACGTGTCCTGCGCTACAATTCTCTGTCTGAAGGGCTCTTAGAGGACACCTGTCCATTGAAGGTAACCTTTAAGGACTACTCCTGCTTGCCTAGGATAGGGAACGCAGAGCTTTGGAAGTCATCCAAAGTTAGTAGTTGGGTAACAGACAGAGCAAGCATTCAGGTCATCTGGCCACTGTCTTCCCCACTGTGAAGATGTGTTGTATTTCTGTTTAAATTGTAGCAGCTGTTTCCAGATTTGCATCTGCAAATATAGATGATTGCAACTATGGGATCATTCACACCTTTTTGTTATGGGAAATGTGAAATATAGCTTACAGCACCTGGTATTTATTGGCGGTCTCCAGTTCAAGTACTGACCAAAGCTGACCCTGCTCAACTTCCAAGACCTGATGGGATCTGGTGCCTTTAGGGAAGATCTACTTTTTTACTAGCTGAAGGAGCGCCTGGGTTGCCAACTGCAGCCTCCTTCTTGGGTGCCTCTCCCCCAGGATGGACAGACACCCTCCTTTTCCAGGACACGTCCTCCATTTCAAGCTTCTGTCCAGGAGGAATTCCAAAAGATCCTCCATTTTGAGCAGGACTAAGAAGCAGGGATTTGTTTACAAGAATGTTTAAAGCTTTTCTTTGGCCATGCCCTACATTTTCCTTCAATGTCCTACATTTTACAGTGCGTCATCCTCCTTTGTGGTAGAGGACATCTGGTCATCCTGTCTAGGGAACGTCCTCCATTTTAGCCCCCTGGTCCAGGAGAAATCCCAAAAGGTCCTCCATTTTGAGCAGGACTAAGAAGCAGGGATTTATATTTCTAGGAGTGTTTTTCGCTTTTCTTAGGTCATTTCTCTCCATTTCCCTCGAATGTCCTCCATTTTGAGCATGCCTAAGAAGCAGGGATTTACATTGCTAGGAGGGTTTTCCTCTTCCCTTTGGCCATGCCCTCTATTTTCCCTGAACGCCCTCCATTTTGAGCAGGGCTGAGAAGCAGGGATTTGCATTGCTACGTAGGAGCGTTTTCCTCTTCCCTTTGGCCTGCTGCCTGGGCGAAGAGCGCTCCGTCGGCGTGGCAGGGAAGGGGCGCCAGGGGGCGCTGCCGGACAACCTTCTCCCAGGCGGGCCAAGGGCGAAGGGGCGGCGCGGGAGGCGGAGCGGGCCGAGGCGACGTCTTCCCCCGGCGAAGGCGTCTCGGAGCTCGGCTTGCGAAAGCGGATGAGAGCGGCGGCGCAGCGAGCCATGCGGGTCTTCGTGACGCGGCGGATCCCTCCGGAGGGGCTGGAGGTCTTGAAGAGGGACCCCAGGTAAGGAAGGGCAGGCTGGGCGGCACTCAGGGGAGGCAGTGGTTTCGATTCCCAGCTTGGCCATGCAGCCCCTTGAGTGACCTTGGGCGAGTCACACTCTCTCAGCCTCAGGGGGAACCCATGGCCAACCTCCTCTGAACAAATCTGGCCAAGAAAACCCTAGGAGAGGGTCGCCTTAGGGTCACCATGAAGGCACACAACAACAAAGACTCAGCCATGAAACCCAGTGAGTGACCCTGGGCCAGTCACACTCTCTCAGCCTCAGGGGGGAAGGCCATGGCACAAACTTCCTCTGCCAAGAAAAAAACCCATGATCACCGTAAGT
This sequence comes from Phrynosoma platyrhinos, assembly GCA_020142125.1. Lineage (NCBI taxonomy): Eukaryota > Metazoa > Chordata > Lepidosauria > Squamata > Phrynosomatidae > Phrynosoma > Phrynosoma platyrhinos. The sequence continues at coordinate 125,265,978 of CM034703.1, forward strand.
CAGAAATGACAGAGATGAGACAATCTCAGGGCACCCATTTGAAGGGGAGGGGGAATTAAAGTTCTTCCCAAAAAGAACAATAGGAAATTAAATTTATAATAATGAAACATTATTTCCTGCACACCCCTAATATATGGTGTCTTGATGATCCAGCATGGAGTAGTGCTAGGCGCACTGGACTACAACTCTGGAGACCGGGGGTCGAATCCCATGGGAAACAGGGTGACCTTGGGGGTGTCACACTCTCTCAGCCTCAAGGGGAGGCCATGGCAGACCCCCTCTGAAGAAACTGCCCAAGAAAACCCCATGATGGGTTCACCCCCTTAGGGGCGCCATAAGTCAGAAACAACTAGAAGGCACACAACAACAACAACAATGAAGCAATGGATATTTTGGAACTAAAGTATATTGTAATTTGTATGCTGATATCACAATGTTTTAACTACTCAGGTTAATCATTACGTGCAAAGAGGTGTCTGAGTTTGTGCCAGGCCACTACAAATTACTTTCTCCTGGTTCTAAAATTCAGTGTCACGTAAGCCACTTTTCCTGGGTTCTTTGCAAATTCCATATAATGTGTGTGTGTGTGTGTGTGTGTGTGTG
>CM034703.1:125277386-125304877 GCA_020142125.1 Phrynosoma platyrhinos
ATCAAATCTGATGTTTTTAAAAAATTTATTTGGTGTGCGTTGGAAAATACAGTAATTAACTGGAACAGTCCTCTGTACCAAAACTGTTTCATATAGATAGAACACTGCTTCTCAAAATGGTGGTCTCTGGAACTGTGCTTGTTGATCTCTGAGCTGTTGGTTTGCCAGTCCCCAACATCAGATAGCCTAATAGAGTGCTTAGATGCTGGAGAGGTGGCAAAACCCAGTCTGTTATTTTGGGACATACCGTATTTTCCGGCGTATAAGACGACCCGCGTATAAGACGACCCCCCAATTTTTCCAGTCAAAATATAGAGTTTTAGCACCTCTATCCTCATTATCCTTATATCCGGCGTATAAGACGACCCCCCCACTTAAGCCACAGATTTTGCAGGTAAAAAAGTAGTCTTATACACAGGAAAATAAGGTACTTGTTTGTTCACTTGTTCATAGAAAATTCAGTCATGCTACCTTCCACTGGTTTTCTGAAACGGTACATCCCAGGTTCACTGTTACCCCACATTTGCTGTCTGTAATCTAGATGTCTAAGGTGAAGTTGAAGGTGTCGACTAGGTGTCTAAGACTAATTTGTAAAGCAGGAAAGCTCTGGTTTGGGTCCCACTTCTACCACAACTTCAGTAAATGGCCTTGGACAGCCTTTTTTCTCAGCTGTCCTTTTTTTCCCCCATCTGCAATATGTGGGGAGATAAAAATGATGACCTGCATTACAGAGTTGTTATTTTGAAGACAGGGACAGCATGAGATGTGCTTTCACATTCTGAAATGTTACAAAAATATTAAGTGTACTTTTTTGGAAGCTGGCTTGTAGAAGTCCCTTTTTCAGGAGACATAAGTGGAGACTTGGTTCCATGCTCACATCAATCTCAGTGGTTGCTGAGGAAGTACCAAAGCCCCAAAGTTTTAGGGTTAATGGACCTTGGAAATGGGGGGCTACCAAGCTAGTGCAGTTTAAAATCTGCTGCTGCTCATTTTACACAGACAATATTGGGTACAACAGCTATTAAATACTTGTAAGATAAAGTCTGGAGATGTCCTTATATTTATATAATTATGGGGAGAAGTAAAACAGTTGAGGACTGCAGTGGCCCTTAAACATATCTGTGTGTGACTAGTATCAGAGTGACCAAGAATGTGTGGATGGCTTCTGTCATATCCGGTACATGTGGCTTTTCTTGTCACAGTTTCAGTGCTTGTCATTTGAGGAGCTCACAAATTTAGTCTTTGGTATTAATTTACCTTAAAGTCCTCTTTTTGCAGTGGTGGCTGGACAACATGGAAGCCTCTCTGGATGTGTGGCTATGGACTTTCTGGCAGCACTGTTGGGATTATAGGACTGGGGAGAATAGGTAAGCCATATTTTATGCTTTTATTTTATGAAACATTCTACTAAGGAATTCACAACCCAGAGAAATAGGTGGCAACTGTACCCCAGCAAAGTTCACGTATAGGTGCAAACCCTATTGCATGCCAGTAACCAACTGCAGGAGATGGTGATGTTTTCCAGGTAAGGCAAAAGAAACTGAAAATGTCTGGTGGCATCACCTTAATCATTACCAATTCTAAATTTGGCTCCGTCCACTTTATAGTTCTAGACTACACTACATTGTCTGTTGTCTTTAAATCATATGCTGGAGGCTTTGGCCCTCCAAATGTTTACACTGACAGCTTCCTCAGTTCCTAATTATTGCTGGTTGGAGCTGTAGGCCAAAATATGTGAAAGGCCAGAAATCCCCACCGTTGCTTTAAATCCCCCCAAAAGTCCAACAGGTTTTTGGTTTCATCACCCTGTCCCACCCTCACCCCTTAGGCTCTCAGTTTTTGTTTCGTATTGGGGCAAGGACCCAGCTACTCCAATAAATATGGAGATTCATTTGGAACCACAAGAGGTCAACATGTGTTGATTAAGAAAATCCTTCTGCATTGTATAGAATTGAAATAATCCAGTAGAATTTCAGATTTCAAGACACTATGCACAGTGTTGAGCAGGGTTAGGCAACCTTTCCCCTTTAAGGGCCGAGGGACTTCAGTTCCCAGAAGCCTCAGCTATGTTGGCCAATGGTCCCATGTTGGCCAATAGCTCCTGGGATTCTGGGAGCTGAAGTCCCTCGGCCCTTAAAGGGGACAGGTTGCCTACCCCTGGTGTTGAGGAACATGTGATCTTCCAGTTACTACTCCCATAATCTCTCTCCATTGGCCATGCTAGCTGAGACTGATGGGAACTAGAGTCTAGACTGGGCAGCCACAGATTTTCCCAGCCATGGTTTTGGGAGTAGCCGTCATCTATAGTTATGGAAACATTTCCCTCAATTCTCTAATAGTACAATCTTTTGCATGTTTACTCTGAAGTCTCACTGTGTTTAGTGGTGCTCACTCTTAGACAAGTGTGGAAGGATTGCAGCCTTAGAATTAAATAGAAAGTACATAATTTACCACATGTTCCTTGTGTATGTAACTACTTGGAAAACCAAATCTGTATCTACTTTTAAGGTTTTAACTGCATAGTAGGCTCGTATCTCTGACAGAAGGGATGCCTGTGTTCACATTGACTTAGGGCCTCTACAGACTGGCAGAAATAATGCAACTTGAGTCCACTTTAACTGCCCTAGCTCAGTGCTAGGGAATCGTGGGAATTGTAGTTTTTTCTGAGACATTGAGCCTTCTCTGTCAGAGAGCTCTGGTGCCACAATAAACTACAGTTCCCATGATTCCTTAGCACTGAGCCAGGACAGTTAAAGTGGACTCAAGTTGCATTATTTCTGGCAGTCTGTAAAGGCCCTTACTCTTCTCCTCCACTCCAGGTTATCTGCTTCTCTGCGGAAATCTATCGCCTGCATTAACTAACAGACCAGTTAGAGACAAATTTTGCTGTAGACCAGGAATAGGGAACTAGGGGACTGACCATTAGTCATGCTGGGGTTATACTCTCACAACTTTGGGAGGACCAGATAATTTCCCCACTCATGGGTTAATCTGTCAGTGTGGAATTAGAAACCCCTTGATACAAATGGATTTTGTGGTCTTTGTGTACACATTTTATAAAATATGGGTGCAGTTTTCAGAAGCTCTGCTTCTCTGTCTTATGAATGAAGCATTGTTGACTAGTGATATGATATCCTGAGCTGTATGTCTCGCCTGTTCCTAGGACTTGCTGTAGCACGTCGTCTAAAACCTTTTGGAGTCAAGAGATTTTTGTATGCAGGATGTCACCCGAAACCTGAAGCTGATGCGGAACTGAATGCAGAATTTGGTGAGAGTCTTATTTTACATTATAGGAGTTGCTTCATAAATGTTAGACACTACATTTTTCAAGTGATTGCTTCGTACGGTCCAAACAGTAGAAATCTGTGGCTTAAGTAATTTGACAAGAATAACAAAATCAAATTGGGAAGCACATGCAATAAGATCAGACTTTTGGGTCACACTTTGATGAAATCTGGGGGGTTTGCTAAGTCTTGCTATACAGTTCAACTGTGAAGTTCATTTTAATGGTCTCTAACTCTTCTTCTCATTGGCAGTTGTTATAAGGAGCAAAGAAGGATAGGTTGCTTAACTGTAACTACAGTTGGCCCTCCACATTTATGGCTTTGACTTTTGTGGATTTGATTATTTGCTGATTTGATTAATATGTTCTCTCTAGGAATCTCTAGGTCCTCTAGCACAATTATGTCAGACGTTGACCACAGAGTTGTGCTGGAAAACCTAGAAGTTCCTAAAGAAAACACTTCTCTAGGCATTTGTAGGTCCTCCAGCATGATTCTTTGGTCAACTTCTGGCAGATGTTGGCCATAGATTTGCACTAGAGGACCTGGAGATTCCTAGAGAGGGGTTCTTTCAGGTAAAAAGAATAGTGTTTTTTTATTGGCAGTTTTTCCACATACATGGGGCCCTTCACCCCAAACTCCAGTGAATGTGGAGGGACCACTGTAGTTCTCCAAACACAAATCTGTTATCTGTCCCTGTGCAGTGCATCTCTTGGAACCTTCTAGAGCAGGGGTAGGCAACCTTTCCCCTTTAAGGGCCGAGGGACTTCAGCTCCCAGAAGCCTCAGCCATGTTGGCCAATAGTCCCATGTTAGCCAATAGCTCCTGGGATTCTGGGAGCTGAAGTCCCTCAGCCCTTAAAGGGGAAAGGTTGCCTACCCCTGGTCTAGAGCTATGCAATATTCATTTTGTTGGTAGTCCTGCCCACTCCTCGTGCACCTTACTAGTTCACTTCCTGCTTAAAACCTCAGTTCCCTGGATGTTGAAGCACTAGCCCAGGCTCAAAGGTCAGGCAGGACACAACAAAGGAAGGATGGACAAGGCTTTGTGAGTTCACAGATGACCACTCAAAGAACTCCAATTACCAGTAAGCAACTTGTTCTCTTCCTTCATGGTCTCCGTGACTCACACAGTTGGGAGGCTAGCAAGCAACTTACCATAGGAGGCAGGAGTGTCATGCAAGACAAGAAAACCCTAGAGCAGAAAATCTGCCATTGGTTATTTTGTGTCATCAGTTGGTGAGGCTGGGTCATTGTCGGCCCAGCAGAGGCCGACAATGAGTCTGAATCTGACTCCTCATATTGATGACTCTTTCAACCCCTCATGAATCTTTTAACCAGGTGGACCAGTGAAGTGGAAGGAAGCGATCTCATCCTCTGGCCTGGAGATTATACCAGGAGGCTCAGAAGGTGCCAAAACCAATTCTGGTTCATACCAATCCAGGGTCAGAGATTGTGATCTGCTTAGTGCCAAAGCAGACCGTACAGAGGCAGGTTCTGATCTGTGATACTATCCATGGCAATGGTAACGAGGATCTAATTCCCTGGAACGATACTGACACTCCTCATAAGCAAAGTCTAGGGGTGAAGAGCATCCATACTGATAGTACGGAGACTGACTCCTATACACTCTGTACCCCTCTGAATCCTGACAGTGGTACCACCCAAAATCTCGTCCATACCAACTGTGCTCAGATTCATAACAGTACTGGCAGTACAGTGCACATCTTGACCAATGACTACGAGATCTTAATGGATATGATCCCAGCCCTCAGGAACTGTTGGATTCCCGAACTGGAGCCATAGCAATGACATCAAGGAGACCAACAAGGTGATGGAGGAGACAGATCTCTTACTGGTGGAAGAGATGGAAGAGCTTGCCTCATGTGATCAGCAAGCAATTATCACTGCAGCACTCTTTGAGAGGACTCAACTATGGGCCTCGGCAGACGGCTAAAAGGGTCGTCCGAGCCCAGGAAGAGGAGGAGCAGCCGCACGCGCGGCGCTCCTTCCTCTTCCTGAGGTCGCCCTGGAAGCTGCCGGCCCTCCGCACGGCCGGCGCTTCCAGGGCAACCTCCCACCGCAGCGATCGCATGCACTGCGGTGGGAAAGACAGCGAAAGTGCGCCCTACGCGTTTAGGGCGCACTTTCGCTGTCTTGAGGAAGGAGCGCTGATTTAGCGCTCCTTCCAGGGATGCTGCAGGAGCGCCGCGGTGCGGCTGCCATGGCCCCCCGGCGCTCCGGACCAGGGCGTCCTGGACGCCCTGGTCTGCATCCCCCCTATCTTGCCATCGGAGATGGTACTGCCTTGAATGGCCTGTGGACCTGCATCAGCTTGCACACTGGAGAACTGGAGCTAAGGGATGAGTGCCTGGAGTCAACAGACGCTACTAAAGGTTCTTGTTCTTGAACTGACTTAAATCTACCAGAAGTGTCTTTGAAGGTCACTTGGGGATAGTAAAGACTGAGTCTGAGGCCAGGCCTATTTAGTGTCTTTCACTTTTCTTTCTTCTTTTTAAATCGTACTTCTTCTGCGCCCGGTGCTTCAAAGCTATTGTGAAAGCCTCCACATCGATTGATCTACCTGGTGTCAAGGGTACACTGGATTGAGGGACCAGACTCCAAGGCAAGATGATCGATGGTGTCCTTAGCCTTTTTAGAAAAGGGTGCAGATTCTTGAAGAAGCCTCTTCATCGCCACTCACACAGAGGAACGAGGCTTTTGGGACTGAGGAGAAACGGCTCAATGCAGCCTCAATAGAGGCTGTGTGGAGTAGCCTATTTTCTGTTCTCTTTTCACTTTTAGAGCTGTGCCATAGGAGAACTTTGAGTCTTGAAGAGTATTTTCATCACGCTTGTGGAGTAAATTCCTGACAATTCCCCCACATTATGACCTTCTCCCAAGAATTAACAGGCAGTATGAATGACCATCTTTTTCAGGACTCTTGGTCCCACAAGATGTATACTTTTTAGAAGAAAGCTGAGGAAGCAATTCTGAGGAAACACAACTAACCAGAATCATCAAGGTCGAAACAAAATTCGAAACAGTCTGTAAACCTAGCCAAAATCAGACTCCAAAACTAAGCCAAAATGCGATCCAAAGAGAAGTCAGAGAAGCACAAGCCAAAACCCATAACTGTAAGATAAACCAAATAGCTGACGAACAGTTCCTTCTATGAGGATGCTGTGGCAGATTAAAAGAAACAGAAGGTTTAGGCAGGAAGCACACTAGTCAGGTGTGCAGGGAGTGGCTGCCACCAAAATGGATATTGCATAGCCTTAGAAGGTTTTGTGAGATGCACTGCGCAGGTGCAGATAACCTATTTGTGTGAGTCACCGAAACCATGAAGTGCAACATGACATAAACAGTAATAGTAGTAGTTGGTGTTCTTATGTCATGTATTTGTATTATGATGTGAACTGGTAAGAATGGTTAGGGGAATGTATGAAGGTTCAGTGACAGATTTAGGATCTGGAGCATGGATGGTGAGAGTGAGGTCTGGAATTTGCACATGGATGGTGATTGGCTCAGAGAGGAAGTATTATGGTAATGCTGTCATGAGAATGAGGATGGGAGAGGCAGATAGGATTGGTGTTGGGAAGAAGATGGTGTGGGCTGAGGGGAATAGGAGCAGCTTGGTGAGAGAGGATTGTGTTATCGGTCCTCCCCAACCACAGGCTTTCCATCTGCAGATTGGAGCATCCGTGGATGGCCCTGCCCAGTTCTCCCCAATGGCGGCATGCGTACATAGCTGTGCTGGCATGGTTGCATGTGCATCACGCCACCATTGGGGAGAACAGGACTTGGGGTCTGTGTTATTTGCTATCCGCAGGTGGGTCTGGAACAGAACCCCCACAGATATAAAGAGCTGAATGTAGTGTATTAAAATAAAAGAAAACTGAAATGGCTGGTGTTTATGGAGTTGAGAACAAAGAATGAAATAATAACTACATAGCCACACTTATTAGTTGATCAGACTTACAGGTGTTATAGCAAAATAGAAGCCAAAGGCCCCAAATAATTGCCTTATACAGAAACCTAATGGAAATAGATAATATACTTATGAAGAGTATGGGGAATTGAGGTGGGATCACCACAGGTGATGGTGAATGGTGGCATCTCCACAAGGAGGATGGGCCCTGTTGTAATGGAATTTGTATCTCTCTTCCTAAGCAATTTGATCATGTAGATGTTATCTCCAGTATCCCCATTAATCTGTCTACTGTAGAGAGGAGTACTTCCCTTCCAGAGCAGGAATAAAAATGTTGTTAAGGTTGAGACATACCTACTATTGTACTAGCTTCATTCACAAATCAGGGTTGATCAAACCTTATGTATACTAGTTGCAGGTTAAACATGCACACTTTGGCAGGTCAGTCATTGAACTATTCATACAACAACATACATTGGATAGCTCTTTGGTTTTGGCATGGATCAGCTCAAAGTCCAAACACCGAATAGCTAAGAAGCAATAGCGTATGAGATTCTTTTGAAATCAACATTGTTTGCTCCCTTCCAGACATTATGTGTATTCCTGCTATTAGTAACAAATGTAAAGGAATGTGGCAACAGAGGATATCCTCACTTCAGTGCGCATAACCAGTCTTATGGAGAAAAAAGTGCACAAGCATACATTATACTATATGACAAACTGTCCTCTTATGTCTGTTTGTCTTGGTTCAGATGAATGCCACTCAGGGGTTCAAGGAGTACCCACAGCCCAACCATGTGGACTCAAGCATGCCTGAGATCACCTCTCCATGACTATATCAGTAGAGTGCCTTTGCTGTCTTGATCAGCAGGAAAAGTTAGTGACAGTGAGTGAGTGAAAGGCAGAAACCTTCTGTAGCATGTTGATTTTGTTGTCTCTTTTTTCAAGTACCAATTGCAAAGCTAGCAGAAGAATCGGACTTTGTCATCGTAACTTGTTCTCTGACACCTGACACCCAGGGGATGTGCAATCGAGACTTCTTTTCCAAGATGAAGAAAACATCTGTGTTCATCAACACAAGCAGGTGAAAAGATGCACTCAAAAATGCTAAGAAAAACAGAACTTCAGATTCAGGGGCCAAAACTTAGAAATAATGAGTTATATATACTGAATTATATGTAATGTAATAGCCTGTTACTCATTATTTGGGGGCGGGGTAGTGAGAACATTAAAAAGGTACATTTCAGAGGGAATGTATTGGGTGTGATGACATAAAAATAATTGGTGTTTACCATGAGTAATATTTTATCAGGTTTTTAAGCATTTTTATCAGGGTTTTGAGTGTAATTTTTCAAGTTTCCAGTCATTTTCCTGTCAAATCTAAATTGTTCTAAAAGCAAGTAGTGAAAAAGTGAGAGCTAGTGTAGTGTAATATAGTGTGTTTCACTATAAATCTGGAGACCAGGGTTTGAATCCCTGCTTGGTCTTGGAAACCCATTGGGTGATCTTGACATGTCACATTCTCTCAGCCTCAGAGGAAGGGAAAGGCAAAGCACCTCTGAACAGATTTTGCTAAGAAACTGCACAATAGAGTTGCCTTAGGGCAGGGGTAGGCAACCTTTCCCCTTTAAGGGCTGAGGGACTTCAGCTCCCAGAATCCCAGGAGCTATTGGCCAACATGGGACTATTGGCCAACATGGCTGAGGCTTCTGGGAGCTGAAGTCCCTCGGCCCTTAAAGGGGAAAGGTTGCCTACCCCTGCCTTAGGGTTTATGTCAGAAACAACTTGAAGGCACACAACAACAATGTGAAAAAGTAACAGGAACAGAATACAGTGAGTCACCTTTTATCCCCAAAAATCCTTGTTAGCATCAATGGTAACAAATTTAGGAGAGGGTAGTGACCTTGCAACAAGTTAGGTAATGGATTACCTTTTAAAAGGTAACTTTTTCTCAGGGCTGTTGCCAACGGTAGTTTTAAGAAAGTGCCTTCACTGCATAGCGTGATTAAAGTGATGGGAGAATAAGAGCCTAATTAAAAGGCACAAATCATTCCTTGTCCTAATTGTTGTCAAGAGATTTTCCCACAATATGTGTATTAGTGATTGGAATGACGTTTTTCAAGTGTGAGTGGCTCCCTTGAGCATAGTGCTTGTACCAACAAGTGAGTGGACCAGTTGCCTAGCCCCATGTCTGTCTCATTTTGAGATCCTTCTTAAAAGCAGCAAGCACCAGTGCTGAGCACATGAATAGCGGTCAATGCAACTAATGTACATTATCTCAGCCATCTATTTCACTGCATTCTTGTCAGTGTACGGCAAAGAAATAATAGTTCACCTAAGTCAAATGAGAGTTTGCAGTCTAACTAGCATATATGTTGTCTCACATAAGAATGAGACCAGGAGCTTATAAATTAATTGGGCAGCAGCTTCTAGTGTAGAGGTGGAGAACATGGCCTTCCAGATGTTTTAGACAACTCTTAGGATTCCCTGCTGGAAGAGGGAGTTGAAGTCAAAAACTATTGTGGGGGTTGAAGATACCCCATCCTACTTTAGACTGCATCTCAATCTTCTATCTAATCCTAATTTTGCTGCTAAATCCCCTGTGGTGAAAAAGGGGGAGTGACTATACCCTAATTGAACTCAATTATTAATTCATTATTAATTGAACTCTATAAGGAGCCCTGGTTCAATTTTGGTACTGCAACCACAATGTTGTGAATTTGATCCCAGGGCTCCAAGTTTGACTCAGCCTTCCATCCTTTCGTAGGTCGGTAAAATGCATACCCAGCTTGTTGGGGGCAATTGGCTTACAGATTGTAAACTGCTTAGAGAGTGCTTAGTTCACTAATAAGCGGTATAGAAATGTAAGTGCTATTGCTGTTATTTCTCCATTTATGGGTTACCCAGGTAGTGTGGCTGCTGCTTCCCTGTCACTGTAGTCAGTTTATGCATGTATCTACTGTGCATGTCCAATGACCAGCCCTGCTGGATAGGCTCTCCATATCATATTGCCTCTTCATAGGTATGTCCTTATAGCTTAGTGGTTCCCAAGCTTTGGTTCTGTAGATCTTTTGGACTTCAACTCCCAGAAGCCCTAGCCAGCTTGGCCAATAAGCAGAAATTCTGGGAGTTGAAGTCTAAAAAATCCAGAGGACCAAAGTTTCGGAACCACTGATGCACAACAAAACTATCCTCCAGGACTTCATGGGGTCCTTCAGAGGTCTCAGAGGATGGTGTTGCTCTTGTACCTTGGGCTGTGGGGACACACCTTGGATGTTCCTCTACTTTCTGCACTGGCTACTAAATAAATTGGGGGGGGGGCACACGAGACAGTTTTTAAGGGGCTGGCCCGTTGCAGGAGAAATGGGCCGAATTCACCCTTTGCAATGACCAATGTTTTTAAAATGCTGTCACTAACAGGATGCCAGCCATTGTATTACCAGAATAGTGGAGGATCCAGCTATAACAAAAGGACGGGTAGGATTCAGGATTTTTATGTTCTGTTTAGATTGTATTAATATATCTGTATGGAAATTTTAATGTTGTAAGCCGCCCCGATTGCTCTGCAGAGGGGCGGGATATAAATTATTATTATAATTATAATTATTATTATTATTATTATCCACAGCATTTACATGAAGCATGAGTTACACACTTGTGTTAAAATGTCAAGATGAGTTAGATGAACATTTTTGCCTCCCAGTCCTCTTGCTGTGCACTCGTGAATATTTTTAAGATGAAAAATCTGGTCTTGTACACATGCGTACACCAGCTCACACATTCCACCTTTAATTTTCTTAATTTTTCTTAGGGGTGCTGTGGTCAATCAAGATGACCTTTATGAAGCTTTAGTCAATGGCCACATTGCAGCAGCCGGCCTAGATGTTACAACCCCAGAACCTCTGCCTACTAACAATCCACTTCTTTCCCTCAAGAACTGTGGTAAGTTGATCTAATTTGCTTTGGTATCTATGAAAGGGAATTGGTGGCTGCTATTCAAAAGCAAGCATGTGCTGCTTATTTGCTCTTCCTACACTAAATTGCCAGGGTGCAACAGGCAGTGACTTGTGATTGTGGGACAGAGACACAGACCAGAACAACTTCGCAACCTTAAGGGCTAGGTTTATATCATATCAGCATCTACACTGTAGCTAAATTGGCATGGACTGTATCAGTCTCCTGGAACAAAGGGACTTTAGATGTCAGTTTACCAAAGGATGGACCTCAAAATGGATTACATTGGGAATGGGCTTTGCCTGAGCAAGTGCCTTCGTCAGTCAGTGAGTAACTTGTGAAGTCAGCAGAACAGCAATAGTGGAACTAGTGACCAAAAAGTTGTTGATTTGCTCTATATGATTGTTTCTGTGTCTTAAACAGTCATTTTGCCACATATTGGAAGTGCCACCTATGCAACAAGAAATACTATGTCAGTGTTGGCTGCCAACAATCTTCTGGCTGGCTTGAAAGGCGAGAGCATGCCAAGTGAACTCAGGCTGTGAGAAACAACACAAGTTTGTGGATTTTCATTTCTTGCCCTCATTGGGACAAGCACTGTTTTAAATAAAACAACTTTCACAACGGATTTTCTGGTGTCATAGCAAATGGTCCCATCTTGTGTATTTTTAAAAGCAAATTTCTGAACATTGCAAAAAGGAATAAATATCCTAAGAATGTGGTTCAGATGGGAAGTATACCTAAAACTGTTGAAAGTGCAAAACAGCAAACTTAATGATTTTGATTTTTTCCCTTTCTTCCTTCTATCTTGGATTCAGAAAATTACTGTAGTCAGTGACCTCTTAACTACAATGGGTGATATATACAGGCATAAGTTGGCTACGTCTGCATAGTGATTTGGGGGGCAATGCAGAATGGCTGTGTCCAGTTGATAGTGGCATAAGCAGACTTGTGCATGTGGAACCATTCCACATGTGGCATTGCATCTACATACACTGTCTTTGGCACATTGCAGTTGCACAATGGCTACTGATCTACATACACTGCATTATGGTGGTATTCATATAGGACATAGTGTAATATAATTCCACCAGTGAATATTTGCGCTTTGTTGAAGCAATGTAAGATATTGGCCTATATACATTAAAGGTAAAGGCCTCAATGATTTTGGCAAATGCCATCAGAAAAAGGTCCTGTTGGCATTATAGTCCCCCCCCCCAGTTCACTGATGTGTGATAGGTGTGGATAAAATCTTTTAATGGCTAAAATAGTACTTACCCTTTCCATACTCTACACCAGGGGTTCCCAACCTTTTTGACTCACAAGGCCCTTTATAGAATCAATTTCTATTTATAAGAGGCCTACCCTGTCTTACAAGTTTTTTCTTCCTTTTTATTTCTTATTCCTTAATTTCATTCAATTTTTATTTCTTTCATTTTCCTGGAGCAGCCCTGGAGCACCTGGGAAGTGCATGTGGAGCCCTAAGGGTTCCCCGGAGCAGCACAGGTTGGGAACCGCTGCTTTACGTTACCACTCTTCTGTTCCTAAGGCCTCACTTAGGAACACAGCAGGTGTTCTACTTGCCAGCAGCTTTACTCTTTATTTGGTTGCAGTACTCATGAACAATACTGCATAACAACACAACAACTCAACTACTTGTTGTTTAAAGACTTCACTGTAAATATCACTCTTAGGCTAGATCAGATATTTCTTCTGCATGTATTGTCTCTCCCTGTCCGTCTCCCTTCTTCTCTCTTTGTATCTGCCCTAGTTTCCTTTTCTGATTCAGGCATTCCAGATGTTCTCAGACAGCATATTTTGCCTCAGAACATACACATATTAACACTTTTAAAATTACAAACAGTATTAAGTGCAGGGGTCATGAAGGAGAGCTTTTATTTTTTTAAAAATACAGGTAGTAAGAATAGTGAGAGCCAGTGTGGTGTAGTGGTGGTTTGAGCATTGGACTATGACTCAAGGTTCGTATCCCAGCTCAGCCATGTAAACCCAGAGTGATCTTGGGCAAGTCGTGCTTTTGCAGCCTCAGAGGATGTGGTGGCAATGGCAAAAACCCCTCTGCAAAAATTTACCAAGAAAACCCTGTGATAGGTTTGCTTTAGGGTCGCTATAAATTAGGAAAAACTTGAAGGCAACAATAGCAGCAAACAAAAATATAGTTGACCCTCCATATCCACACATTCTTTATCCACAGCTTCAACCATCCACAGCTTCAAAATATTCACAAAACATAAATCCCCAAAAGGAAACTTTGAATTTGCCATTGTATATAATGGGACTTGAGTATCCACCAATTTTGGTATCCATGGGGGGGGGGGGTTTCCTGGCACCAAACCCAGATACCAAGGACCAACTGTATGCACAGAGTTTACTCAAGAGGTATTTCACAGGTGTTTATGTGCAAGGAGCAAGGACACATACTTTATAAATTCTTATCTAAACCACCATATGACAATTGATTCCTAAATTTTAATGTTAATTGCTAGAAATATAAAAGTGTATGTTTAAACAAAAAAAAACCTCTAGATACTATCTGCACTATAAAACTCAGATGAGACTGAACAGCAATGTTCATGTTGCCTTCAGATGCAAAAGAAATCATATCAGAAATGCTTGTTGAAATAACAACAGTAGACAAATCATTTAAGACTTAATGTTGAGTTTTAACATGAAATACAAATTGATTAGAAACACTACCAAGCATAACACATAAAACACACATCACTTTTCAGTACAAGATTTTACAAAAAGAAAACTATGAAACATCTAGATTTTTCTGTATTCAAAAGTATATACACACACCTACATATATCAGACAGTCTAAAAGTTACTTGCATTGGACTCAAGGTAAGCACCTTCATTACACAGTGTATGTTACTGCAAAACAACCAAAAATACATTCAGAATCCCTAAAACTATGTTAATCTAGAACACACTTCAAAAGCACTTTGAGGTGCAAAGGTGGTTTCATCTTCAAGATATGCAGTCTTTTACAATAAAGAGGTCTTAGTTACGTTGTTCACACATTCCATGTAGCAACCCACTTTACAATAAATGCTTTCACATCATTTTAAAAAAATCATTAAAAAGTTTGCACTTCAACTTTTCATTCTTGCAATGTGCTAGTTAACTATGTGTTAGCTGCATAATTGGCTTTCCTTTCAGCCCTTCTACTCACAGAAAACTAACGATAGGGCTATATCCATATATGATAATACAAAGCCCACCTTCAAAGCATTATTTTCTTGTAAGTAAATCTCACAGAACTCAAGAGGGCTTACTCCCAAGTGTGCCTGGGGCTGCAGTCAGTGCTACTTTTTGTGACAGAACTGGAGAATTCCAAAGCGCTCTTTAAAAAACTGTTTAAGCCTCACAACACCCCTGTGAGGTAGGTATGGTACAGGTATTGAAAAGAACTAAGCCTTTTTTTTAATGTGTGTGGCACAATCACACTGTAAGTGTTCATCCTTTGTGTTACATGCCTTATTAAAACTTATTGGCATCATGGGAGGGAGGGGAGCAAGAGTTAAAGCAAAGTGCTGGGTAGATTGCTGCTCTGCCAGCGCAGGCAAGTAGTTTTGGAATGTTTATACAAATGGCTTGACTGACTAAACCTCTTGCCACACTTTAAACAGGCATACGGCTTCTCACCCGTATGCACACGGATGTGCTTCTTGCAGTCTGTCAAGGTCAAAAAAGTCTTGCAGCAGATTTTGCAGGCATACTTGCGAGCTCCTTCTACCACCAGGACATTATGTTCTGATAAGGCCTTCTTACACTTTGAAAGAACATCGGCAGATGCTCTGGTCAGCTGTGGTGGGCCAGGCTGGGAAGAGTGCCCATTCTCAAAAGAAGATGTGCCCCCATTCATTAGTAGCTGAGAATTAGGAGTATTGTCCGGTATTTGAGAGCTCCGAACAGAGGTCACAACGGGCATTTTGGGAGCTATGCGACGATAACCAGGAAAGCTGTTGGCGCCACCTCGCGAGCTCATGACTGCCCTTGATAAAGAATGCAGCCCTAATCCAGACCTTGGGAAGTCCATCCCAAACTGCTCTGCCGCCCGGTAGCCAGAAGTCTGTACACAAGGAAGACCCATTACATCCTGCATAGGCCTGACAAAATGAGAGTCTGCGCTCTCACTGAAGGGGTTTTCAACATGTGAGACCGTAGCAGAGGAATGCCCATTAGTAGGCCCAGAGTCTGGGCTAATTAAGTAAGAGGCATCACCATCAATTCTGCAGTCACTGGTTGTATTTGGAATGTTGTCCTCATTATTCTGGCTAGCCCCAAAACTGCTCGCTCTGCTTTTATTCAGAAAATTGGAAATGCTGAATGTAGACTTGTGTTCCAGATTATTCGCTACTTCCATAATATGGATCTCTCCTACCCTGTCCGTACTTGACTGGGGGTCAGAGAAGCTACGATCACTACTTTCAGGGCTCAGTTCTATCTTTTCAGCATGTACTCCTCCCCCTTCCACTTCAACAGATTCACTTCCCTCTGCTTGGGAGGTCACATCGCTCACTTCATCCTGGGGCTCTGGGGAACTCAAAGGCTCAGATTTCACCACTACCCTCATGTGTTCTTTTTCATTTATTCCAACCTCTGGATTCTCACACTGAAAGCTGTTTTTTTGGGAAGCTGTCTCTTGATCAAAGCTAGTTTCAACCTGTGTTGCTTGTGATGCCAAAGATATTTGGGAAATATTGGCCCCACTGTTGTCAGATTGGCTGGGCACTTGAGCATCTTCTTGGGCACTAAAGGACTGATCAAACATAATGGTATTATCTTCTTGGTTGTCAGCGACACCATCAGGTTTAGAGTTGTCCATAATTTTCAGTGAGTCAGGAGAAAAAAACTCATCTCTCGAATGAACGACAGCCTGTGCGCTCTCTGGAGTAACATCAGACATGATAGAATCATCCATGGTAGGCCTAATGCGCTGTCTAGCCCTCTCTTCTGAAGACTGTTTACGTTTATGGAGACGTCGTATTGGAAATGCACTCCTCTGCTCTATGTTACTTCTGATTGATGAGCTCATAGAATTGGTCTGTTCTTCTGTGTTTTGGGTGGAATTTAATGCGGAGCTCACTATGCTTAATCCGAGTTGCTGAAGCATGAAGGACCGCTGCATGCGTGCATTCTGTTCTTGAACTCTATCGCTTGGAGGAGACATTGGCAGTGTCCTTGTAGTAAGGTAGTGCTTGCATGCTTTCACCACAGAGTTCAAGTGGAGGTGTGAAGCTGCCAACAACACATCCATAACATTGCTCTCTCCAAGCATGAGCGTGGAAGTGTACATCATGTCAATGAGAGCAGCAAAAGCTTCTGCTGTCACTACCTCGCTGTCCAACTGGATCATGTTCATAGTCTGATCTCCCTCTGCTACTGTGAAAAGAGCCCGGAAGTGTGTGCTGCATGCTGCCAAAACCGAACGATGTGCTTTGAAGTGCCTGTTCCCCACCACAATAACACAGTCACAGAGCTGGCCGTGAAGCCGCTGATAGTTCAACTGCTGGAAAATTTGTTCAAAGTGCCCTGGAAAATCCATGATCCTAAAAAGAAAGAGAATATGGTGTGAAAAAAGGACCAAGCATCTGGTTTTACCAGAACAAACAAAGCTGGTCTTAGAGAATGCTGATGGCCTTGCAATACCAAGTTGTTGTTTTTTTTAAATATTTTTTTCACTGGATTGACAATGTAAGGTAATATGGCTCCTGGCCTAAGCAAGTGAAATGCACAATGAGGTTCCCTAAATATGCAAATCAAGATTTAAAATGATATGAAAGTGAAAGGTATGAGTCTTAGGTATGTGAATACCTTAGAACAGGGGTAGGCAACCTTTCCCCTTTAAGGGCCGAGGGACTTCAGCTCCCAGAATCCCAGGAGCTATTGGCCAACATGGGATTATTGGCCAATATGGCTGAGGCTTCTGGGAGTTGAAGTCCCTCGGCCCTTAAAGGGGAAAGGTTGCCTACCCCTGCCTTAGAATATCTTAGGTGTGTGAATGCCTAAGAAAGGGGGGGGGGGGAAACTAGGAATAAAAGTGAAGGAGTCTCCTGTTTTGTTTTTTTCCATGACCTTTTTGTTGGTTTTTGTGGGGAAAATTGAAAGATTTTTTTGAATTACAGAACATTCTAACATGCAATTGTGAGTAAAATATTTAAGGCAGAGTGTTGATACAATATGACCCCCATATCTGCAGGATCAGTACTCATGGTGTCACTTCTGAAAAAAATGTTCCCTCTAGGCATTTTCCAGATCTTCCAGCACAATTCTATGGTATGCTTTCAGCGGTGGTTGACCACAGTGTCGTGCTGGAGGACCTAGAAATACTTAAGAGTTGTATTCTCTCTAGGAATATCTAGGTCCTCCAGCACAATTCTATGGTCAACCTCCACCAGAAGTCATTCATTTCAATGGGGTTTGCTTTTATCTGCAGTTTTTCATTTCCACAGTTAATCCAGGAGCATATTTCCCATGGATACTGTATATTGTACTGTATATTGCCACCTGAACGGGACTTTTCCAAAATTACTTTTAAGCACTCACAAAATGTTTCAAATGAATTTTAAATTTTGCAGAAAACAGATGCTCTTTGATTATTTAGGGCCTTTACAGACTGCCAGAAATAGTGCAAATTGAGTCCACTTTAACTGCCCTGCCTCAGTGCTAGGGAATCATGGGAACTGTAGTTTATTGTGGCATCAGAGCTCTCTGACCGAAGGTTCAATGTCTCAGAAAAAAATACAATTCCTATGATTCCCTAGCACTGAACCAGGACAGTTAAAGTGGACTCAATTTGCACTATTTCTAGCAGTCTGCAAAGGCCCTTAGTCTAAGAGTGCACTCTGGGATTTTTGCCAAGTATATCCCTCTTGCAACATGATGCCACAGCCTTTGCACCACACAGACTCTGATTTCTCCTGCTCTCTCACCTATATCAGATTCTACCACCTTCTGCAGAATTTGAAATAATCTGTTGCTTAAACTAGATCAAGAAATAAGCAGACATATAAAACGACAGAGAGCTATGCAAGCAATAGCAGCAATTGCTGTACAAGCTGGCCCTTGTACTAGATTTCTGTCACTCCTCTAAATCTACCTAGAAGACACTGGGTGGGATCCTGTTGGTGACAGACACATGTGTAAGTGTGGCTTATACATGCATATGTCTCTGTTTGCATGGGGTGCAAGTAGCTATTCTCCAGCCTTTTGCTCTTCAAAACCTCCCACTTAGCAAGTTTTCAAGCTCCAGGAAGGGTCACTACTGCTGCTGGTTAGTAAGATGAGAAGAGAGGCAATTCAAATGATGAAGATGGAGATGGTCTGAACTCCGGGGGGGGGGGGGGGGTGTTGTGCAGCATTTGTGTGTGTGTTATCCTTGTCTCTTCCCTCTGCCCAGCCAAATCAGCTGCTTCTTCAGTGTTTGAATTGTCTTCCCTTCTAGCCCCTTGCAGCTTGTAAGGAGATGCAGCAAGACCCCTGACAACCGCTGGGGCAAGGGGAGGATGCAGAACTGCACAGGTGTGGCTTTATCCGTTTGCATGGGGTAGGAACTTGGCTATTGTACTCTAGAAATGAGACACAATAATGAAATGCAACCTTGCAGATTGCCTGGGGCAAGTTGCACTACCTAAGAAATAAAAGTGTACAATAACATTTCTTCACTGCCATACAGGGCTCCTACTGCCAGAAACATAGCAGAAGCAGGAATCTATTTCTGTAGTCATATCCTCCATATTGCATCTCACTGCCACAACCACCTGTCTTGGAACTAGTCCATGCAGACTATGACAGGTACAGGAAAATAGAAAGCACGTTTGTAGGATGTGGATGGACACTAGCTTCTAGTAAGATGCTCTTGACAAACGTGTGTGAAAGAATAAAAATGGGAGCTTTTACAGATCACTGACACTGATTCACACACATTCTCCAACTCTTTCACATGTCAATTCTCACACACACACATTACACGACACACTCCTACACACAGTCACACATGCATCAATTCTCTCACACACGCACTCAGTAATGCTATTTCTGACTCAGATACGTTCATTCAGTCTCACACAAAAATTCTGTCTCACACACAACCACACAATCATCTTTTTTTCATACTTGCATATACACTTATGTGTACTCATATACACAATGAATGCTTCTGTATGACTGATGAGAAAGTAAATAAGCATATATGTGAGTGAAAGAAAGCATGAAAGAGCATGACTGTGTACATATCTGTGAGGACTGGTGTATGTGAATGTGGCTGTGTGTGAGACAGTATGTGTAAAAATTTACACACGGGTTAAGTATTGAATTTAACTGAATAAAACTTCTAATTTGAACAATGTCATTTCCTTATAAAGTGTTAAAATATAAATGAATCTGTTAATGAAAATATGCACACTAAACAAAGTATTTTTATTCACAAATCCTTCAAGCAGGGGGCAGGGAACATCTGCACAGAGATGTAAAGGGAGGATCACAAAAGTAAAAAGTTTAAGAACCACTGCCCTTTGGCCTTGCTGCTCTTAGTTGAACTGATACTAGTCCTACAAGGATGAGTGCCAGGGGGCTCAAGTGCTTCCATCCCAAGAGACTGGGGATCACAGCTCCCATACTCTCCTGTCTTGCTACATTCCTTCTTCAACTGGTGGTTTGGGACCCACAGACAGGGGCATCATGCCTTCCAGGGATGGATTTTGGTTCCTATTTTGAAAGGAGGGAAGAGTATATGACCTGGTGCAAAAGCAAACAACAAAGAAGATAATAGTGTGGGGTGTATGGCTGTGTTTCCTCTGAATGACATTTGCTAAGGGTTCCCCTTCTAACTAGCTATTTAAAAATTCCTCCTCTCCTTTCAATGCCAAAAGGAGATTAGTGTGCCAAATTAACAAAACACTATGCTGACAATCCAGTTTGTGTGTTATACAAAAGTAATTAATGAGATGAAAGTGGGCTATGAAATTCAATGCACAAGTTTATCTTTCAGTCTGTGAAAACTGGGTAAATGTTATTTTTTTCCAAGTTCTACAGCATTATCAAGTAAAATGAAGAATGATCACAGAAGATTGCATCTACTTGGCTAATTCCCTGCATGTTAAGTAATAGACTTAAGGGGAAGAACAGCAGACTTAAAAGAATAACAAAAAAAGAATAAATTGATTTGTTTTTTCACAGCTAATATGACTTCACAATTTAGAAGAATTTGTGTACTTTTTGCATGCTATGTAAATGCTGTTATCTTGTGTCATTAATGCCACCCTTAAAATGTTTTAAGTTGCAACCTCATGACTGCTGGAAGGGTTCTCAGAGTGGCAGGAAGTTTCAAGTCTCTTCCCTCCAAATTCAGAGAAGGCGGTCCTATTGTGAAGGAAACCCAACCTTTAGAAACTTCCGTGGCCCTTTTCTTTCTGAAAGTGAAAGGGAGGGTTCTGAAAGGGGGGAGAAGAGCACTGATCAGCAACTTTTTCATTCCTCCAACATGCCTCACAGAATCACGAGGAGAACGTGTGAACCCCGGAGGGCAGATACAGTGTTTCTTCCAATTGCAACCAATGGAAGAGAAATCACAAGAGTTTAAAAAGATAAAGTGGGGGCAGATCTACCTCCCTTCTACCACAAGCTCATGAAGAGCAAAATTTCATCCATGACTACTCAGTGACCATTAAGTTCAATGGGACATATTCAATCATTAAGTTCAGTAGCACTCTTCCATTAAAATGCTAAACAAATCAAAACTAAAAACATACATTATTACCTTAATTTAAAATGACAGGATGAGTGCCTGTCAGAGGATCCCTCTTGGTTTGGACAACTGCCACCCAGCTATCTCCAAGAATTACTTCTCAATAGTGCAACTGCCATGGCAGTATTCTGTGCCATCTGCAGGCATGTCAAAATTTCAAGCAAAATTAATAACTTCTTTTATTTATCATTTAGAGACTCTAGAACAGGGGTAGGCAACCTTTTTGAGCCGGGGGCCGGGTTGCTGTCCCTCAGACAATTGACGGGCCGAAGCACCAAAAATAAATAAATAAATAAATAAATATTAAAATTAAAAAAGAATTAAAAAAATTTTTAAAAAAAAATGCATGCACACTCTTTCAGCCCCAGAAAAGCCATGGCAAAACCCCTGTGAAGATTTTGCCAAGAAAACCCCAAGAACAAGTAATAACAACAATAATCAATATCATCATAGGGGGGGCGGCGGCGGTGGGGGGGGCGGCGGCGGCAGGACCTGTTTGGGGCCAGTCCAAAGGCCTTGCTGGGCCGCATCCGGCCCCCGGGCCTTAGGTTGCCTACCCCTGCTCTAGAATATAACTGTATTTTTTTAAAAGCTGGCAACAGTGTTGATTTTCCCTAAATATTATTTTGAGGATGAATGTACAATGCAAGATGTGTTTGCACTGCCAACTTTATTTACATAAGTTTCTATCATTTCCAGTCTTTCATGTCATCCCTACTGTTACTATTTGATAGAATAAATCATTCTTTAATTTTTAGGATAGAGATGTGTGCCACATATCTGTGGTTTTCTTGCAGGATATCTGCACTACTTTCAAGATCTGATCCAAACCTTAATTACAGTCTCTCTTTCATGTTCCTTCATGTTTCTTAGAAAGTGAAGCTAATAATTTGGGAAGTTTAAGATCAGTGGTGTAGCACATGCTGAGGGGCTAAGATTCAGTCCTTTGCAATCTAAGTAGGACTGAGGAAGATCCCTTCTGAAACCTGAAGAAACACTGAGCTAGACAAATCAATGGGTTGACTTAAGTGTATAATGGCTTATCATTATGTGCTGTTCATTTCAAAAACAATTCCCATCCAAGAAGCATATTTATAGATCGATATATAAAAGGAGACTAGCAACATAGCAGAAATTATTATGAAACCATTCACTCTTCTTAGGAGAGAGACAACCTTGAGAACAGAGCATTGTGCCTACCAAGAAAACATGTAATACAACAGAATTATTAAAACAGATTTAACTATTATTCCAAAACAAAATAAGGATAGGTGGCTAGAACTACAAAAAATTATTAGTGGAATGACATCTTCACATCTTAATACATCTGTAATATTGGCAGTGTCAGGATTGGTCAAAACGATGAAGCTCTCTATAACCATTTTGATGACCATTCCCCTGAATTAGAGATGGCCCACCCAATTCGGGATACAGTCCAAAGATCTGTTTTGCAATTATTTGGGACTTTATCTTGTATGATAATAGCTTACATTTAGTACTATTAAATGATAGAATGGAACTGGATACACCTGGGGAGTATACTTTTCTGACTGGTTGTGGTGCTTCTAGCATTTATTCTTTTATTGTTTCCTATGAGCTGCTATATCTGGTGATCAGTTTTGAACTTGATGTATATACAGACAGTGATCATTTCTCTTTAATTGCATCGCTATCTGCTCAGCAGGTTGTTCATGCAGATTACAAACCACTGCTGATTACAGAGTCAGATATAAAAGCATCTGGTGTGAGATGGTCAGCTAAGGTGGAATGTGTTGCAACTGCACTGCTTTACCAGAAAACAGTCTCAGACTATGGGAGTCCCTTTTGACATCAATATAAATTACACAGGTACTCTGGATCTCACTTAACAGTCTCTGGAGCCCCTCACCTGGAAAGAAATATGTGCATAAAGTCAAGGAATGGAGGATAACTTATTCTATCCTCTCGGACAGGAGTGCTGAGCAAAGTGCTTTTTTGAATACGTTATCACCCACACTTTTTTACACCATGAAAGGAAAATCTGGAATAGCAACTATTTTTCTTCTCTATTTGGGGCCAAACCAGCAATGAATATTACCCATTTATCCTAAACAAAAGTGACAACACAAATAGAATTTCACTATTTTACCATATTCATTACTTTACTGCTGAAGAAAACATGATCATTCATTGAAAAACAGATGCAAATACTCCTCAAGTAGAGAGCAGGATTAGGTCCCCCGAGGCCTATTTTTACAAAGAACTATGTATGCCAGTGTCTTGGTTCCATCCTTCAAAAATGTAAAAATTGCATAAACGGGGGTTATGAGAATACAAGAGCTCATATGGAACCTGAATTACCAATTGTCCCCAACTCTATCTGAATACAGATTTTTAGTTGGGTATTTTTTTTTCCTTTTTTCTCCTTCACTACAAAATTTTGAAAAGCTGTTCACTGACTACCACCTCATGTAGCAGTTTTGAAAATTACACCATTAAAAAGGAAAGACGGGGAAGTGGATTGCAATCCATGAAAGTGCATGCCAAAATAAATCAATTACTCTTAAAGCTATTCCTGGACTCCTCCTCCATCTCCTCTTTATCACCTCATAAACATTGATACACATTATTTCCTGCTATTTCACCTTTCTAACATTGTGTTAAAGGTGTACTAACATGGTAGAAAAAACAGTAATTCAAAGTACCTTTAATTATCATGCAAAAACAAAGGTAATTTAAAAAGCCTATCTGCCAAATCTTATTCATGGTTTAACCCCAGAGAACTCAAAAAATGACGAACAGCCTTTTGACTGTCCATCAAGAGCAAGGGTTGGGAACCTACGTGCCACGGGCCGCACCCACCCCGTGACCCCCGCTGACCGACCACCGCCATTTTGTTTGCCAAAATGGCAGCCACGACTTGTGCGGCAGCGGCGACAAAAGGCAGAAGCAGGGGCTGCACACACCGCCATTCCCCCCCCCAGCCCGGCGGAAGACCTGGGGAACAGCGACCAGTCCCAGGTAAGTAAACCTTGCCGACCCCTGATCTAGAGTAATAGCATCCAATCAAGAATGGGGATCATGTTGGCCTCCAGATGCTGCTGGACTGCAACCCCCAACACTCCTCACTGCTGGCAATGTTAGCTGGGACTGCCGCCCAACAACATACAGAGGGTAGCATGATTCCCTTCCATGGAATAGACAAACCTTCCTCAAGAGCATGTCCAAATTTTAAATGCTCCAAACAGAAGGTCCTGTCCCTGTTGTCCTCATGTGACATCAGAAGTATTAAAAATAAACCTCAATGATTGGCCAGGTTCATTCACGAGGAATTCTTTTGCTCCGCTTCGTCTGCATTATACCTTTACAAGTCTCATTGATGTAGCGAAGGCACAAGGGTGGGCAACTGTACAACCAAGATGTTGGGACTAGGGAAGTCAGCAGTGATGGCTCATGGGAACTGCAGTCCAACAACATCAAGAGGCATATAAGCTGCCAACTCTTGGTCTTGAGCAGTGGTTCCTAACTGTTGATATTCCAGATGTTTTGGATGTCAAGTACCAGAAGCCCAACTAGCACAGCCAATGACCAGGAATCCTGGGAAACAATGTCTAATGCATCTGGGGGATCAGAAACTGAGCATCACTGGACTAGAGGACTCAATAGCTCCCTGTATCGCCAGACTGGCACAATAGCTTGAGCACTGGACTACAACTCTGGAAAGCAGGGTTCAATTCCCTGATCAAGCATAAAAACCCAATGGATGATCTTGGGCAAGTCACACACCCTCAGCCTCAGAGAATGGCAATAACAACCCCCGTCTGAAGAAACATACCAAGAAAAATCTATGATAGGGTCACCATAAGTCAAAATGACTTGGAGAAACAAAAAACAATTGTTCCTGCACCTGCATTTAATCATATTAAGGGTAGTTATGTTGGCCATATAGCAAAATACAACATCCAAAATCCACAAAACAATACCTTATTCGGCCCACCAAAATGCACAAAATATTTGATGCAAGTAGAGCTTCAAAAGTCTGCATCATATATTTTGCACCTTTTGGTTGACTGAATGAAGGTATTGATGTTTTCTGGATTTTGGATGTCATTGCTGTTCTTGTTAACTGCCTTCAAGTCAACTTTGACCCATGGCGACCCTATGTATAAGAGACCTCCAAGTCACTTTTTCCTCAACCACCCTGCTCAGTTCCCACAAAACCATGGCCGTGGCTTCTCGTATTGAGTCTGCCCATCTGGAATGTCATCTTCCTTTTTTCCTTTTAATTTCCACTTTACCAAATATTATGGTCTTTTCTAGTGAGTCTCTTCTTCTTATGGTATGGTCAAACTATAATCACCTCAGTTTAGTCATCTTTGCTGCCTGAGAGAGTTTGGGCCTGATCTGCTCTAGAACCAATTTATTTGTCTTTTAGTTGATTTTTTTCTACTAGCTTTTTTAACTTTCTAGATTTCACAACCATACACAGAAATGGGCAATTTGATGGCATGGGCCATCCTAATTTTAGTTTTAGTTCATCTTTATTACGGTCACAGACCAGCACAGGTAAAAAGAAGATACAGAATAAAAGAAAGTAATAGTAATGGGACGTGGTGGCTCAAGTTGGCAGTTCGAGTCTCAGGTGTCATGTGATGGGGCAAGCTCCTATCACTAGTCCCAGCTTCTGCCAACCTAGCAGTTCAAAAGCATGCAAATGCAAGTAGATAAATAGGTACCACTTCAGTGGGAAGGTAAACAGTGTTCTGTGCAATCATGCTGGCCACATAATCACAGAGTAGATGAGGGAGAGATGGCAGGCCAGCTCCATTGGGCCTAGCCTGAACAAGAAGAAGGGCCCTCCCTCCAGTCCATCTGCCTTGGTCCAGGCTTTAGAGGGAGAGAAGATCTGCTGGACATATTCCCCTTCCCCACCACCATTCCCTTCTCCTTTTGTGTCTTGTCTTTTTAGATTGTAAGCCTGAGGGCAGGGAACCATCTAATTAATCCATTTGTAAGCCGCTCTGATAGCCTTTTGGCTGAAGAGTGGGGTATAAATACTTAATAATAATAAGAAGCACCACCCCCTACAGTCGGACACGACTTGACAACCTTGTCAATGTGGAATACCTTTACCGTTTTACCTTTAATGGTAAATAAACAGGTAAAAACACAAGTTAACCTAACTTTAGTATTTAATGATACAGTAGACCCTCCACATTCGCTGGGGTTAGGAGTGCAAGACCCCTGTGAAAGTAGAAAAAATGCAAATTAAAAAACAGTGTTTGAGGGTTTTTTTAACCTGAAAGCACATCTCTCTAGGAATCTCTAGGTCCTCCTGCACAACTCTATGGACACCATCCGGCAGAAGCTGACCACAAAATTACTTGGGAGGACCTTTAAATGCCTAGAGAAGTGTTCTCTCTAGGAATCTCTAGGTCCACCAGCATAACTTCTGGTGGATGTTGACAATAAAGTCACACTGCAGGACCTAAATTCCTAGAGAAAACATGTTAATCAAATCCACGAATAATCAAAT
Organism: Phrynosoma platyrhinos; assembly: GCA_020142125.1. Lineage (NCBI taxonomy): Eukaryota > Metazoa > Chordata > Lepidosauria > Squamata > Phrynosomatidae > Phrynosoma > Phrynosoma platyrhinos. The sequence continues at coordinate 125,303,839 of CM034703.1, forward strand.
CTGCAAAAGCCAAGGCCACAAATGTGGACAGCCAACTGTATGTATTTGTTGTTCTTGTTGTGTACCTTCAAGTCATTTCTGACTTATGGCACCCCTAAGGTGAACCTATCTTGGGGTTTTCTTGGCAAGATTGGTTCAGAGGAAGTTAGACATATATCTTGACACTTCAGGATCATGTCTAGTTCCTTCATCACTGCCGTTACATCCTAGTCTTCATACGTTCCTGTACTCTGCCTTTAATCAGACTCTAAATATACTGGACATAGAGAGAGTGAAAATAGGAGGAAGGTATATCAACTACACTAATAGCAGAAAGCATCACAGACTTGGATCAACCACTAAAGAAGATCAAAGAAGAAAGTGCAAAGGCAGGCTTGCTATTGAATGTAAAGAAAACAAAAATAATGATCACAGAAGATCTAAACAATTTCGACCTAGACAATGAGGAATTTGAAATACAGTCGCCCCTCCACAGGGGATCTGTTCCAGACCACCACCACCCTGCAAACTGGGAAAATCGACAATATTGGAGCCCCACTGATTTCAATGGGGGTGCGCAGCATGATGCATACCATTTTGTCCCTCACAGCTTGCCGTCCATGAGGGAGCAAAGAACGCGAACGGCAATACCGCGAACGGTGAGGGGCAAGTGTAGTAAGAGAATTCCCATGCCTTGGATCAAATAATGATCGGGAAGGAGACTGCAGTCAAGAAATCAGAAGAGGACTAGGAATGGTAAGGATGGCTATGAAAGAACTAGAAAAGATCCTAAAGAGCAAAGATATACAACTAAGAATTAAACTGACTCGTCCAATCCATTGTATTCCTCATTATGACGTACGGACAGTGAGGAAAGTGGATAAAAAAAATCAATTTATTTGAGATGTAGTGTTGGACAAGAGTACTGAGGATACCATGGACAGCTAAAGAGACAAACAAATGGATCCTAGAACAGATCAAGCCTGAACTCTCTCTGGAAGCCAGGATGACAAAGTTGAGGCTGTCATACTTTGGCCAAAACAAGAAGAAAGGACAATAA
>CM034703.1:125318011-125328773 GCA_020142125.1 Phrynosoma platyrhinos
GCTTTTCAGATTAAAGTAAATGCACAATTGCTGTAATTTCGCAAATGCATTTCTTCTAAATTCCCGAAATTAAAAAGATCTCTGATAATACCAGTTTCTGACCAGTTTCTGTGCGACGTCGTGTGAAATCATGAAGTGCGAATTCGCTTTTTCTTTGGGATTTGTGTGGATTAACCAACAGATTTCCCCCGTGTGATAACGTTCTATGAAACCAGGTGTTTGAACATGTGTTGAGAGCATAATACCACAGGATGATGCTTGTATCTTTTCAATAGTTTATTTTATTGCTGTTCGTGTTTTGTGTTATGCAAATGATCTACAATTTTAACTAGATTTCTGTACTGCTTTTTTACTAATACAATTAAGGGAATTATAATTTAAAATAAGTGTTTACTAATGTCATGGACACAATATGGAGGGAGGAAAAATAAGCACAATTCATATACCAGAGTCACTTGAGGAGACAGTTCTAGCAGGCGAATCTTGGTCTTCATTAAATCAGCAGAGGAGACTTTGCTGTTTTTCTCATTCTATTTTAGTCAGCAGGAAGAATAGCTGTGGAGGCAGAAGGGAGAAGCCAACCCATAATTCTACTTTACCTTTTGGTCCAGGAGCAGACTCAAGGAGGCTTATGGGCAATATTTACGTGAACTTACAGTTGAGACATAATATTTACAACCCCATGCACTGAAATAACAACAAAAATGCTTTAAAAATAAAAACAGCACCAAAGACAAAGCAATAGACTGCTGATTAGCAAAAGAGAGACCAACTTGTGTTTGCACAGCTTCTGAAATGGACTTATTTTCATTCTGAGCCCTCTCACTCATTAGGTACTTTGTTGGTGTGTTAGACAAGAACTCTGGAGAAATGGAAGTCTACAACGCAGAGTTATTCAATATGCAGCCCTTGGTTTCAGGTGGGCTAATTGTATTTCTTCAGATTTACTGTGGCAGAATTTTTGGTTTGCAGTACTTTATTAAGAAGCAAGCTACATGGTCAGCATAGTCATATCTTGTATTTAGTGCTAGAGTTTACTCTTCTGACTTATATGGTTGAAATGTCATGCCTATGTACTCTTCCATATTGATAAAACCTCTCAGAAGATAAAATTCTGGCCTGTCAGGATGAAGGCTAATCTGGAATCTTTCTGGCTCGTAAACTAGCTTTCTAAATGCACATTGTTTTTAATATGGAGACATGTGATCTCTAAAGTGATCCATTGGACTGGAGCTTTGTTGTACCATTCAGTATTAAAGAGGAAATGCTATTACTGGCAACAGATAATCTAGACCATAGTGTATGGTTTGGTCCTTTAAGTAGTTATATTCTTCCCTTGGAGGATCAGTGAGGACCAACTTATATACTTAACCAGGGCATATGGCCCAATTCTACAACAATTACTTCTCCAAATGCAGATGAGAAATGGATTTATCGTAAGTGCATAAAGGGAACTGTGCATGCTAACTCCCTAACATGCTAACTTTCATTTGCAGGGATTTTTAAAAAACAACAAAACTATAGAACAATATTTTTAAATGTCATCACCAAATTTACCTTCAAAAATGGTAACAGTTTCAGGATATACTTATATGCCTTCTTTGAACATATTTTTGGACAGCTCTTGAAAATCTCTACATTACCAAGTGTAAGTGTTCACAGAAATCTCTCATCAGAAAAATAAAGAAAGCCTATGGTGAAGTCATCCAGATGAAAGAGCTGACATTTTCATTGCTTTCTCATTATTGAAACTCTCTTTCATTGGGATCATAGATAAGATTGTTTTGAGAAGCTGTCAATTCTGATTGTACTGATTCTGTTCTGTTCTTTTTTGAAATAGATGATGTACCAGATGATGATCTGTCAGAATATTTGGCTAAATCCTACAGAGAGAAGGTACAGCTTGTAAAGCAACCTTAAGGAGATTATTACAGTAGAATTACATTAGCTTTTACTGACATTTTAGATCTTCTTGCATTTTTAATATCAGATTTGTACTGTAAATGTAAATCTGTGTTTTATCCTGGTTCACATAGAGGGCAGCTGAGCTATTACTTTTCAACCATAAAGCGGAATCCCTCCCCTTCATTTTTCTGAACTAAAAAATCTGAACATGAGGTCCATCATTTTAAAATAATTTCAGCATTTCATAGACTTCGAGGGCTTTTGCTCAACAAAGTTAGAAAGTAGAACTAACTCACTAATAAAATCGTTGACTGGCATTCTCCTTACAGTAACATAATTTTAATCTTGGTTCTTAGCAATACGTTCCACCAGAAGCCAGCATCATGAATATTATATTCTCGTCAATTGTTGGTTCAACACCCTTTTTCCTTTTGACAAAATCTCTGTTGCATGTTTGGTTGATTGAACAATGTTTCCAATTTTTTAACTGCGTACAGATTGGTTGAATGTAAATAGATGATCCAGCTGGAACAAGGACTAGAATTGGTGCATTGCGTTTTGTTTCCCTAAATGATATTTAGCTACTAAGGTGGAATAATGTACTCCCTGAATGTCTTCAAAGGAGTTCAGCAGGTTTAGTGCCTTGTGTTCTTAGTAGCTACCTCAAAAAGTGAAGCATCCCAGCAAGAAATCACAGTGCAGTCTCTCGATGACTCCTTTAGCAATCTCTTGACACTCTTGCAGGTTGATCTCTGTATTGAAGCCTTTGGAACCAATAAGCAGAAAAAAGCTCTTAGCTCTCGGAGGATGAATGCAGTCAGCAAGGAGGTGCTGAATAAGGCAGTGATCAAAGCAGCAGAAGATGTTATAGAGACAAAGGGCACAGCTGGTAAGAAATGAGAACTATAGAGAGCAGATGCAGAAGAATGTACTTATCTAATAGGACCCGCAAGGCTTTCATATAACAGTGTTTTGCGCTTCACTTTCTAGGAAATAGCAAAGCAGGTTGCTAGTAACTTGATTTTTATTTATTTATTTATTTATTTATAGCCCACCCAATCACAAGGAATCTGGGCAGGTTACAGCAATAAAAGTGTATGAAATACAATAAAATTCAAAATTAGTCCCTTCCCAACCATACAAAAAGATTTTTAAAAAAGGAGATAATTGGTGGATAGAGTGACGTAGATCACCTTGTGCTGGAAGAGGAGTTAAGTTGGGAAGACCTGCCAGAAGAGATCCATCTTAAGAGCCTTTTTAAAGGCTATAAGAGTAGAGATGTAACGGATCTCCTCTGGCAGGTCATTCCACAACTTAGGAGCAGTGGAGAAGACCCTCTGGCTAACTGAATTTGAGTATATTAATAACTTGGAAATGTGAGTTGCCATTGGGTCTCCTGGCATGTCCAGAACCATAAAAACTATAAAAATGCAAAATATTGATCACCAACTTTATATGCACCAACTTTCTTAGTGATATGAACCTAACTTTACCTTTGGCCTCCTTATGTTTTCCTCACATGCAACCCCTTGATTGTTTCCTTTCTTTTTCTTTTTCTGTAACCTTGTTCTTTTGAAAGTTTTGTAAGAGATGCTTGAAGACTTAACAATTCTGATAACTACTTTTTTAAAATCACAGTGTAACAAATGTTATTTTCTTTACTGTTTGTGCATTCTGCATCCCAAGCTGGTTCAGTAGCCACCTGATGGGATGGAGAATCAGATCCCTTGTTCTGTAACACACACACACACACACACCCTGGGGGAAGTACAAAGCCCACTTTGCTGGCATTTGAGAGCCCACAGAGTCCTGACCTTTGGTGTCAACCAGTTCATGAGGCACTGCCTGAATGCTCTTTATTCCCTATTTGCTTTCCCAGTCTGGAGAAGGTGAATGGAGAGTGAAGCCAGGCTCATAACTGATACTTCCAAGAGCTATCGGAGCCCTGATTCCTAAATGCACTTTGCTCCATGGTTTGCTTCCCTTGTGGTGCCCTGTTTCCTCTGGCCCTGTTTTCCTTCAGCCCTATCTCCCTTTAGAGAGGGCAGGACTTCAGTGAGAGGAGAGGCAACCAGGGAACTTTAGTGGTTCAGATCAGGCCCATGGGCTGGGGGTTTCCCTCTCCTGTCTCCTTCCCCCACAACACTTTAAAAATACATGTAAAGGTGAGCCTCCCCCCTCCCACCAACTTGTCTCTTAAAATTCTGCTTTTGTAACCCCCCCCAAAAAATCCCCAGACTGTTCAAGTGTAGATAAACAGCACATTTTTTCTACATTCTACCACTTGTAGACTGATGGGGACTTTATATGCTTATATCTTTCTGCTTGAATCTTTCGCATGGCACATGAAACCTGTGACCCTCCAGATGTGGTTGGACCACAACTCCCATTAGTCTTAAAGAGCAAAGAGATTAATGGAAGATGATGGGAATTGTAACTCTCCAGATGTTGTTGGGATTCAAGTGGTATACCTTCTGATACAGTGATAGCAGGAAAGAATGCCCCATGGAGCTGGGATGTTCTTTTGGGATAATGTGCTGATGGACCAGAGTGGTTGCTGACACACTGAAGTTTAGTATTGTCACTCTCTTCCCAGGGAGATACATATGACATTTTCTCTTGGTTAGTTTTTAAGAGAACCCTAAATACTTTTGTATTCCAGTCAGCTCTTGTATAAATTTGGGCTCCTTTTTGTTCTGCTTTAATAAGTATTTGTTATTGTAAGAGGCCATATAAGGGAAGACACATGGTAGACAGGGTGGAGTCTTAAATCTATCAAATAAATGTAAGATAACTAATTGCATTGGCTCCCTACTGCTCACAGTAATATTCCATTTGTTTTCCAAGCTTTGGTCAGCGATGCAGCAGACGATAAGAAGTCAAATATTTCCATGGTCCTTCCTCCGTGCCATGAAGATGCAGAGAAACCAGAAGATGTCTACAAGTTTGAGGACAGTATCTTTTATAGACAGAATAAATGTTACTTTATTTCAGTATGCCCATTAACATCAAAGAAAAGGAATAGGCTTCATTGTTAAAGAACTGATGAAGAAAAAGGAGAGAGTTGATGATGAACATAGGTTCATGGTCTGTTGAGCTGTAAGCTGGAACTCTTTGAGGTGGAGGGGGGGAGACTGGTGTGTGATGTGTGGGAGGGTGCTGAAGTGAAATTTTGGCATGGAAAGGACATTGCAGCATATCAAATGTGTGTAGGCTAGAGAGGAGGGCAATTCTAAAGTTGAAAATTGGCTTGAGCCCCCGGTGGGGAAAAAAAGTTCAATTTTTCCCTACATAATGCTTTCCTTGGAAAATGCTGTGTAGAGTTAAAGGGTTGCAGATCCTCTCAGTTTCCACAAAATGATCTGCCAGAGAGACATCTGCCTTGGTTTCGCAGTATACCATGATGATGGTTATTGGCAGTAGCTGCATATATGAAACAGATCTCTTCCTTCCTGAATGTGTGTTATCTTTCAGAAGCATGCAGTAACATCTTCCAAGATTACCCAGCCATTACACAAACTGATATTCTGCCTCCTGGTCATCTGTCTTAATGACATGCCTTAGCTGAAAACAGGTATTTCAGGAAAAAAGGCTAGATTTTAGTTAAAATAAGTGGTGAACATTGGCTCCAAACCTATGTATATATTGGAGTTCACCCATGGGAGTGCTATAATCTGCATTGCTCTGACCAAGGAACAGAAGGACTAGGAAAACATTATTCATTTGTACATTTGCTTCTGTCCCTTGGAGCTTAGATATGTAGAGCTTGCTAAAGATGTTTTTCTGCCTGAATAGAGAAAATATTATCCTATTAATTAATGAGGGACATGGGCCACCAGAATGTTCTATGCAGACCCAATTGAAGTGAAAGGGATTGTGTGTTCCTGAAAGGTGTAAGCCCTGGCTTTTCTGCCAAGCTGTTGCATCTAATGGTGCCTGATCTGGCCTGCCTTTGACAGGTTACCCAGCCTGTGAAGGTAAGGGGAAAAACCGTTGTCAACCAGGTGGTTCCAAAGGAAATCTTTAGAAGCTGACAGTGTTATTATTCCGAATGTACCTTCAGTTATTTCACCTGCTGAATACGAAGCACTCCAGGCTCCAGCTGCAGCATTCATGAAAATCACCGCAGAAGACATCCTTAAAATGACAGAAGAGAAAAGGTAAGAGTGCTCTTAATGTGTTATAAAGAATCAGCAGTGTCTTATGTGACATTGTTTAAAGTAAAAGTGTAAACTGTCTGTGATGATTCTTGCTAGCAAAATAAGAACTGATTTGCATGTGTTATGTCCCTTGATGACTCCACCCATCAGCCAGTGTTTTACATATGTGAACAAGTCATCAGAGATCTTAACACTATAGACAAGGGACAGGAACATATGATGTTTCAGATGCTGGATGGGAACTCTCATTAGCTTTTAGTATAATCATTAATGAAAAGTGATGGAAATTGCACTCTGGCATCTGGAGGGCCAGACATTCTCCAAACCTATTGTAGGCATAATTTTGGTTTCCAGTGCTATCTCAAATACAGTGCTTTTAACAATGCATTGCTTTGCACATTAACTTGTGAATAATCAAGTGAGTGCATGTACACATATGAACAATCTTTGCATCCTTGTTTCCTGAAGTTAATGCGGTAATGTTTTGAGGTTATGCTCTCCCTGCTTCCTCTTAGTGCTTATTTTTTGGAATGTATAATACTGTTTAGTTTAAAGGCCCTTGAAAAAATATCTGAATGCTAAAATGTATTGGACTTAATAAGGTGTTACAAGTATTTTCCTCTTTTAGATTTATTTTATTTTGTCTATTTGTGCCTTCCTTTTGAGAAAATGGCAGCAGTCATGGCAAAATATGCAAGACTAGTGAAGGATAAAGTGCTAGTACTCTACATGTGAGGAATTGTGAATGGTCTGGTAGGCAGAAAGCTGCAGACTGGTGGGGAAACTGACACAAATAAGGAAAGAAAGACATAAGTCCAGAGATACCTAAGATGAGCTTAAATGGGTAACATATGGCTCTTCAGATGTAAGACTATAACTCCCATCACCCCCACCATATTTTATGAGGGTTAGAGCTTATGGCAATTGTAGTCCAACAAAATCTGTGGGACCATAATTTGCCCATCCGTGATCTAGCAGCTTAAATCTGTGTTCCTTGGTCATGATTTAGAGAGGGCCAGAGCATAAATAGGTATTACCCATATAGGCAATATAGTGTTTTACACTGGCATAGAAATCCACTTTTTTTCAAAAACATAAAAGAATTCTGTTAATTTACAGCCCTTGAAAAAACAGCACTTGCTTTCTTTTGTCAGAGTGCTTTTAGGCCTAATGACCATCTTGTCTGTCTTGCTTAGCCGCTGCTTCTTTGTCCTGAATGAACTTAAATCCATGCCTGTGGATGAGAAGAGTCGTGACCATAAAGCCCGATGTCTCTGGTTCCTAGATACTCTTGTAAAGCTGAATTCACAACAACGTGTGGTGAAAAAGAAAAGTAAGGGTTTATTTTTCTCCTTGCTCACCTTAAATCCAGGATTGTAAAAATGTTCACATGAAAGACAAATTCAAATAGTCTATAATCAGCTTAATATATTTGTTTTTGATACGTTGAGGCACTTACCTCACTTCAGTGACTACAGGAAATATATTCCTGTCTGTCTCTCAAACTGTCCATGCTTTCCATTGTTTTTAATTTTCACTGAGTGGCAATAGGCAAAATTCTAAAATTCTAGTTTATCCTTTTGCCTTGTGCACATGCTTTACAATATCTGATCAGTAAATGCCATCACTAGTGTTCTGTTAATCTTGTGGACATAATTTACTTAATGTGTGACAGTGATGGGAAACGTGACCTGGACTTAGTGGACTACTAGCTTCCTTCACCCCTTGCCAACATATGCAGTGGTCAAGGCTGATGGGAGTTGCAATCCAGCTATAGGTAGATGGTCCTACATTCCCCACTTCCAATGAATATGTAATAAATTACCAGATATATTGTAAAATGGTAATTCAAGACACTCTCCTACAGGAGATTCTGTGAATGGGTGATCTATGAGCATGGCTTGGAGCATGTAATCTACACGCAGATGCAGGGAGCCTTCTTTTCCTCTTCCAGTCCCCCCACCCTGACACACATACACAGGGGATGTGGGTCTAAGCGAGGACTAAGCTCCTTTGCAATTACATCTTACAGTGTATTTGCAACTTTTCAACCTAAATGTGATGTCCATTCAAGAAATCTTTTCTGTGATGCAGACCTTGTAAACAGTGTCAAAGCATTTAGGGAATACAAATTAGCTTATCTCAATGAAACTAAATTAGCTAAAATGAAAATTCTCTGACTCACTTGGTGGGGGATTAAGCTTTAGATACTAAAAAAAGATTTTTTTTTATTCTAGGCCCAGTACATTTTCAGACAGTTGTCCTTATTATGTAAAAATACTGTATACAAACAATTGGATTAAAATGTCAGCATCAAGAGTTAAAATAGATTTACATTATAAAACATTACAAATGGTAAGAATAGTTGGGATTGTATGTTACAAAAACAAACAAATATTAAACTCTTAGTAGTATACAAGTTCTTTGCATGTACACAAATAAAATAGCTTACCTTCAAATATAACAAGGCAGGAAAACACTTCCTAACAAGACTCTCATAGTAGAAGCAAACACTTGGCAGAGGCCTTTCTAATCTAGTGATTGGATGAATGAAAAAAACTAAGGTCAAGCTTCTGGAAAGCAGTTTTAACCCTTCATTAATTAAAAGAAAGTTAATATCCACTAGAGTAGAACTGTAAATACGAAAAAGATCAAGTAGTGAGAAAGCAAATACTAGTATAGATAAACCCTGATCCACAGATTAAAATAAAAATAAATATTCAGGTCAAGAAAGATGCTAGAATAATGAAAGCCATTCAGGCAAAACCAAAAAGGGGAAAGGACTTAGAAAGCCTAAAAGGGGTAATATTCACCTCTTCATTAAGACTTGCTGGAGCTAAGCTATATAACAATACGTATAGGTTGCAATCCAATGAAACCCCTATTGTGACCAACAGCTGTACATTCTATTGCTATAACCTATCTAGAACCCAAAAGAAAATCTCTCAACTGCATGGTAATGTTTTAGAAAACATTTCACTAGGCAGTGATGGCGAACTTTAGAGACTGAGTGCCCAAACTCAGTGGCATTCCCACACTGGGTGTCACCAGGTGCTGGGGGAGGGGAGACTTTCATGGGTGGGACTTCTGGGGGCAGGACCTCTGGGGGGAACCCAAGGCAAAGTCTCTTAGCCTCAGGCTAGCAATAGCAAACCCCCCTCTGATGAAACTTGCCAAGAAAACGCCATGATACTTTCACCTTAGGGTCACATAAGTCAAAAACGACTTGAAGGCACCACACACACACACACACACGCGTCATGCTCTCTCAGCCTCAGAGGATGGCAGTGGAAATCCCTCTCTGATGAAGCTTGCCCCATTAGGGTCTCTAGGAAACAGCGTTCGGAAGGGAGGGAGGGTGCTCTGGGCTGATAAGTTGGAAACAACTTGGAGGCACACAACAACAACAACAACAAGCATAACAAAGCACAGAAGGCACAGCACACGAACAAGAGCAAAGAGAGCCAGTGGTTTGAGTGTGCAACTCTGGAGACCAGGGCTCGAATCCCAGCTCAGCCATGAAAGCCACTGGGAGACCCTGGGCATGTCACACACTCTCAGCCTCAGAGGAAATCTCTTCTGAAGAAATCTTGCCAAGAAAACCCCATGGATGGCCTCATTACACCTCACAAAACTACAGTTCCCAGAATCCCATAGCAAGGTGAGGGGCTTCTGCCCGGCAGGAGCAAGACTTCTGCCCAGAAGTCCTGTCATGGCCTCTCCTTGTTCAGTTCTCCCAAGGCAAACTGAGCCATGGCAAGGAGTCGAGCAAGCACACATGCCCTGCCCCTACTTGCTGTGGGCACCGCATGCCCTCAGATATGGCTTTGCATGCCAGAGAGGGCACACATGTCACAGATTTGCCAATACGGCACTAGGGGAATCCCTGATCTGCAGTTGCAGATGCTACCTATATTTTCTCCTGTTTGGTTTTCAGGGTGTTGTGTCTTTTAAAAAAGATGTTCTTATATTTATTAGTATTGGGAGTATTTATATCCTGCTTTTGGGGGGCCTTAAAGCCTGACTTGTACAGTTCTTACCACATGGGCATTTGCTGGCTTACTCCATGTTAGTAGAATGATATGCTGTCATTAAAAAGATTGTAGAAAGACACCCTCTTTAGCTTTACAACAGATGTTAATCTATTGTGTTAATCTGCGATGCCAGATATGGTGAAAAAATTGCATAGATCTGAATAAACCACACAGTCCCTGATGTCAGCCATTCATTTGAGATAGGGAGTCTGGTAAAGAAGCTGATATTTTAAAAAGATGCAATGGTTGATTAAAAACAGACAGAATTAGGCAAATGGAGAATTCCACAGCTTTTCTCCATGTGAGCACAACTCATCTCAGCCATTATGGTTTGAGAAAAGGCAGAGGGTACACTTCATTATCTGAAGAATCAGTTATATATCTTCTATAACCTTAGATACCTATATTTTATATTCTACCTCAGATTCAGTAAGGAGTTACTCCTGCTCCTTGGTGTTCTATTGTACCGGACAACAATTCAGGGTTAAAACTTACTTCATTTTGCTATTTCTTGAAACTATATTTCAATTCAATTTATTCGATCCTTGACCAGTATAAAGAAAATATAAAATATACATATATACATATATATTTAGAAAAAAACAAAACCCTTCCATATATATAAATACAACAGAGCAATATAGAAACTAAAAATAAACTATA
>CM034703.1:125373473-125386597 GCA_020142125.1 Phrynosoma platyrhinos
GAGGAAAGAAAGAAAAAAGTAAGAAAGAATGGATTTTTTTAGGATCGCAGTCACTGAGGTTCCCACGATTGCTCTCTAGGAGACCCTGCAAAAGGGAAAATGGAAAGTGAAGCTGATTTGGAGGCAGGGTGACCAGAGGTCCTCCTTTTCCAGGACATGTCCTCCATCTCAACCTTCTTTGCAGGAAGAATGTCAAAATCTCCATTTTGGGCATGTCTAGGAAGCATGGGTTTACATTTATATGAGTGTTTTTAGTTGGTGTGTGTGTAAATGTCTTCCCTTTTTTTCTTGAGTGTCCTACATTTTGCAATGCCTTGTCCTCCTTTGCGGTGATGACATCTGGTCACCCTGGCTTGGAGGGGAAGGAGTTTGGAGATCTTTTGGGGAAGGGATGGGTGGGTGTCTTCTGACTTAGCCCTACAAGGAAGGCAGTCTTGGATTTCAGCAGGGTTTTGTTTCCAAGGGGAACTTGCCATCATTTACCGTAGTTAGTGCAATCGTTTATTACTTGCCATTCATCCATCCATCCATCCATCCAATGCAATTATGGACCAGCCCAGAGGTCGCCATCAGAGCAGGGCACCCTGATAAGCTGCATGAATGGGAAAGAAGCCCTCCCATCGGACTGCTGCATGGAAAACTCTTAAGTCTCTTTGACTCCTTTGATGTTGTTCATAGAATCACAGAGTTGGAAGAGACTCCAAAGGCCATCCAGGCCAACCTCATTCTGCCATGCAGGAAGACACAATCAAAGCACCCCAGACAGATGGCCATCCAATCTCTGTTTAATAACCTCCAAAGAAGGAGACTCTACCACTCTCCAAGAGAGAATCTTCCACTGTCAAACAGTTCTTGACATCAGTAAATTCTTCCTAACAATCAGGTGGAATCTCTTTTCTTGTAGTTTGCATTCATTCCTCTGTTTCCTATTCTCTGGAGCAGCAGAAAACAAGCTTGCTCCATCCTCAATATGACACCCCTTCAAATACTTAAACACAGCTATCATATCACCTCTCAGCCTTCTCTTATCCATGCTAAACAGACCCAGATCCCTCAGTCTCTCCTCATAAGGCATGGTTTCCAGACCTTTCATCATTTTGGTTGTCCTTCTCTGGACACACTCCAGCTTCTCAACTTCCTTTTTGAATTGTGGTGCCCAGAACTGGACACTACTATTCCAGGTGAGGCCTGACCAAAGCAGAATAGAGTGGCACTATTACTTCCCTTGATCTAGAAACTATACTTTATTGAGGCAGCCTAAAATTGCATTGGCCTTTTTAGCTGTGGCATCCCACTGTTGACCCATGTTCAACTTGTGGTCTACTAGGACTCCTAGATCCCTTTCACATGTACTCTTGTCAAGCCAGGTATTCCCCATTCTATATCTATGCATTTCATTTTTTCTGCCTTACATTTCTCCTTGTTGAAATTCATTGTGTTAGTTTTGGCCCAGTTTTCTAATCTATTAAGGTCAATTTGAATTATGATCCTGTCCTCTGGAGAGTTAGCTACTCCTCAGGTTGTATTTCCCCTACTGATTCATCTGCTCCATTTTCCTCAGGTTGAGCACCCTTTTCCTTTTCTGAGAAGACTGAGACAAAGAAGGTGTTGAGTAGTTCTGCCTTTTCTTTGTCCCTTGTTAGGATTTCTCCATCTTCTCCAATGTAGTCGCCCTACCATTTCCTTCTTCTTTCTTTTACTATGGACATATTCAAAAAAGCCCTTGTTGTTGTTCTTAATCTCTCTAACAAGCTTGAACTCATTCTGCGCTTTTGCTTTTCTGACTTTACCCCTATAATGTGATTCCCCCGCCCCCTTTTCCATTTCTTATACATGTCCAATTTAAAACAGCTCAGATACAAGTTCTTTAGTCATCCATCCTGGTTTCTTGAGACACCTCCCATTTTTCCTCCTCATTGGAACAGTTTGAAATTCTGCCTTCAGTATCCCTTTTGAGAAGCTCCCATCCATCCTGAACTTCCTTCTTTTTTATTATTCCTGACCACAGGATCACCCCCAGTATTTTCCTAGGTTTACTGAAATCATCTTTCCTAAAGTCTAGAATGCATGTCTGACTATGCCTGGCTTCTCCTTGTCACTGTATGAGAAGAAATATCAACAATCTGAGATATGCTGAGGACACCATAATACTAGCAGAAAACCTCACAGACCTGGAACAACTACTAGGGAAGACCAAAGAAGAAAGTGCAAAGGCAGTCCTAATGTTGAACATACAGATAACAAATATAATGACCACAGAGAACTTACACACATTCAAATTAGGCAATGAGGAAATAGAAATAGTAAAAGAGTTCTCATATCTGGGATCAAACATTGATCAGAATGGGGACTGCAGCCAGGAAATCAGGAGAAAATTAAGAATAGGGAGGGTGGCTATGAAAGAACTAGGAAAGATCCTAAAATGCAAAGATATACAACTCAGCACAAAAGTTAGAATCATACAAGCCATCGTATTCTCTATTACTATGTATGGATGTGAGAGCTGGACAGTTGAAAAAGATGACAGGAAGAAAATCAGTGCATTTGAGAGAATGTGTTTCTGGAGAAGGGTGCTGAGGATCTCATGGACAGCCAAAAGAACAAACAAATGGGCCCTAGAGCAGAGAGAGAGCCAAGGCAGGCCGGGAGCCTCACCAGAGTCCTTGCAGCACGGCTTCGCCTTCCCTTATTCAGAAAGACAATGCCCCTATGAGTCTGGTCATATAGATACAATAACACATGTACTATTCCAATGTCTGTATATAGAGACACCTGCATTAGCCTCATTTCACCCTTGTTGTATAAATATCCAGGATGCACAGGACAATTTTATACTTTCCTGTTGCTTTCCGACATTAATCCAGATACATCATATAATGTTACTAGGTTCTGCGCAGCAGCAATTAAAACAATGACTGGAGTTACAGAACATACTTAATGAATAATATTTCTCTGTAACCCATCTGGGTAGGGTGCTCCACATCCTATTTTTTATGTTTTTAATGTTTTAAATACTTTTCTAAATCTATTTTATGTTTTGAATAGATGTATATTTTATTTTCATGTTTTTAATTAAATGTAACCCACTCTCTTGTGCTGATCTATGACTATGATAAAGATTTATTCTATTCTATTCTATTCTTTCTTTCTATCCTATTCAACTTGTGCCTAAGGGGGACACTAAAACTATCTAGCTTAGCCTTGTCTGCTCAGCCTAGTAAAGGATCTGCCCCAGCCTATTTATATATATATATTTATTAAAACTATACTTTTCCTTTTCACTCCACACAGCATCCCTCCTGAAGTGGTTTACAATCTTTTCTTTTCTTTTTTTTAAATGCAACATACTCAGTTTAGATGGTACCTAACACTAGACAAACTGTGTAAAATGTACTAAAGATATATGTTGGAAATGTTTAAAAGAAAAAGGTACCTTATACCATATGGGGTGGTCATGCATAAAAGCCAGAAAGGTTTGGTCCCAAATACATAAAATTATTACAGAAATATTGCAAATTAAAACAATTATAAAACCTAAGGTAATTTTATTAGGTTTGTTGGGAAAAAAATATGGAAGAGTATTATTTATGTGATAACCCCTGCTAGAGTAATTTATGCAAAAAGTTGGAAAGAAGAGAACATACCTGAGATGTCTGGGTGGTTATGGAAATTACATGAGTATATGGAAAATGATAAATTAATACGACTGCTTAGAAATAAACCCATAGAAAAGTTTGAGAAGGACTGGGAAGAACTGACAAATTATTTAAAGTCATTTTAGTTGAAGATCTATAAGACTGATAAGAGGCAAATATGTACATATCTATGGAGTATAGAAAGATATGTAATTATAGAAGGAATATGTAATTATTTGTAATTATGATAATACATAATTATAAGCTCACTCCTTAAAATGTCAAATATATAAAATAGACATACAAGTTATGATAAAGTAGAGGGACTTAATGGTATTTTTATTTATTTTTTAAGATTGAAATAAAAAGGAAAAAATATGTCACGATATAGACCCTACTGAGGTGATAGGAAGTACTGTTTGTTTTTAATGTGTTTAATGATTAGATTAGTAATTGTTTGTTTAGCTTTAGTACTAATTTGTATCATGCTGTTTGTTTTCATCTGTGGTTAGAAGTAACTGTGAGTGATGTATAAGATGGGTGCTAATAAACATATATATTTTAAAATGTAACATATTATGTTGTTATGTGGCTCCAAGTCAGCTCTGATTTATGATAATGCTATCATAGCATTTTCTTGGCAAGACTGAATCAAAGGGTGTTTGCCATTGCTTTCTTCTGAGGCTGAGTGTATGGGACTCGTCTAAGCTCACTCAGTGGGTTTCCATAGCCAAATGAGGAGTCAGACTCTAACCACTACACAACTTTGTAGCTGTCAAAAATCCTTTAAAATGGGGCTATCTGGGATGCTCACAACTTGACAGCTGCAATCAATAAGGCCCATGAGTCAGCCAGACAGACAGACCACTGATGCCTTTGATGGAAAATGCAGTAATATTTTGCCAAAAGCCTTTCATTGGTGAATTTGAGGAGAGGACGGGGAATTTTCTGTATGCAAAATGTTTTCTCTACCCTTCTCCCATACCTAAAGTTCAAAATGGAAAAATCCATTTTGCAGTGGTTTCCAACCTCTTCTATGCTCCACATCCCTGGGAAATGTTTGGTTAATGTTCGCACCTCCTACAAAACTGATATCACATCTGAAGATGAAGAAATCAAATTTCAAAATTTTAAATTGCAATTTGAACCACATACAAAACTGTGGGTGAACAAACTGAACTTTTTTAAAAAAGCTTTTAACTCAGTGCATGAAATACCAGTCTGAGCAATTAGATACTAATTCATTCAGAAAAAAAATGTGAACTCTCTCATTCTGATTAAATAAACAATGAGACTAGGTATCCTTGGTATCCACTGGGGTTTGGTTCCAGGACCCCCCATGAATACCAAAATCCATGGATGCTCAAATCCCATTAAATACAATGGCATTGTGAAATGGTGTCCTTTATATAAAATGGCAAAATCAGAGTTTGCTTTTGGGAATTTATACATTTTTAAAAATCTTTTCAAGCCATGAATGCTTGAATCCATGGATAAAAAGTCCATGGGATATGGAGGACTGATGGTACTAGCTATGCAATCAACCACCTACTACAACTTCTCAAGGCACACAAGGGGCTGACTGAATGATGACTTGTTGTGACTCAACATTCAAGGATGCAAACCACTCTTTGCTGCACCTCCCGAAATTTCATTGCTGAAACCCAAGCTGAGAAATCCTGGTTTGTGGCAAAGTTTAAAGATATAGCCATGTTAGGAGCTTATTGCACCGCTTTAAAAAGTGTCTTACCTCTCCCAAACTGAATTCTAATTCAGGCTGCATCAGGGTACTATCACATGGATTTTGCCGCCAAATCCGCTGGCAGATTATAGCCTGGATGCAGCCCGGGTCCCAGGAGTGCTTTGTCAGCCATTTTTGAAAGTCAGAAAACTCCCGACTTTGAAAAGAGGCTTGCTGAGCACTCCTGGGACCTGGGCTGCATCCGGCCTGTAATCTGCTGGTGGATTTGGCAGCAAAATCCATGCAATTGTACCTGGATGCAGCCTGAATTAGAATTCAATTCGGGAGATGTAAGAAGCTTTTTTAGTGGTGCAATAAGCTCCTTAGTCTGTAGTATCAGTATGTAGAGAGATCTTGTAGCACCTTCGTAGTCTGAAGTCTACTTCCTCAGATGCATTAGGTGGAGTAGAAGCCAGGGACAGATCTATATATGCCCTTGGTGTGTGAGAAAGTCAATTCAAATTCAAAATCCTTTGTATGGCAACAAAGTGGCAAGTCCACTTCATCTGAGAAATGCATCTGAGGAAGTAGACTTTAGTCTAGAAAAGCTCATGCTGCCAACTTCTTTCTTTTTTAGTCTCAAAGATGCTACAAGATCTCTCTACATCTTTATGGCAACAAGATAATGCAGGACCATCAACCCTAAATGCTGATGCTCTGAAGTGGTGTGGCAGTGGGGAATCATACCCACCAGATGGCAGTAGAATATTGTCCCATTTATTTGTTCCATTTTTGTTCCATCACTGATAACCTGAGATTTTGTAACTCAGTTAGGACTCTGGAGACTAAAGTTCAAGTACCTGCTTAGCTATAGAAACCCACTGACTGACCTTGGACAATTCACACTCTCTCAGCCTCAGAAGAAGACATCCAGGGTAGCCATGCTGGCTATATAGCAAATCCAATAACATCCCAAAACAAACAAACAAACAGACAAACAAACAGACAAACAAACAAACAACCCACTAAACTAATTCAGAGTGTCCTCTGCCTAACAAAGGGGCCTGTGGCCTCACAAAGTATAGAGACAGACTGGGTTGCAAAAGAAGTATCTCTTTGTGTTGCAAATGGATGTTAAATTTCATGGAGTTTGAGAATCTCCCACTTGCCACAGGGTCAGAAGGAGGTGGTGCCAGTCTGCAAGAAATACCCCCATTCCATCTGAACTGAGAACAGAAAAAGCAAAATGCAGACCTAGGACTAACATCTTCAATGTTTTTCTTCTGTATGGTTTTTAATATCTTTGCCTGATGGAGAAGCCACTGGAGCTTCAGAAGCTTGCAACATGTATATTGTGCATTTTGGTTGTTCCAATAAAGGTATCACTGTTTGGTGGATTTTTGATGTCCTCAGAAGAAGGCAAGGGCAAACCTCCTCTAAGCATATCTTGCCAAGAAAATCCCATTATACCTTAGGGTTCCCATAACTCTGGAATGGCCTGAAGACACACAACAATAATTCGTGTTTGGTTTTTTTCCTAAGAGTATGCCTCCCTGAATACAGTTAGACTTGCTTCTGAGCACACATGTATGCATTCTGCACTGCTCAGAAACGATGAAGAAAAATATAGAAAACTTATAAATTAGGAAACTGCTCAGTCCAGTTTTTATGACCCTTGTGTTAGGCATAGGAAGAACTGGGATTTTAATATTTGTCTATGAGAAGAAGATTAAGAATGGGGATGGTGGCTATGAAAGAACTAGGAAATATTCTAAAATGCAAAGATATACAACTCAGCAAAAGTTAGAATCATACAAGCCATTGTATTCCCTATTACCATGTATGAATGTGAGAGCTGGACAGTTAAGAAAGATGATAAGAAGAAAATCAACACATTTGAGATAACGTGATGCTGGCGAAGAGTGCTGAAGATCCCATGGACAGCCAAAAGGACAAACAAATGGGTCTTAGAGCAGATCAAGCCAGAAACCTCCCTAGAAGCCAAGATGACCAAACTGAGACTGTCGTACTTCAGACACATCATGAGAAGAGAGGACTCTGGAAAAAACAATAATGCTGGGGAAGGTGGAGGAAAGTAGGAAGATAGAAAAGCCACATGCCAGATGGATGGACTCTATTAAGGAGGTCATGGGTATTAAGGGGTTGCAGGAATTAAGCAGAGCAGTGGGGGACAGGGGGTCTTGGAGATGTCTCATCCATAGGGTCACCATGAGTCGAGATCGACTTGAGGGAAGTTAACAAGTGACATTCATGCTGTGTTCCATAAGGTGATGTGGGTTCAAAAAAGTTGATTGAAATGTCTTCAATACAAGGACAGTGCAAAAAGCAGATAGGAAAAAGATCACCTCATTTGAGATATGGTGCTGGGGAAAAGTACTGAGAATACTATGGATAGACAAGAAGACAAACAAATGGATCCAAGAACAGATCAAGACTGAACTTTCTCTGGAAACCAAGGTGATTAAATTGAGATTGTCACACTTTGTCCACATCATGAGGAAAAATGAATTATTAGAAAAGACAATGACACTAGGAAAGGTGGATGGCAGTAGAAGGAGAGGAAGATTACATCTCAGATGTTTAGACTATATCAGGGAGGACACAGGCCTGGGCCTGTAGGACCTCAGCAGAGAGGTTGAGGACATGGGGTCTTGGAGATGTTTCATCCACAGGTTCGCCATGAGTCAAAGTCAGCTTGGAAGCAGTTAACAACAACAAAATATAGTATTAAGTGTGTATAAACTATCTGAGAGCAGGCCAGCATAGTGTAGTTGTTTGAGCATTGGACTAGGATGCTGGGAGACCTGGGTTCTAATCCTGGCTCAGCAATGGAAACCCACTGGGTGACTTTGGACAAATCACACTCTGCCTCAGAAGATGGCAATGCCAACGCCACTCAGAATAAATTTGCCAAGAAAAGCCTATGATAGGTTTGCCTTAGGGTCACCATAAGTTCAGAAATAACTTGAAGGCACACAACAACAACAACAACAACAACAACAATGTACCTGAAATAATCCTCAATTCTGTATTAGGGTAAAACTTTTTATTAGGTCACCCGTAATGCCACAAAACTGCATGTAAGGGTTCAAGCTGTCCAGAACTCTTCAAGCTAGATAGTTAATAAAGTGAGGAAGTTGTCTAGTCTTGAAGTCTGAATATAGTCTCATTTTTAAGATGACGCGTTGGAAGGTAATGTTGTTGTTGTTGTTGTTGTGTGCCTTCAAGTTGTTTCTGACTTTGGTGACCCTAAAGCAGGGGTAGGCAACCTTTTTGAGCCAGGGGCTGGGTTGCTGTCCCTCAGACAATTGGGGGTCCCGAAGCACCATAAATAAATAAATAAATAAATAAATTTTAAAAAATTAAAAAATATGCATGCACACTCTCTCAGCCCCAGAAAAGCCATGGCAAAACCCCTGTGGAGATTTTGCCAAGAAAACCCCAAGAACAAGTAATAACAACAATAATCAATATCATTATGCCGGGCGGCGGCGGCAGGACCAGTCTGGGGCAGGTCCAAAGGCCTTGTGGGGGGCACATCTGGCCCCTGGGCCTTAGATTGCCTACCCCTGCCCTAAAGCAACCCTATCCTGGGGTTTACTTGGCCAGATTTCTTCACTGGAGGTTTGCCATTGCCTTCCCCTGAGGCTGAGAGTGTGTAACCTGCCCAAGGTCACCAGTAGGTTTCCATGGCAGAGCTGGGAATCGAACCCTGGCTTCCAGAGTCGCAATCAAACCACTATGCCATGCTGGCTCTTTACAGACATTCAAATCAGCCAAAGTACTGCAGTGACTTTGGATGGAAGGAAGCCTGTGCCAAGAGTTGTTGGGAAGAAGAAACAAGCAGAGGTAGACCCCCCCATTTTTGAACATATAAAATCCAGGTGTTGCCCAGGTTTCTTTCCACCCTAAGGCAAAATACACAAGTTCTTTTGAGCAGTGAAACTCTTTCTCTTGAGCAGGACTTTGTGTATTACTGAAGCATTTTGCACTTGGAAGTACAATCTGGTTTAGCCAGTTTAACAAGCTTTGCAGCAAAGAAACTTGTTGCTATCACCTTCAATGGAAGGCAATAAAAGAAAAGATGCAAAGTAGCTAACCAGTCTTCAGATTCTTATGTTTGTTGTGGCATTTTCTAATAGATGTGTTGCAATTGCTTGGTGCAGGTTTTATTTTGTTAGTTGATCTGCATGTGATCATGGCAAGAGGGGATATACATATAATATAATAAACACCTTTAAAGAGATATCAGAATTGGGGGTGAGTGCAGGAATAATAGTAGCTCAGTGCATATGAGAGAAAACAATCCACCATGTTTGTCAATATCAACCTTCCCCAGGGTGTGATTTTGACTACAAATCCCATCAGCTGCAACCAACATTGTCAGTCATTGGGAATTATGAAAACTGAAGTCTAAAAAAATCTGGAAGGGCAATCTATCCCAAAAAAATCTACTGAGACAGTGATTTGGTTTTAGAACAAAGGAATATTTATAATGAAGTGTGCAGAAAAAATTAGTTACATTTTAAAAAATCTTTTCAAGATACCTCCTCCCCATCATAATTTTGCAGAGACAACCCTCAGACACAGTGACCATAATGTCTCCTATTATGGCATTAAATGTCAGAAAACAGCCACTCATTTCCTTTTGTTATCTGAGATAAATTTTCATTCCTAGTCCAGATGCTGCAGGAAGTAATTAATTCACTCTCTGGGTTAAGTATAATACAGACAATAGGATTTATTTATTGTTAATTGAAATAAACATGAAAATAGGGAAATATTTTTGTAGTACAAAATTATGAATAAAAGTATCAAGAAGGGCTTTTTAGACTGCAGATATTTTCCTTCCTTGAAGGACTTTGGTTCTCCTGTATAAAAATTAATTGCTTATGTATTTCTTGGTGATTGTATTAAATTGTATAATTGTGACTTACTAATTTGTCTTTTTAAAAAAGTTTAATAAGTTATTTATAAGGAATTTTTATATTTAGTAACATATTTGGTATATCCTAAATTTTGACATTAAATTACTTTGTGTATTGGTTAGATACAGCTTTCCTATTGTTAATTCCTACCTTGGAAATGAACACATTTATTAGGGACATACTGAAACAAATGATAGTACTTGCCCATAGAGAGAAACCATACTTGCCCATAGGGAAGTATTGGAGATGTTTCATATGTTTCTCTATGGGCAAGTATCCCCCAAAGTTTCCCTATAGGCAAGGAATTTATAATATTTCCCTATAGGCAAGTATTCCCCAATGTACACCTATTGGCAAGTTCTCTCTAATGATTCTCTCTGGGCAAGTATTCCCAGTGTATCCTTATGGGCAAAGAATTCCCAATACTTCCCTATGAGCAAATATTCTCCAATATTTCCCTATGGGTAAATATTCTCCAATTTTTCCCTACAGGCAAGTATTCTCCAATGATTCCCTATGGGCAAATATTCTCCAATGTTTCCCTACGGGCAATTATTCACCAGTGTTTCCCTATGGGAAAGTATTCTCCCATGTTTCCCTATGGGCAAGTATTCCCCAATGATTCCCTATGGGCAAGTATTCCCCAATGTTTCCCTATAGGCAAGTATTCTCCAATGATTCCCAATGGGCAAGTATTCTGCAATGATTCCCTATGGACAAGTTTTCTGCAATGTTTCCCTATGGGCAAGTATTCTTCAATGTTTCCCTGTGGGCAAGTATTCCCCAATGATTCTCTATGGGCAAGTATTCTTCAATAATTCTCTATGGGCAAGTATTCTGCAATGATTCCCTATGGGCAAGTATTCCCCAATGATTCCCTACGGGCAAGTATTCTCCAGTGTTTCCCTATAGGCAAATATTCTCCCATGTTTCCCTATGGGCAAGTATTCCCCAATGTTTCCCTATAGGCAAGTATTCTCCAATGATTCTCTATGGGCAAGTATTCTCCAGTGTTTCCCTATGGGCAAGTATTCCTCAATGTATCCCGATGGGCAAGTTTTCTGCAATGTTTACCTATGAGCAAGTATTCCCCAATGATCCCCTATGGGCAAGTATTCTGCAATGATTCCCTATGGGCAAGTATTCTGCAATGTTTACCTATGAGCAAGTATTCCCCAATGATCCCCTATGGGCAAGTATTCTGCAGTGATTCTCTATGGGCAAGTATTCTGCAATGATTCTCTATGGGCAAATTTTCCCCAGTGTTTCCCTATGGGCAAGTATTCTCCAGTGTTTCCCCATGGGCAAGTACTTTCATTTGTTTTAGTATGCTCTCATTGACTAAAGGAAAAGGTTTAATAGAGGAGATGCCATTTTACTCTATGGGGATACAGAAAAGTGAGTGGTGAGTTATGTAAGGCTGTCTCCTCTTTTTTTCAGTCCCTGGGGACAGAGAGCTGGTCAAAAGTAATAATGAGCCTTTATTCCCTTGCCTGGTACCAAGTCCTTTGAAGTCAGTCAGGATTTCATTGTGGTCTAATTAAAACACCATTGAAGACCAGTCTCTTCCGGCAGGCCTATCCAGATAAATTTAAATTGTGAATTAAGGCGTTGAATTTTAAACGCAAACTGTTTTAAAATGTCTATGTTTTATTTGTCCTTTTAAACTGATGCATGTTTTAATTGAAGTGTTTAGTAGAGGTTGTTAATTGTTGATTGTTGTTCGATCCAGGTGGGTAAGAAATATTATTATTATTATTATTATTATTATTATTATCCCCATAGTAGGGCCGCCATAAGTCTAAAATGACTTGAAGGTACACAACAAGAACAAGCCACTCTTGAGAGCCTTTGTGGCTGAAGAGCAGGGTATAAATACCCCAAATGAAATAAATAATAAATAAAACAGAGGTGGCTAAATAGCTCACATAACTACAAATCCCAGAATTCCACAGCATGGAGCCGTGGCAGTTAAAGCAGTGTCAAACTGTATTAATTCCACAGTGTAGCTAAGAGGGAAAGGGAGATAAGAGGGAAAATGGTTTAACATTAGACTTTAACTCTGGTGACCAGGGTTCGAATCCCAGCTCAGCCATGGAAACCCAATGAGTGACCTTAGGCAAGTCACACTCTCTCAGCCTTGACCAAAAAAAAAAAAACACTGAAGAAACTGGCTAAGAAGAAACCCCCATAATAGGGTTGCCACAAACTGGAAATAATCCAGTTTGATACAGCTTTAATTATCCTGGCTCAAGGCTAAGGAATTATGGGAATTGTAGCTTTGTGAGACATTTAGCCTTCTCTGTCAGAGAGAGCTCTGCTGCCACCACAAACTACAGTTCCCAGGAGTCCCTAACCCTCAGCCAGGGCAGTTAAAGCGGTCTCAAACTGGATTATTTCTGCAGTGTCTTTTGGCCGTTAACAGATAACCCCACTGCACTCTTTAACAGTGCTGCTATTCCACTTTAACTGCTTCTGCCTGCCTCTTGTCCTGTTGCACTCTGGGCTTTGTAGTTCAGCGAGGGCCTAAAGCGCTCTCAGGCTGAGAATTCCAAACGCCCCTCACGGAAATACAAATCCCAGAATGCAACGCGAGGCAGCCGGAGCCGTTAAAAGTGGAAGAGCAGCTCTATAAGAGTAGTGTCCCCGCCCCCTTTTTCTTTCTTTTTTTTTCTTTTTTTTAATCCCTCAGGGAAAAAAAAAAAGGCCAAGGGCGTCGACCTTTTCCTTGAAGGGGGGAAAAGAAGAAGGGAGGGGGGAAAGGGAGATGAGGACGTCACGTGATATTCCTCCCGCTGACGTCAGGCGTCCCTGCGGCGCGTGCGCGGTGGCAAGGCAGGGTCAGAAAGGGGGCGTGGT
>CM034703.1:125396073-125424928 GCA_020142125.1 Phrynosoma platyrhinos
CCCCCCTTGGAGCTTCACACCTCTGTCTGGATTTATCTGCATAAAGATGAACTGAGTAGTGTGCAATATTGACTCATTTCTTATTTTTTCTAGAAAGAAGCACTCCGATAAGGACAGAACAAACAGCATGATGGATTCAGAAGATCTTGTTCTAAACAAGTCAAAAACTGACCAAATTGGTCACCGGATTGTAGAAGTCAGCTCAGGCAAACATTACTTCTGTGGTTATTGTGCAGCTATGACAAATGTTACCGTCACCTTTCCCATCCAGAAGGTCCTCTTTCGGCAGCAGCTGTATGGCATACGTACCAGGGACGCAATATGTCAGCTGCAGAAGGATGGGCTCAGGAATCTGTACCGGGGAATCCTCCCTCCGCTGATGCAGAAGAGCACAACCCTGGCGTTAATGTTTGGCCTGTATGAGGATTTGTCTTCCATACTCCTAAGGCACATGAGTGCCCCTGAAATTTTGACCCGGAGTTTAGCAGCTGTGCTTGCCGGTACAACAGAAGCTGTTCTGACTCCTTTTGAGCGTGTCCAGACACTTCTGCAGGACTACAAACATCACGACAAGTTTACAAACACTTTCCAAGCATTCAGAGTTCTTAGAGAGCATGGTATCAGGGAATATTATCGAGGCCTTGTGCCAGTCCTCCTTCGGAATGGTCCTAGCAATGCTCTTTTCTTTGGTCTGAGGGGACCTATCAAACAGTGTTTGCCCGAAGCAACAACCTACAGCACTCATTTGATCAATGATTTTATCTGCGGTGGGGTGTTGGGTGCTATGCTAGGATTCCTCTATTTCCCATTGAATGTTGTAAAAGCCCGCATGCAGTCACAAATTGGTGGAGAATTCCAGTCTTTTTCTAAGACTTTCATGAAGATTTGGCTGGAGCGCGACAGGAAGGTGACACACCTTTTTCGAGGTGCTCATCTGAATTATCATCGGTCCCTGGTTTCTTGGGGCATAATCAATGCAACATATGAATTCTTGCTCAAATTACTGTGAAAGATGTTACTGCTTGTGATGTTCCTTTTTTCAGGTGGGCATCGGACCACATTGAGCAATTTCCAGGGAATAAAAATACTCTTACTGGTAACACTGAGCTCCATTAGCATTTGGGAAGCATGATGGCAAAAACTTAGTTCTTTCAGTAGGCAAGGGTGTCAGTTGTTTTAATCCGTGCCTACTCATTCGGAATATAATTGAATTCATTGTTATTGATGGCCTTTCAGTCTGTGGATGTGTGAGCTGTATGGCTAAAAGAATTGGTTGAAACCTTTTCTGAGAATATAAGATGCCGAAAAGTGCGTTCACCCAAAGCCTAATAAACTGAATTTTACTTTGGCCTATAAATAGTTTGTTCTAGATCACCTTCAACTTTCCTTGACACTCCTGGTGATCCAAATAATGCACTTTGAAGGAATATAACTGGGAGAAGACTGATATTTAATTTGTTGCTTGGCCCTTTTGTAACATATGGTGGGATGTTTCTATGATGCTTCAAATCACATACACACTCTTTAAAAAAACTTGAAAAGAGACTGCCAAATTTAGAAAATAAATCTGTAGTTCTAGCATATAAGATTCTGTAAAATGTGTCCAACATAGGTGGCATATTGTCAAGGCTTAATATTAAATTTCAGGAACTGAGTTGACCCTGAGCCCTGTGCTGCGCATATCTGTTTAAAATGTAAATAGGAGGTGACTTGATGGAGGGAAAGGAAGAGAAAAACAAAAATGTCCTTCATGTTGCACTGCCAATGTGGATATTTCCTTGCCTGCTTGTCCTCCTATTTTTGTGTATGTGGATATGCTGAGCAGAATATGGTTTTCTTTTAACCATGTTTTAGCTTTGGGGTGCATGGTAAAAGTCACAAAAATGCAATTGCTCTCAAATTAAGCATTTTAAAACCCCATTTTGGTGACATTTAAATTTTTAAAATCTAGCGGTCAAATTAAGGAAGATTTTAGTGCACATAAACACAAGGGACATCTCTAGGAGTTTACCTGGTGTCGTTTTCAGGGTATTTCACTCCGATGAAAATGCATGTATAGAATTATTTCACTCTGTTCAGGCATGCCATTTATATTAGAGAATGGAAACCTGCTCCAGGCTTCTGAGCCCTTCCTTACCTCCTTTAATGTGAATGGATGCCTACGCAAGGAGGCTGGGTTCATGGGATTCTGTCAAACTGTTTTCTCAGTAGTTGAATAATTTGCAGGGGGAAGGCACATTGTTAACAGTCTACATCCAGCCTATGAACTGGCCTTGTAGTATTCTGTGAAGGACTGCATGGTTGCAGTGGCGGGTGTAAAGAAAAATTTGCGTCTTTTACATTGAGCTTTCTGTGTTTATTTAATCATGCTGACAAACATTTCTGTGTACATAAGAATTCAGATTTTTTAAAAAATGAAATAAGGAGAGAAACAACACAAGGTTTTGTCAGTTATCAAGAGGAAAGCAAGCCTGACTACTGTAATAATGCTTATTATGGGAATGGGATTTTTTTTGGTAAAATTTTAAAAATATAAATAGGAGTTAATATTTTCCTATTTGTGATGTACAGAAAAGCTTTTCCAAACTGATATAATTATCCTTCAAGTGTTAGTGTTTTTTAAATAAGTGTAACTAACTTTTCAGTGGTAAGTTGGTATGATTTTTACTTTACCTTGCGTATGGTTCACCTGAAAAATTGCCCCAAAGCATCAGTTAATCCTACTACACCTTGTCTCATTTCTTGATACTTGTACTGTGCTAGTGTATACTATTTAGCCTCACAGTCAGATTGCCAAGCACAAAATGCAAGAATGTTTGATGTTTTGAATGTTGTAATTATATACATTTAAATGAAATGTCTGTTGAAAATTGGATTTTACCAGTGGTTTTTTGGTTTTTTTGTAATTTCCCTTGAAGGAATAAACAAAGTAAATTTCACTTTCTGAAATGAATTAGACTAGTATTTTGCTCTGTTCTAGCACAGATTTAATCCATATGTGTCTCAAGGCATTTGTGAATCTCTCCACCCCATGATCTAAATGTAAATATAATTTGGACAGGAAAATGATTTTCAATCCCACATAACATCATGATGGGGTATGTGAATATTTTTGAAGGATTCTCTGTAATATACTTTTGTGTACACAAGGCATCTCTTGAGTAAATCGAAGCTGTCACCTTATTAGAGGGCACCAAATTTTGCTCCCAAATACATGGACATAGGATCTACAGAAGTTTGGTATTAGGAAAGGACAGGCAGAACCTGCTGCAAAATGTTGCAACATTGAAGTCTCCTGTTTAGTGTTCTGGCCAGTTGTGTCATTTTCCAGGCTACTCATTTTCCTCTAAACAGATATTCAGCATTCTGTGGTTGAGCATATTCAACCTTCAGAGCACTCTTGAGGCTGCTTTTGTTCTTGGGGGTTTCTTAACCTATTATTCCTACTTCAACAAATCATAGGTTTCTCCTGAGCATTTTTATACCTCCATCTTGTTTCTCAGGTATCCTGTTTCGTCTACGTATCTAATAAAGCTCAGCACGTGATATTTTTAGGAAGAAAGAATACTGTGAACAGATATGTGTATCTTGATAACCAGAAACTCACTACTTGACATAATTATCAAATAATAAGTGAAACTGAGAGCACCTTCAACTGCATGAATTTTAACTAGATATTGTAAATAGCAATACCTGTACTTTTTCCGTGTTGTTAAAATTAATGAAGCTGAGCAACAAAATAAACTGCCTACTGAACATCTGCATGAATCACAGCTTCTAATAAGGTCAGTGTCAGGCCTGTGATTAAATGCAAATTTTGGGGGGGAAATGTTCCCCTTGAATTCGTTTTCTGGTTTTGGTTGTTGCTTGGAACACCAGTAATTTGGATATTATGTCTTAAGAGGCAGAGTGAAAAGAAGTGAGAAATTGCTAGTCACTTTCCACCCTCATCAGTTTTAAATAAGATTTACAGCCTTCAATAAAATTCCATATTGAAGTGTATTACCTGTTTGGTAAAAACAGGATATTATTACAAAACAAGTCTATGTTATCAGCTGTAGATATTTTAGTGAATACTCTTTAATTAGCACATACCTTCTCAATTTATCCAGTTACTTAAACTTCATTTCTGTGAATTATTTCTGAAGGGCAAACTACACAGCATGTGTGTAATCAATCTCTCAAATGATTTTCCAAGATCTTTTTGTTATTCTAAAAGCATTTGTAGGAGGCCGGCAAGTTGGATCACCTTACTCTATGATTGTTCTCTCAGATCAGCTGTAATGGTAAAAAAAGGTTTTAAAAATGTAACAATGAATGTACTGAATTTGCACAGTAAGAATGCATGTTAGAGCAGTTTGCATAATAGAATAATGTGCATAATGTGCAAATTAGATGTCCAAATTTGATCTTTTTAAAAAGTAAACTATTCTCAGTACATATTGCTAGTAAACTAATTTGGCTCAAAAATTCCCTCAGTTCTTTTTTTTTTTACATTGTTGTAATATATCTGCCTTCAGATCTAAATATTCATTAAGTCTCCATTTAAACTGTGCTTGCTCTGTTTTCAGTGACATTGTGGTGGGATTATCATCTGAGAAAACTTTTGGCAAAATATCCATTTTCACTAAGCTGATCATAGTTTTGGGTTTCCAAAAATGTCTGTTCTCGAGAAAGATTCATGATGATTTGGAAGGGGAGAGGATAGTCCCTGGATTTGTACTGCAAATATCTTGACCCATGTATTAAATCAAAATATTCTGTATACAGTGGGCCCTTGGCATCTGTTGGGTTTGGTTCCTGGACCCTCTATGCCTATATATGCCCTCCAAAGCGCTGTAAGGGACACGGGAGCATGTTTTGGGACCTTCCTGGGCCCCTAGAAGACATTTTTGGGCATTCTGGGGGAATTAAAAAGTAGGGTTCCACATATTGTAGAAAGCCCTCCACATCCCCTATAGAGTATTCTTGGGCATTTCAGACTTTTTTGCTCACAAATGTGAAACTTTTCTCTGAAATGCATCACTTTGGGAGGGGGCCAGAATTACCCTGGTGGAGCCCTGGGGACCACCAAAACGGTCCTAGGGTGCCAAATGTGGCCCACTAGCTGCATTTTGCCCACTTCTGGTGTAGAAGGTGGAATTTCAGTAGGTGCTGCTTGTGAATTTTGCTCTTCTACACAACCATAAGGGCCCTGTCCCTTTTTTCCCCTGGAAATTTCTTAGGGCAGCAAGATAGTACAAATCAATTTAAAAGTTGGTTTCTTCCTGGCAAGTTGGGGAGAGACTCAAAACCAAACAAGATTTAAATGTAAAATACTTTGTAATAACCAGTCAACTCCAATGCATCACAAATTTGCTTAAAATGCATATCCTCTTTTCCTAGGTTTAGACCTCACAATTTAATTTTGAAGTGATGTGAGTCTATGTGGAAGACAAGGCTGTTAGATGCTGAGGACCAATCTCTCTTTTCAGAAAAGTAGCATGCATACCACAATCTCCCTCTACAAACAGGAGGATTAAATAGCAGAGAAAGGGAGCTTTCAACCAGACCATAAAGATAAGAAGAAAGAAAACCTCCTTGAATTTTGTCTGAAAACAAAGTGCTACCCGTGGGATTCTTGTTTGCTCCTAGCAATTAAATGTAAGCAGTTGGTGAGACTGTGTTCTCGGCTAAAGGGATGATCACACCAGAGCCAATTCCACTACAATCGCACTACTGGAAGATAACAGAAGCATAGTGATCTATAGTACTGCATAGTTGTGCAATAATAACGAAAAACAAAAACGCAGTCACGTTCCGCATCCAAAAGCCAATCGTGTTACTGTATCATTAATAGATTGTGATTGGACATTTCACGCATGCGTGCTTGTCATGCTACTGCGCATGTCTGAAAAATGTTCCATCCCAAACACAACAAAATAAAATTTCCATCTTAAGAACATAATATATATCCAGTTCGAAGAAAAGAGTGCACTATACCTGAAAGTAAGAAAGAAATCTACTCCGAAAATGATTGTAGTAATGAGAACAAATTGCCTGTGCCGAACTGCACTCTGGGAAAAGGTCCCCAATAGCAATCCCCAAAAGCGCAAATACATTATTATTACCTTTTGTACCTTTGCAACAGTGCTTCAATTGCGTTATTGACAAACCAGTCACAGGACTTCCCTGTGAATATGTAGTTACGAGATGATCACAGGTGATTCGCTGGACAATACAGGATGAATGTGATGTCCAGCGAAAATGTTCGCACAATCGTGCTATAATGACAGGAGCATTCATTTTTTTTCTCCCATGTGATAATCTCCCAAGTTCTGTCCTCAAAATGCATGTTATAACACTTGATAAAGAGGTTCATAGGGTACAGACAGTGGCACCAAGGGTTTATTTCTTCCAGAAGTAGCATAGCTGCCAAGTCAGCCAAACCTGATGAATTACAACCTTGGCCATAACCACGACATACATTTCCAGGAGCATACTCAAGACTAAAGATCTGGGTTTTATTTTTTGGAAGGAGGACAACCTCAGTTGAAAGTCAGAATGGTGTAGTGGCTTGAGTGTTGGACTAGGACTCTGGGGACCAGGGTTCAAATCCTTGTTCAGCCATGGAAACCCACTGGGTGACCTTGGGCAAGTCATGTTCAGCTTCAGAGGAAGGCAAAGGCAAACCCTCTCTGAACAAATTCTGCCAAAATGCCCTAGGAAATTAAGATATCTAATGAGGGTGGGTGATCTAGCATGGCGTAATGGTTCAAGTGTTGACCTACGACTCTGGAGACTACGATTCCCAGCTCGGCCATGAAACCTACTGGGTGACCATGGGCAAGTCACATTCTCTCAGCCTCAGGGGAAGAGAATGGCAAACCTCTGAACAAATCTTGCCAAGAAAACCCCATGATAGGTTTGCCTTAAGGTCACCATAAGTTGGAAATGACCCAAAGGCATTGAACAACAAACAATGAGAGTGGGGGTGGCAGTGCAGTTTCTACTGTATTGTGCTGTGGACTAAGTTTGTTCTCAACTTTGCAGTTTAAAAAAGCCTTATACAGAAAATGTCAACTGCAGTTTGAATACTAATACAGGCAATTGCAATTGAATTCCAAGTAGAGTTGCAAAGTACTTATTATGCAAGAAGGAGAAATTGTTCAAACATTAAAGTCACTCTTATACATGTAAACACCTATCTTCTAGACATATCTATTTAAAATTTACTCCCTTTATTATGAAACCTACAAAAATGGAAAATGTTCCTACAAGCACTGCAAGTTGCACCCAATGCTATTCTGTGATTATCATTAGTGCAGGGGGTAGAATAGGCTTATTTCTCTCTTTCAGAACCAGTAGTAGTCATTCATTCCAGTACATGGCATGATTAAATGGAAGTCCTGCGGAATTCAATGGGACTTACTCCAAATTAAGTGCACCATCGCCATTTTCACAGTTTGACCAATGAAAAGCACACTTCACCTCTATATATGCAAACTGGAGATTGCACCTGTATGCAGACTTTTAGGCACTTAAATGTCTGCAGATGATAAGGCTGGCTACATTTGGGAATTTGTATATAAACACATAAATTTACAGCACAATCTGACTCGGGGCTTATTTCCAAATAAATACAGTGGGCCCTTGGTATCTGCTGGGGTTTGGTTCCAGGAACTTCTGTGGATTCCAAAATCTGTGGCTATTCAAGTCCTGTGAAATGTGGTGGATAGTAAATAATAATAATAATAATAATAATAATAATAATAATAATAATAATACAATTTTATTTATATCCCGCCCCTCTGAGGTCAATCGGGGCGGCTTACAACAATAAAATAATACATAGTATAAAACAAGTCAAATTCCCTTTCCCCCCTTAAAACATTATTAAATCAAGTTAAAATCAATATAAAACATAATTAATTTTTAAAAACCCATCCTAGCGAGGAGCATCCACCTGGAGCTCCAGAATCATCTTCCAGAGAGAATTCCTGAGGCCGGGATTAACTATTCTGGAAAAGCCTGATGGAAGAGATCCGTCTTGACAGCCTTTTTAAAGCTGTCCAAGGATGTCAATAGACGGATCTCATCTGGCAGAGTGTTCCACAGTTTGGGGGCGACAATGTAGTAAAATGCTGACTCTTATATAAAATGGCAAAAAATTAAGGTTTGCATTTTGGAATTTATATATCTTAAAAGTATTTTCAAGCCATGGATGCTTGAATCTGTGGATAAAGAATCCGTGGATACGGAGGGCCAAGTGTATGTTTAAAATCAGAGCTTTTGTTGTGCTTTAGAGCTGAAAGCAATTTTTTCCTCCCTCCCCAATCCACCTCAGAATTTGCAAACAGATTCAATATTGAATATCCCAGGCTTCATAGATCATTGGCATTTAACATCCATCCATATGACATTTGATAATAGACATGCCAAGGTATTTAATAGCTGACAGCACTAATAGCTGTTGCATAGCTGGTATGCATGAATCACAGTTCTTTTCAAGCTTTCTGCTTTCCACATTGGCTTGCCAGCCAGGGACTTCAGTATATTTGCAGCAGAACCTCTGCGTAAGGCAAGGAGTTCTGGACTTTGTCATAGATAAATATCTTGGACACACAAAACACAGTTGGGCTTCACCATTATGAATGGAAATTATATTTTCTGAAGCAGTCTTTGTGATTGAGCACTGCAAAGAAAGATCACAGTGGTGGCCAAGTGGTTTTTCAAGGAACCATGCCAACCATTATGGATCTAATTTTTACAACCACCATAGCTAAAATTTAAAAAGCTCACATTAGAAAGGAATTGGAAATTTGTTATATTTGCACACCCTCATTGCCTTTGGTGATAATTCAGTCTCTGTGAAATCAATGCAGCTAGTCTCATTTGTTTCAGACAGTTGGACTTAACCATGAATGAACGACTTGACTGACTCTCTCAACTAGGGAGACAACGTACGGTGGGGCCTTGGTATCTGCTGGGGTTTGGTTGCATGACCCCCTGTGGATACCAAAATCCATGGATATTGAAGTCTCATTCAATACAATTGCAGAATAAAATGGCGTCCTTAATATAAAATGGCAAAATCAAGGTTTGCTTTTGGAATGTAAATATTTTTAAAAATATTTTCAAGCTGTGGACAGATAACCCATGGATATGGAGGACCAAATGCCCATTTTTACAAATGGCATCTTCAAGTGATCTAGAAATATTAGTTTTCAACTAGAATTGCCCTGGGTCTGCTAGGTAGAAAATAAACACTAAGGTTTGATTTTCCATTTTGAAAACAGAAATCCACCTTATGGTTGAACAAAGAGCTGCTATTACCTTCCTTCTAAATTCTTTGCCCTAATCGAAAGATCTTAAGCAAAAAAAAAAAAAAAAGGGGGGGATTGGAAAAAAAGAATAAATTATACAATAAATTATGATATAAAAGAAAATCTATACAAAAGTCAATATAGATGGTATTTAGTTCCATATAAATTATCAAAAATGAACAAGAAAGTTTAAAATGTATGCTGGAAATGTGGAAAAGAGACGGGTACATATTACCATAATTGATGACAATGTGAAAAAGCAAAAAAGGATTGGAATATGATTCATGCACAAATGAGAAAAATGTTAAATGTTGAAGAACATGCAGACACAAAGATGTATTTGTTAAGTATGATAGGAAATGACGAACTGGAAAGGAAATTTAGGAAACTTATATTTTATATGATTGTAGCAGCCAGGCTGTTACATGCAAAATATTGGAAAAATACAGAAATTCCAAAAATAGAAGAGCGGAAATTAAAATTATATGCTTATTATGAAATGGACAAATTGACATATTTAGTGAATAAAAAAATCGACAAATTAAGTATAGATTGGAAATCATGGATTACTTATATTAAAGAAGAAAAAAGCATGTATATTGCATTAGAATGAAGATAATATAGATAATATAAGGTTAAACTGGTAGTAAAATGTTATAAAAATAAGAAGATCTTAAATTTTTGAGTATTTATTCTGATATGTTTGATTTCCATTTTGGGTATGGATAAAACACAAATTAGATTAAGAAAGTACACAATTAAACAACTTATTGAAAGAATTATCAAGAAGTTAGGAAGTTGAGATGTGAGGTTAGTTTGGTTAGAATATAGAATATATGTATTGATTGTATGAACGTAATGTTTTTTTTCATTCTTGTTTTCTTGTGCTTTAATATAATAAAAATTTAAAAATTAATAAATTCTTTGCCCTAATCAAGCCATTTTGGCAATTAAGCCTGACTTCTAGTGGGATATTTGAGAAGGAGCCAACAGTTCATTACTGCATTCCCTGCACAAATAAAACAGTGCCAGCTTCACACATGCGCTTGCAAAGGTTTGGTAAAGACTTAAACATTTGCTGTGTTCAAGAGTATATAGTTCAGCTGCTTCCGCTGGAGTCATTGCTGGAGACTATACTATATACTACAGGAATCACCAGTGACAAAATTGTGCATTTAAAGCATTTATGTGTACACTTCACACAGTCCAGCAAGGATCAACCAAGAGGATTGATAAAGCTTTAGTTGTGTAGCCCTATATATATGCTATAGGAGGGAACCTTTGACTTGCCAGATTTGGTTGAACTAATACCTCCATTGTGTCTATGTCTGATCAGGGATAATGGGAGTTGGAGTTTGGCTACATCTGGTGGGCCACATGTTTCCCAGTGCAGGAATGAGAAGACTTATCACTCCAAGGAGAAAAGAAACTGGCCTGAACCAATAGCTTAGTTTACAGTCAGATTATACATGCACATATTTAGCCAAAACAGTTATCACTCATTTGTGTGGAAACCTGAAACATTCATGCATAAAATTAGAGTGTTATATTTTATCACCAGGTGAACACATCAACTGTTTTAGCACATTCATTCCTGCTAAAATGCAATAAAAATTAACTTCCTGCAATATTTTGCTTCTGAATTTAAAAGGCAAGAAGGGGTAATAATTCATATTCTAAATGCAAGTGCATGAGTTGCATTGATCAATTAGGTGTCACTGAACAATTCTGCAAATAACTACTTTTTGTAAATTAGTCTGAAAGCATTCTAAACATGATTAAAATCTGAATCTAACAATATTTGTAAGGTGCATCTAATAATACGATAGTGCTTTACTGTAAATATAAAATCAGAAAAATTATGCAAGAATATTTCTAATACAAAAAGTGATTTTTTAAAAAAAATATTTACATCATGAAATACCACAAACATAGTGTGTTCGCTACTCTTTGTTTATAGGGACAATCCAATTTGTCCATGATTTTAACAAAAAAACCCTGTGCTATCTTTGCTGCTACTATGCATTTTCAAAAGGATTTGCATGCATTACAAAAATGTGGTTAATGTTGTTTATATAGAGATTAATGAAAGACATCAAAGCAATACATTTTTTGAAAGAGCATGTAATGAGGTTGTTTAAAAAAAAAACAACAGTGCATATTAACATACCATAGTCAATTTTAGATGAGCACAGAAACATAATAAATGCCACACTCTTCTAGAAAAGACAAGCAACCATTGCTTACTATCTGCATTTCTTTTAATGATTTTTACTGTTCTTGAAATAGTTCATATTCCAGGCAGCAACCTATCAAAAGGGTTGCATGCTAGAGTTTTGTAGGGAATGGGAAAAATGCAGAATGCTGTTGTTTAGGCAGGGAATGCAACTTTTTTTTTTGGGGGGGGTCAGCTTTTAAAAAGGACATGGTTCTAGTATTTAATGGCTGCAACAATATGCCTAAATGTGAGTAGGCAGCAGTTGAAGCCTTAGAAGCCAGTCAGATAGCTTACTAGGATTGTCAATTGTTGAGAATGGAGTTCAGAGCGTTGGAGCTTGCAGTGGCTATCAAGTGCCACGTTTGAAAATGCCTTGTCCATTGGCCCATGCAGCACAACATTTTGTGTTGTGATCGGCTGGAGCACTCCAGGATGTCAGGGAGAGGTATTTCACATCACTTACTATCCAAAGTCCTTCAGGGAGAAATGCCTGGGATCCATCTAGAAAGGTTTGCATGGAAAACATGCGGTCTTACCTACAAGTTAAAGTTCTGTTCAAGTCTGAATTATGCAAAGAAAGAATTATGCAGATTGGTTCCATTTGTAAAATTTAAACAGGTCGCAAAATACCACTTGAGTGCAGAGATCTATTGTATTGCATGTTACATGAGGAGTATAAAGCTTACTGCATTAGAAGTATTTGAAAGTACAGTGGGCCCTTGGTATCTGCTGGAGTTTGGTTCCAGGATCTGCTGTGGATACCAAAATCCATGGATGCTCAAGCCTCATTAAACACAATGGATAGGAAAATGGTCTCATTTATATAAAATGGCAAACACAATGTTTGTTTTTTAGAATGTATATATATATATATATATATATATATATATATATATATATATATTTAAAGTTTCAAGCTGTGGGTGCTTGAAACTGTGGATGAAGAATCGGCGAATAAAGAGAATCAACTATAATTGGAAATCAAATGGACAGACTTTGCTGTATGAAAAGCTTTTCATATCAAAAGGTGACAGAACAGAAACACTATTTAAGAGCCTACCATCCTGAAATACAACTCATGGACAGGAAAGTTACATATAATCTAGCACAGACATTTGGAATCTTATTTTTCCAACCATTGTAAGTATTATGCTGATTGACTAAATTCCACTGCCATTATTGAGTCTGAGAAAGGGCTATCCTTCTAAAACTTTGCATTGTTTAGGACTCTACAAATAGTCTTATTTCTTCATTCCTGACACAGTAGCATTGTTGTTTTAAAATCACACAGAGAGTCTTAGCAAGAGTCTTACTGGGCTTTCAAACTGGACATTCATCAGCATTCTTTCACTTTTTGTGTCCAAAATACAGTGTTTTAACTCAGTGAAGCAACCAAAAATGTCAAAAATGGGATTGCCATCAGCCAGAAGGAACACAATCATTTCAGAAAGTCATTGCTCATCTCAAATACAATCCTGGAGAAATCCAATTTCTTACTATTATTCTATGAAAAAGGTAATATGAAAAGTGAGCAACACAATGCAAAGTAGACATACTACTGAGCCAGGAACATTTGCTTCCACTTGTAGAGTAGATAAAAACATTGTTCTCATCACATTCATTCAGTTCCACTGATTGTATCAAAACCATTTCCCCCTGAAGATGTGGAGAAAGGAGTTGAATTCCAGCTATTTTCTAAAAGTAGTAAGAATCTGGGGGTATTTTCAATTTAATTCATGGTGGTTTCACACACCCCCAATTTTTTTTTATAATTTTTTTGTAATTTTTATTGTAATTTAAAAAATCAATTATATTAATTATCATTGTTGTTGTTTTTTACTGTTTTTATCACTTTTTATTATGCTGTGGTTTTATTGTTATGTTTTAGCCTTGCTGTATTTTTCTTTGTGCTCCCACCTCAATCCACAGGGAGAGGCAGGAAATATAAATAAATTATATTATTATTATTAAATTATATTAAAAATAGCACAGAATTAAAGCTACACACATAGCTCTGGATCATAGCTCTACTTTGCTGTTTACCGATAACTTAGGAATGGACCAAGTATGGCAAATGCAGTCTCTCTTAGCCAGTCTTCCCTTAACTGTCTTGCTTTCAAGAAAAGTCAGACTAGAACTTCTACCACTCTCAACCACCATGCTAGCCAGGGATGATGGGAATTATAGCCCAACACATCTGGAGCATGCCGAGTTAGGGACAGCAACATTTGTGTATAGAGGACAACTTTTTTCTTGGAGGTTGTTTACATACATCTATCAGCATTCACACAACTACTTCATGGGTTATCAAGCATTTGAAATATTGAAAGTGTAACTCATAACAAAACAAACATTATGAAGAAATGTCAGACGGGGGGGGGGGGGAGATACAAAATTTCAAACCCAGCAGTAAGGACCACATGGGTGCATAAACAGTGCACAGAAGCCAAATCAAGTTTGCTGGAACTCCCTATATACAGGTGGCCCTACACATCCATGGTTTGAAAATATTATAAAAAGATAGACAGTCGCCCCTCAAAGTCCACAAACTTGAAATCCGCGGACTTGGAAATCCGTGGAGGGGCAACCGCCATTAGCATGAATGGGGTGTGCACAGGGGGGCATGACCCATTCAAGCCAATGGGGCTTGAATATACGTGACCGTCATAACTCACGGGGGGTCCGGAATGAATCCCCTGCAAGTTACAAGGAATAACTGTACATTCCAAAATACAAACCTTGATTTTGCTATTTTATATAAGGGTCATCATTTTACTAGGCCATTGTATAAAATAAGACTTGAGCATCCACAGATTTTGGTATTCACAGAGGGTCCTGGAACCAAACCCCAGCGGATACCAAGAGAACACTGTAATACACACTCTGAGGACCTCTCTCTCCTGTCACATCACGAAAGTGAGTTCAACATTTGGAGAGAGCTTCCATTCTGTTTTAAAAATGGTACAGAAAGTCAACCACATGATGAGATTTTTAGGAATATGGCTCATCAAAGCCTCCCTCCTCCCTTCCCATTAGGTGGCAATGTTTTCTGAAGATGACTGGAATACTCAACAGTCACAAAGGGACAGCAAGATTTTGTTGGCATGGATGCAATGAAGTGAGAATACACCATGGGCTGCTGCATAGGGAGCAAGTGCTGGAAGAGGAGCACCTAGGTGCAAAACACATTGCAGAAATAATCCAATCTGAGACCACTTTAACTGCCCTGGGTTGGTGCTAGGGGATTCTGGGAATTGTATTTATTGTGGCACCAGAGCTCTCTGACAGAGAAGGCCATCCTCTCCCAACATCAGGCTGGCACTGCAGGGGTTTACTTCCATTCAGTACCAATCTGGTCCTGTATGGAGAGCAAACAGGAGGGCAATATTTAATGTAAGAAAGACAGGGGTAAGGAAGAGTAGACCACTCTTGAGAAATGTTTTTGATCTCAGCATGAATGGCACAAAAAAGGTAAAAAAAATTAACCCAGACTTTTGAAAATGACAATGATGCATTGTAACAGAACAACTTCAGCTTTTCAAACATAAACTGCAGATATGAGTTCACTTTGTGCAAGAAAGCAAGGGCATACCTTGCTCGTCTCACATCATCCAGCAGGAAAAGGGAAGATTCATTTAGCGGGGGGGGGGGGGGGGGGGGGGGGGGGGATTTAGGACTAAAGTTCTTAAAAAACACCAAACGTTATCCTACAGTATGTCTACATCTCCATTTTGCTATTCATCATAAGGGATGCTCATGTATAAAGAAATGCAGCTATTCTCTTCCACTGGTAAATGGTCCTTCAAAAAAGTCTTCCATCTCACTCTTAAAATGGATTTCTAGAATCTAGCAGAGATGGGAGAGGCACTGTCTTCCGGATGGCATTGGGTTGCCACTTCTACCAGCCCTCTCATGTAGAGACCTGTTGTCCATCAACATCCAAAGTACCAGTCATTCCCATGCTCTAAAAGGACAACACACGGGGATGACAGAGCAATATGCTTTTGAAGCTCAAGAAGTGCTGGTATTGTCTTTCAATCTCTGAACTACATTTTTTTTAAAAAAAAGACCTGTTCATATTTATGGCAGGTTTCCTGCAAGCACCCCAAGTGTATGTGAAGACCACAGGCTGGGTTCTAACCACATAAGGTAGGTTTCAAAAATCAGTATCTCTACAGGTGGTCTAGATGCTGCTGCTATTTGAGTCTGTCAGAAAGTTGTGCCAAAAAGTTGTATTTGCCAATGTATTTTATTTGTTTTGTTAACTGCCCTCGAGTCGATCTCAATCCATGGCGACCCTATGGATGAGACATCTCCAAGACCCCCTGTCCTCTACTGCTCTGCCCAGCTCCTGCAAACACATATTCATGGTCTCTTTAATAAAGTCCATCCATCTGGCATGTGGCCTTCCTTCCTTCCTACTTCCCTCCACCTTTCCCAGCATTATTGTTTTATCCAAAAAGTCCTCCCTTCTCATGGTGTGTCCAGTACAGCAGCCTCAGTTTGGTGTTCTTGGCTTCTAGGGAGGCTTCCAGCTTGATCTGCTCTAGGATCCACTTATTTGTCCTTTTGGCTGTCCATGGGATCTTCAGCACTCTTCTCCAGCACCACTTCTCAAATGAGTTAATTTTCTTCTTATCTTCTTTCTCGATTGTCTAGCTCTCACATTTATACATGGTAACAGGGAATACGATGGCTTGTATGTTTCTGACTTTTGTGCTGAGTTGCATATCTTTGCATTTTAGGATCTTTCCTAGTTCTTTCATAGCCACCCTCCCCATTCTTAGTCTTCTTCTGATTTCCTGACTGCAGTCCCCATTTCTATCAATGTTTGATCCCAGGTGTGGGAATTCTTTCACTATTTCTATTTCTTCATTGTCTACGTTGAACTTGTGAAGGTCCTCGGTGGTCATTATTTTTGTTTTCTTTATGTTCAGCATTAAGCCTGCCTTTGCACTTTTTTCTTTCATCTTCCTTAGTAGGTGTTCCAGGTCTATGAAGTTTTCTGATAGTATTATGATGTCGTCAGCATATCTTAGATTGTTGATATTCTTTCCTCCTATTTTCACTCCTCTTTTTTATGTGTTCAAGCTTGCTTTTCTTATAATATGTTCTGCATACAAGTTGAACAGATAGGGTGAAAGTATGCAACCTTGTCTGACCCCTTTGCCAATTGGGAACTATTCTGTTTCTCCTTGTTCTGATCTGTACTTAGGCCTCTTGTCCTAAGTACCAATTCCTCATCAGAACTATCAGATATGTTGGCACTCCCATGTCTTTAAGGGCATAGCATAGCCTTTCATGATGTATGCAGTCAAAGGCTCTGCTATAGTCTGTAAAGCACATACTGATTTTCTTTTGGAATTCCATGGTGCGCTCCATTAGCCATCATATGTTTGCAATATGGTACCAGGTGTCTTCCTTTCCTGAATCCCGCTTGGACCTCTGAGATTTCTCTTTCCATGTATGGTTCGAGTCTATGTTGCAGAATTTTGAGCATAATTTTGCTTGCATGGGAGATCAGTATTATGGTCCTATAGCTGCTGCAGTCTCTATGTCTCCCTTTTTGTGGATGGGGATGTATATTGATCGTTTCCAACCATTTTGTCTTCCATATCTGTTCATATATTTCAGTTAGCACTAAAGTTTACTCTGTCAATGTGAATTGCAGCAGTTCAGTTGGAATATCATCTGTTCCTGGTGATTTGTTTTTCGTTATTTCTCTTATTGCAGTTTCCACCTCACTTTTTTTAGAATTTGGGGTTAATCTTCATATGGCTCTTCATTCCATGTGTCCTTCATTTTGTCATCTCTTTTGTATAATTCTTCTGTGTATTGCATCCAACGTCTTTTTATTCCTTCCTGGTCTTGAATTATGTTATTTTTATTGTCACAGAGGATCCCGGTCATCAGTTTGAATTTTCCTTTGATTTCTCAGATCTTTTGAAATAGATCTCTTGTTCTTTCCTTTTTGTTGTTCTCTTCTATTTCTCCGCATTGGTCATTGTAGTAATTTTCTTTATCTTTCTGCATAAGATGTTGTACTGTTGCATTCATAATTCTTAGTTTGTTCCTATCTTTCATTTTTCTTCTCTTCTTTTCTTTATTAGTTGTAGTGTTTTTTCTGTCATCCATGGTTTTTTCTTTTTGTTTATTGAACATGTCTGTCTGCATTCTTCTTTTATTATGTCCCTGGCTTCAGACCATAGTTCCTCTGGTTCTTGGTCTATTATGCTTAGTAGTGTGAATCTGTTTCTTATGTATTTTATTAGCCAAATTATATATAAAAGGTAATACTTCTTGATATACCCTCCTACAAACCTAACACCATTCTTGTTAAAATGGCTTATAGCACCAAATTGTAGCTGAAACTAATGTTTCAATTTCAAAAAATCTAATCCTTTTAAGAATCATTTTCTAGGTTGCCAAACTTCAGTTTTCAATTTTATAACTGGATAAACATTTATGCAGGTGAACAAGACAGGATGGAGCCAAACAGCTTTTACTCTTAAAGAGTAGTGCTTGTCTGAGTTGTCAATGCGCTTGGGTAACCTGCTGCATCATTACAGAGAAGAAGACCACTATAATGGACCACTCCTCTTTAGTATTTCCATGGGACCTATTTAAAAATTCCTGCAACATTCTTCTACAGTTGCACCTTCCTTTCCCCATCTAAATTAGTAAGTCAAACATCACGACTATCACCCAAATTAAAAAGCATCAACTTTCCAGATGATTTCAGGATACTGAACATCTGTAGTGGGACTAAGCCAAAATACACTTCTTGCTGGCTTCTCTTTGTTGCTTGGATTATAGAGACAGATTCCACATTTATCCACATCAGTGGTTTTGTTGAAGATGTTGTCTCAATTTTTTGCAACCTATTCCAGAACACATTATTCAAACACTTATGACCAATCAAGGAATCCAGTGAACTGACATTTTCATAGGCAGCTGATCATATCACACTTAAATGAGTGATCCATATCTTATGCTCAGCTTGGCCACTAGATGTCCAATGGAAGCCCAGGATCTTCCAGGAGACTGGATTCCAGTTTGATCACTTCCTCTTTAATTGGGAGAATCACAGACCCTCCACTTCCTGCATCTTCGTCCACGGTTTGTGCTTAAATTTCTGAATTCAGCTGCTCAGTGTCTGACTAAGTGAAATGGTGGAGCAAAGTCACCATAAACACATTCAACAAAACTTGGTGAATGGGTGTGCGATATGCCCCTTTGGTCAAGAACAAAGCAAAACAGATCTATGACTGCTTGGTTTATTTCACATAAGTATCTGTAGTGGAAAAACACAATTAAAAGTTTGTTCAATTAACAGTTGCAGAAACAGTTCCAAAGGATGTGCCAATATGCTAATAAAAACTGTTGTTACTACCATATCCTTTCAACAATGTTTTGACTGATCTGCATATATAGCTGGAGAGCTAGCTTACCAGGGCAAAATGTGTGCACTAGGCCTTCTCACAGATTGAGTAGCATCATTTTGTGACTTTCAAGGCACATCAGTTAAAGGTCAACTAGCCTTAGTGATTCTGCAAATTGGAACAGCACTGAGCAACATTCAACTTGATATATATTTTTAATAAAAGATTGTATTCACTCCCCAAGCATTTTGCAATAACAAAGACCTATCAAAGGGTTACTATACAATTCAGCAGCATGTTCTCTTGCACAGGCCTCACTGAACTATGAGTTTCTGCCAGAGCTTTGGCACTTGCATAGCTCTTATTTATTTTCTTGAGGTTTATGCAGAGAACTTCCTGCTAGACTGTGAATTTAAGTGTTTGGGCATATACTTAGTGATCAAACAATGCTCCATTCTATGTTCAATGATAT
This sequence comes from Phrynosoma platyrhinos, assembly GCA_020142125.1. Lineage (NCBI taxonomy): Eukaryota > Metazoa > Chordata > Lepidosauria > Squamata > Phrynosomatidae > Phrynosoma > Phrynosoma platyrhinos. The sequence continues at coordinate 125,415,451 of CM034703.1, forward strand.
TACAGAAGGTGCTCCTTTACAAGACTTGTGAGGACAAGATGTTAAGCTATCCAGTTTTTCTTTAGCCACAAAGGAAGAGCAACTGTGCTTCTAGTCTTGGGGTGGTGGTGCAATAAACAGGGCTACAGTTTCTAGAATACCAGGCTAACAGACTGAACTACAGCAGAAAAATACCAAAATGTGATAAGATCATTTTGTAGAGTTGTTCACAAAACCAGCGTGTCTGCTGCATGTAGCTAATGTAGTGTGCAAGAGAAGTGCTTCATTATCTAAAAAGAGAAGAAAAATATAGCAAAATCTAGAACCCCAAGAGACTAGAGAGCTGAAATCCAGGAGAGCTGAAATCCAGGAAAGAAGCACATGGATTTTGGCTGCATATTTCCTCTCAAGGCCACCTTGCACAGTCATATGGAAAGACAAGGCTCAGGAATGCCTCCATATTCTATCCGAATAGCAGGAGTGGAATCAGCAGGAGCAAAGAGGAAGAATACACAGAAGTCTGATGTGAAAATTCAGAGTCACAACAAACATACACACGCTTACGTAAAGGGCTGGACTAAATCTGTGTTGCTTTTCAGTCCAGTGATCAGAGTAACTCTGTACTTGTCCAAATTTACAAGATTTTTTTCTTTAAAAAAAAAAAAAAAAGAACACTCCAACTAAACTGAAGTAATTTAAAAAACAAACACCAGATGTTCCTTTCAAGGCAACGGGTGCCTAGAACTTTGGCTGATATAAAGAAACGCGACCACTAAGGCACCCGGAGGCAATCTGACAGTGCGTTGGAGAGAACTTGGTGGTCAGGACCACATCGCTGTGTGAATAGAGAGAGCGGATTTCTTGCAAGGGGGCGGCTTCTTTGGGCAAGCAGTCCACCAGTTCGCTGCATTGGGTGTCAAACCCCAACAGGCGGATTCCATAGCCATGTGGGGAGGCGATCATTCGGCCATCCGGGCTGAAACACAGTTCTTTGATATAGCCCCGGCCAACGTTGGCTTCCTCAATGCAGTGAGTCAATCGAAGGGAACAGCGAGGGGAAACTGGTCGCACTGGGGCTCCTTCTTGGAATTCGTAGACACAAGTCCACTGCACGAAGTGAGGGAAAAACAACAAGTCAACCCAGGCTAGCAATTGTCAATTCACTGCACACATTACAGAATGAACTAGTAAGTTTTCTTATGGGAGCAGCAATGTCCTCCCCTGCTGTCTGTTTGCTTTATTTAGTATTCAGGTGAGCACAGTTGGCCCCTTCTCTGCTGTTCTTCCACTGGCAGGTAAAGACCTTTTTATTTAAGGAGGCATTTGTTTTTTAATACGCTGTAGTAGGTGGAGCTTTTAATGGGGAGGATGTTGCTTCTAATGGAATGTTGCTTCTATCGTGTTTTGTATGTGTTTCTACAACTGCTTTTAACTCGCTGTGATAAATGGGAGCTTCTAGTTTAATGTGTTTTCACTTTTGTATTAAAAGCTTTTTAGTTGTATTGTATCTATTAAAAGGTTGTATACTGCCCTGGATTCCATGTTGAGAGAAAGGTGAGATATAAATAAAATAAAATGTATAAATTAAATAAATATCTAATAAAATAAATAAAAATCCTTTATCTCCATTCAAAGCCATCTCAGACATGCTGTGGAAGTATATATCACTCAACATGCACTGGATGCTGGTATTAGCTCAGATTACCAGACTAACGACATAAGCAGACTGCCAGAAATAGTGCACATTAAATTGAGGCACTGCCTTGGCTCAGTGCTAGGGAATCATGAGAATTGTATTTTTTTTCTGAGACATTGAGCCTTCTCTGTCAGAGAGCTCTGGTGCCACAATAAATTACAGTTCCCATGATTCCTTAGCCCTGAGCCAGGGCAGTGCCTCAATTTAATGTGCACTATTTCTGGTAGTCTGCTTAGGCCCTAAGACTGGAAAGACAAAGGTTCAAATCACAATTCAGCCATAATGTTCACTAAGTGACCTGAGGCCAGTCACCATCTCTCAGCCTAACCTACCTCACAGGGTTGTTGTGGGGATAAAAATGCCACTCTGAGCTCTTTGGAGAAAAGATGGAATACAAATATAATAATCAAATAAATAAACATCAAGATTAAATATGCAGACTAAGTGTGCATGAGCTGTTTCAACTGGACATTGCTATTGCTCAAAAGCAGCTTATTTTTATACCGCTTCATATCACGCTATGGGATGTCTAAGCTCAAATTTAGAACTGCAGATATAATCCCAAAGTTATGGTAGATCAGGCAAAATCACAACAATTACCACATTTCTAGGAACTTATCAGCAGAATGACAGTTCACAACTTTCCTTTCAAAGAACTTAACAGCAAAAGAGATCTCCGGTGTCTCTTCAGAAAAGCAATGTGACTGACATACATGCATATGCACACTATCCCCACCATGCTTTTTACCTCTTGGTCATTAGAGTTACTTGAGCATCGAAGAAGCGTAGCCCATCCTTTGGGATGGAGCTGCAATGATGTGATGCAGTTTCCTCGATCCCTCTCACCAGGAACTTCTGGGGTTAAAACCTCAAGACTATTACGTGGAGATCCGCCTATGATAAGAGAAAGTACCATTGACAATCATTATCCTCTTTTAGTACCCAATCTGCTAAAAAAAACAAGGAAGAGATGGAGGAGAAGCACCAGGGATGAGTTGCAATCACTCATTCTCACAACTCATAGAGGTGGAAGAGACCAAAAGGGCTATCCAGTCCAATGCCCTGCCATGTCCTCCTACCAAGGGCCATTCATCCTCTGTTTAAAAATTTCCAAAGGAAACTCCACCACACTCTGAGGCAGCATATTTCCACTACTGAATAGCTCCTATCAGGGGGTTCTTCCTAATACTGAGGTGGAATCTATTTTCCTCTAGTTTGCATCCACCACTCAGTCCTAGTCTCTGAAGCAGCAGAAGACAAGCTTGCTCCATCCTCAATATGTAAAAGTAAATGTAAAGGTATTCCTCGTTGACAAGGTTGTCAAGATGTGTCCGACCATAAGGGGTGGTGCTCATTTCCGTTACTAAGCTGAAGAGTTAGTGTTGTCAGAAACTATTCTGTGATCATGCGGCCAAGATGATTGCACAGAACGCTGTTTACCTCAACATGATGTCCCTTCAAATATTTAAACATGGCTAGAATGTCATCACTTAATCTTCTCTTCTTCAGGCTAAACATACCTAGCTCCCTAAGCCTCTCCTCCCTAGAGCATGGTTTCCAGACCTTTTACCATTCTGGTTGCCCTCCTCTGAAATGTTCAAGCTTGTCAATGTCCAGTGTAACTGATGCTAAACAGGCATGGCTAGATTAAATTCTTTAACCTTGGAAACTTGAAGAGTGTATATTCAGTGGGCAGGATACCCTGCTCACGAAAACAACTTGCTTCAATTCTGTGTTTTAACGCACCTTCTCGCTGGGTGGCTCGTACTGTATGTTTCTCAGACAGTGGGTTTGAGTCTCCCTGATGACATGGTGACCCGGCACTCCTAGGACCCGATGAGGTGGCAGATGCCAGATCTGGGAATGGAAAACCAGTCGCATGTAACCCAAATAAACTCAATTACAGTGAGAGAGTATTTTTAAAGCATCTCAACTATGAAACAAAATCTAATGATTTTCTTCAAGACTTTTCTTGTTGCAGTATTTGTTTGACAATACTTTTGTTACATATTTTTAAGACTCATTGTTTCCTGAAATGATTACTTGCACTGGCCTTAGAACAGGAAAGGTCTGGAGATAGTCACAAGCATTTATAAAGCAACCATATTACTTATTGAACTCCAAAGATCCCCGAGTTCCCAGAAGCAGATACAAGTTCCTTAAAGAGAAAATTAGCAAAGGCAAAACTTCCCTGTAGGGGACCTCGCCATATCACTACCATTGAGACTTTCCTTCAAAAGGCTGCCACAGGGAACCACTGGGTGCATAGAACATATCCAGTTCACTTTGAGGTGATAGAAAGCCATAGCAGATACAATACATAAAATGAGGGCACATGCCCACCACCAAGAATGTTCTTCTAAATTTTTTTTGCAATGTTTGAGGGCTTTTCAGATTAGTGAATTTATTCATCATGCACAGCATGGCTTCCCAACTCTAGCTATCTTTTGCTACACACAGTAAAAAGTACATAGGATAAAGGTATCTTACCCATGACACATGGACTCACCTGAACTGGATGTGGTTCTCCTGGCTCTTAAAATGGGATAACTGACAACCTCTAAGGATTTAGTTAAGTCAAGGTCATGCAAGATCAGGAGATACCCAGAAGAAGTTGAGATTAACATTTTGGAACAGTCTGGGGTCAATCTCATGCGCATGAGAAAGCGTGTGTGAAAGAACTTCTTGTGGGGGCAGCCATCTTCTGTGCACCTGGAGAGACACATCAAACTACAGTCAAGGTCACACTCTAGTTCTAGTACCCAGGCTTATGCTTAAGGAGGTATTTAAAATCAGTATAAATGCTCATGCTGTCACCTCTATTTCCATCTCACAAAAGGCAAGCAAGAAGCAGGCCTGTTCACATGCTCCAATGGTAGCAGATCAGATTCTGTTGTCCTCAAGAGCTCCCAAAAACTAAAATTTCTTTGTTATTGTTACAAATGCATTTTTACAATTCAAAATGCCTCCTCACACACTCAAGGGAATGCTGCAGGGGCAAGTCCACCATGTTCATTTCCCCAGTAAACTGCTTTATATTCATGTGAGGCCTTTCTTCAAAATAAGAAGTGAATTCTGATTCACTTCCTAGTTTGGAAAAGGTGTCTGCTGGTCCTAAAATAGCTGGGTGGGGAAAAATTGCTGGGTGCAAAAACACGCCAAAATGTCTTCCTCTAACCCCAAGAGGCATACTTGGGGAGTGCAGCCTCTATTCTGGTAAGGGATATGTGTGGCCCCTAGACCTCAGGTAGCTACCCACCCACTTTAAGTTTGTACACCCGAAGCACCATAGCATCATGCTTACACGAAACAAGAGAGTTTGGAAATAAGATAAAGAATAAATGTGTTTCAGGCAAACAGGCATACCTCATCTTCAAAATTTTAAGTTCAAAAAGAGGCACCAGTGCCAAAATTGATTACCTGTTGGTATCCCAAATGATAACATTTCCATCAAATCCAGATGTAACTAGCAATCTTGTGTTAGTGTCATATTCGATGTTCTTGACCCAGCTGGTGTGACCATGCAAAGTGCACACTTTTGAATCTAGCTTTCTCAGATCCCAAAGTGCTATGGTAGTATCATCAGAACATGTTGCAAACAGTCTGTTATCAAGAAACCTACAAATAAAATGGAAAAGATGAGAAACCATCTCATATACTGAAATTCAGATTAAACATCCCTATATCAAGTGTCAAAATGCAACCCTTGGATGACATCAACAAAATACCTACAGTGAGGGAGTATTTTTAAAGCATCTCAACTATGAAACAAAAAGTGGACACAGAGACTGATGTTGTAGGAATGAAATTAAGCTTTTGAGAGCAAGTAGTTTGAAAGACATCTGGTAACAAATGCACATGTGTGTCAACATATGCGCCTACATTTAGAAGGGTTTCACAATTTCATCAATGCACATTCACTTTTAAAACATGCATTTTTGTCACCAAACTCTCAGTATGGTGAACAAACTGTATTAAAGTCTGGATTAAAAACAAGCAGACAAAATCCTACGTAACCCATAAACAACACATTCCTTTTGAGCACCAAAGTAGGAACAGAAACTTGGAGAGAAGAGAGGGGTACACAGAGGGAAGGGGTGTGTGTATGTAAAAAGGCTATAACTGAGCCCACAGCACAGCAGGATCATAGGAAACGGTCTTAATGTCTATAACTAATGTCTATAACTGAGCCCACAGCACAGCAGGATCAGAGGAAACTGTCTCTAAAAGACTACCCAGACAGTACTATTTATTGACTTGCAGCAGCCGGACAGTTTCCACACAGTAATCTTTTAGCAGGTGCTTGAAAATGCCAAGGATGCAGACTGAGGCCTTTTGTGTGAAAAACATATGCCATACATTTTGAATGGTAATAAAAGCATTTTACCTATTCAAAACTTGCCTGATCTATTACTAGGATAATTTTGGGGACCTGGGATACTGGGAAGCAATACCCATGTGTTGAACCCACAAGGGACCCCATGTTAAGCCTTCAGGTGTTCCCTCAACAGAAATGTGGACAGGAATTGGTTGAAAATCAGTTAACATGGCAAGGTGCTACTGTACCACAACAGTTTAAGATTTGAACCTTAAGACATAAGTTCAAATTTCACTATAGCCATAAGTCTAGGAAAACCTCCTGTCTCAGATGCCTCACCTCCCAACCCCATTTGCTATCTGGTAATAATACCGACCTAATTTGAAAGATTTTTAGAAGGGTAATTAAGATAAAATATGCAAAGTGATCTGAACAAAACAAAAAAATGCTTGTAAAGGTATGTTTATGTATGCATATGCAATTCTCTCTCACTGACTCACACCCGCATGGGCATTTATGCTAAGTAGATACACTACAGAACATTTTAATGGTCTCCAAAATGTATTTGAAATGCAGAAAGTCATCTTTCCTCTCCCTACAGACAAATCCTACCATTAATTCTCTCAAAGCGATACTGGTTCACCCTGGTAATCTCTAGATTCTGAACGAAAACCCGCAATACATTAAGTAGCTTAAATAGTCAGACGAGAGAGTTGTTATCTTCAAGACACTCTGTGGAAAGGTGACACTAGATACCACTGAGCTCATTAGCAGAGACATGCACACCCCAGCTTCAGAGTTACAGGAACAAATCCCAGAGGGATACATTGATCTACTGCAGCAACTATATGCAGCAAAACTTCTGGGTCTATTAGCACCTTAAAAATTAAAAAAACAAAACACAACACCTTTCAGCCATAAAACATGTGTTAATCCTTGAGAAACCAAAGGGCTGAGAAGTGTTTCTGCCAATCATAGGAAGGAGTGAAATCCAGCAGAGGCTCCAGCTTGGAGAAGTGGGAGAAACAATTTTCAGGGTGTGAAATTGCCGGTACCAGCTCCTTCCTCTATTGGGAGTATCCCCAGGAGCAAAGCTTCTCTCATTGGAACGCTTAAGTCCCAGCCTACGCCGGCTTTGGTCACGGAAAGTTTCTCTCCCATCAGCCATTGTATTTATCAGAATCCCAAGGATCAAGCTCTTCTGAGAAGAGGGTATTTTAATGTTTTCAAGATGAACCTTGGGCATGGCACATGACAAGTTCCAAATATGGTGAGAGCAATACTTGTTGTAATAATAGTGTGAATATCATACTAAAAAGCCAGTTCTCTATGTCCTGTCATGTTAACAAACAGAATGTAGGCAAGTACTACACATTAGGGACTGTCCCTGTTTTCTGTGACTTTCTGCAAGTTTTGTGACTTTACATCAGCCACAGTGCTTTGGACTCGCTTAGATTCAGCAAAGAAAATAAATTAGTACAATGAATCATATTACCTTTTAAGGGAAGCAGCAGCAACATCAACAATAAAAAGGACTGACTTGGGGGTCATTATAAGTTACAGCCCATCCATGCTTTCAGAGCAAACAAAACAGTTACTGGAATTTTAGACTTCTGTTCTTGGTTTTAACTTGCCAGCAAACTAACCTGATATTATTTACACAGTCTTCATGAGCAGTGGAGAGAGTTTTGATGTGCTTTGAAGAGATAGGATCAAAAAGTAGGACTTCAGTCTGTTCACAAGCCACAGTTAGCACTGACCTGGATAGGAAAGGAAAAAGCAGCAGGGCATTATGCACAAAGAAACTCAGCATCCTCTCACTGGCAAGCTCCAAAGACTGAAAGGCACACACATATAGAGATGTGAGAAAAATTGAATGGATCAAGGATCTTCCTTCCTTGGGCAGAAAGGATCTACACACAGAAGTTAACTCTGGTCAGTTTTCAGGATTCTTCTCTCCCGCTACCACTGCACCACAGGTCACCACATTCTGCAGCTCACACTCCATAACTTTCTGTGTATCCTGTGCAGGTGTGGAAGAGCTACTTTGGAAAGGACAGTGTAGGGAAGCCTGCTTCAGTCAGCCCACTTGGACAGCCCGAAACCTGGATCTATCCCAAGAAGAATTGCTTTAATGTCAGAGATACTCTCTAGAGCAGTGGTCCCCAAACTTTTTTTGGCTACCACCCCCTTTCCTCTTGGGTGACAAACCTAGGGCCCCACCCCTTGTATAATTCTTGAGATTATGTCTACTGTTCTACTGCAAATTCAAAACCACTGATCTCAGTCACTGTTCCTTTTGCCACCTGGTCATCCTGGGAGCAGCAACCGAGCAGCTGGCAGCCCCTGTGCTGGCCTTGTGGCAAAGTCCACTGCAGACAAGAGACCTCTTTGTCCCTGCTCAGCTTTCCTGCTGTTCCCAAGGTGACCAAGTGCAAAGGAAGAATCTTCTCCCTGGCAAGAAAGGACTCTCAATCCTTCTTCATCATGGAGGAGAGAGGCACAGATGGTGTGTATGTAGGGGGTTTGCAGAGACCACATGCTCTGGACTGGAGACTGGTGTGGATGGGCAACAGTAGAGATTTTAACTAGAGGAGCAGCTCCAAGGCAAAAGACTCTTTGCAAGAATCAATCCTAGATACTCCTCCCTATCCTTCCCCAGAGGTGTGCAATCCTCACAAAGCTTCAAGTCACACATGCACACACACACCTGTTTCTTCTGCTAACTCTTCTCTAGGCCTGTCTGAGGAAAGAAACCAGGAGCAGCAGCTCTGCTCCAACCTGACAGTCATGTCCCAGCAAAGTTCACAAAGCTTAATTAGGGTCCCAAATGTGAAAGCTCCTTTTTGCCACGACTTCTCCCCCACCAACATGCGCTCTAACTCCTTGCTCCAGTCAGTCAGTCAGTCTGTTCCAAAATGGTGCCGCTTCGAGCCACAGAAGCAATGTCCTGCACCCAAGCATGGCATCTTGAATTTCCCATCTGCCACTGCTAGAGAAAGACATGTCTAAGGGAGTGAGGGGAATTGTGTCATGTGGGGAGCTGAAAAGCCAGCATGGTATAGTGGTTTGAGCATTGGACTATGACTTCGGAGACCAGGGTTTGAATACCAGCTCAGCCATGCAAACTCACTGGGTGACCTTGGGCAAGTCACACTCTCTCAGCCTCAGAGGAAGGCAACATCAATCCCCCTCTGAACAAATCTTGCCAAGAAAACCTCATGATAGGTTCACCTTAGGGTCACCATAAGCCAGAAATGACTTGAAGGTACCACCACAATAACATGCAACCCGCATCTTCACCATGATCCTAAAGGCTGCTGGTTCTCTGTTTTTTGAGCACCAAAATTTTGAAAGCCTCCCCCTGCTGCCCCTTTTATCCTCACACACACACACACCCCGGATCTTTCCACCGCACCAAAGGGGGGCATACAGTCGTACCTCTACTTACGAATGCTTCTTCTAACAAAAAATTCAACTTACGA
>CM034703.1:125430404-125442640 GCA_020142125.1 Phrynosoma platyrhinos
ACAGTCCCCACAACAAACAAACATGATAAATAGTTTACCCCCCTCTAAAAAAGGATTAAATTAAATTGAAGGAAGGAAGAAGGAAGGAAGGGGGGTCTGTAACAGTCCACATTTCCACACTACACACTCTTGTAGAAGATTATGGCACGACTACACTCTTGCCCCTCCTTAAACTGCAAATCCCAGAATGCAACAGGAGGCAGCCAGCGCAGTTAAAGTGGAACATCAATGCTTTAAGAGTGTAGTGCCATAATCAACTTAGTGCTGCTATTTCCTGTTTGCCTCCTGTTGCATTCTGGGGTTTGTAGTTCAGTGAGGCCTAAGAGCACTAATAGTGGTGGTGATGCTAACAACAACTAATAGTGAGGCCTAAAAGCACTAATAGTGATGAGGATAACAATAATAATAGCAACAACTAACAACGAGGCCTTAGAGCACTAATAGTGATGATGGTAATAATAATATATTAACTAATAGTGAGGCCTAAAAGCACTAATGGTGGTGGTGATGATGATAACAACAACAACAACAACAACTAATACTAATAATGAGGGTTAAGAGCACTAAAAGTGATAATGATAATAACAACAACTGACAGTGAGGCGAAGAGCACTAATAGTGATGATGATGATGATGATAACAACAACTAATAGGTTTAAGAACACTTATGATGATGATGATGATGGGCCTTTGCAGACTGCCAGAAATAGTGCACATTAAATTGAGGCACTGCCCTGGCTCAGTGCTAGGGAATCATGGGAACTGTAATTTATTGTGGCACCAGAGCTCTCTGGCAGAAAAGGCTCAATGTCTCAGAAAAAAATACAATTCCCATGACTCCCTAGCACTGAGCCAAGGCAGTGCCTCAATTTAATGTGCACTATTTCTGGCAGTCTGCTTAGGCCTGATGATAATAATATAATAACAACAACTAATAGTGAGGCTTAAGAGCACTAATAGTGATGATGATAATAACTACTACTACTACTACTACTACTACTACTACTACTACTAATAATAATAATAATAATAATAATAATAAGGCCTAAGAGCACTAATAGTGATGATGATGATGATGATGATGATGATGATGATGATGATAACAACAACAAGTGAGGCTTAAGAGCACTAATAGTGATAATAATAATTAATAACAATAATTAATAGTGAGGCTTAAGAGTACTAATGGTGATAATGGTGATGATGATGATAAAACAACTAATACTGAGGCCTTAGAGCACTAATAGTGGTGATGGTAATAATAATATATTAACTAATAGTGAGGCCTAAGAGCACTAATAGTGATGATGATGATGATGATGACGACAACAACAACAACAACTAATAGTGAAGCCTAAGCACACTAATAGGAGGCAGCCAGAGCACTAATAGTGGAATAGCAGCACTATAAGAGTGTAGTGTGCAAATGCGGACAGTGTTGCAGTGGTTTGAGTGTTGGACTAGGGTCCAGAACACACTGCAGAAATAATTTCAATTTGAGACTGCTTTAACTGCCCTGGCTCAAGGCTAGGGAATCCTGGGAACTGTAGTTTTGTGAGACATTGTATACTTGCTGCCTACATTGCATACTTGCTGTATTGTTTTAGAGATGTTTTAATTTTGAACGTTGATGTTTTAGATTGTACACCATTTGGCAGGTTTTTCATTATCTATTGTTATTTTTATTCCTGTTATGTAAAGTGGTGTGTAAATTTTACAGCACTCTATAAATAAATGATGATGATGATGATGATGATGATGATAATAATAATAATCATTGAGTCTTCTCTGTCAGTGCCACAATAAACTGCAGTTCCCAGGATTCCCTAGTACTGAGCCAGGGCAGTTAAAGCAGTCTCAAACTGGATTAATTCTGCAGCGTGTTTTGGACCGAAGACTCTGGAGATTAGAGTTTAATTCCCAGCTCGCCCATGATGACCTTGGGCTAGTCACACTCTCTCAGCTTGAGAGGAAGGCAGTGGCAAACGTCCTCTGAAGAATTGTTATGTGCCTTGGTTTCCAATTTAAGGCAACACTTTTTTGTTATGTGCCTTCAAGTTTTGTTTCTGACTTATGGTGACCCTGTCATTGGGTTTTCTTGGCAAGATTGGTTCAGAGTGGGTTTGCCTTTGCCTTCCCCTGGGGCTGAGAGAGTGTGACTTGCACAAGGTCACCCAATGGGTTGCCATGGCTATGCCAGGATTCGAAACCTGATCTCCAGAGTCATAGTAAAGCCCAGTGGGTATTGCAAAATACATGAAGGCACACAAGAAGTTCCTTTTGCAACTGGAGAGGAGAATCTGGTTATTAAAAATATTAAAAAGTACTTGTGCATCAATGTAATTTCAGACCCTGGTCTTCAGTATGCAAAGGGATCTTGTAGCACTTTTGAGACTAACTGAGCCAATGAAGTAGTAGCATAGGCTTTAGTAGACAACCATCATAGCCACAGCCAATAGAATATTGGGTTTTGTAGTTTGTTATGGCACATGTGATCGCTGACAGAGAAGGCTAAATATCCAACAAAACTACAATTCCCAGCATTTCATATCATTGATCCATGGCAGCTAAAGCAAGTGTCAAATGCATTAGCTCTGCAGTGGAGCTTGGTCTATGCAGGTATACAAAAACTTATGCTACAATTTCTTTCACTCAGGTCCAAAACACATTGCAGACATAATCCAGTTTGACACTGCTTTAACTATCTTGGCTTAGTTCTAGGGAACCCTAGGAACTGTAGTTTATTGTGGCCCCAGAGCTCTCTGACAGAGAAGGCTAAATGTCTCACAAACACTATAGTTCCCAGGATTCGCCAGCATTGAGTCAGGGCAGTTAAAGTGGTCCCAAACTGGATTATTTCTGCAGTGTGTTTTGGACCTCATGATCCCTTTGCAGACTGGTATTCCAGCGTAACATGGCTGTCTCTGCATTCAGTCCCTTGTCATGTCTATCTCTATGGAGGTGCCTTATAAGTTTACATAGTTTATAAGCCATGGGGTCTTATTTCTACTCTGAATCCTAGGATACCCTGTTTTCTTTTCTCATCTTCTTTTGTGTCATTTACAATTGCACTTTTTTAACATTAAAGGTGGTGTGGGGGACCCATGTGCCTTTTAAAAAATGCAATTTCTCATTTTAAAATGAAATAATATCACTGACTCATACATTTATAAAAAGGAGCTTGCTCTCTGTTTGCTCTGAAGCTAACCACATTTACTTTGGAATAAACACCACTGTTAAGTAGACAAGATTAATATCTTTTTAAAACAGGCCTAAGACAATGAGTGTACACAAGGATGGAGTTGACTGCCTGAGTGGGGTGGTGGTCTCTCCTTTTTTGGAGAGCTTTACACTGAGGTTGGGTGAGCATCTTCCCCGAGTGCTGTAATTGTGAATTTCTGCTTGGCAGGAGGATGGACTAGAGATTCCCAAACTTTAGTCCTCCAGATGTTTTGGACTTCAGCTCCCAGAAGCCCCAGCCATCTTGGACAACAGTCAGGACATCTGGGAGTTGAAGTCCAAAATATCTAGAGCACCAAAGTTTGGGAACCACTGGGGACCCTTCCAGCAATTGTGATTGTGTGTGTGCCCAGAAAGGCACCCCCTAACTATTTATTTGTCCTTGAGTCAGTTCCTACTCATGGCGACCCTGTGGATGAGACATCTCCAAGAATCCTTATCTTCCATTGCCTTGCCCAGATCCTGCAAGCCCTTCCCAATAACCCCCCTGATCGGTCTATCCATCTGGTCTGTGGTCTTCCTCTTTTTCTTCTACCTTCTACCTTTCCTAGCATTATTGTGTTTTTTATACTTCTTTTAAATATGAAGAGATGCTGCAGTTAGAAGTATCAGCTCTGGTGGACCACACTATGCCCATACTGGTCCAAATGGTAAAATAGGGCCACAGTCCCTGTCATCTGTTCTTTTCTGGGTGATCATTTTAAGGGCCCTTAAGTGTCAGGATCTTTGAGGTATCCTGGCTGTATTACGAAATGGAAACATTAAAGATGAGTGAATTAGAAATAGGGCAACCATGTACTATGTGTGCAATCCATGCCTCCCTCCCTCCTCCCCAAGTATACAAGAAAGGAGGTTGGGAAACCTAAAACTGTCTAAAAAGACAATGGGAAACAGTCCTTAAAACCCCTTGCAACTAAGATGCTCTGTTTCCAAAAGGCAGAACTGCAAACTCACTTTTCTTAAACCTCACTCCATCACAAGGGCTCTCAGTGAGCCAGGGTGACCAGATGTCTTAAACATAAATGAGGACAAGGCACCATAAAATCTAAAATAATTTTATTTGAGAAAAAATTAGGACATGACCAAATAAAAACTTAAAACACTAATATGGAGGACACTTTGAAATTCCTCATGGACAGAAGGTTGAAATGTAGGACATGTCCTGGAAAAGGAGGACTTCTGGTCACCCTGCAGTGGGCTGACAGTGTATGGATGGCCTCTTTATTACTTACCCAAATCTTGTTAGCCTTGTGTTTCTGGTTTCTCTCATAGCAAACAGCAAACCACTAGGCTGCTGAGGAGGAATAAACTGTTCTCAAAGTCTTTAGTAAGTCTACTAAACACACTAATTCTGTTATGTATTTGATTTTTGTTTAACATACTTAGTAGCCTAGTATAGAATGCAGCTAAAGAAGCATTTTATGGAATCTTCTGCAAAGAAAGGCTAAATTACTTTCACATTGCAGCTGAATATAGACTTATTCAAAGAAACAAAGGCCATATTCATTCACTATCTGTAACATCAATAGCCTACTCTAGGAGGATTTGACTAGTAACATCTCAGCTGTACAGGGACTGTGATATTCAATAAAGTTGACTTTACTAGTGTTTGATGAAAAATGCAAGATTTGAGACTGTGAATTGAAGAATGGAACATATTATGCATGTAGTACCTGTAGGTAGTCCAAGTCTCCTTTACTTGTGCACAATGGGCAGGTATTACAATCCCATCCCAACCTAATGCGAAACTGAGAATTCAATAAATTATCGGTAGGATTAGGGCAGATGTGAGGATAAAAGTTTATATAGTACATTCTATTGGGGCTGTGATGGTGATGTTTTGTATGGATTTAGCTGACAACTAAAATTAGTTTTTGCACATGTATCATTCAATATATTGGACAAGAATGTAATTTTAAAATGAAAAGGTTGCATATTCACTTTTTCTTACAAGTGAATTCTTACATATGCAAATATGTAGACTTTAAGATAATTTAATGGAGCTCTGGAATGCCAGCCTTAAGAAAACCTTCATATCTGTTTTGTTTCACTGTCTTTACGGTTTGGGATCATGCTGATGGAAATGCTTCAGGAAAGATTTGCAAGAAGACGAACAGAGCAGAGATTATATACCTATTTATTTTTATACCACCCTTCATTGTATTCCCAGGACAGTTTTAAAAGAAACAAAACAAAATGTAAACACATACAATAAAATATGTTAAAAGCCATACAATAAAACAGTGAGCTTGATTAAAATTTAAAACAGATTATTGTTATCTCAGCAACAATCAAGCAGGCATCTACTTGCGGAGGAAATGAGAAAGAGTATTTCTAAATATATTTTCCAGTGCTTGAGTAAAAATCTTCTCCAAATTTGGCCAATAAAAGATTTACTGTAACAGATAAGTGGCTGGGCCAACTGGATTAACCAGAAACAAAAGGTGTTATGAATGTATAAATTCTGTAGTTATTGATAAAGCAAAGTGCATTACTGATTACAATCAAAAGAAGCTCAGCAGCCAATGTCTGATCTTGTCATGTATTCAGAGTACCTCATTTCAGCTGAGACTTTACTGGAAAATCTCTTCATAAGTACTGCTGAAAACTAAGCAAGCGGACTTCCCTCTTGCTTGCATCAAATGCCTTTTCATTTTTGTCCTTGTGGCCTCTATACCATAATGAACCAAGTTTGGCCTCCATGTTGGGAGCCCAATATCATTACAAAGATCTGGGTGCCAGCGGGCTTTGTTAGGAGGATTTGGTCTTTTCTTTTTCTCTTGGTACTCTTCCCATGGTGAAGAATTCTGGGTTTGGATGCATGTCTGTGAAATGAGCTATGCGATTTGACATGGCAAAGAAGGCTGAAATGATGCCTATATCCCAGGCATCTTCTTGGTCAAATCCCTGATCCTCCAACTTCTGAAAGTGTTCTTCAGTGATATTCTCTGCTCGACATACAGCAAGTGCAAATTCAAGCATGGCCAGCTCTCGAGCACTGAGGTCAGCCATCTTCCAATTCACCATGACCTGCACAAAAGCAAAGCTACAGCATATTACATCTTAAACCTAGGAAACACAACACTTGGCCAAATATAGAGCATATGAGACCACACACAAAGAAGACCGACTCTTACAGCAAGGATTAGGGAACATTAACATGAGCCACAGTGCATTGCATCTAGTTTCTGAACAGGTTGACCACAGGCAGAGAAGTAAAGAGCTCCCATGTAGCTGATATAGAAAAGGGAATTAGGGCAGGTTCATCACCTCAGTCTTACAGAATGATGGTTTGACAAGTCACACTCGCCCAAGTGGGCTTGAAGATAATTTGGGTAGCAGCTCTTGTCACCTCATCTCCACATGCACAAAAGGTTTGCATTCCTACGGACACTCTCATAGACTGCTATATAGGTCTGTCCCTGGGCTTTCCACTCCACCAAATGCATCTGAGGAAGTAGACTGAAGTCTATGAAAGGTCATGCTACCAGCTTGTTTCTTTCAATTAGGCTCGAAAGTGCTACAAGATCCCTTTGCAGACTGATTTTCCAGACTTAGGGCCTTTACAGACTGCCAGAAATAATGCAACTTGAGTTGACTTTAACTGCCCTGGCTCAGTGCTAGGGAATCATGGGAATTGTAGTTTTTTTTCTGAGAAATTGAGCCTTCTCTGTTAGAGAGCTCTGGTGCCACAGTAAACTACAGTTCCCATGATTCCCTAGCACAGAGCCAGGGCAGTTAAAGTTGACTCAAGTTTCATTATTTCTGGCAGTCTGTAAAGGCCCTAACACAGCTATATCTTTGAGTTCTTGCAAAAATTATCTAAATGCATTCATCCATTCATGCAGTACAAACTAATCAAGATATTGATGTGTTCTCTCAGTGATATGCGGACAGCTTAAAAACATAAGATGTAAGCCATGAATTATGCAGTTAACAGATAATTCCATATTATATGTTATGCATTTGGAGTGTGTGGGTCATTTTCAAAGTTGCTTAGCTTTGAGGAGATACTCTGTCTATCTTGTTGTATAGCCATATCACAATACTTTTTGTTGCTGTTGCACCAATGGAATTCAGCAGGGTGGTGGCAGTTATTTCTTGCATAACTGGTTATTTGCTGGTTATAAAGCAGTAAAGAAGTAAAAATAAAAAATAAAATAGAACCTTATATCTCAAAAAAAAAAAAAAAAAAAAAAGAAAGAAAGAAAGCGAAGTGACCTGATCTGCCAGAGCAGGATTCTTCGAATATATCCGATGCAAAGCACTATGTGCAACTACACAGTAGGGACACTTGTTGACAATACTCGTAGCCACAATTATGAGCTCCTTGTCAGCCTTGCTTAGGTTGCCTATGAGAGAACAGAGATGTAAAGGTCAAGTCACATTCTTAGTCTCACAGTTTGTCTATACATTCATAGGCTTACACACTCACATGCTCTTTAAGATCTATATGAAGCTGCTCATCAGGGCAACTTTCTGGTAAAGTGTCAGCAGTATACTCATGTATTTCTTCCCATGATGTTCTGAGCTCTGTGAGGCTGTGAAGGTGCTGGACAGTAAATACAAATGAATAAAAGGCCTAGAAGTAGTAATAATTTGGACAAGGGCAAATGAAATTAATCTGATTAGATATATGTCCTGCTGGTGGATGGTTCTCAGGTTTGGGTACTGAGTAGACAACTTTGTCTAGATGAGCTGTGCAGCCCATAAAAGAGCAGGTATGTACTCTAGGTGTACTCCTTAACTGAGCAATCCCAGTGGAACAGGAAGGTGGACTCAGTGGCACAGAGTATTTTTGCTGGTTTAATTTCCTACAGCTGATCTTGGGCAGAGCTAGATTACCTATTGTGGCCATGCTCTAGCAACTTCATGTTTAGATTACTGGAGCTGCCTTTAAAGACAATTCAGAAATTACAATTTGTGGAATATGTGCATGCTAGCTTTTCCTGGGCTGAATTCAAGATGCTGACCTAAAAAGTCCTAAAAGACTTGGACCCCAGATATCTGGAGGGACACCTCCCTGTACCAGCCTGCCTATGCTTATAGATTTGGGGTGGGGTGGAGGGCCCATTTCAATCCCATCATCAGGGAACACCAGGAAGGTGTCTCTGCTGTGGCACCCTGATTTTGGAATGCCCTCTCACAAGATGAATGTGCTGCACCAATTTTATTGGTATTTCAGTGACAAGTGAAGACTCATCCATTCACCTGGGCATTTATGATTGTTGCTACAATAGTGAATCTCACTGCTGATTTTTATTGACTGTTCTTTGGTTTTTATTCATTTGTATTTACTGTATTTTACTGCTGCTTATTTTAACATTGTTGTTACCTATTCTGGGATCTTTAGGAAAGAAAGGAAATACATCTATAATTAGAGCCAATATAGCATAGTGGTTTGAGTATTGGACTATGACTCTGGAGTTTAGGGTTCAAATCCCTGCTCAGCCATGGAAACCCACTGGGTGACCTTGGTCATGTTACACTCTCTCCACCGCAGAGGATGGCCATGGCAAACCACCTCTGAAGAAACTTGCCAAAAAAACCCACAAACCCATTACAGGTTTGCCTCAGGGTTGCCATAAGTCAGAAATGACTTGAAGGCACACAACAACAAATTTATAATGAGAAAGCCAGAATGATCTAGTGGTTTGAGTGCTGGGCTATGACTTCAGGTGATCAGGGTTTGAATCCCTGCTCAGCCATGGAAACCCACTGGGTGATTTATGGCAAGTCACACTCTCTCTGCCTCAGAGTAAGGGCAAACCCCCTCTGAATACATCTTGGCAAGAAAACCATGTGATAGGTTTTGCCTGATGGTCATTCATTATCTATAATCTATAATTAATTAATACATCTCCTCTATCTGAATTTACTCCAGGGTCATACCCAGCATTCACATTGCCATTATTTACATTTTACCATTGTACTACATTATCCCTTTGCCTTGCTTGTTCTCTGTAGGAAACTTTAAGGCCCTTCAAAGGCTTTCAGAATTAAAACTCAGCTCTTACATTTGTTATCCAAACCCATGGCATCGATAATTACATTATTTGCATGCATGTGGGGATCCATGTGCTCAAGTGGAAGTGTAAAGGAAGGACATGTCTTTGAAGTCCCTAATGTGCCAGTTCCAAAAAGACAAGCATTTTCTTATTTTCATTTTAATTTTTATACTGGAAAGTGCCTTGCTGCTTTGGCATGTGCAGGAAACGTCAAGGAAACCTCTTGTTTTCACTATGGTCATAGAAAGACAGTGGTCTCCAGAACTAGTGAACCACTGGAATACATCATACAAAGTGTCAAGAAAGCACAAACTATGAATTTTGGAAGATAGGTTTCTTTTGTACCAAGATAACTAATGCAACATGTGGCAAGATTGTAACATAATGGCAGTTACGGTTTTCTCTTAATTGTTCCTGCTGGCAGAATCAAGGAAGATTAGTAGTTGTACTTAAAAGTGCTCATTCACCTTCGGTAATGGCAGTGGAATACTATCAGACACCAGTGGATTATTAAAATATTAGGAAAGACATTTTTTCAGTCTATACTCCAAATCTGGTTGCTGTTCTTACCTGACTCCTTGTTCATGATGGCATTGTAATAAGCAAAGAATGCTCTGAATTCTGCTGGTCGATGAGACATCACTTTAAACACATTGGGTAAAAAACCATTCTGGGAATTAATTAAAAAAAAAAGAAGTCAGACACCTTAAATTCACCATTAAGAGTTCCTTCAGATGGACCAATAATTCTGGTAAGAGTTGGGATATTCTGTTACAAGATTTCACTCCTTGTAATTCCATAGAGGTAAGAAAAACAGAAGGGGGGGGGCACACGAAAAGTCTAATCTGCACTGCAGAAATAATGTAGCATACCGCTTTAATTGCCATGGCCCAATGCTATGGAATAATGGCATTTGCAGTTTGTTGCGACACCAGAGCTCTCTGGCAGAGAAGGCTAAATAGCTCACAAAACTACCACAGCATTGACCCATGGCAGTTAAACCATTGACCTAGAATTCCATAGCATTGACCCATGGCAGTTAAAGCAATGTTAAACTGCATTATTTCTGCAGTGCTGATTAGACCAAAGACAAAGGGCCTTTGCAGACTGCCAGAAATAGTGCACATTAAATTGAGGCACTGCCCTGGCTCAGTGCTAGGGAATCATGGGAACTGTAATTTATTGTGGCCCCAGAGCTCTCTGACAGAGAAGGCTCAATGTCCCAGAAAAAAGTACAGTTCCCATGATTCCCTAGCTCTGAGCCAGGGCAGCACCTCAATTTAATGTGCGCTATTTCTGACAGTCTGCTTAGACCTAAATAAAGGAAAAATGGTACTCTGGATCTAGTACAGAGCAGAGTTTGCCTGGTAACTAGAAACTGAATGAGGGAAGGATGTTAAAAAGAAAAGCTCCATAGCACAGGTCACAAATCCACTGAACCCATTGTCATCAAGGGGACTGGCCAGAGGTACCGAAGGAACCACGACAATGGATACAGACATTTTATATGTATTCTGATAGTACTAGAAACAGACATACACATCCCAACCTGATTAAAAAGTCATAATTACAGTAGTCTCAAAAAAATCACAAGAAATAGACTGGGATAGGAAGTACATTGTACCTGCCTTTAGTTTTTGATAAACCCCAATAAATACAGGTACAACCTTTACAAAATCCCAAAGTTGTTGGCTGGTCTACAGGAGCCTAAATTGAATTTCTATACAATACTACCAGTAATACTGTTTGCCAACACTTGGAAAAATAGCTGATGTACCACATTCGGGCATGTGGCTTTGCAAATCCAAACACAGGGTTAGATGTTCCTGAAATGAGACAAAGGTAGCTCTGAGTAAGATAAAATGAAAACTTTGAATTGGTATAGAGTCATTTTACTTTGCCACTCACCTAGGACAGCTAAGTGACTGCCTCTGGAATAGTAGTAAAGCACATAGGAGCTCTACTGGTCCTACCTTCTCATAACCACTAGCTCACTGACTTTTGCATGTTCTAGTGCTGCTACTCTTTCTAATAAAAACTACAGCACTTACCTCTTTGACTTCTGATGTGAAACTCGTACCACATAATCCATGCTATCGTTTATTAGGCTTTGAGTTAACCTTTTAAACTCAGCAATTACAAAATACTGTGCAGACCTTTGAGTTCTTCAGAACCCTTCATCTCAGACAAGAGAATTATAATGTCAAAGTGAGAAGGGCAGAAAGTTCCCACCTCTGGTTTCTACTGTAAGGTGGAATATGAGAAGATGCTTCAAATCTTTAAATAAGGCTCTACTAGGGACTGGGGGCCTTTACAGACTGCCAGAAATAATGCAGCTTGAGGCCACTTTAACTGTCTTGGCTCAGTGCTAGGGGATCACGGGAACTGTATTTTTTTCTGGGACATTGAGCCTTCTCTGTCAGAGAGCTCTGGTGCCACAATAAACTACAGTTCCCATGATTCCTTAGCACTGAGCCAGGACAGTTAGTGGCCTCAAGCTGCATTATTTCTGGCAGTCTGTAAAAGCCTTGAGATGATTTCAGGATGTTCCCTAGACTCTCCTGAGTGTTACTGGGAAGACAGAAGTATACAAACAAGGGCTGCTCTCACAGATTTGAAAACAGGAAGCCCAGCAGTTACTCAGACCCCATCTCTTCTTGATATGTCACAGAACAAATGAAACAAAAATACTAATTTTTGTTCCTGGTGTTTTCCTCTAATAATTCTATTATTATATTTTTGCAGTTGCATTCTTTGGATTGGAAAAGAGTATTTATATTCCTAACTGAACTTACAAATATTGTCTAATAAAAGGATTGTTCTGTTCTGATCACTTTAAAAATCCCTGTCACTTCAAAGTGGTACTGGTTTTGTATTAAGCTAGAGGAAAAACAAACCGGGAACAAAACTGGTTATTTATGTTTTTTGTCATTTGCTATGTGACATATCATGAAGAGATCAGGTCTGACTAACTATGGGCCTCGGCAG
>CM034703.1:125464262-125500830 GCA_020142125.1 Phrynosoma platyrhinos
TTATTATTATTAAATATAAGTCAGCCTGTAGTTGATATCAATGCTTCAAGTGTTGGAAGTTTCAGAAAAAAGGTAGAAACAATGCTTTTAAGTAAGGTCACTCTGGTGTCTTCAATAGCCATTCAGAAGAAAAAACCATCAGGGGCAGCTTTTCTTACTCTTACACAGCACTATATTCAGATTCCTTTTTCTGCAGATAGTATTAAAGGATTTTTGGTGTTGCTGTGTGCCTTCAAATTATTTCTGACTTAAAGACATCCTAAACTTAACCAATCACAGGGTTATCTTGGCAAAATTTGTTCAGAGTGAGCTTGCCATTGCCTTCCTTTGAGGATGAAAGAATGTGACTTTCCCAAGGTCACCCAGTAGGTTTCCATGGCCAAGCAGAGATTCAAACCCTGGTTTCTGGGAATTCTAGTCCAAACCATGTACGACTCTGGCTGTCATTAGAGAATCTGTCAATGTATATTAGGATATTCATTAGAGAATTTGCCCATATATATTAGGATAAATCTGATTTACCTTTTAATAGCTGTTTAGAAGAGTGGAGTGTAGCACATGGTGCCTTTTTGGCCTTTGAATAAGCTGCCTCTGCCAACATACTCCTTTCTGTACCATGGTTAAAGTCCTTACCTTATCCACACAATCAAATGGAATCTTTATTGTTTGGATGATCTGGGTACCATAGACTGTGTACAGGCCCAAGAAAACCAACTATTACATCAAATTGATCACCTTTGTGGACAGGATGTTGGCCTAAATGGAGTTCTAGTATAATTGAGGATAGGCTTTCTTCTGTTAGGTCCATCTTCTTTGCATCTGATTACCAGTAGGTGAAATAATATCCATTAGGAGCTGAGCAGTCTTTAGGAGTAACTGTCAAATCCTTGTTGCCATTGCTGCTGCAAGAAGCCAGATCCTGCTAGTGTGGCCAAATAAGTGCTTTGAGTGTTCATAATGTTTTAGATGTTCTAATCAGGTTTTTAATAATGGTGACGCCTAATTCCTTCTTAACTTGTGTAAATTAATATTTTAGTTGGATCTTTTTGCAATTATTGTAACCTGCCTTGGATCCCATTTTGGGAGAAAGGTGGGCTATAAGTGCAATAGTTTTTATTTGTTGTTGTGCACTTTCAAGTTGTTTCCAACTTGTGGCAGCCCTAAGGTGACCCTATCATGGGGTTTTCTTTGCAAGTTTCTCTAGAGGGGGTTTGCCATTGCTATCCTCTGAGACTGAGAGAATGTGACTTGCCCAAGGTTTTTCTGAGCTTTCCAAGGGTTTCCATAGCTGAGCTGGGATTGGAACCCTGGTCACCTGGCATTACAGTCCAGTGCTCAAACCACTACACCATGCTGCCTCTCACACATGCTAATAATAATAATAATAATAATAATAATAATAATAATAATAATAATAATATAGCTGTGACTGGGTGGCAGTGCTTGAGGAAGAGCTGGCAGTGGGGCAACTATATTGTATTGATTCTCACAGCTGCTGTGGTCACCAGGAGGCTTTAAACTGTGTAGAAATTCATTCATCAGATCCTATAGGAACTGAATGAACATTTGTATCTATTTTTCTTTGTTTCTAATTTGCACTTCTAGAGACTTACTTTGCACAAAGCTCAAGAAGAACATCTGCAGACAGCACGACTGCCAATTCAAGAATACATGGTAAAGAACATCAATGCAAAAAACTACTATTCTACAACATTAGCTATCAACCAAGGTAAGGCTGTTGCAATGTTTGGTAGAAAACTCATTGGAGTGCATGCTGTATGTGATGTCCCACCATCATTATTCCAGTGCAACCCACAATCAACCAACTGCACATTATGGTTCCATTTTAATTGCCATGGAAACATTCTGTGGAATCCTGGGATTGGCTGTACTTAGAATTCTCAGCCAGAGAGTTTCTCTTGTGCCTCAATAAACTACAAAACCCTAGCATTCCTTAGGATGCAGCCACAGCAGTTAATGTGGAATCCATAGTTCTGTAATGTGGAATCTATAGTTCTGTGAAAGAGTACAAAGTTGCTGTTTATTTAGCATGTTGGTTGTAATGATGGGGATAATGAAAAAGCATTGCAGTTCTGATAAAGAGTAACTTGCTGAGAATTGGGTATAATTCAGCCAACGTTAAGCAATTTCAGCTACCATTAATTCTTTTAATACCAAGATCAGTATGTAATCATCTTAAAGGTACTAAAATTTACCTTGATTTGCCCACCCCCACAAGGCTGATGCCATTTGAGAATTCTTACAATTAAGACATTATTATGATTCTGTGCAGATGGTTTTTACGTATCAATTTCTTGGATCCAGAGCCTTGTACCAGAGGGCAAG
Organism: Phrynosoma platyrhinos; assembly: GCA_020142125.1. Taxonomy (NCBI): domain Eukaryota; kingdom Metazoa; phylum Chordata; class Lepidosauria; order Squamata; family Phrynosomatidae; genus Phrynosoma; species Phrynosoma platyrhinos. Next base: position 125,466,609 of record CM034703.1, read on the forward strand.
CTTGGCAAGCTGCCAGCTTTGTTTTGCTTAGCAGATTGCTCTTCTTTAGTATTTATATAACAGGCAATTCTACAGATATAGGACATGAAGTGAGATATGTGAAATCAATACAGAAAGCTTTCCCAATTGGAAACAGAAGCTACTTGTATAATTGATATTGGACTGAAATTCTCATCAGCCCCTAATATTGACTGTGTTGGCTAGAGTTGATGGAAACTGCATTCCAACAACATCTGGAGAGCCACATGTCTCCAAATCCTGGTCTAAAATATGAAAGGGCTCTAGAAGCAATTTGCTCTTTTTAAGAAACATTGGCTAGAAATAACAAGTCTTTATTCAGTTTCGATATTCTGATAGAAACAAGGATTCTATGAATACAGTGGGACAGTAGCTTCTGGTACTTCTGAATAAAAATGACTATGCTACAATTTTATCCTGTTCTTCAATTCTGGTTAACCTCTGTAATAATGAAAATATTTGTCTTTTAGTATTTGATGCCTTGTCAACTTTCTATGTGACTAAGAGCTGGGAAGAAGCCCTCAAAGCAGCAGTTTCTCTTGGAAAAGGCTATGTCCTTCGAGATGCAACTCTCTGACAGAAGGAGGTTGCAGGAAAATATGGAGAAAGTGGTGATGAAAGCTGTTTTCAATAATCCGTGGTTACTGAACCACTCTCACATCTGCTTGGAAAAGACTGGGACTAATTCAATTTCTTGTTCTTCTTATTAGACGAAGAGGTTAAATATGTTTTCATTTTTTAAAATACATTTAATTTTTTAAAAAAAATATGTCTTAATTCCTTGTTAATAAGGCCATAAGTCATCACTGGCAGGGTATTCTGTGCCCTGGAAAAGTGGAACTTTTTTTTGAGATGGAGAAATAAAGATATTTTAGTTGAGAAGTATTAGATTTATTTAGTAAATGTCATCCCATAACTAGCTGAGTAGCTTTCCATTGGGGCAAGGAAGCTAACTAGATGCCCTCTCCTTCTACAGCTATGTTTGTTTTGTGAAAGAAGTTGTGTTTTGTTGTAGCTTTCTTGCCCAGCCATTAACAAAATAAGAAAATTTTGATGCTGAGCCCATGGGAAAATATTTATTCAGGTATTATTTCATAACACATCAGAGAATCTGTATAGGAGAAATGAGTTGGCTTTTAGCATGTGAGAGGCAGCCTTCATGATGTGCAAGAATAGAGACATTTTGTGAAGTCTGTGGAACCAGACTCTGGGTAAATAGATCTCTGGTGTGACAGTCACAGGTGGGTGAGAATGTCAGACAGATGCTTCCCAGTTGACAGGGGAACGAACTCTCATTGATCGCAGTGACTGCTTTCTGGTAAGTAGAGGTTGAGGACCTTCCTTGTTCCTACATTGCCCCTAAAGTAGGGGTTATCTATGGATTGCGACTACATAACCATCACACATCTACAATTCTAGGTTATGCATTTGTAATTGCCATAGAGAATTCCAGCCATTGTATGAAGGAAAATTCATGTAATCCCTACATTTTATCACATGTTTAGCTTGTTCTGTGCTGGGGGACTAGCTGCTGTTGAAAAGGAAATTTTGCATTGCAAGATATTACTTTTTAGATATAAAAGGGTTCAGCACTGCGACATGTCATCTTAATGAGCGTTTCACCCAAGAGCTATGCTTACACCTTTACCTGCAAGTATGCTCCACTGCACCAAACATAGTTTCCATCTTGGTAGACACATGGATAGTATCTGATGTGTGCCATCTGTTTACAAGTAGTATAAATTTTGGAGGTCCCTGTTCTTTCATGTTTGATCCTAATCTATTTACGTATCAAATTTCATCTATCTGTTCATTTCGGGGGGAATGAGTGGGGGCCATCATTTGTTCAAAATCAACTTTCTGGTCAGGGCTTATAGATTAAAATTAAGACAATTACACTTGTGTGGCAAAACTAACTGATTTATTGTGGCACAGACTTTGACAGACAGAAGCTTAATCCATAGGAGATGCATAAATTAGATAAAGAATCTGCTAAGATTACATTCACATGAGGCCCACCACTAGATAAACCAACAGGATCCTTTGTGGGTCAGGCCTTTAAAGGCTTCCACAGCTTGTGGAAAGGGAGTAAAAGAGGCAGGCCACTGAGCACACTGCTTACATGTTGGTTTCGGAACAATTGTTGCTAACAGAATACATTTCCAAAGGAAGTACTTAAAGCTAATGGGAAATCATGCCCAGAATTTAGCTTTCTCTGCTCTCCATTGTGGCACTGAAAGATGGACTCATGAAGCTTGAAATCATCCTGTGAGTCCTGAGACCTGCACAGCACCTGTAAGTCTTGGCCCTAACAAGACTCATATGGAGGGCAGATAGCTTGGAGAGCTACTAGGTTAAAAGCACACTTAATCCCCTATATTAGAGTCACTATGGTCAGGCATGATCTCTTTCGAGACTGCCAGTTAACATTACTTAGGGATCAGAAGCCAGACTCCAACACAAAAGGCAACAGCCTGTGGTGTGTTTTCTTTAACCTTAATTATTTTTAACAAGCATGAGGACATCTTCAACACAGCATTCCATCATTTTAGGCTGAGAAAGCATTTATGGTTAGTGGCAAATTGACATTTGCTACTGCATACAGCAATTGCAGCTGTTCACACTGAAAGGGACCCTGAGTCATGCAAAAGAGATTAATCTCTTGTGCTCCTTACCTATGGCATAGGAGCAAAGATGTTGGGCATGCACCAAAATATAATTCAATGTGAGCATACTACAACTCGTCAGATTTCAGAAGCTAAGCAGTTGGGCCTGGCTAATATTTGGATGGAAGGCCACCAGAGCTATGAAAGAATCAAACCTGAACTCCAGACTCGGCAAAACTGTTACTTGAATGATAGTCTCGTAAGGCAGCTTCCATGTTTCTGCAACTTACCGTGCTAACTTCACCTCATTTAAGCACTGAAAATTAATATCCATTAGAAAATGAGCACAAAGCATTGAATCATATGCTTCTGCATAGCTATTATACATATGCTATGTTTATAGAAAGCATGGGTTTAACAATAAACAACTTGGCTTGCTCTTCCCCACCAAAATGATAGAATAGCAGCATGTTGGAGAAGTGTCTGGACAAGAGCCCTCCATCTCATACACTGGACAATGCTCTGAACTGTTGCACAAGGCAGAAGAGGGCTGCAGTGAGGGCAGTGTACTGGCATACAAGGAGTTTCATGCTCAGATTGGGAGAGTCCCTCTCACAGGCTTGCTTTGCTGCCTGTACAAACTGGTGATAGCTACATACAACATCCTTCAGGTTGACTGTGAGTTCTTTGTGCTTCTTATTGCAAAGGCCACAGTTTGTGAATTGAAAGCACACTTCTGCCAGCTGGAGAAGGTTCTGAAAGGTCTCCTGAACAGCATTGTGTGCCTCTGTGGAAGGCCTGTGTGTTTTGATAACTTTCTGGCAACTAGACATCAGCCTTTGTGATTCCACATACAAGATATTTTTGTTTTCTGAAAAGTGAGATGAGCATTTATCCCGAGGATGTTTTGTTCTGTTTCCCCAAAACTGCCTTAGAATTTCCTGCAGCTCCACCACGTTATCTAACAAATGTCCAAAGTCAAATGGTGTGGCGTGCATTCGCTCCTTCATACAGCTCAATGCTTTGATATGGGAGTCTGGAACCCATGTGCTATTTTTACACTCTTTGGAGTTTCCATTGATGTAGTTATATTTTTGATTGAGTCTTGTAGCATTAAAGTCTAGAGACAATAGGTTCCTTGTTGATGGTGGGGTTGTTAATGGCTCATCAGAAGCACCACGGGGAGCAGGTTTGGCGTACTCTAGTTCTGTCTCATTGTCTAGCCCACGGAAACAACTTGCATAAGTCAACTGGCAACTACATCTGTCCATTTTAGGTCTGGGTGTGATTAATTCCTTGTCGTTCATTAGAGCTGGAGAGCCCAAATTGTTAGATGCCATAGCATCTTTTGCTAGGTTATTAGAACACAGAAATGATTGATTTGAAATGCTGCTTTCCTCACTGGTCCCTGTAGATTTACACAGAATGTCAAGTGAAAAGTAGCCTAGCCCATCTGAACTGTCAGTTTTTCTCTGCTCCATATTTTCTTCTCTGGGAACAGTTAGTGAACTAGGCAATTTATATTTATAATCCACATTGAGGGCATCACCTGTGAGGTCTTTCTTCTCCAGCTTCTGGTCACTAATAAATTCTGTATACAGACACCTATTCCAAGGACTAGTCACCAATGATAAATAGTGTGGCACTTGAGTTAGTTCATAACTTTTTAAAGAGACTTGATTTACCCCTGGGGCACTTTGGTCAATACTATTCTGGTGTTTGTCATCTATCTGCTGGCATCTTTCTGCATGATTGACCATTGAACTAAAAGCAAGCCAGGAGAGGCGTGTCACTGCTCCTGAACCACCATCATTGTTAGAAAACAGCTCAGTTGCATTTGAGAAATCCAACTGTTTGCCATCTTCAGACAAGAAGCCTTCACTTGGCATCCTGCTGGTATTGTTATGGAGTGGCGAACCTCCACACTTCTGCCTTGACTCACACAAGGTAGATTTCATTTTGCAGGGATCTAGCACAAGTTCTTCCCGCTTTTCTACTTTCTCAGCAGAAAGAAAATTCTGGTCTGAAGACTGCTTGCCTTGGAGACTGTTAAGGGACCGGGGAGGTTTGGTAGTTGTGTGTATTATTTCCTCAATCAATACATAACTGACTCCGGTTTCAGGCAGGGCTTTTTCTGTCCCAAAGCTTTCATTTACAGCATGGTGCTCTGTACTTGCTACACCATGTTCCTGAAGTCTACCAGCTGTGTCTATAAGATCTGTTTTTTGTTTGCAAGAGGTGTTATGGTCTTCTAGGTGAACAGGGATTTCTGACCTACTCAGACATTGACTTTGGTGCCCAGGAGTGTACGAAGAGGTTAAAGAACTGTTCTCTGTGAAGAAAGGGCTAAGGAGAGAATCTGAACATTCTCTGCCTTCCTGGAGATGAATGGCAGAAAAAGGATGCATACCTGAGTCAGTTGCTGATTTCATGTCTAATGAACCTGGCTCCTTGTCCATGACATCAGATGATGAAGCTGTTGTATTTCCAGCCAACTGGACTAATGGTTGGGTTTCAAAAAGATCAGAATCACATTTAGGCTCCTGTAAGGAGACTGCATCTGGGGAGCATGATCTACCTGGAAGGAGAGATTCTCCATCATAGCAAGTACAATCAATGTTCTCATGGGAGTGAGGTGGCACTAGAGGGAAAGTGACGTGTGAGGTAAAATTAGTCTGCAGGAAAGACCTCCTCTTCCTCAAGTGGTTGGTATGCTGGGGCTCCTTTTCATGTCTATACTTTGTCCTTCTGCTTTGTCTTGACAGGTTTTCACCTGAGCTGTCACAGTATAGCGTCTTTGAGGAGCTCAGATCTTGGATACTTTGTTGGGTTAGGTCTCCACAACCTTCAAATAAAGAAGAGGAGATCAAGGTGAAGAAATAGTATTTACCCCTAGTGGATAAATGGCCTGCTCCTTAGAATCATTGCTCAATTCCTCCCAAACAATTAGAGCAAGCCTGCACAACATACAGCCTGGGGGCCAAAGGATTTTGGGTGGCCCACGAGGATGCTCCTCTACCATTCTCCTCCTGAAGAGAGTGCCATGTAGAGGAGGAAGATGAACAGCAAATACTTGCCCTGCAAAGTTCCTGCACCACCTGGCTTCTCCGAAGGAGGACGGGTGGACAAGGGGGACAGGCGAACACTCACCCTGCAAGGCACCTCCACTGCTTGGCTTTCTCCCAAGGAGAAGGATGGGTGGAGGAGAAGGAAGAGGATGGGCAAACGCTCACCCTGCAAGGTTCCTCCTTTGCCTGGCCTTCTCCCAAGAAGTCTGGGCGGTGGAGGAGAAGGACAGGCAAGCCTCCTTTGCTGGTCACTTTTCTCCTAAGGAGGAGGAGGAGGAGGAGATTAATTAATTAATATCTATCTATGGCCCAAAGAAGTTTAGCCTATTTTAATTTTGGCCCCTATCTACTGCCAAGTTGTGCAGGTCTGAATTAGAGCATATTACTATTACATGTGAGTTTTTAATTTTTTAAAAGGTCTAAGTCCAATCGCTAGTCCCAAATACAGTATCTTCATTGGACCAATGTGATTTCTATACATGTTGACTTACTATTCAGCCTTTGATTCAATGGATCAGCTCCAGATGGGGTAGCAAGGACTTATGCCCAAGCTTTTTAGAGCTGCTGGGAATTGCAGTCCAATAATATTTACAGGATGCATAATTCCTGCTCCCTTCCATCCCACCCTCCTGCTTCTACAGGCTAATTCATGAAACAAGCAGAATATCACTCATAAATGCAAAGTGAAAGTGGAATTAACTTGTTTCATCACTTGATAGGTACAACCTCAATTGATTTCTGAAAATTAATGCTCTTTTCATTTGAAGAAGCTGCTAGCATAAAGCTGAAGATCAGAGGAAACATTTGAGGGCCAACAGTTAAAAGGAAAGGAAAATCCTCCCTCTGGAATCTTTGCTCTAATTTGGGTAGCCACTAAATCTCAACTTTAGAAGCCTCACCCCAACCTTAAAAATTAATATTACACATTGAGTCTCCCTTATCCATAATTCTGAAATCTGTAATTCTCCAAAAACCTTTTTTTTTAATGGATGGCTGAGATAGTGACACCTTTGCTTACCAATGTTTCAATGCACAAAATCTTCATTTCATGTTAAAAATATTATATAAAATTGCCTTCAGGCTATGTGAATAAGGTATATACAAAACATAAATTAATTTTGTGTTTAGATTTGGGTCCCATCTCCAAGTTATCTCATTATGTATATGCTAATATTCCAAAATCCAAAACAAGTGAAAAATCGAGAACACTTGTGATCTCAAGCATTTTGGATACAAGACTCAGCCTGTGTAAATATTACTGCAACAAGGCATTTGAGCATGAAGCAAGCCCAGTATCAGAGAATCTCCTCTTTAGAGAAGCAAGGGTGGTCTGAGGAACTTGCTGAGATGAAGTGTTACAAGAAAAGCCTTGGAATCGGCCTAAACCGCTATATGACTGCATCCTTTCTCCTCCTAATGACCAAGTCTTGCTGAGAGGTAAGATTTCCTGTATTTGAAAACTCTCAGACTTGCTTGAAAAAATGATCTGAATTTCAAAACCACAGTTTATGGAGTCTCAGCTGTGGTTCTGCTGAGACTCATAAACAGCTGCACACATGGCCAAAATGGCCACTCAGGTTTAGACCATTCTCAAGAGGCATCCTTTCAACTTGACTGCTAAGGATTTCCTTTTGGCTCACCTGCTAGCTTCTCTATTGGCGTTATCCTTTCTGGGGCATCATAAAACTCATCATCTGAACCAGCATCTCCAAAGCCAGGAGGAGGATCCAGGATGAAGCCTTGTGTCTCACCTTCATGGATTCCTTCATCTTCCTCTGTCTCATTTAAAGAGCTGCCCTCTGGACTATTACTCTGGGTATTCTTCTCTCCACTGCTGGCTGGGGAGATGTTAGCACAAAGGCTGTAATACTCCATGATGTTGTTGTCAGCTAGCTTGGATGCCAGAGCTGAACCATTTATTTCATATTCTCTTCTGAATTCTGCCTCTGGCTGCACAGGCACAGGATTGGAAAGGTTGGGTGGCAGGAGGAAGGAAAAGAAATAATCCTGTGCCACTCTGTGGCCCTCTTCTGGGTCTTTCTCCAATAAGACCTTGTTATTGCCTGTCAACTCTTGAAGAGTTGGGGTATAAAAATTTAAAAACTCTGGCCGGCTTGATGAGCATGTTTCTAGATCATCCTCCTCCAGGGCCTCCATAGAGTCACTTGAACCACTGGTTTTAAGCCCCTGACTCTCTGAGTTGACCGAGTCAGAGGCTTCTGACAAGCTGTCATTTGTGTTGTCATGCCCATTGCAATAGCCTGGCCCTTTGTCCCCCAGAGTTGTCATTTCTTGCTTCAGCTCCTTTGGCTCTCCATCTTCTGCTGGCTGGGGCCCAAGACTACTGAGCCTGGGTGAATGTGTGTCTGAAAACCGGTCCAAGGAAGAATCTGGTTCCGAAGAGTCTTCAGAGTCGCTGCAGGTTCTAGATTCATATCCTGCAAGTCAAACAGACACAAACAGGGTTGTTTGGAGAGTGCAATCCCCTGCTGACAGTCTGACTTGGGGCTATCAAGACTGCAGCAAACAAATCGCTCATCCCAGTGATTTCTACAAGAAAGTGGACAGACAGCAATGAGTGAAATTGACTCAAGAGATTTTGCTTCCTGGGGCAAAGGACAGGATGGCATCCCTCCCATCCTTTGCCTTCCTTTCCAAGATGGCATTCCTCCCATACATACCAGATGTCAACTGGAGGAGCAAGTGAACCATTTATGAACACTGGTAAGGAGGCAGAGCCCTCCACTACATCTGAGGGCAGCTGGCTAGTTTAGGGGGATAACGAACAGGCTTGTGAGCCAGCGTGGGACAGTGGTTTGACCACTGGACTATGACTCTGGAGACCAGGGTTCAAATCCTGGTTCAACCATGTAAACTCACTGGGTGGCCTCGGGCAAGTCACACTCTCTCAGCCTCAGAGGATGGCAATGGCAAACCCCCTCTGAAATACTTGTCAAGAAAAAACTGTGATAGGTTCGCCTTAGGGTTGCTACAGATCGAAAACGACTTGATGGCACACAACAAAAAAAGGGGCAGAGCCCTCTGCTACATCTGAGGGTAGCAGGCTAGTTTAGGGGGATAATGGACAAGCTATTTGGCACATAGTCCTTCCAGGGGCTCACCTGGAAGACTACCACTGCTATCTTCTGGGCATTTGAGGTGCCTAACAATAAGTGATCAGACCTTGAGTGCTGGAGGGGGGGAAAGGAGATGTCCCTGGAAGGTGGACATCGTAGGGCACAATATGTTTGTGTATATGTGCATGAGAGTGAGAAATAATCTCACAGTGAGCCGCTGAGTAAACCTTTTACTCTTTCACATACATATGAATGGCTGCCACTCATTTCTATGGGAAAAAGAAGAAGCACCACACTTGAGGGTTCTACGGTGGTATAAGCGCTCTCCCTGGCATATACTTGTAGCCATGGGCACAGGACTCCTGAGCATTCACTTAGCCAGTAAGGTTCCTCCCGGTCCATTACTTGTTTAGAGCATCTTGGTTTTCACCTTCCTCAGCTGAGAAGCGGTGTGTTTGGGGCTTTTTCTCCCCCCAGACAAATAGGGAACGGCTTGAATCGACAAACATCCTGTAGTAGCCACTGATGAGACAAGCCAGATCTTTGGCACTGTTGGATTCTAACATCAGAGTCAGCACCTTGAGTGGGATAAAAATAAATTATTATTATTATTATTATTATTATTATTATTATTATTATTATTATTATTATTATTATTATTATTATTATAATATTATGAAACATGACAGAAACTGGCATTTGCACTGGAAAGAAAACTCAAAATTCAGACACTTCCCCTCCTCACCTGAAGCAGGAGAAAAAAGGGTTAAATCATCCTCCCTACTGACTGTAACCCCGTCCATTGGCAACCCTGCCAGCTGATTTATTTTCATTTAAACCAGCATCTTAACTGGGAAGATGTACTGAAAATCCTCTCTGGTTTGGCCCAGCATCATCGGAGCTTGAAGGAGGTTAAGCTGCTGGTAAGATCAGTAGCCTTTGACTTGAGGCTGCATCCGCACTGCAGAAATAATCCGGTTGGACACCATTTTAACTGCCATGGCTCATTGCTGTGGAATTCTGGGGACTGTAGTTTCCACAACAAACTACAGTCTCCAGAACTCCATAGATGGCAGTTAAAATGGTGTCAAACTGGATTATTTATCCAGTGCGGATGCAGCCTGGCTCTTCTTTCCTCTCTCTATCCTCCAATTATCCCAATTTACAACAACAGTCCAGATTAATTTTCTGTTGTTCCATTTTTCAGTTACTTTTAAATGTCCCAGTTCCCCCCATTTCCCTCTTTTGTCTTCGGCTCAATTCGATTGCTGCAAACTGAGTTCAAAATGTAAAAGTAGTCTGCACTCAGTTAACCCAGCAAAGAAGAGATGAAAGAAAGGGATGTAATCGTTTCTTTCCTCTATATTAGGCTCAGACAAAAGCTAACTGCTGCAGCCTCTCTTCGTTTGTCTGTTCTTCCTCATTAATAATGCCTGCCAACTTGACCATGCTCTAATGGCACTTGGCCACATGTGTCCCAGTTTTCATCTGTGAAATATTGGAGGTATGCCTTTCAAGCATGGAGGAAAAGGGCTATTTTTATTTAGGTCTGGAGAACTCTGGCTCGAGCTACAAACAGGTGAAAGGAGATGTTCTACATTTCAACCTTCTCTCCAATTTCAAAATGTCCTCCATTTCAAGCATGATTATGGAGTTTATCACATAGAGGCAAAGTCTCCAAATCCCAGGCAGAAACAGGATTTAGAACCCTGGAAAAAACCCGCAAAAGCGGGTTGATTTTCAGACAATGAGCAATAACATGGCATTAACCAGGACAGAAGGGTGACAAAAAGCACTTCTTTTTACTTTCGGAAAATCCCGAAAATAAAAAGAAGCGTGTTTTGTTGCCCTTTTCTCTGGGTTAATGTCATGTTATTGCTCATTAATCCCAACGTCATCTGAAAATCAACCCGCTTTTGCGGATTTTCCCCACTTTCTGTGTAGATTAATCTCAGATGTTATCTGAAAAACAACCCGCTTTTGCAGATTTTTTTCAATTTAAATCCTATTTTTACACGGGATTCCACCCATGTGATAAACTCCATGAATTTATATTTATAGTGATTTTAGCTTTCATTTTGTAAAGTTCTACATTTTCCTTGAATGTTCTACATTTTGTGGTGCCTTGTCCTCCTTTGCAGTTATGACATCTGGTCACCCTTGCTGGAAGGCCATTCCCAACGGCAGAAATATGGGTCCAAACAACAGTGCTGAGACTTGGACTTGGACTATGTGCACTTGGAAGAGTGTCACGTTCTTCACACATTGGCAAGACCCATGGAGGACCAGTGGGGTGACATTGTCAGTCTGGCAATGGTGCGAGGGAGTTTTCTGGTGTACCACAGTGCTTCCCTGCGGACAATCCATAGCTAACAGAGTCAGGGTCAGAGCCAAATATGGTGCCTTGTGGTTGCCATTTCTCAGCCAGGAAAAACTGGTGCACAAAAAGGGACTCGATATCTCTTTCTGCAATATCCAAGAAAAATATGCATGCTGTCATAACCCTTGGTTACATTAGTGTAAGTCACCAGGAGGATTCTCGCCCCTGGAGCTTGGCAATGTTTATGCTCTCTGATTCCTGTGTGTTCGTGTGGATTATCTTGAACTTGTAAGATCCTTTGAAATGGCTGCAGACAATCAGAAGAGTGAGCTGCTGGCTCAGGTCCAGAGGCAACATCTATAGAACAAGGCTGGGGGACAATATTTGGGGGAGGAGGCAGTGGTGTGGAATGGCTTGACCACACTGGGGCCCTGACTAAAGCATTTTGTGATGCTTTGGCCAAGAACCAGCTTGCTTCTACCTCTCCCCTTTTCCACACACAGCTCAGTCAGCACCTGCAAATATTGAAGAAAAGCAGATAGCTTTGCTCTTCTTCTCCACACTGGGAGGGAATCTCTGTGGATTAGGTTTTGAACCTCCATGGACCAAGATTAGGTCCCCAGATCAGGACTTCCTCCCAACTCAGAAGTAACTCCAGGCTTTGTAGTTTGTGAGCCTTGTGCGCCTCCTTGTGTGACATGTTCCAATGCAATCGACAGTCCTAGAGTGCCTTGATTCATCATGCCATTTCCTTAGCACAGGAAAAGTCAACAGGACGTGGCAACAACGAGGATTTGCAAGAACCATAATCATCGGGGCAGTGAGATTTGAGGAAACCAGTGTTGTTGACAAAACTAACAGGCTATTTATTGGGATCAAAACAAAGACCAAGTCCATCAACTTCAGGTATTATATGAACAAACACTTCTGATTTCTATGTCACCATAATCACCTGCTCTGGAATGCAGACTTGTTAACTGATTTTGACCAAACCTGATACTGGCCTAGATTTTATATCTTGAATATCTTCATGCAAGTTCAGGACCAATTTGCAAACTTTTGGTATTGAGAGGAATATTGCTCCTTCTGGTCCATTTTACGTGGCGCTTAGTATAAAACAAATTTTAAGGTCTGAGGTATTATCAGTCAAACTCTTGTTCTATTCCTCCTCTGAAGGATATTTATTTCAGTCAGTCAAAACTAGGTTGACAACTGTTACCCAGAGGACATTTTCTTCAGCTACTCCCATATTGTGGGATGACCTGCCAGAGAGGTTCATCAGTTGGACACACTTTCTGAGTGTAAACCAGCGGTAAAGATCAGTCTATTCTGGCAGACTTACCCAGATGATTTGTAAATCAATGGTTTTATAGTATGTATTAGCAGTTTAAATAGGTATTGATTTTATATGTTCTTTTAAATAGTATTGTGTGTCTAACCCATTGTTGATTTATAGGGAGAGGTGGGTTAAGAAATCATAATCATTTCATCACCCTGTACAATCTGTCTATAAATATACATAAGACAGCCAGAAATGTAAGGAACATAAAGGTACCTAAAGAAGCTAAAGAGCCAGTGTGGTGTAGTGGTTTGAGCATTAGACTACAACTCTGGAATTCCCTGCTCAGCCATGGAAACCTACTAGGTGACCTTGGATGAGTCACACACTCTCAGCCCCAGAAAACCTCGTGATAGGTCTTCCTTAAAGTCACTATAAGTTGGAAATCACTTGAATGCACACAACAATAACACAACAAGGAAGCTAAAGGACATCAGTTAATCTATAATTGTTCAAAACAGAAAATGACTTTTGTGATGGAGATGGGATAAGATTTAAAATGAGGGTGAACTGTGAGGCCCTCCAGATGTTGCATCTAGCATTCCTTACCACTGGCTATGCTGGTTAAGGCTGATATGAGTTGCAAGCCAACAACATCTGGAGAGCTGCACAATTCCCATTTTAGAAGCTAGCAACTAGGCACAGAGAACTGACATTATGATTCTAAGGGTTAATATTACCAGGTTCCCTGGAACACTAGTCTCACATGGTATAAGATGGCTTCTTACATCCTCTTTTCAGTTATAACAGACTGTGCACTTTGGAGAATGGCACAACATTCATCCCATATCCATCCACTGAAAGAAGGGACAAAGTTATAGTTACCTTTATATCTTGGAGGTAGATTTTTACCATGCTTACTTTTTCAGATTCTTCAGTAAGTTCCAGTCTGCTGATGTTAGCAAATTCTGCCAGCATGGTTATGATGTTGAGTTTGTTATTGACCACTTGGCTGATTCCATATTTGGCTCCCACCAGGAGGGTAACACATGACTCTCTGTCCTGTAGCTACATGGGAGAGAAGGGTCTTAGACTCACATTCACAATGCCTTATCAGAATGCTTTATCCATGTACATCACTCAGTTAAACCACATTAACAACATGTTTCTCTTGGGGTGTCTTGATTGTGGATCTACCTTCCCACAGAGGTATGCTTGCATTCCCTGGCAATAGCATTATATCCTCTCTAGTACCAAGTTAAAATTTATTTGTTTTTCTAAGCATTTTAAATCAGTCTATTTAACTGGCTGATGGGAGCAGTCAGTTTTACACTCGTCTCTCCACATTTGCTGGGGTTAGGGGCACAGGACCCCCGGGAATGTGGAAAAACCCGCAAATAACAAAAACATGTTTTTATCTGAGAGAACACCTCTCTAGGAATCTCTAGGTCCTCCAGTGCAACTCTGTGGTTAACATCTGCCAGACATTGACTATCATAGAATTGTGCTGGAGGAGCTAGAAATACCTAGTGGTGTGCTCTTTCTAGGAATCTCTAGCTCTTTCAGTGTAATTTTTGGTTAAAGTTGACCCTAGAGTTGCACTGGAGGGCCTAGATATTCCTAGAGATAACGTATTCATAAAATCCATGAATAATCAAATCTGCAATAGTCAAAGCCGCAAATGTGGAGGGATGAGTGTATTGTACATCATATTATTATATTTTGTACATCAGCTTGCTATTGTAAAAATGCTTCAGATAAATAAAAAATGAGAGGCATGACATTCAGCAGGGGATTTCATTTTCAAATATTCCTTCAGCTGTAGTGCTTTGAATGATCCTAGCACTTCCCAGGGCTGACCTAAGACTTTCTAGTGTTCAGTGCAAAGAACAAGACTGTGCTCCTTCCCATATCATACAGAAAAAGGGACTGGACCATTTTCAACACTGGGAACCAGACAGAATCCTTCTTCTCATCTGAAGGCAACATGGTAGGTCAGAGGTGCAAGGCAGACTATTCAGCACATAGCTTTTTCTTCCAACACTTAGCTGCCACCTCCTAGTATCTGCCGGGTGAGGCAAATATGTAATTTTGGGTAGAGGTATAGAAGGCACTGACACTCCCAAATATAGAATCCAAACTCTTTCCTTGCTTTGTTGAGTTCTTCATGATTCACAGAAAGATCTCAGAATTCACTGCTGGGCTCTGACCTGAACCCCATTAGGACAACACTAAATGCAATGTTAGAAGACTATGAGTTTTCTCAGTAAACACAACAGAAGAATATACTTCAGATAGATTTATAAGAGCATTCTCTTATTACACAAACCAAAGAATAACCTTACCATGAGTGTTGCATTGAAGATTTTCCCCCCATACAGTTTGAGGTCTCCAAGAATCTGGAGATAGCACAGTCGAACCTGTGCTGCTGAGAGGATGTGCTGAAATGTTGAGTAGAAAATTACGGTAAGAACAAATTAACATAAGCAGATACTGTTTAAGTGATGGATGTTGGGAGGCACTAGAGCAGTGGTGGCACTCAGAGCCCTCTCTGTGGGCATGCGTGCCATTGCAGCACAGGGTTTGCCAGAGTTTGTTACTAGAAAGCCAGAGGTATGCGGCACTTTGCGATAAATAAGTGGGTTTTGGGTTGCAGCTTGGGCACTTGGTCTCTAAAAGGTTTGCCATCACTGCACTAGAGTCTGTCTCAGTAACACCTAAGTAGATGCTCACAAATGGAATAATTAATAGGACATGGTTTCCCCTGATGTTCTGACACAGCAGCGCTTCAGGGCAGCAATGGTTTGGGGAGAAATGGTTGTTCTATGGCCCTTCCACATTATGTGGAAGCCTTGAACTTGGGGATGCTCCCATGAAATTCCTATTCCTGAAGGTATCACATACAGCACAACTATCTCAAAGCATGTGGAGTGTATGGCTAACCATTATGTTACTTCCATGTTGAAATAGTCTACATTGGACCTTTGGTATCTGCTGGGGTTTGGGTCCAGGTCCTGAGTGGATGCCAAAATCCATGGATGCTCATGTCCCATTCAATACAATGGCATAGTAAAATGATATCCCATAGGTAAAATGGCAAAATTAAGGTTTGCTTTTTGGAATTTATATTTTTTGGAATATTTTCAATCCATGGATGCTTAAATACATAGACAAAAAATCCTTGTATATGGAGGGCCAACTGTACTTGTGGGCCTTCCATAGATAGCTGGTTGACCACTGTGGACTCAAAATGCTCGACTAGATGCACCTTTGACCTGGTCTAGGAGGGCTCTTCTTATGATACAATTGATGAGAAAAGAGACATCCAACAGAAGAAGATGAGCTTCAAATGCCAGCCTGATCCATCCATAACACCAAAATATATTCACACCACAAATATAGGCATCATCAGTAGTTTATTCACCATCAATAGCTATGCTAGCATAGGTTTTATGACTTCAACCCACATCATGGAATTCTCTATGGAAGCACCATTGTGTTAAGAGAACACAAGCCTTGCTCCCTTGTATATTAAGACAAGCGGAAATAGAGGTCTGAGTCTCTGTTAAGTCAACTTTGAAGTAATCTCCATGCTAACCTTTTAATAAATACTTTGTGTACCTGAAGAGGCTATCAATTCCAATAACCAATACATATGACTGGAGTACCTCTTTCCAACCCTCTTGACCCAGCAAGGATGTGACATGTCACAATGCTGTTAATTACTACCGGGACAAAGGAAGTCACCACCTTGGGGTTTTTCCTCCCTTTTCTAATTTATCCAGACATTAGCTCCTCTTTCTGGCAGCTGGAAAGAAGGGAAAGCAGATGCTTTCAGAAAGAATAAAGGTGGTGGTGAGGAGTGAAGCTGCGGCTTCCTTGGTTATGCTATTTTGAAAAACAGTGAGGCTGCATCTGCACTACAGAAACAATGCAGTTTGACAACACATTAACTATCATGGCCCAATGCTATGGATTTCTGCGATTTGTAGTTTTGTGAAATATTTAGCCTTCTCTGTCAGAGAGCTCTGGTGCCACAACAAATTATGAATGCCAGGATTCCATAGCACTGAGCCATGGCAGTTAAAGTGGTATCAAACTGCATTATATCTGCAGTGCAGATGCAGCCCGGGATTCTTAGGAATCAACTGGGTGTTGAAACGTCCAGACTTTGTAGGAGTATGGGACAGGAAGAGCTAGAGAAGGCCATCCAGCTGTGAATACCCATAAAAGGTACGGTATATGTTGCAAAAGCAATTACTGCCACATGGTGGCTTCTGTATATGCGCTGCCGTCTTTAAGGATAATGTCTGAACACATCATAGTGTTAAGAATTTAAACTTCAGATTGCATCACAATCATACAACCAAGTCAACCTCATTTTTCCCATAACATTTCCTCTGTTTTAATCTATTGTAAATCTGAAATAAATTACTCGCGGCTAGGCAGGCTACTCCAGCATACCTGCTAAAATAATCCAACTATAACAAATTAGCTGAGCATTAACAGAACATCCTGAGTCTATAGCAACCATAGGTGGCTTTTCACATCGGTACTAAAGCCATATTACCTTTTGTCTTGGATCCAGCAAAAGCTGATTTCTCTTCATGTGAAAACTGATGGCTTTTTTGATGTCCTTGCCTCTCATGTTTCGGAGCAGAGTTGGGGAGATAAAGTTTTCTATGCCCCAATCTTTCCTGAAATAAAATATAGTATCATAAGGGGATATTTCTACAAGAATTCATTGAACTTAAAGTAATGAGTGTTTCATTGTTGCAGCCTTGATTAGAAATTTTAGATAGATAGATAGATAGATAGATAAGATAGATGTTGTTGTGTACCTTCAAGTCATTTCCGATTTATGGTGACCCTATCATGTGTTTTCTTGGCAATATTTCTTCAGGGGAAGTTTGCCATTGCCTTTCTCTGCGGCTGAGAGCATGTGACTTGCCCAAGGTCACCCAGCTGCCAGAAAGAAGAGCTACTTTCATGACTGAGTAGAAAACTGAACCCTGGTCTCCAGAATCTTAGTCCAATGCTCAGAGCCAGTGTAGTGTAACGGTTTGAGCATTGGACTACAACCCTGGAACCCCAGTGTGTGACCTTGGGTGAATCACACACTCTCAGCCCCAGAAGGCACATACACACAAAAAGTTTAAAGGGTGGGGGGAAGTATGGCTTAAAGAATAAGTGAAATTGATTGAGTTCAGAAGTATTCTTAGCTATTTATTTGTTCCTCTTGGGGGGGGGGGGGGGGGGGAAGAAACAGTAAAGTCCAAACAGAGGGCAGACGTGGTGAGGATGTGGACTTTCTGCATCTTCGTAATCACCTAATTTTTTTTGTTCATGTCGTTGTTGTTAGGTGCCTCAGGTTGGCTTTGACTCATAGCAACCCTGTGAATGAGACATCTCCATGTCTTCCTTTTCTTGGTCTCTCTGCTTAGGTCCTGCAGGCTCAGGTCTATGACCTCCCTGATTGAGTCTATCCATCTTGCATGCAGTCTTCCTCCTTTCTACTGCCTTCTGCCTTTTTTAGCATCGTCTTTTCTAATGAGTCATGCTTTCTCATGATGTGGCCAAAGTACGACAACCTCAATTTAGTCATCTTGGCTGTCAGGATGAGTCCTGGCTTGATCTATTCTAGGAACCATTTGCTTGTCTTCTTGGGTGTCCACAGTCTCCTCAGCACTCTTCTCCAGCACCACATCTCCAATGAGTTCATTTTCTTAATATCTTCTTTCTTCACTGTCCAGCCCTCACATCCATCCATGGTGATGGGGAACACAATGGCTTGGACAATTCTGACCTTAGTGTTCAGCTGTGTGTCATTGCATTTTAGGATTTTGTGTAGTTCTTTCACAGCTGCCCTTCCCATTCCTTGTCATCTTCCGATTTCTTGACTGCAGACTCAGTTCTGATCAGTGTTTGATCCAAGGTATGGGAAATCTTTATTGTGATTTCCTTATT
Source organism: Phrynosoma platyrhinos (assembly GCA_020142125.1). NCBI lineage: Eukaryota > Metazoa > Chordata > Lepidosauria > Squamata > Phrynosomatidae > Phrynosoma > Phrynosoma platyrhinos. Next base: position 125,484,944 of record CM034703.1, read on the forward strand.
ATCTAGACTGAATGTATGTAAATATATATTACATAATTTATTGTGCATAACTTTGTGCATGTGGGCTGATAATTTTTTTTAAAGAAAACTCAAAAACCTGCACATTTTAATAATAATTTGGTTAATCCTAAAGTTGGATTTTGTTTCTACTTGTGACCAGCATAACTTTCTTTTTTTAAAAAAAATTAAAATAGGTCACTTCTGCCCTATTTGACCTAGTCTATGGATACATGAAACGAATAAAGTTATTTATGTATTTATTGCTTATTTAATTGCTTATTGGATTTATATCCCACCTTTGTCCCCAAAATGGGAATCAAGGTGACTTTTACTGTAATATTAGACAAAAGAAGGCTATAATTTAAAAGAAGTCTACAATTAAAAGACATGTACAAGATCCACAATCATAGTCAAACAAATTCATAAGCCCAATTTAAAATAATGAAAAGCACAATAAAAAACTCACCAAGAAAAATATATTAACAAACCAGTCAACTGCCAATTGCCTGTCAGAATAAAAAAATGATAGCAGAACAAAGATGGCCTGGCTTCCCTTGGTAGGGAGTTGCAGAGCCTGGGAGCAGCCACTAAGAACGCCTTGTACTCTTCATCATCATGTGGGATTTACCGAGATACTCCTTTTCACTTACTCTATGTACTTCAGAGAGACTTTCTGTGGCTGAGCGCAAGTGATGGTCCGTTCCTGTATGTGCAGCGCTGCCAACCGCAAAGCGACACTACACTTCATCTCGACAGCAAATCTCTCCTGAAGCACATCGCTGCAACTCTGAAATGGTCAGGGCCAGGTTAGCAAGTGGAGAGAAGCAGAAGATTATTTGCCTCAGACTATTCCCTCCCCACTCTCCACCACACAGGGTGGGTGACCAGATGTCCATCTTTTCCAGGACATGTCCTACATTTCAACCTTATGTCCAGGAGGAATTCCAAAATGTTCTCCATTTTGAGCATGGCTAAAAAGCCCATTGAATAACAGCATGTTTACTGTTCCCCTTTGAGAAATTTGGCAGCCTGTCCTTGCTACAAATAGGGTGACAAGATGGATCCTTTTAAAGTGTTACTGCCCTAGATGGAGCAGCAGACAAGACTCGCATCCAGAGCTTGGGGCACATTTGTTCCTCGGAAGGGAAAAGGACAGCAACTATGTTAAGGAATGGGCTGCTTGAGGACACAATGCAACTGTTGAAAGGGTCTTTCCCTTAATTTCAGCACAATGGACAAATGTAAGGGGTAAATTAAATAATAGATTCAGTCAAGGTTTTGTTGCTAGTAAAGTACATTATTAAGCATTTCTTTTGCTCAGAGTTTTATAAGTATGTTGGGAACCAACAAGGCATTTTAACAAAGATAGGTCCATCAGAAAAATATGGCTGAATAAAAATACAGTATAAGTCATATAGCTGTAAATAAACCATATGAAATGAATTTATATTTATATTAGTGTTCTTAGCTTTTATTTTGTAATGTTCTACATTTTCCCTGAACATCCTACATTTTGCAGTGCCTTGTCCTCCTTTGCAATCATGACATCTGGTCACCCTGCCACCAAATCACTACCAGTAACACTTCTCCTTTTAGCAGCATTGAGTAAATAGCTTGCTTACCTTCCCTGCTCGGTTGTGGCACTCAGGGCTGGGTCACACATGCATGTCCTTCATTTATTGACTGCAGCACCAAGCAGCAACCAGCCTGTGTGAATGAGCTTCACAGGCAGCACACACATAGACCTTCCACATCACTGCAACAACAATGTTCTTCAATGGAGCCTTCACACTCCATTGATGATGGTGATGACTGGTGATGGTGGTGATGGTAATGATGATAAAAAATCAGGAAAGGTTTATGCATGTACGAAACCAGCCCAAAGTTTTCAGCCAACTTCTTCTCTGAATGATTGACACATGAAAATAAAGGTTGTCGACTTCTCTAGACAACCGGGTCAGATACAGCAGGGTTCTTTGTGTATTCTTAAACAGAGTGTGAGAAAGTTATATTTTAGATTACAAACTCTAGAATTCTGCTACCAGCATAACCAATGGGAGTTGAGTCCAAAATGTAACTTTTCCAAGCTGTGTTCTTGAGCAAAAACCTGCTGAGAGTGTTACCATTTGCTAGCAATGCAAAAGTAACAACTCTATTCTTAAGCTGAAACCCTGACAAGGGTAAATAGAAGCACAAAAGTTCTACATTAATTGTAGATAGATTCTGCAGCATCTTTAAGACTAACTGCAAAAAAAAAAAATTATGAAGTTGTCAGCATGAGCTTTCGTAGACTTCAGTCTACTTCTTCAGATGCTTGTGGTGGAGTGGAAGTTAGGGACAGACAGGAGGACAGGAATTCAACCACGAAGAATTTCAACGAAAAGTTCCTCCTGTCTGTCCCTAACTTCCTCTCCACCACTACCATCTGAAGAAGTAGAATGAAGTCTATGAAAGTTCATGCTGACAACTCTTTAATTTTTTTCCCAGTTAGTCTTAAAGGTGCTGCAGAATTTATCTAGAATTAATTTTGATTATACAGACTAACATGGCTATATCTTTGAATTCTATCACAAAAATTCTTTGTGATATATCTTTTGCTGGAGAGTGAGATGAGTGTCTCTCTGTGTAAATGTAAAATTTTGGAATGTTTATTTCTTTATTTCATTTAATTTCATTTCATTTATCTGACACCTTTTCTCCCACAGTGGGACCCAAGATGGCTCCCAGAGAAAGTCAATTAAAAACCTTCACAATAAAAATTTTAAATAAAAGCAATTTAAATCAGCACATAAAACAGTATAAAATCATTTAAAAGTTTAAAAACATCCTAAGAGGAAGCTATATTTATTTATTTATTTATTTATTTGCAATGCCTCCTCTGCATACAAAACCAGCAAGTGAGCAAATATTCTTGGTCAGCTCTTCCTCTGCCATACTAGTGTGTATGTACAAGGAAGCATTCACATTTGGGAGAGTATTCACCTGACCAATGTCCACCTGCAGTCTGGATTATACAACCCTCCATTAAATAGATTTATGGAGCCTCTAGATATCTGTTTCAGCTCTTATTCTGGGTTGTTGTTCTACACCTATGGGACTTCTTCTCCTCTAGAGTTTCACATAGTCCAAGCAAAGGCATCTTTTTAAAGCAGTGATGATTAGTGCCTGGAATAAAATTACTGAAACTACTTTGAGCATTTGAAACAGGAAACATGGAAATATGTTCTTTCTTTCTTTCTTTTTTTTAAAAAATCCTAATAAATAAGGCTATAGTCTACTAGGAAGCACTCCTGTGCTAGCCCCATCGGGGCCCTAGTGGTTCATCCAATTTTGTTTGCTAATTTCATTAGAGTTAATTTCAAAAGACCAGTCCACAGTAGACTATGACATAGATTAAAAAGTTTAGCCAATATCTACATTTTACTGGGCACTGGAATATGTTGGTTTTATTCTTGCTTGTATTTGAGATGCAACCATGAAACCTCAGGATGTAGCAGAAAACTGTAGACAAGTTTAAAAGATGACCAGTGTTATGAATTAAAATGGTGTACATTCAAGTTCAAGAACCCTCAAATGCTGATGCAATCAAACCAATATGCAGCAAATTTGTTGCCTATAGAACTGTATGGTGGACTTTGTACTGCTGTTTTCAGTTTTTTTCATAGTTATGATCAAGTCATCTAAAATACAGGTACAGTCCAGAGGAAATTCAGTATGCCCATCCTGTTGAAAAGAGAGGTGCTTAGCAGAGCTCTTATGAATACTGATTTCATTGAAACATTGGCACATTTAACTTTCTCTAGATCTGAGCCTCATATTTACAATTATGTCAGCAAGCCACTAACAGTGTCTTTCTTTTTCACAATCTTTTCAGGCATGTAATATTGCAGTCTTTTCTGCCCATGTATCACACAATTCTCAAAATCAATGACCCTTTCATTGTAAAGAAAAACACATATATGAAGATATTTTAACTAATACACAAATAAGAAATACCATCTGAAGCCCCAGTTTACTTGTCTTCATATTTCTATTTCTATTCTTGCATTTATATAGATTTAGGACACAAATGATTTGATTTTCCCCATTATATAAATATTATCTAAGTCAGGTTATCTGAATTTGATTTGAATCTGAATGGAGTTCATAGGAGTTATCAAAGCTGTACATTTGTACATCTATTCAAGCAACTGAATTTGTTTTTTAAAAGAAAATATTGAAGAATTTGAAGTGTACTACTTGCATTGGAACCATACATGTGAAATTTCTCAAGTTTCTGTCAGGTTTGCTAAAAGCCTGACCAAGACAGGCAGGACTGTCATGTAACATATGTTGAGTTACCACATCACCTGCAAATAGAGATACTCAAAGGCAACTGGATCTTGTTGCAACAAATGCAAGGGATCCTTGGGTATAAAGCAGACTCTGAAGAGGCACCGATAGTTATGAGATTCTTTCCTCTGAACTACCTGAAATGAAGAAGAAAGAGAAAGAGAATGATCACTGTGATATAGCCATTTGGCCCAGAATTTGGCTTCTTAATAATATCTGCTGTCATTCCTTGACAAGAATGGCTGCATAAGATGGTGACTTGGAAAAAGTAACGGCAGTACACAGGAAAAATCCAGAAGCTGGTGAAGCTATGAAATAAGATTTGAACTAGTTATTAGGGTGAGGCACCAATAACCCATCCTTCCCTCTGTGTAGCTGGAAGCAATAGAATGGCTTATTCAGAACAGCATGCATTTCAGAATAAAATGTGCAAAATAGGGCACTTCTATGTGGTCCCTCGGTATAATCTGTAAAATCAAGAGCATTCCTCTTTTTTTATTGCAGAATGGTGTAGAATGCTCTGCATAAATGCTCTGGATGGATGGATGGATGGTACACTTAGGATTTTCTATCCATTGTAGGCTTTAACTAGGAAGTGCTAAGAAGAATACAGACCAGGAAGGCAACTTCGATCACAGTAACAGTTTTGCTGTTCCAATAGTGGGTTGCTCATTGATGTGGCCAGATATGTACAGTCCTACTTTGGACAACCAAAAGCATGGGAATCATAGAATCATAGAGCTGGAAGAGACGACAAGGACCATCTAGTCCATCACCCTGTTGTGCAGGAAAACACAATCAAAGCTGGATGAGTCCTTCTTCAAAAAAAGTGCCAAATGTGCCCTAATTCTAGCAGAAATTTTAGACCAAAATGATGATAAAGGGTGAAACTATAGACTACCTACAGCAGCAAAGCTATATAAGACCTAGTGTAGGTGGTGGATCTAGCAGCTTCCCAAAAACTAGGAGATGGACATAATCAGACATTGGACCTGGGAGGGCCACATATTCACCCAAATCTAGCTAAACATAAAAAAGGCTGAAAAAAGGAGGTAGTCTATTCACACTATATAATTATAATACCACATTCATTGTGGTGTAATGGTTTGAAGCATTGGACTACAAGTCTGGGAGACTAGGGTTCGAATCCCAGCTCGGCCATGGAACCCCCTTGGTTGGCCTTGGACAAGTCACACACTCTCAGCCTCAGATGATGGCAATGGTAAATCTCATCTTAAGAAACTTGGCAAGAAAACCTGATGATAGGTTCATTGTAGTGTTGTCCAAAGTTGTAAATGATGTGAAGGCACACAACAACAATTCTCATAGTACCTTTCCATGGATTCCTGGGATTTGCATTTTAGGGAGGAGAATTAAGAATTCTCAGCCATAGAAATATGGTGCCTCACTAAGCAACAAACCCCAGGATTCCATGGGATGTTGTCACAGGAGCTGAAGTGGAACACAACACTTTATTTGTGTAGTGTGAATGGGCCCCAAGACTCCTCATCCTAGGAGAGACCTTTCTTAGAAAAACACACACATCAGCAACAGGAAATCATTTCTGCTTTTTAAAAAAGGCCAAACACTCCTGGCCTAAAACACATCTGTGCACCAGAAACTGGAGAAGCTGCCCTTCCTCACAATCTGTCGAGCAGTGGGCCCCAACCATTTTTGGGCTGCTGCTTCCTTTCCTCTTGGATGATAACCCTAGTGCCCTCCAATGTCTATTTCCTGATACTATGTCTACTGTTCTACTGAAAATTTAAAAGAACCAATCTTGGTCACTGCTCCTTTTGCACACAGTCACTTTGGGAGCAGCAACCAAGAAGCCTCTTGTCTGTACCAGCCTCAGGCTAAAGGCCGACTCAAGCGAGAAGCTTCTCAGTCACTGCTCGACTGGCTGCTTGATCACTACTCCCTTTGTACCTGGGCACTATCTGAGCAGCAACAGAGCACTGACAGAGAAGCCTCTCACCCATTCTGGCTTTGTCACAAAGGCCAGTGTGGACAAGAAACTTCTTGGTCACAACTCAGCCAGCTGCTCGGTTGCTGCTCCCAAGGTGACCAAGTACAAAGGGAGAAGCTTATTCCCAGCAAGGAAGGACTCTCAATCCTTCTTTGTTGGGGTGGAGAGGAGCGCAGCCAGTGTGTGTATAGTGGGTTTACAGGGGCTACATGCTCTGGATTGGAGACCTCTTCTCTCAGCTTGTCTGATGAAAGAAATCCAGGATAGGCTGGTGCACACACAGTTTAAGCAGAGTTGCAAACATGAAAGCTCTTATTTTCCACTGCTTCATGCTCTAACTCTTTGCTCCAGACCAGGGGTAGGCAACCTTTCCCCTTTAAGGGCTGAGGAACTTCAGCTCCCAGAATCCCAGGAGCTATTGGCCAACATGGGACTATTGGCCAACATGGCTGAGGGTTCTGGGAGCTGAAGTCCCTCGGCCCTTAAAGGGGAAAGGTTGCCTACCCCTGCTCCAGATGATGAGTCTGTTCCCAAATGATGCTTCTCCAAGCAACAAAAATGATGCCTTGTGCCCATCCCTTGCCACTGCTAGTAAAAGATGTGGATAAGAGAGCAAGCTTGTGCAGGTAGGTAAAGAGTGGGAGATACCACCACAAAAAGTGAAGCCTCATGATGGTTTTAAGGGACCCTGAAAAGAAGTTTCATGCAACCCTCATCCCCAACATGGTTCCCCTTGTCTTTCTTGAGCACCAACTCTTTAAGTCCCCCCGCCACCCCCTTTCTCCCTTACTGCCCTCTTGACCTTTCCAACACCGGGGGGGGGGCTACCACTATTTGGGAATCATTGCTGTAGAGGATACAAATGGCTTTTTCCATCATTCTTTAATGGGTGGGGCTCAGAGTGGACTTTTGGGGGGGGGAGGCACATAGGCCATCCCTAACACAGAGACAATATATAGTAGTTTTTTTTAAACAGCATAATAGACAGCTGTTCTGCACTCCTAGCAGTTGTGTGAATTCACAAGGAACAATCCTGTGGAAATTGGTGCTTCAGAGAACTTCAATGAAACCTGCTGTTGTGAGCCTTCAAGGGGTTTCCAGTTTATGGCGACCTTAAGGGGCTATCTTGGCAAGATTTATTCAGAGGAGGTTTGCCATTGCCTTCCTCTTAAAGCTGAGAGAATGTGCGCTACCCAAGATCACCCAATGGGTTCTGATGGCCAAGTGGGAATTTGAACCTTGGGCTGCATCTGTAGAAATAACTGTAAACTGTAAAAATAACACAGTTTGACACTGCTTTAACTGCCATGGCTCAATGCTATGGAATTCCGGGATTTATAGTCTTGTAGGATATTAAGCCTTCTCTGTCAGAGAGATCTGGTGGCACAACAAACTACAAATCCCAGGATTCCACAGCACTGAACCATGGCAATTAAGGCAGTGTAAAACTGCATTATTTTTGCAATGCAGAGGCAGCCCTAGTCTCCTAGAGTCCTAGCCCAACATTCAAAACACTAAACCACTAGAGTTGCCAAAGTGAAAACTGGAGAGGACCCCTGTATCTTTAATGTTTGTGTAGAAAAAGGACTTTCAGCAGGTGTTGCTTGTTACCTCATTTTGTGACAAGAAACACCTGCTGAAATTCTCTCTTCTACACCACCATTAAAAGTACAGCAGCCCTCTCCAGTTTTCACTTGGCAACCTTGTATGCCACACTGGTTCTCCAATAAAGCTGCTACCATACAAAAACACTTTGCAGATGCCGAATGCTCCAGATCAAGAGGCCAATCAAACAGGAGTCCTTTGTTTCAAATGGATATCCATATCTAAGTGGTTTCTATGTGGACTATCCCTCCACATAGGTGGAAAACCTGAGGTCCTCCAGATGTTGTTGGACCATCATCCTTAACCACTGGTTTTGTTGGATTGAACTGATATGATTTGGTCTAATGACATTTGATAACTTTTGAACTAGCAGAACTGATAAGGAAGACAGCATTGTTATTTTGCCAAAGCACTTAACAGTGGCCCTGAACTCATGCAACAAGTATTTCTTTGGGAGGGGGAGAGCTTCTTGTTGCTTTTCATATATACCCACCATGACTATTATTGATAGAAGCCTTCAAAGCACTGAAACTCACCTGAGCAATGAGTTCGTCCTCATGGAGAAGATACATCTTCAAAACATTATACTGCTCTTCTAGCACCAAAGCAAAATGCTCAATGCTTCGAATGGAAAGCTTTTCTTTCAAGGTGAGAATAATGTCCTGCCAATTGTTGATGGCAAAATCATAGATTAAACAATGTAAACACAAAGAAGAAACTGTCTAGGTCCCTATACAAATGTCCCTGACATCCTTAATTGTACACAGAGGTGGTCCTACATATGAGGCAAAGTGAAGTAGGTGATGCATTTGGGGAATCGTAAGGAGCAGGAGAATTGGGGCACAAGAAGTAGATGGCACCTATGTAGTAAAGTTAACTGGAAAGATATTCTATGCATGCATTATTCCAGTTTCCACAAGCTGAGTGAGAGTGCAGTAGGCCTCTTGACCCAAACATTTGTCTCTTTCAACCACCCTGTCTAATTCCAGGAGCTGCTAAACACCTCCAGTCCCATAATGTCAAGGATATCTGATAACAGGCAGCACAGTGGGGGGAGGGCAAGGAGGAATTATGTACATAAGGGTTTGAACAGAAATAAACATGGAAGAGACTCTGAAGGAGAAGGTTGTATACTTAAGAATAATTAATCTCAGTGAAACTTAATTGTGTGTATAGTTGCATACTGCATTGCAGGCATGGGATAGGTATTAAATTGTGTTGCCCTTATGTGACATCTGCCCTGTCACGAAATGAGAATAGCCTAAAGTCAAAACTAGATAAGCTTATCAAATAGATAAGGGTAGCACGTTAGTTTCAGGAACATCACAAGTTGTTTATTCGGGACTGGCAAGTTTTTGCACACTTCATCTTCGGTTTTCAAGACAATTCTCCCTGCCAGAGTGTTGAGAAGTCTTGACCTATGCACTCAGCCCCTACACTTTCTATAATTTGTCAAACTTTTACTTATACAGTAAATAATATAAACTTTATATTATAAAGAATAACACTGTGGGTTCAATTCAACGTACTTTGACAGTTGTGCTGGTTTCAAATTTGAAAGCTTTGGTCTGCCCATTTTCCAAGTACACCTTGAGTACATTGGGCATGCACAAGAGAGAACTACCCTAGAAAACAAAAAAAAAACAAACAACAGAGCCCCTGATCAGTATATTGTACTTGGCTGTCACATTCTGTTCAACTTCTAGAAATCATTCCTTCTGGAAATGTCATCTGAGAGCGTCATACAATGACCTCCTGGCTGCAGCTGATTAAGATATGCTGAGATCATCATCTATGTTGTTTAAGAGGCAGAGGCCCTTCATAATCTGAGACTCTAAAATGTAAAGTCAAAGGCTTTCATGGATGGCATCCATAGTTTTTTGTGGATTTTTCAGGCTATGTGGCTGTGTTCTGGAAGAATTTATTCCTGACATTTTGCCTGCATCTGTGGCTGGCATCTTCAGAGGCTGGTGGCACAGAATTGAGTGGGGTATATATACTGTGTGACCCTTAGTTGGGAGAAAGTGATTTACATCTGAGTGTTGGTCTGTTGTTGAATGGCAAGGCCTCCTCAGAGTGGGAGGATATGGGTGTCTATTTACTTAGAAATCCACCGTCTGCAAGGAAACCCCCTGATACTGGGTGATGTTCATTTGCATGTGTTAAGTCTTAATTTTGGTGTTTTTCAGGACTTTCAGGGTTTCTTCTTTCCTGTTGAAGTTGTCCAGGTGTTTGTGGATTTCCGTGGCCTCCCTGTGCACTTATTTAAAATGTATTTTAAAATGTATTTTGCTCATCCTGTGTATAAACCAGGGAATTTGCATTACAGATATTTCTCCAGCAAAAAAATAGGTTTCTCCATTGTATTCCCCATCGCCATGTACAGATGGGAGAACTGGATAGTGAAGAAAGCAGGAAAAAAAGAAAAGAAAAGAAAATCAACTCATTTGAGATGTGCTCCTAGAGAAGAGTGCTCAGGATACTGCGGACATCCAAGAAGACAAACAAATGGGTCCTTGAACAGATTTAGGCTGAACTCTTCCTGGAAGCCAAGATGATTAAATTGAGGCTGTCGTACTTTGGCCGCATCATGAGAAGGCATGACATTAGAAAAGACAATAATGCTAGGAAAGCTAGAAGGCAGTAAAAAAAAGAGGAAGACCACATGCTAGATGGCTAGTCTCAATCAGTAAGGTCATGGTCATGAATCTACAAGACCTAAGCATAACTGTGGAGGATAGGTGGGCTTGGATATCTCATTCATAGGGGTCACCATGAGTTGAGGTTGACTTGAGGGCAGTTAACAACACTTGTGCCTCCATGCCCCTCCCTAGGAAGATGTGCCTTATGTAGTTTCTGCTGTCTTCTGTTCAAAAGTCATATCCACAATTTGGAGATGAATTGTTTCTTAGCAGGTGTTGTAGAGCTTGAAAAAAATGACTTTTGGGGCCACTGTTTCCAGAGTTCTCAAGTTCTCATGGCCATAAGCTATTCCAAACTCTGATCTGTTGTGTTTTATATTAAGTTGTCAAATGAATCATTTTTGGAAATGGGATTTTATTGTTCTCTGATCTTGTCCCTTCGAGTTTTGTAGAAAAGGCAAGCAACTGACAAATCCACAGCGAATGGCAAAAAGCACATCCCCAGTTAAAGAGAGATCAAGGTGATGCAGTGTGTTCTCACGGACGTGACAAGCAACATCCATCTAGAGCTTACTGTTTATCCTGCAAACATCCTTAGATGACCCAAGGCTCACATATAGTATTGCCACAGGACAATAAACAAGAATTACCCTGGAAAACTAAGGTTGGAAAGCATTTGGCCTCATCAACAATTTATGCCCTCAGACCAAGTGTTCACTTCTCAGCTCTGTGAAAGCACTTCTGGGCTTTTTCCAAACAAAACTTTCTCTACTAGCAATGTTCCCTTTCAATGGGCTTTGATTGGTTCTTTGGTTTGACTGGTTCTTTCACGAAGATTGCTGTGCAGTTTTTGGAAAGTACTACTAACATTTATACAAGAATGCTCCTTTCCAGAATAGGCATAGTGGCTGTAACCCACAGGTTAAAATCCTGCCCCGTTTCCCTTCTTGTGCCCACATGTGCCCACAATCCTTGACTAAGAAGAAAGAACAAGGCTGTATGAGGACATGGGTAGTATATACAACCCTTCCAAACTGCTTCAACACCTACATGTGCCTACGAGTATGCACTAAATGGGGAAATGAAATAAATCAAATCCTGCTTTTGCTTGGTATCACTTCTGTTGTTGTTGGTGGTGCCTTCAAGCCATTTCTGACTTAAAGCAACCCTAATACAAACCTATCGTGTGATTCTCTCTTTGTGTGACTCACCCATGGTCACCATTGGGGTAGAGCCTTCTTGGTGGCTACTCCTAGGCTTTGGAAATCCCTTGAAAGAAAGGTTCTCTCTGTTGCCTTTTCACCAGCAAGCAAAGACCTTCTTCTTTAAACAGGCTTTCAACTTTGGCTGACCAAGTTGGGGCAATATGCAACTGGTTGTACTGTTTTTTTAAGTATGTAATGTGTATTTTAAATGTTTTGATTGCTGATGTGTTAAAAGTAATGTTTTATTTTAACGCTGGGCCACAAAACTTGTTGAGTGACCTTGAGCAAGTCACACTCTCTTGGCCTCAAGGGAAGGCGATGGAAAACCTCCTTTGAACAATCTTGCCAAGAACTCTCCCTCCCCTCGTGATAGGTTTGGCTTAGTGTAACTATAAGCTGGAAACAACTTACAGGCACACAACAACAACAACAACATCATTTGATACTTTAAAAACTTTTGTACTCCATATTATTTTACATGTTCTGTTTTACTTTATGTTGTAAGCCACTTTGAGACCCATTTCAGAGAAAAGCAAGACATAAATTAAACAAACAAATAAACAAACCTTTAAAAAGAATGCTAAAGTGGTTAATTTATTGACTAAAATATTAATTTCTTTGTCAAGAATGGAAACAAACTTTAGCATGGCTTTTCCTTTGCAAAATGAATGGTGGTTTTGTTCATGATTTCATATTTCCATTTTTATTTTATTTTTTTACAAAAAGGTGCACTTCAGACAACAAGTAGCTCCCATTTCTGTGGGATGGTGAATGTGCTCTGGGTTTTAGTGTGGATATTAAAGAAGCTATAGGGCCTAAGCAGACTGCCAGAAATAGTGCACATTAAATTGAGGCACTGCCCTGGCTCAGTGCTAGGGAATCATGGGAACTGTAATTTATTGTGGCACCAGAGCTCTCTGACAGAGAAGGCTCAATGCCCCAGAAAAAAATACAATTCCCATGACTCCCTAGCACTGAGCCAGGGCAATGCCTCAATTTAATGTGCACTATTTCTGGCAGTCTGCTTAGGCCTATAATCAAATTTCATCAAATTCAGCACCTTGGCTAGCACCTTTAAAGTTTGAACTAAAACTCTAACCAGATTCACTGCTTCACTGACATGGGAGACACCAATTGTCACTGGGACACACAGTGAGGTTTGGGGACAATATGTAGATAATATTTAAACTGAATGCAATGAATGAAATGCAATGAATGAAATTGTTAAAGAGTAAATGACAAACCAGCTAAGCTCTTTGTTTAGCTGCCAGTCCCCATCATAACATCCAATTCAGTTAGGCTAAGGATTCATTTTCATGTAACTCTAAGCCAAATTATTTTTACACAATATTTTGGTAAATTTGAAAGAAAACGTGAAATCTGACCACTGATTCACAGCCAATTCACATGGCTTTGTGGCTGCATATGCACTGACCTGAGCATGTCCATTCACAACTACTTCTTCTGCAAAGCGGACTTTAACAGGATTTGTCTTTAGTCTGGCTCTCTTCTCCGCAGTAAGGAAGGATGATTTAGGGCCTCCCTGTAAAACAATGGCATTTGAGTTGGAAAGCTATCACATAACATGACAGCAAATGCTGATAGCTCAATGTCACCATGTTTTATGTTAGGGATGGACAACGAGGACCTTCCAGATGTTCTGTATTTTAATTCCCAAAGGCCAACACCAGCATGACCTATCATGAGGGACTGTGTGAGCTATAGTCCAAAACATCTGAAGGGTCAATGGTTCTCCACTCTTCATCTATGCAAATTCTGCTGCAGAATGGAAATTGACAGAGCAAACTAAGGGCATCAAGTACTGTCTTGCTGGATCACATTCAAAGTCCATCAAGATCAGTACTCTTTCCTATAGCAGCTGGCCTGATCCCTCTGTAAAGTTCACCTAAGAAAGCAAGAAGGTGATGGCTTTCACCTTTCTTTGTCCACAGCCTTCCCCAACAGTGTTTCCTGCAAACATATTGGACTACAATATTGGAGGGAATCATACAGTCCTCCAGATGTTGGATTGCAATTTCCAGCATGCCTTTCCATTGCCTATCTTGGCTAGGGTTGATGGGACTTGCAGTTTGGCAACATCTGGAGGGTGGATGATTCCCAGCCCTGGACTACAACACAATCATGCTGGTTGTAGGATGATGGCTGTTGTGGGCTGAGGAAGGTCCATAGCATCTGACATTCAAAAGTGGATGGCTTCTGAATTTGGAGAAGCTCCATGGGCATACTATGTTGACAAAGACCAACATCAGCTATCTGCAACTGAGGTATTTAGAAGCACAATGATGTTTGGATAAGTTCTGCCACATCTATCTCTGTATATTAGGATGGGGAATCTTGGAATATCCAGAAATGCTTGAGTCTCAACTCCCAGAAACCAAAACCAGCCCATTCAATGGAAAAGGTTTATGGGAGCCTTAGGTCTCATCTGCATTGCAGAAAGAATTCAGGTTGACATTGTCTTAACTGCCATGGATCAATGATACAGAATTCTAGGATTTGTAGTTTGTTGTGGCACCAGAGCTTTCTGTCAGGGAAGGCTAAACGTCTCCCAAAACTACAGTTCCTAGAATTCCACACCACTGAATCATGGCAGTTAAAGTGGTGTCAAACTGCATTATTTCTGCAGTGCAGATGTAGCCAAAGACATTATCCAAACTGTCAAAGTTTTCCCACCCTGTTGAAGAGGTATAGCAAATCTAATTCCCAATATTTTCCCTTTCTCTATCAATGTTTTGTTCCTCTCTACAGGGTTTTCCAACCTTGCTAGGCTGTTAATAATTAAAAAGATATATATATATATTTAATTGGGAGAATGCCCATGTTTCCAGACACTGTATTTCCAATCCCAGTTCTGATGTGGTCAGAGTGTAGAGTGAGTAGTACAGATAGGAGCAGGCTTGGTTCTTAATGGCTCTTGGTATCACCATGGAAAGGGAGCAAGATGAGCTTCCATCTTCAGTGGTGCACCTCTTCACTTTGTTTCTTTTTTCCCACAGGAGTGAATGGCAGGTGTTTTTGTCTATTACACTTTTTTAAAAACCTAGGAACTCAGGGCAATTTACAGATGGTCTCTCCCATGCCTTGTTTTTCATCAAACACAAAAAAGTGATGGCTGTATAGTTGAGCACTTGCTATGCATGCTAAATGTCTTAGGTGCTGCCCTGACATCTTCACAGCTAAAAGAATAGAGCTTGAAAAAGTTGCCTTTTTTTGGAGTTTAGGTTCTAGAATCACTTAGACATCATGATGATACCTGTCTACAACTTGTGGTAGATAGTACTATACAATGTGAACCAGGGTCTGATTTGATCAAAGTTAGGTTCACACATTTAGATGATACTCAATATAATTACTAATCTTCATACCTGGAAGCCGATTCTAATTCTGGGTCTCTTTAGCCCACAGTCTAATACATAGTATGAATATATGTAAGTGACCTGTTTAGATGAAGCTTTTAATGGGAGTGGAGCGGGGGTAGAAACAGAAAATTGAGAGGAACAAATCTACCACTATTGCCCACTGCAACTTCCAAATCCAAGTCCCTTCCCCTGAATTCATAATCTCTCTTACTATGTGGTTCTGAATACAGGAAAACCATAAGGTTGGCTCTCTATATCCATGAATTCTGCATCCACGGATTCAGCCATCCATGACTTGAAAATATCCCCCCGTCCAAAATAAAAAATAAAAATAAAAATTAAAAAATCCAAAAAGCAAACTTTGGTTTTGCCATTTTATATAAGAGACACCATTTTACTACAAGTATATAATGGGACTTGAACAGCCATGGATTTTGCTATCTCCTGGAACCAAAGCCCAGCAGATATCATGGGCACACTGTAGTTGGAAGATGCAAACAAGAAATGGGTAAGGGTTAAGCAGCCTTTCTGTTTTCAGTTTCTAATGCAAACTGGTCCCCAGAACCTTTTCCAGTTCTAAAGGGCGGGATACAAATAAATTTTATTATTATTATTATTATTTTTATTATTATTATTATTATTATTGGCTGTCTGGATGCTGTTTCATACTTATGCATTGTAAGATGTTGTTCCGATCTGAGTCCAGCACTCTTTGTCTGCTACCCTACACGGATATCACATTGTTCTTGGTGAC
>CM034703.1:125545396-125561109 GCA_020142125.1 Phrynosoma platyrhinos
CACTTGACATGAATGTCTAGTTATAACTGAATGTAGGGGGCAGTGCTCATCTCTGTTTCTAAGCTGAAGAGCCAGTTGTCTGAGGACTGCTCCGGTGGTTATGTGGCCAGCATGACTGCACCAAATGATGTTACCTTCCCACTGAGAAGTGGTACCTATTTATCTATTTGCATTTGCATCCTTTCCAACTGCTAGGTTGGCAAAAACTGGGACTAGTGACAGGAGCTCACCCCATCATGTAGCACTTGGTCCTCAAATCTGACTTTCTGATTGTCAGATCTGGCATCTTAACCACTAAGCCACTGCATCCCTCAACATGTTTTAGCAAACATTTAATTCAAATCTAACAAAATGCAGATATGAAATGAAACCACCAGGTCAGGTACGCCCTGCATATGTAAACAAAAACACACTGAATCTTTAAGAGGTCATTGAAAGGTCTCTTCCAAAATGCATCCAGGTATAACTTTTTCTTTTACTAATCTCCACTTTTGTCATGACTTCCATTTTAGTGGCAAGACTATGCTTTTGTTTAATCATGCTAGTGATGACTAGTAAGGCAGGATTATTGAGTCTCTCTTTCCTCCGTTTTACTGTTCATCCATGCACTGCAATCAATTCTGAGGCAGCTGCTGTTTATCTTGCCTGTCCTAGACTGCATCCGCACTGCAGGAATAATCCAGTTTGACACCACTTTAACTGTCATGGCTCAATGCTATGGAATTCTGGGGGGTTGTAGTTTGTTGAAATCTACAGTGTGGGTGAAGCCATAGGCAGGGACACATAACAATAGTAGAAACACTCAATAGTAGAATCCCATTCTTTCCCAGCTCAACTTTTTTTGCATTGTTTATAGCAGATATACTCCTGCAACCTGACATGGAAAGTCTGTGTTCCTTCAGCCCTCTTTCACCATCTTCCCAATGCTGGTGCTGCTAAAAAAACTTCTAGGTACACAGAGGATGAGGAGAAAAGGTAAAGGATCTGAGTAGGTGTAAAAGAGCTTTGTAAAATGGAGCTTGACTGTCAGAGATGTTGTTAGTGGAGATATGGCTGTATTTCTATCAATACTCCAGGCTGAAATTATAAATTGAGTGGTGGGGGAAACAAGGATAGGTATATATATTTGCATTATTAAATATTCTTATATTTGTCAGCCTTGAGATTTTCTTAAACTGACTGAAGAAGGCAAGCCATCTTAATGCCACCCATTTTAAAAATATATACTAAAATTCAAATGAAATCTTCCAGTTTGTTTACAAGGCCAGCCCAAGTCATTTTTCTGCTTGAGGAACAGGAGCAAATGGTGCTGTCATCATGCCAGCTGAGCAATTTTGGCACAGAAAAAACTGCACACTCATTTTTTTTCCATGACAGCAAAAATACAAAACAATAAATTACTAACAACTTAGAAATAAATTCCATTTTGTGTCACTCCAGAACTGCTGCCTACAACATCTCCCTCACTTTGCCTAACATTATTTCTTTAAAGTTATTTCATATGAATTTAAAAAACTCAGAACAGATGATCCAGGGTTTAGAGAACAACCCAATGCCTCTATATCCCTTCAGCCAGAATATGGGAACATAGGAGCATGTTTTACTTCTTACTGAGTAACTTAGCTGCAATTGCCTATGTATTTTCCCCTTAGTTCTTGTCTCTTAGCAAAGGAACTGGAAAGTGTCTCTTTAACAAAATAAAAATAAAAGCTGGAACTTTGTTGGAAGAGGACTGGAATATCCTTGAAGGAGCCATTCACAGACCATTGCTTTGGGGCTGCATCCTTTCCCCCATGTATTACGTGCAATTATCACCGACAATATTCTGAAAAGCTAAAACGCAGTTGGACTTGGCACACTTTGGCTGTAGCAAAAGGCCCCTAGAGGATCTGGTTTATTTCAGAACACAAGCACAGAAGATAATAGGAATATTGATGCCGGGGTCATGTTACAGAACAGTGGGGTATAATTCTGAAACAGAAAGGCTAGTACGTGAGAGCTGGGATGGAAGGAATCAATAGGTTGCCTTTTAAAGGGTTTTGGTTCTAAAAATACACCTAGGTGAAGTGTGAAGAAGATGTCAGTTCCTCAGACCATCACAGGCTGAGATAGGAAAAACAACTGCCACATATATAACCCTGCACAGACTCTTTTCCCCTGACTCATTTCCCTTGTCTAAAGTCTCATCATTACAGTCCTCCACCTCCATCCCAATGGAGCATAACCTGGCTTTCTGTGCACCACAATTTTGCGGAAGCACCAAAAACTACTGAATGCAGTGCTGCACAAAGAATCCAGCGACCTGAGAACCATTGCTTCAAGAAACTTCTAGTCTTTATGGTTGCAAAAATGTGTAAGGGATGATGGCTGCTGAAAACTGGAAGGAATAACATTTCTAGTGGTCAGGGGATGATGTTTCAATACCTTGGATGCTTTTCCCCATAATTTTGTGTGTTGTGTGCCTCTGAGTTGTTTCTGACTTATAGTGACCCTATCATGGGGGTTTCTTGGCTAGACATGGCAAGTCTCAGTCTTCAGCTTTGACTTCAGATGGCATCTTCCCTGTCAATGAATGTCTTAAAGCGGTAATGGACTGGATGAGCAAAAACAGACTGAAACTGAATCCAGACAAAAGGGAGGTACTAATGGTATCGGCCCCAAGCCTAGGTATTGGGATACAATCTCCAGTCCTAGATGGGGTCACACTCTCCTCAAAGGACTGTGTTCACAGTCTGGGAGTGCTCCTAGATCTGTCGCTTCAGATGACAAATCAGGTGAATGCGGTGGTCAGGAGCGCCTGTTATCAGCTTCGGCTGATACATCAGCTGCATCCTTTCCTGGAGGTTAGGGACCTTGAAACTGTGGTACATGCACTGGTAACTTTTCGTCTCAATTTCTGCAATGCACTCCACATGAGGCTACCCTTGTGCCTAGTTCGGAAACTTCAATTAATACAGAACATGGTAGCCAGGAGACCATATAACACCTATCCTAAGATCGCTTCACTGGCTGCCTATCAGTTTTCAGGCGCAGTACAAGGTGTTGGTCATCACCTTTAAAGCCCTAAATGGCTGGGGCCCAACCCATCTTTGGGACCACCTCCTTCCATATAATTCACCCTGTGCACTAAGGTCCTCTAGGAAGAATTTATTGCAACCTATAAAAACTAGATTATCTGCAACTGCCCAGAGGACCTTTTCAGCTATCGCTCCCAGACTTTGGAATGGCCTGATGGATGAGATCCATCATATGACCACCTTAAACAGCTTTAAAAAAGCTGTTATGACAGATCTCTTCTTTCCTGAGTAGATAACTGGCCACTGAAAAAGTTATGCCTGACCCTGATTTTCGCTACAGTTATTTTAATTTATTTGTCATTTATTCTGTTATTTTAAAGTATGTTTTAAATTTAGATTGTTTAATTGTATTGGGGGGTTATTGGGGGATAGGATTGTTTGCTTTATTGTTTTATCGTGTAAGCTGCCCCAGTTGTATTATACCAAGGGTCCTCAAACTTTTTGAGCCAGGGGCCGGTTCGCCATCCCTCATACCATTGGAGGACCGGAGTTTTTTTAAAAAAAGGACAAATTCCTATAACCACTGCACATATTATATTTTGAAGTAAAAAAAACAAAATGGGAAAAATTACAATATTTAAAATGAAGAACAAGTAAAGTTAAATCAACAAACTTACTGGTATTTCAATGGGAACTATGGGCCTGCTTCTGGCTAATGAGATGGTCAATGAATCCTTGCTCAACCAGGGAAACCCACTGCCTAACCTTGAGCAAGTCACACCCTCTCAGCCTCAGAAGATGGCAAAGGCAAATCTTTTCTGAACACATCTTGGGGAAACATTCGCACAGCTGAGATCACAACAGTGTGAACCGGGGCTTACACAGCAGACAATATACATACAACGTCATATGCTAACTTGAATCCCTGCTCAACCAGGGAAACTCACTGCCTGACCTTGAGCAAGTCACACCCTCTCAGCCTCAGAGGATAACCATGGCAACTCTCCTCTGAAGAAACTTGCCAAGCAAACCTCCATGATAGGGGTTGCCATATGTTAGAAATGACTCCAAGGCACTGGATTACCCTGGGCAGGTCACACTCTCTCAGCCTCATATGGTAATGGAAGCCCTCCTTTGGAGAAATTTGCCAAGCAAACCCCCATGATAGGGTCAAAATAAGCCGGAAATGACTCGAAGGCACTGGATTACCCTGGGCAGGCCACACTCTCTCAGCCTCATATGGTAATGGAAACCCTCCTCTGGAGAAACTTGCCAAGCAAACCCCCATGATAGGGTAAAAATAAGCCGGAAATGACTTGAAAGCACTGGATTACCCTGGGCAGGTCACACTCTCTCAACCCCAGATGGTAATGGAAACCCTCCTCTGGAGAAACTTGCCAAGCAAACCCCCATGATAGGGTCAAAATAAGCTGGAAATGACTTGAAGACACTGGATTACCTGGTCAGGCCACACTCTCTCAGCCTCAGATGGCAAAAAAAAACAAAAACAAAAACAAAACACTAGGTGGGCGCGGTGGCAGCGGCAGCGCAGCAGCAACAGCGGCAGGAGTGGCCTACAAACCGTCCGCCTCCTCAGGGCCCTGGTTCCCTTCAGCGAGGGATGGAGAGGGCCGCTTCCCCTTCCCCTTCTCCCACTGCTCACCTTGGCCGAGGCTGGGTCGGGCACCTGCCTTCTTTCCTTTCTTCCTGCCTCCTTCTCTTCCTTCTTTCCTTCCTTCTTTCTTCCCTCAGCTGCTGCTTTGCCTCCCTCCTCCTAAGATGGTGGTTCCCAAACAAAATGGCAGCCGGAGTCGCACGCTCGCTCGCGTTGCGGCCTTTCTCTTCCCGTCCTGCCCTGCGACTGGGAGTGGGGCTTGGCGGGCGATGAGCAACAGTGCAGCAGGACCGGGCCGTGGGCCGGATAAAAGGCCTCGGCGGGCCGGATCCGCCCCACAGGCCGTAGTTTGAAGACCCCTGTATTATACAAAGAGGCAGGATAATAATGATGATAATAATAATAATAATAATACTCGTTGAGAGGAGGTTTGCCATTGCCTTCCCCTGAGGCCGAGAGCATGTGACTCACCCAAGGTCACCTGGTGGGTTCCATGGCTGAGTTGGGAATCGAACCCTGTTTTCCATAGTCACAGTCCAACATTCAAACCATTATGCCATGCTTGCTCTCTTTTCCCCATAATTAGTGGAGGCATAAGTTTGCAAAAGTAGAGAGACTACAGAACACATTATGTGAAATGAAAACAAAGAGAAAGGCCCACTTAATTTGCAAAATCCTGTAGGGTTCAGAATTCAGGTCACAGAATTTGCATTCTTACCCATCAAAGAATTCTGACTCACCCAGTATACCAATTGATTAGACACATATTGAACTGAGTATAATGCAGACATAGGGCTCAATAAAAAAATCCTACAAGGAGAGTTCTGCTCATGGAATCAACCCAACTGAATGGAGCTGTCTTGACACCAGTCAACTTGACACCAACTTCCAAAATGACGCCCCCCATACGTGCATGCATGCGCACGACGGTGGGCGTTGTGCACAAGCATGTGCACAGGGGCAAGTGCACACGCGCACAAGCGCGCCAGCCTGGCCCCCACGCCATTCCCCCCCTCCTAGCCCCCCCCCCGGCAACAAAGGTTGCCGACCCCTGAGTTAGTTAGTTCTAAATAAGCCACACAGGAGGCTTTGGAGTCAAGCTGAGTAAGACAGAGATTTGCAAGAAAATAAAAATACACTTACAGCCTATCAAACTATTTCACAGAAACTCCAATAGATTTCTGAGGGGCTGTTATGCTGCCAGCCTACAACTTTCACTTCCTACTTTCTTGGAAGCTGGAACCATTTGTTTGCAAAGATACCCAGTAATGCACAATTCTCACTAAATGAAAATGGAGGAGGAAAAAGAATGCTAGAGTGGGCAGGCACTGAAGACAACACAAAGGGTTTATTGTCACAGGGGATCCATTCCAGACTTAGCAATATTTTCCTCTAAATGCATATTTCCCCCCCACATCCTTCTTTAGCAATCAGGTATCTGCTGGAGGTAATAAGGCCTCATTATTAAGGGCACAAAAGGTGGTTCTCTCACCCAGACCTAGGTGGGTGCTTTGTTCATCTGAGGTCCTGAGATTTCTGGGCTTAATTAAACCTGAGATCTAGAGGTGGTAATGGTAATGTCATTAAGCATTATGCACTGAATAACAGCCACAGTTGCCCATAGCTTGTTATTTAAACAATCACATACACACCATATTTCTTTATTTGGAAATTAAGACAGAAATCTTAGCTCAAAGGGCTGTTCCTATATCAAGATGAAATGAAGAGCTTATTCTTTCTCACTTATTTAGGAAGATGGGACAAGGAACATTTAATCTAGTCTATTTGCTTCTAGCCAGAAGGTGTACGCAGAACAGAGTGGAGGGCGAGTCCTGTTGCCACAGTGACTAAGAGGGAAGAAGGAAGACAACTAAGGGGTTATTGACATTGTGAAAATAATCCAGGATGAATCTGGGTTGAATCTTTATTACTCACACGCATCCCAAATGCACCCAATTAAGGGTTTTTTTTGTGGGAGCTCCCAACCCCCCCCAATTAATCCAGGATAATCAATATTGGGTTTTCCCTGAGTTTTTTTTTTTTAAGATCTGCATCATCAGTAGAATGAATACCTGATGCAAACAGACCAGGATAAAACACTGCATGCCTTGAATGTGTTCTGAATGCATTCACATTGTTGATTCCATCTTTATTTGAATGCTTGCACATGTGAGCAACCAAACTTGCTGAGATCACTGGATCACTACAAAATCACTGGATACCTGGGAAGTCAGTATTTATTTAAGTTCCATTGATTCAACGGACTAACAGTTCTT
This sequence comes from Phrynosoma platyrhinos, assembly GCA_020142125.1. Taxonomy (NCBI): domain Eukaryota; kingdom Metazoa; phylum Chordata; class Lepidosauria; order Squamata; family Phrynosomatidae; genus Phrynosoma; species Phrynosoma platyrhinos. The sequence goes on from CM034703.1 coordinate 125,552,305, forward strand.
GGCTTCCTATTAAATGCCAAGGATGGGGTCCAATGTCACATATCTCCCTACACCTGCCTTCTGTTTTCCAATAGGCATCTGAAGATGCATGCTCACACACAATACTGCTTTCCCACAGAAATTGAGTTGTTAGTCCCAGACTCAATGATTTATTAGAAGCTTAAGTCAGCACTGATGTAAGTTCCATTGACTCCATGGGCTTACTCTAGTTTGGGACTAAAACCTGGATTTAAACTACGGGGCTGCCACCACTCACAGTCAGAAGGCACTGTGCAGATAATCCATCTTTTTACTCTTAATGCTTTGGAGCATGCTGCTATGTAAGAGGGTTTGTTGTTCTTGTTCTGTGCCTTTCCAACTTATGATGACCCTAAGGTGAGCCTATCATGGCGTTTCTTGCCAAGATTTGTTCAGAGGTTTGCCAACACCTTCCCCTGAGGCTCAGAGCCCAATGTCACCCAGTGGGCTTTATGGCTGAGCTGGGAATTGAACTCTTATCTCCAGAGTTGCAATCCAACACTCAAACCACTACACCACACAGGTTAAATCAGAGTGCTTCTGAGTCTATTACTGGCAGCGTGCATGTGAAAGGCAGAGTTTTTAAAGCAACTATATCAATTTTTAAAAATTAAATATAAATCTTTGCATGGCAGAAATTTCACCCTCATTCCTCTATGTGTCCCAATTTGGCAGGGAAAGTCCCAATTAATGGCCTAAGCAGACTGCCAGAAATAGTGCACATTAAATTGAGGCACTGCCCTGGCTCAGGGCTAGAGAATCGTGAGAATTGTATTTTTTTCTGAGACATTGAGCCTTCTCTGTCAGAGAGCTCTGGTGCCACAATAAATTACAGTTCCCATGATTCCTTAGCCCTGAGCCAGGGCAGTGCCTCAATTTAATGTGCACTATTTCTGGCAGTCTGCTTAGGCCCTAATCCTCTGTCATTCTCTTTTTAAAAATGTCCCAGTTTCTCTTCCCACTGGTACCTTTTCCCTTTGTCCTCAGCTTATTTCAATTGTTGCAAACTGACTTCAAAGTGCAAAATCAGTTTGCAAAGTAGCACAGCAGGAGGAGAGGATGATGCAGGATGGAAGCTTGCCCTACCCTGTGGACTCAGGCAAAAGCAAATGGCTACAGCCTCCCCAATCTTGTCTGTTCTTTCTTACTAATAAAGGTTGAGTATCCCTTATCTGGGATTCCAAAATCCGAAGTACTCTCAAATCCAAAACTTTTTGAGCTACAACACAAGTAGCGTAGTACATACCTGTACTGCATTTGTGAGACTGAAGAGAGATGCGACTAGAGAGAGACATGAGCATCTTTAAAATGACGGGAATCCATGCTTCCTACCATCTCACAGCTTCTTAGCATCTCTCCAGCCTCCTTATGTCTTGTGTGCCTTCAAATCATTTTCGACTTATGCCAACCATAATAAGGTGGTGAACCTACCATGGGTTTTTCTTGGCAAGATTTCTTCAGAGGAGGTTTTCCATTGCCTTCCTCTGAGGCTGACAGAGTGTGACTTGCCCAATATTATCAAGTGGGTTTCCACGGCTGAGCTGGGGACTTGACCTCTGATCTCCAGAGTCGCAGTCCAACACTCAAACCACTACGCCATGCTGGCGTCTATGCAAATACAGGTATTCCAAAATACAGAACACTTCTGATCCCCATCGTTTTGGATAAGCAAGACTCAATCTGTACTTTTTGCCATCTTGACCACACTCTAATGTTGCTTGGCCACATGCATCCCACTTTTTCATGTATGAAATGTTGGAAGGGTATGTTTCCTGTACTTTGTGTTAGCTGTGTACAATCTGAACCCCCCCTTTTAGCCCCACCCCACCTCCAAGATTTGCACATGTTTGGCAGTGACCTTTTTTCTTTGTTCTAACCTCCTTCCTGTGTCTCTGTGTCTTTGGTTACTTGCAGGAAGCACAGTATATCTCTCTCAAACAATTCTGCATCTTGTACCAGAGCTATACAGGCCACCATGTATGATAAGCAGGCAAGAGATGCAGGCCTTGCATGTTGTACCAGAGCTATACAGGCCACCATGTATGATAAGCAGGCAAGGGGTGTGTACATGTGATGGAATATAATCGGGGGGGGGGGAATCACATGGGAATGGGAGTACAGTAATGCACATAAAGAGAAATGGGAAGATTCCCAAGTGACCATTAAAATGCTTGAAAATGCTTGTGCAATTTTGGCCTAAGTCCAAGATGCAGGGCCAATGTGCATGTTTTAAAAAGTGTGCCTAAGTAGTACCCTGAAAATACCAGATCTCATTCCCATCTTGGAAGCTAAGCAGGGTCAGCCCTGGTTAACCCTTTGATGGGAGACCATCAAAGATCTTTATTTAGGAGAAAGAACCCTGTGGCTCCACTCCTACATTCAGAACACCAGTTCCTTGTTAAAATTCACCTCTTCTCCTTTTAAAACAAAAATAAAAGTACAACATAAGGTCAACTGTAAGGTCACTACACTGAAAAGAGATGAAAATACTTCAGGACATCTGTTTAGCTAACCATTCTTGAATATTGTGCCCTTCCATCTGTTTTCCTCTCTTTAGCTGATAACCTCTCTCCAAGAAACATCATAGACTGTTGGCAAAGGTGTAGCTTTGAAGATGCTCCACCCAACATCAGCTGTTGTACATACCATTTTTGGACAGGTAAACTGGTACAGAGCCTCAATCTTAACTAGGAACCTGCTGCAGATCAAGGCCCCATGACTGTCATTTATTTTACTCTGCATTAGTTTAAACGCTCAGTTTTTAAAGTATGCTTTCTTTTCCTTTGTGCAAAGCATGAACAATATAACATATAGTTTGTACCAAACATTTTAGTTTCCCTGTTTAAGATCACCAGTCCTTGATACCCTCCCTAACTCTGTGGCATAGATGATTTTAGGGGAAAGACTTGTTCTCCTTCTTGAACCTGTATCTCCTGTTAGCATACTTTCCCATCAAATTTTAATTACTAGCGCAACCCAAAGGTATCATTACAATTGTCTTCTTCAACCTGATACCCTCTAGATGTTTTGGACTATAACTCCGAGTCCTATGCTGATGGGGTAAGATTTTTTGTTTAAAAGCCCTAGAAAGTACCAGTTTGGGGGAAGACTGACTAAAGAATTCAAGACTGATTTTAGTCTCCCCTGGAAGATCCAATAGCAGCATCTCAGTGGAACCATTCCACATGATTACAAGGCTTTGGAGTAATTACATTCTTTGCAGAAGTCACTGGCCATGAGAGCATGCTTATTCAATGCCTCATCTTTCTCTCCCTCATCTCTCTGCAAAGAAATAGGGGAGACAGCTAGAAGCGATCTGGCATCCAGGCAGGAAGCAAACAGAGCAAGTGGGAGGAAATTACATAAAGAATAATTACAGTGCATTAAGTCTATCAGATATGAAACTAGGCAGTCTACTCATGAAAGAGGAAATTGGGCAGCTGAAGATGCAGGGTGCTACCTTCTTGCTGGTGTCACTTCAGTGCCTTTAACTGCAGCCTAAACACTCAAAACATTTAACAAGTTGACACTTATCTCCATGTCAGGAAAGGGTTTACCTGTACATCAGGCTTCTGCTAAACATGCAGGAGCAGGCATTCACAGACAGAACTGCTTATATAGTTTGGCATTTAAACTCAGATACACTTTGTACTGGGTTTAAGTATAAAGTATGAATTGGTTATCACTTTTTATTAACATTGAGGGCTCTGAAATGAGTGATTATTGGGCTGTTGTTGTTGGGTGCCTTCAAGTTTTTTCCGATTTATGGAAACCCTAAGTGGCCCTATCATGTGGTTTTCTTGGCAAGATTGTTTAGAGGCAGTTTGCCATTGCCTTCTTTTGAGGCTGAGAGAGTGTGACTTGCCCAAGGTCTCCCAGTGGGTTTCATGGCTGAACTGGGCATCAAACTCTAGTCTCCAGAGTCATAGTCCAACACTCAAACCACTATGCCATGCTGGCTAGCTAAATTAAATTCCGGTAAATTTGTATATGACCAAAACCATAATTTAAGCCCGAAACACACTGCAGAAATAATCCAGTTTGAGACCGCTTGAACTGCTCTGGGAAATTCTGGAAGCTATAGTTTTGTGAGACATTTAGCCTTCTCTGTCAAGAGAGCTCTGGTGCCACAATAAACTACGATTCCCAGGATTCCCTAACACTGAGCCAGGGCAGTTCAAGCGGTTTCAAACTGGATTATTTCTACAGTGTGTTTTAGACCATAGATCCCCCCCTCCCCAGATATCCATGGAAGTGAAAGAACATAAAATTAATAAGAACAACTCTACCATTTTTCATCAGTAAAAGACAGCTTTTAAGATTTTTCCTCCACTGTCTATTAAAATGACAGGCCAGAACAACTACCATTAAAAATGTAAATGCATGTGCTTGAAACCAGAACTTCTTGTATTGTTAGTAGCATGGTTTCCTGCTCTTGAGTAGGAGAGAGGAATCCCTTAATTCTATCAACTGCTACCATCCATTATGTTTTGCACTCCAAGATTCAGTGACTTAGTGGGAAGTCATTGATGGGTTTTGCTTCCATCTCTGGCTTGGCAGAGACTGTGTCCCAGGGGAGATAAGCATCCTATCCACACATATGTGTACACACTTAGCAAGGCACATTTAAAGAGAAGTGGAAAAGAGGAGATCTTATCAAGAAAGCTTTTATTCTACATTAATCTTACATTAGCAAAAGGGTATCTTTTACATAAAGGCACCTTCCTTCTGGCATTACTTAGGCTGCATGCACATTGCAGAAATAATCCAGTTTCATACCCCTGCCATAGCTCAATGCAATGGAATTTTGGGAACTGTAGTTTGATGGAACTCTTTGACAGAGAAGGCAAAAATGTGTCACAGAACCACAGTTCCAAGAATCCCATAACATTGAGCCCTGGCAGTTAAAGTGAGGTAACTTTGGCCCAAAACACACTGCAGAAATAATCCAGTTTGACACCACTCAATGCCAGGGAATTCTGGTGACAGTAGTTTTGTGAGACATTTAGCCTTCTCTGTCAAGAGAGCTCTAGTGCCCCAATAAACTACAATTCAGAGGATACCCTAGCACTGAGCCAGGGCAGGTAAAGCAGTCTCAAACTGGATTATTTCTGCAGCCTTAGGAGTAGCTACGAGCTGCAGAAATAATCCAGTTTCAGACCACTTTAACTGCCCTGGCTCAGTGCTAGGGTATCCTGTGAATTGTAGTTTATTGGGGCATTAGAGCTCTCTTAACAGAGAAGGCTAAATGTCTCACAAAACTACTGTTCCCAGAACTCCCTGGCATTGAGCCAGTGCAGTTAAAGCGCTGTCAAACTGGATTATTTCTGCAGTGTGTTTTGGAGCAAAGTTACCAAAACAGTCTTATTTCACAGAGTTTAGGAAAAAAACATAAGCTCTAGCCACTGGTCACCCGGTGCGGTAACTCAGGGTGTCACCCCCTCATTGACCTCCTCCCATTTCACACCATACAGAATCCTTAGTAATGTTTTTTTGCACTAATGTTACTCGTAAATTGCAATTCCCATTTACCACTGAATGTAATGCTAATAGTTGTGACAAATACAACTAACAAAATTAAAATTGCACCTTCAAATTACAATAGCATATGCACAACCTAAATGTGTTTACACATATACATAGTGAAGATTTGGTTAAAATGTGATTTTTTTAAAGAAAATGTAAAAAGAATATTTAAAAAAAATTAAAATTTTGAAACTTTAATTTTAAAAAAATCTGGGGCCTCTCCTTTCTCCTCCCACTGAGCTTCACCCCACTCCCATCATCTCTTAAAGCAGATGAATGCCACAGCCCGTTCCTGCTAAAAGGTAGGTGTTTGAAGAGCGGTGGTGTCACCCCCCCCCTTAGAGTGTCACCTGGTGTGTAGTCTGCACCCCATGCATCCTCCTAGTGATGCCACTGGCTCTAGCATGACTAGCTCAAGATTCCTGTTTGACTATTGATCCTGATGGTATCCTGGATCTTTGGATGCTCACTGGAATCTGAGGAGTCTGGACCTCTTTGCCCAGACTATGAACAAGCTTCCCTAGGAATGGTGGAGGAGGCAGTCCTTCCTCTACCTCTCCATCAGTCCCCAAAGGCTCCTCAACAACTCATCTTGGTCTCAGAGCTTTCACACTTTTCGCAAGCAGCTCATCCACATTGGGCAATTGTCCCTTGTGACCTCTGTCTATCCTATGTGATGGTGACCCCAATAAATGTAACCTAACAGCCAGTTGGACTCCGACTCTGGAGACCAGGGTTCGATTCCCAGCTCAGCTACAAAATGCACTGAGTGACCCTGGACAAGTCACATTCTCTCAGTCTCAGAGAAAGGCAATGGCATATCTCCTCTACAAATCATGCCAAGAAAACTCCATGATAGGTTTGCCTTAGGTTTGCCATATATCAAGATGTGAAGGTGCACACCACCACCACCACCACCACCACCACTACAACCATCACCAATCATATCATTAACCCTTTGTTTACCTGGAGGAAAGCCCACATCCCTCAGCTGTGTTGCCCAGATAATGGGGACAGCCCATTATCCCATCTATTAAGATTGGTCCTCAAGTAAGGTTTGACCAATTAATCAGGAATTCAAAGACTGCACGCTTAATGCACTGGGTGGTGTAGGTCCACTGATTTATCCAAGTTCATGAACACATTGTGGCGTATCCAGAAACTTACATTTACTCTGAAAATCCATGCCAATACAAAGGTAAGCCACAAAGAAGCATTTAGCTACTCTAACATCAATGCCAGTGACCTTGGCTCTCTTTACTCTAAGGGGGGTTGCAGACTGCCAGGAATAGTGCAAAGTGAGTCCACTTTTATGGTTAGGGTTAGTGCTAGGGAATCATGGGAATTGTTTTTTTCTCTGAGACATTGAGCCTTCTCTGTCAGAGAGCTCTGGTGCCACAATAAACTACAGTTCCCATGATTCCTTAGCACTGAGCCAGGACAGTTAAAGTGGACTCAATTTGCACTATTTCTGGCAGTCTGCAACCGCCCTCTATCACCCCATTGCAACTCTGGAGAAGAAAAGCTCTTGCTTAGCTATTCTAGAAAAAGAACCCTAAGCAACCTAAGTTAGATCAATATTTCTGGATATAAAAAAACACCCTATTTATTCATTATCCATTTAGCAAAGCATTCCAGCTACTAGAGTAAGCATGACAGAAGAAAGAAGGATACTGTGCAATGCCTATAGAATTTGGCAGACAATATCATCACTGGAATCTACCTTTTTTTATCACCTTGACTGAACTGCACTTGTATACTTATCGAAATGTTATTCTTGAAAAGTAAGTTGCATCTTTTTAGAATAAATAATATTTTTTTAAAATTGATAATTTGCTATTCAGAGTAATGCATTACTAATGGACTACTTTTATTTTAAAAATACAAAACTTAAAATAGAGATATGGTCAAACATCCCCAAAATGATCCCCTCCAAAGCAATGTGCTGGAAATAATGAGCAAACTAAGACAATTAGTTATGCTATTGTTGTAATGATTAAAAATAGCCTTGAAAAAAAATACTGTTATGCCTACTATTGTTGTTGTGTGCCTTCAAGTCTCTTCCAACTTATGGCAACCCTAAGGTGATATTTTCATGGGGGGGGGGGGTTGCAAGATTTTTTCAGATGGGGCTCGCCATTGCCTTCTCTTGAGATGGAAAGCATGTAACTTATCCAAGATCACCTATGGGTTTCATGGCTGAACTGGGAATCGAACCCTAGTCTCCAGAATTGTAGTCCAACACTCAAACCACTATGCTACACTAATACTCCCAAAAGTAATGTGTTACACCTAGTGTGTTAGTCATGATACATCTTTCCAAGCTCTGCTCAATACCAATACCCAATGTGATTTTAGGCTGCATCAATAGAAGTATAGTATGTAGATCAAGGGAAGTAATAGTGCCACTGTATTCTGCTTTGGTCAGGCCCCACCTGGAATACTGCATTCAGTTCTGGGCAGCAACGTTAAAAAAAGATGTTGAGAATCTGGAGCATGTCCAGAGGAGAGTGACTAAAATGGTGAAGGGTCTGGAAACCATGCCCTATGAGGAACAACTTAGGGAACTGGGTATGTTTAGCCTGAAGAAGAGATGGTTAAGAGGGGATATGATAGCCCTGTTTAAATATTTGAAGGGATGTCATAATGAGGAGGGAGCTAGCTTGTTTTCTGCTGCTCCACAGAACAGGACCCAGAACAATGGATGCAAGCTGCAGGAAAAGAGATTCCACCTGAACATTAGGATGAACTTCCTGGCGGTCAGAGCTGTTTGACAGTGGAAGACACTCCCTCGGAGTATGGTAGAGTCTGCTTCCTTGGAGGTCTTTAAGCAGAGGCTGGATGGCTATCTGTCGGGGATGCTTTGATTTTGAGTTCCTGCATGGCAGGGGGTTGGACTGGATGGCCCTTGGGGTCTCTTCCAACTTTATGATTCGATGACCCCCATGGTTGCTGCAGAGGGCTCAATGAACACACTGTGTTCTATGGAAGTATGGCCACTGCTATTGAACTTCTTGCCAAGGAACCCCAGGGCTTCACAGCACAGTGTGAAAGTGCTGCCACAGACAGTGCAGGAAAGAGACTGGAGGAGTGTTACCATACTTTGCTTAGTATATACAAAAGTATAGTGGAGGGGAGGGTGGCATAAGACAGGACTCCTGTGCCTTTAACAGTGGCATGGTAGTTCTTGTGCAAAGGGATCTCGTAGCACTTTTGAGACCTTTGCAGACTGCTAGAAATAGTGCAAATTGAGTCCACTTT
>CM034703.1:125561209-125578958 GCA_020142125.1 Phrynosoma platyrhinos
AATTTAATGTGCACTATTTCTGGCAGTCTGCAAAGGCCCTAACACAGCAATAATAGTTCTTAGCCAGTGGGGCAGGGAAAGCGCTGTAACATTTAGTGGGAACTTTAAAGGAGCTTTCCCAAGGTGCTTGGGGAGCCTTGGGCATGAGGTTCAGCACCTCGGAGAGCTCATTTACACTAGTCACCTTTACACTAGGTGCCACTGGTTGTATGGCACCAGGTATACCTTATTGTGCATGTTTCACCTGCTGACATTTGTTCTTCCCTACAACTGTTAAAGTTAGAGGGGGCCTGTGCGTTTCTTTCTCATGCAACCACCTTGAACAAGAGGAAGCCTTGTGATAAAGAAAACCAATTGATCCTCCTTTAGCAAATGTGTGTACCTAGCCACACATATGCCACACAGGAAAAGTGGGGAAGAGAAATGAATCTGTCCCAAAGACCATAAGCAAGGTGATGAGGAAAAACATTAAGTTCATATTAATTTTAGTTTTACCTTTAAAGAAAGGAGCAGGGAGTTTCTGTACTGCCACCTCATTTGATTCCTGAAAGATGGAACTCCTGCCAACTTCTCCTCATTCATTTCTTAGGAAATGATTTCATGGTGCTTGCTTACACATTCATATTACAGCCCTCTGGTACAAAAGTACCAGAGAAGGCGGAATACATCATTTCCAAATTACAGTTCCATAAATGCAATATGAAAAAAAAAAAACAGCCAAGGAGACAGGGTGAACCCTTGCAAGCAAAAACTTTAAAAAAATCCAGCGGTTTGCCATATCCAAAAAGCCACAAAAAGCCTGCTGGAATAAAAAGTTCTTCAACACCCAGCAAGAAAACAGCAAGGTCACAGGCCAGCCATGTTCTGTGCAGCAAGGCATTCATTCCATAATGAGGATGCAGTTTCTAAGAAAGTCTCCATTTGCCCTTTCTTACTCCCCCCCCCCCACAAAATGCCTTCCTTCCTAGATGACACAATATTGAGAGCTGCTTCTAGGGATGATGAAGGAGAAGTCCCTAAGTTATCTTGGGCTCAAAGCCATTTCAAGCTTTAACAACTCTTTAAATTGTCTCTGGAAACAGAATGATGACCAACAGAATGAAGTTGTAATGTTTGTAGGGTGGGTATAACAAAGCCTACACTATTACAGTTCCCATTATCCTGCAGGCTTTGTTGACTGAGAGGGTGGAAGCTGTAGCCTAAGATATCCGAAGGGTACAGAACTGGAAAAGCCAGCATGGCATCACTCCATGTGCAAACACTCATGTGCATCCCATCAGGGGGCTTGGGTTTTCCCCCTCGAAAACTTCCTTATGCCAGATTTATTTTACAATCCAGGCACGGAGGAACTAGCAGGATTATTCATGCACTGGGACAGAATGCCTGGAGAAGAAAGCGAGCCTTAAGAATAATAATAATATAATAATAATAAATTTTTATTTCTAGCCCGCCCCTCTGCTCTGCAATCGGGGTGGGTTACAACATTTTAAAACATACAAAGTTAAAACAAGCCTTATCCCCATAACCCCCCTCCAACCCCCTAAAACAAGATTAAACTTTAAGAGATTAAAACATAATACAGTCTAAAACCAAACAAACAATACATTACAATAAAACAATAAACTAAAAAAATGAATGTATCTGTGCCACCCGTCTCCCTTTCAAGTTAAATGATTATATCAATATTGAGATCTATGGGAATTCAGAGCTAGTTACTGCAGACATGGTTATCACTCAGACCCTTGTCATTTGGTAATCCAAATACAGGAGTGTCTCTACCATTATGAAGCAAATGCCTCAGGTAGCCGATGTGGGGGACTGCCCATTGGTTATTCCCTTCTGGAGGACAGGTCCATGAGAGAGCTTCAACCTGCCCTAGAGAGGAAATTCAGAGAGGGAATGGTACCTTTTTCTGAATCCATTCTTGCTGTTTAGAAAGATTCAGATTTCTCTAGAGGCATTTGCATTGCAAGAACCATTTGGCTGATCAGAACAACTATTAAGGGAGCTCTGAGTGCCAGATGTGTTTCTCTCTGTAGGAAAATTAAGAACACAAAATTTCCTCTAATTTCCCTCCTGAAAGCTGCAGCATTTATGATTTCCATCATCGGGATTTCAAATACAGGGCTCCAAAGATCATTGAGCAACATTTGGTTTTATTAAAAATTTATTTTAAAAAACAAACTATTTGGGCTGAGGAGATGTAAAGCTGCCATTTACAAACACTGTTCCTGTGCCTTTGACAGCAAGATGATACCCAGATAATTCCATAGCAGGGGCGGGGACTTATTTTTATGTCCATGTTAGAAAAGATTCCACGTTCTTAGTATTTGTATTATCACACTGTTCTTAAAAATGGGAACAAGGACAAAGCAATATGAGGATGGAGACACTTCAATGGGAGATTTAAGTACACACGGACAATGGCTCAGAGAGCTGGGGTGGCATAGTGGTTTGACCATCGGATTACAACTCTGGAGACCAGGGATCGAATCCTGCTCAGTCATGTAAATCCACTGGGTGACCTTGGGCAAGTCACATTCTCTCTGTCTCAGAGGATGGCAATGACAAACACCCTCTGAATAAATCTTGCCAAGAAAACCCCATGATAGGGTCGCCATAAGTCAGAAATGACTTGAAGGCACACAACAACAACAACAACAAGGTCATGGCACTCTAGAACCAATAAAAACAATCTTCCTGAGTTGGCCTAAGACATTTTGGAAACCCAATACCAGGGTAACAGGTTTGTTACAAGTGCCCCTGTAACCTTAGATCAAGGTGCATGCAGCTAAATCCAATGCTAGTCCCTACTAGAATAGATCCACTGAAATGAATGGGGCTTGTAAAACATCACTGAAAAAGTCCCATTTATTTCAATGGACTTACTTTAACAGGGGATAGTGTTGGATTTAACCCATGGTATTCAAGGCCAGCTAAGTTATTTTGGCACCTGAAGCAATAAATTTCTCTAACACCCCCCACCCCCATCCACTGGCTATGAAATACAGTGATAACATATCAAAGGATTGAATGCCCTTTCATAGCAGCTCAAATCTGCTACCTGAGCCAACTTCTGCATAATGGCAGAGCTGGCCCTGAAAATGTTCCTCAGGATTGTATGCATCTCACACAATAGTCCAATTGCTACCTGGGTGTCCTCTTAAACACACACACACACACAATTGGCCATCTGTATCCATGGATTCTTCATCCATAGATCCAACCATCCATGGTTTGAAAACATTCAAATATATATATAAATTCCAAAAAGCAAACCTTGATTTTGCCATTTTATATACCCTTTTACTATGCCATGTATATAATGGGACTTGAGCATCCACAGATTTCAATATCCACAGGGAGTCTTGGAACCAAACTCCAGCGGATACGAAGAGTCCACCATATATAGCTAAAGAACAGACAGAATCTGAAGCCCTGCTTTTACTAAACGCCTGGACTTAAAACAAAACAAAAACAAGCTGGGCCTGATCAGTGCTTCTTTGAGAAACTAAAATCATTAGCTTTTAAATATTTTATGCCCTTGCTCCAAGCTGGCAGACAAGCATCGCTAAAGGACTTTCAGGTTTACACCTGGATTTCTATTTCTGCAAGCCCAGAAATCATGACACCTGAACCAGATTTGAAGAGAGCGAGAGAAAGAGAGGAGAAGGCTTGCCTTTTATCATGGTGTTGGAGGAAGAATTGTGGCTGGGACCAGCTTTTTGCACTTATGCTTAGCAAATCTGACTTTGCTTAAACTCTGTGTTGTGCACAATGATGGCAAAGGTATGCCACTCTTATAAAGCAGGGGCAAGAGGCAGGGAGAGTTGTAACTCCTGTTTAGAGCATATTAGGTCTCGGGTTCAAATCCCTGGTGTCTCCAGGGAGGGCTGGGAAAGATTCCTATCAGAAATCCTGGAGAGCTGCTGCCAGCTGGAAGAGAAACAACTCAGATAGACAGAGGCGGTAGCCCTATAAAAGTCCTTTATCTTTTCACTATGTTCCAATTTATCCTAAAAACACAAAACAGTAGGACTGGGGGACCTGAATTCTTGTGGAGACTTGTTTTGCAAGTCCCATCATCCCCCACCATTAACTACGATGGTTAGGGAGTTGCAGTCTAACAGCATCTAGAAGACTAGATTTTGCCCACCTCAGGACTAGGGAGAAAGCCCATTAGTGATGTGATGGGAGTTGTAGTTCAGCACCACCTGGAGGGCCACATGGTCCCCATCTTTGTCCAGGTGAGATCCTGGAAAGTTTTATACCAACTGGATTTAATGCTCACCCTTAAGGTCAGGAAACTCTGGACCTTTCCCCCCTGCTTTTGGGTGTAACCTCTTAAAACAAGGCACAAAACACACCTGTGGCATTTTCAACAACAAATGACCATTTTAAAGTGCAAAATTGCAAGTTACGCCCAAGTTTTGATTGAGGATAATTTTTTTAAAAGGCTACAGGCAGCAACAGTCATAGCATCTTTGCTCAGAAGTAAGTTTCATGAAGTGAAATCGAGCTTGCCTTCAAGCCCTTTCCGACTTATGGTGACCTAAGATGAGCCTATCATGGGGTTTTCTTGTTCAAAGGAAGTTTGCCTTCTCACTTACTGCAACCCTCAGGCTTATCAAAGCTTTTTCTTGGCAGGATTTGTTCAGAGGTGGTTTGCCTTTGCCTCCCTCTGAGGCTGAGAGAGTGTGACTTACCCAAGATGGCCCAGTGGGTTTCAATGGCTAAGCTGGGAATTAAACCCTGTTCTCCAGAGTCCTCACTCGGTCATAGAAACCCACTGATCTTGGGCAAGTGACATAGGGGGGTTGTAGACTGCCAGAAATAGTGCAAATTGAGTCCACTTTTAGGGTTAGGGTTAGTGCTAGGGAATCATGGGAATTGTTTTTTTTCTGGGACTTTGAGCCTTCTCTCTCAGAGAGCTCCGGTGCCACAATAAAATGAAGTTCCCATGATTCCCTAACCCTAACCCTAAAAGTGGAGTCAATTTGCACTATTTCTGGCAGTCTGCAACACCCCCCCCCCCCATACTCTCAGTCCCAGAGGAGGCACTGGCAAATCCTCTGAACAAATCTGGAGTCAAACCACTACCCCACATTAGTTCTCTGCAGGACAACTTACTCCTCGGTTAAATAGGTACACGGTTGGACTTTTCTTTCCACATACTCTTGCATTTTTACTTAGAAGGAAGTGTCACTGGATGCAGTTGGATTTCCATGGGAGAGGCATGCAGAACTGTCTGTGTGACTCCTTTTGCACGGAATCTGGGCTGGGATGCATTGTAAAACCTCCCTTTGGATACAACAAAGGGCACTCTCAGAAAGTGGCCCTCCACCTGCAGCCTTGTTGCCCACATCTGGGTGGGTGGGAGTCCTCTATTCCCCTCCCAGGGGCATTTTTCTGGGCAAGGAGACTTGATCATGCTGCAGTGATGATTGCTGCTGCGTATCTTCAAGTCAGTTCCAACTTATGGCAGCCCTAAGGCAAATCTATCATGGGGTTTCCTTGGCAAGAGTTGTTCAGAGGAGGTTTGCCTTTGCCTTCCCCTGAGTCCTCTTTTTTCCAACACCGGTCCTCCATTTCAATCTTCTATCCAGGAGGAATTCCAAAATGTCCTCCATTTGGAGCAGGATTAAGAAGCACTAACTATATTTCTTTCTCTGAATGTTTGCAGCTTTTATTTGTTCACTCCCTATTTTTTTCTTGAACGTCCTACATTTTATGGTGCCTTGTCTTCCTTGGGGAAGGGAGGGAGGAGGACATCTGGTCACCCCCGCCTGAGGTTGAGAGAGTGGGACTTGCCCAAGGTCACACAGTGGATTTCATGGCCAAATTGGGAATTAAATCTTGGTCTCCACTAAAACCAGGACATCCCTATGGTTTTCTCTCCTGGGGTCTTCTTGGCAGGATTGGTTCAGAGAGGGGTTTACCTTACCCTTGTCTTCACCTGAGGCTGAGAGAGTGGGACTTGCCCAAGGTCACCCAGTAGATTTCATGGCTGAGTCAGGAATCGAACCCTGGTCTCCAGAGTTATAGTCCAACACTCCAACCACTACACCATGCTGGCTCTCTATCATGGAGTTTGTTCAGAGGATTTTTTTTAATTGAATTTATATGCCACCTTTCTCCTAAACTGGACCTAACTGAGTTTGCCCTGACCTTCCTCTGAGGCTGAGAGAGTGTGACTTGCCCAAGATCATCTAGTGGATTTCATGACTGAGCCAGAAATGGAACCCTAGTCTTCAGAGCCATAGTCCAAGACTCAAACCACTATGCCACTAGGGCTCTCTATCCTGGGGTTTTCTTAGCAGGGTTAGTTCAGAAATTAAAATAAAGTTGAAATTAAAATATTTAATCGACATGCCTCCTTTCTCCTACAGGGGACCTGACTGGGTTTGGCCCAGGTCTTCTTCTGGGGCTGAGAGAGTGTGACTTGCCCAAAGTGGGTCGCTATAGCGGAGGGGAGGATTGGAACCCAGGTCTCCCAGGGTCCTATTGCAACACGCCAGGCTGGCAGCTGAGGTTTGCAAGGCTTCGGAGGCAGGGAGTGGCTGCTGGCTCCGGAGATTTCGGACTCTTTGCATCCCTCCTTCTTCCTTGGGAAGCTGAGCAACGGGGGAAAGTGGGAGGACTTGGAGGACGGAGAGGATTGCAAAGCCCAGCCCAAAGCCGCCTCCTTCCTGACCTGGGATAGCTTACCTTGCAAGGGCGGGCTGCTGCTGCTGCAAAAGGTGAGGCGCTCTTCGGGTCCCGGGAAGAAGGGAACGTGGGAACCCTCCGACGCGTGTCGGGGCCAGGCAGGTAGGCGAGTGCCCGGCGGGGCTCTGGCCAGAGGAGGAGCCCCACTTCAGGGCGGGCAAGAGAGCCCCGCCTGGCTCTGACTCTGGATCAGCCCGCCCCTGGCTTGGCTCCCTGGAGCATCTTTCTTGCCTCCTTTCCCCTGCTCCATCCGCACGGCAGAAATAACCCGGTTTCAGACCGCTTTAACTGCCAGGGCTCCAGGGTATGGCATTCTGGGCACTGGAGTTGGGTTGAAGCACCGCTGGGAGAGTGTTAACTTGTCCAGAGTCGCCCCAGTTTTATCCGCACTGCAGAAATAATCCGGTTTCAGCCCGCTTCAACTGCCAGGGCTGCAAGCTATGGCATTCTGGGCATTGTAGTTGTATTGAGGGATCCACAGCAGAACTTTGAGGCTGTAAGAGTGTTAACTTGTCCAGAGTCACTCCAGCTCCATCTGCACTGCAGAAATAATGTAGTTTAGTGTTGTAGTTGTTGTTGTTGTGGACTTCCAAGTCATTTTTGACTTCTAATGACCCTATCCTGGTTTGTTCAGAAAGGTTTGCCATTGCCTAACACTGCTTTAACAGTCATGACTCAGTGCTATGGGGTTCTGGGATTTGTAGTTTGGTGAGCTAGGTAGCCTTCTCTGGCAGAGTGTTCTGGTGCCTCAACACTACAACAACAACAATATTTTTTTTATTTATATTTCCTGCCTCTCCCTACGGATCGAGGCGGGATTACACAATTAAATGAATACAATATGCAAGATACAAACAATGAAATAGTGAAATCAAACAACAGTAATAAATTATAAGAGCATAGAATAGAATATAATAAAATAAAAATAAAATAAAATAAAATAGCCAATCATCATCAGAATCTAGAAGTCTAGAAGATCAGATGGATAGGCCTTCTGGAAGAGCTCCATCTTAAGTGCCTTCTTAAAAGCATCTAACGTAGTAATAAGATGAATCTCTTTCGGTAGGCAATTCCATAACATGGGGGCTGCGGCCGTGTACGATCTTTGGGAAGTCATGTTGAGTTTGGTTCTATGATGTTCTAATAAGTTCTTCCCAGATGTTCTGAGAGTGTGGGGCGGATTGTGTGGGGAGAGGCATACCTTCAAGTAACTCAGGCCCAAGCCATGTAGGGCTTTAAAGGTAATAACCAACGCTTTGTACTGCGCCCGGAAGCTAATTGGCAGCCAATGAAAAGATTTTAATACAGGTGTTATATGGTCCGATCTAGATGTTCCGGTGACCAATCTGGCTACCACATTTTGAACTAATTGAAGTTTCCGAACGTGGTACAGAGGTAGTCCCATGTAGAGCACATTACAGAAATCCAAACGAGAGATTACCAGGGCAAGTACTACTGCTTCAAGGTCCTTCTGGTCCAGGTAGGGATGCAGTTGGTGAATCAACCGAAGTTGATACCAGGGACTCCTGGCCATCGCATCCACTTGAGATGACAACTGTAGAGATGAATCCAGGAGTACTCCCAAACTGCGTACTTTGTCCTTTAGGGGAAGTGTGACTGGATGGCAAAGCTTCTTTCCCGGACTTGGGGTACCTATTGCGAATACCTCTGTTTTCTTTGGATTCAGCTTGAGTTTCTTTTTCCATAATTCTATAGCCTTGAGCCCTGGCAGTTAGAGTGGACTAAAACTGGATTATTTCTGCAGTCTGGATGGAGCTGGGGTGACCTTGGGCAAGTCAATACTCTCTCATCCTCAGAGCTCTGCATTGCTGTTTCAACATAACTACCCAGAATTCCATAGCATGGAGCCCTGGCAGTTAAAGTGGGGTCAAACCAGATTATTTCTGCAGTGCGGATGCAGCCGAATGTGCTTCATTCCCAAGGCAGGAGTCTGCCAGTTGCTGCCTCCAAGCCATGACCATTAAACAGGATGCCCTCCACCAAGCTCCTTGCATGGATGTTGCAAACTGGGTTGTGGGAGAAGTTGCTGCTGTGTAACTTCTCACTTATGGCAACCCTAAGGCTTATCATAGCTTTTTCTTGGCAGGATTTGTTCAGAGGTGGTTCGCCTTTGCCTTCCTCTGAGGCTGAGAGAGTGTGACTCCCCAAAGATCATTCAGTGGGTTTCAGTGCCTGAGCAGGGACCTGAACTCTCTCCAGAATCATAGTCCAATGCTCAAACCACAACTTCATGGTCCCTTTCATTGGCAGTATTGACTGTAATGACATTTTTTCTTCTCTGCTCCTTAGGCATCAGTACAGTGTCTTCCAGTGGAGGTATTTTAAGTGTGTTGTTGTTGTGTGCCTTCAAGTCATTTCTGATTTATGCGACCCTAAGGCAATCCTGTCACAGAGGTCTTCTGGGGCTGAGAGTGTGTGGTTTGCCAAAGGTCACCCAGTGGATTTCCATGGCCCAGCAAGGATTCGCACCCTGGTCTCCAGAGTCCCAGTCCAACACTCAAATCACTACACCAGACAAAATGCATAAAACAGGGGGAAAAATGCTGGAAGTGTGCAGAGAATGTGGGATTTTTCTATCATGTGTGGTGGACATTCACAGTTGCAAAAAAATACTGGAAAGAAATTTGTTATTTGATAACAAAGAGAATTGATAGAGAATTTCTGTCACAACCTGATTTATAACTTCTGAATATGATGGATAACATTGGGGAGGGGGGAAATCTGAAAAGGGAGTCTGGAGAATAATATTGTATATGATTACAGCTGAAAGAATTATATATGCCCCAAAATGGAAACTACAAGAACCACCTTTGACAGAGGAATGGTTGATTAAGTTCAGAGGATACGATGGAAATGAATAGACTCACATACTGGCTGAAAGATAAATCCATAGAGAAAATAAATGAAGAACGGAACGCAGTCACAAAACTTTGGGGGGAAAATGGACAAGTCTAAAAGAAATAATATGAAGAAAGATTAACAGATTAATAGACTAATGGTGATAAATGAAAGAAAAGTCCAAGAGAGATCTAGAAATGACTTTTCCCTTTATTTTGAGCCATGTATTGTCTACTTATTTACTTGATCTCATTTTCATTATTTTCTCTTTTTCATTCTTTTTCTCTTAATCTAAGAATGAGAAAGAGAAAATAATGAAAATGAGATCAGGTAAATAATGCGACAATAAATAGCTCAAAATAAAGGGAAAAGTCATTTAGCTAGGAAGAGTAAGGAGGAAAAGGGGAAAGTTTTGGAGGGATCTATGTTAATGAGAAACTGTAACAAGGATGGATGGGAAGTTATCGTAAGCAACATTGAAAAGATACAAAATGTAAATATTATTTTTTAATGTTTGTTGAAATGTCTGTTAACTTGCTTGCTTTGTGTCTAGTGTTTAACTTGTATGTTAATAAAAAGTATATGCAAAAGAAACCCCCCAAAACAATCCCCCATGGCACCACACAGGTTCTGCCATGGAGGAAACACTTCTTTGCATATGGTCTGAGACCCTATTGAATTATAGTAGGAGTGGTCCATTTGTGTCCTAGCTGATGTTGCTGGACTGCAGTTTCCAGCATTCCTTGCTGTTGGCTATGCTGGCTAAGGCTGATGGGAGCGCCATATCATTTGGAAGGCCCTTGTCCTGATTTATAATTGTCCTGAATTATAATTTTATGTTCCAACCATTGGCTGGGGGTTGGTTGTGTCTGGATTGAGTGCAAAGATGTCTCCCTGCCAAAAGTTCTACAGCAAGGCTTTAAGCATGGAAAAGGATATTTCTGTAATGAAGCTTTCAGTCCTGGTTTAGCCACTTTGAGTCCTGGTTTAAGGGAAAAGGTGGAGTATAAATAAAGGGAATGTAGGCACATCCCAGTTAACAAAGCCTCTGGCAATAAAGCTCCTTTTTACAAAGTCTGTTTAAAGCTGCCCAGACTTTTCCTCCTTGTCCTCTGTCTAGTTGGATTTTTTCCCAGCAGCATCAGCGATGCAACAGTGGAGAAGGATGTTTGGGGAAGCACAGACCTTCAGTGCTGGGTTGCAGTAGATTGTCTGCAGTAAAGAATGGACTAGGAGCTTGATCTGAGAAAGAATGGGATTCTGCTCTAGCGCAATGATTCCCAAACTTTGACCCTCCAGATATTTGGACTTCTGCTCCCAGAAGCCCTAGCCACCTTGGCCAATAATCAATTCCTTTCTGAGTAATGTGTGACCAGAAAAACAGAGAAAAAGGGAGCACAGATAAACCTGCCTCACCAAATGAAAACAGCAGCAGCAAGCAGATAAAACAACAGTAAAACAGCAGCTCACTTTTATGAGTATGTACTCTACCCACATATATCACAGAGAAGGACATTTTTGGCATTAATTTAAACATCAGTAGGACTGTGTAGTGTAGTGATTTGAGTGTTGGACTGGGGCTGTATCCTTACTGCAGAAATAATCTGGGTTGACACCACTTTAATAACTGCTGTGGCTCAAGGCTATGGAATTCTGGGAATGGTAGTTTATGGTGGTTCTGGTGCCACAACAAACTACAGTTCGCAGAATTCTACAGCCTTGAGCCGTGGCACTTAAAGTGGTGTCAAACCAGATTATTCCTGCAGTAAGGATGCAGCCTCTGACTCTGGAGACCAGGGTTCCCAGCTTGGCCATAAAAAACACTGGGTGACCTTGGGCAAATCACACACTCTCAGCCTCACAGAATGGCCATAGCAAACCTGCTCTGAACAAATCTGACCCCATTATAGGTTTGCCTTAGGGCCGCCATAAGTTGGAAATGACTTGAGGGCATACCACCACCACCACAAGGACTGCATACAATTGTTGATGTTAATTGCCATCAAGTTAACCTTGAGTTATAATAATAATAATAAATAATAAAATTTATTTGTATCCCGCCCTTTGGGAAACCCAATCAAACCTATGAATGAAAGACCTCCAAGTCCTCCTATTTTCAATAGCCCTGATCAGGTCTTGCAGACTCAGGACTGTGGCTTCTTTGATTGAGGGCCTTTACAGACTGCCAGAAATAATGCAGCTTGAGGCCACTTTAAATGTCCTGGCTCAGTGCTAAGGAATCATGGGAACTGTAGTTTATTGTGGCACCAGAGCTCTCTAATAGAGAAGGCTCAATGTCCCAAAAAAACTACAATTCCCACGATTCCCTAGCACTGAGCCAGGACAGTTAAAGTGACCTCAAGCTGCATTATTTCTGGCGGTCTGTGTGAGTCTATCCACCTGTAATGCAGTTCTCCTCTTTCCCTACTGCTTTCCTCCCTATCAAGTATAATTGTCTTTTCTAATGAGTGATGTCTTCCCATTATATGCACAAAATACAACAATCTCAGTTTAGTTATCTTCACTTCTAGGGAGAGTTCAGGCTTTATTGGCCCTAATACCTATTTATATTGAGCAATCCACAGTATCTGTAGAATTCTTCTCCAGCACCACATTTCAAATGAGTTGATTTTGCTGAAGATGCCAGCCTCAGATGCTGGTGAAATGTCAGAAAGAAACTCTTCTAGAACATGGCCACACAGCCCGAAAAAAACACAAAAAACTATGGATGCCGGCCATAAAAACCTTCGACTTCACACAAGTTGATTTTTTGCCCCCTATCAGCTTTCTTCATTGTCCAGCTTTTACACTCATGCATAGAAATGGGAAATACAATATTATGAATAATCCTAACTTTAGTATTCAATGATATATGGTACCTTTACACTTCAGGTTCTTGTTTAGTTCCTTCATAGCTGCCCTTCCCAAGTCCTAGAGACCTGTCCCGCTGCAGAAATAAAGCAGTTTGACACTACTTTAACTGCCATGGCTCCATCTTGTGGAATTCTGGGATTTGTAGTTTGGCAAGGTATTTAGCCTGGTTTGTCAGAGAGCTCTGGTGCCTCACTGAACTACAAATCCCAGGATTTGGTAGGATAGAGTCATGGCAGTTAAACTGGTGTCAAACGTCTTTATTTCTGGAGTTTGGATACACCCTCAGCCTTCAACCGATTAATGACTGAGCCAAGGTATGGTAAACCTTCATTTCAGTGTCTTCCTCATCTGCCTTTAAAGTTATGTAGATCATCTGTGGTCATTATTTTTGTTTTCTTAATGTTCAGCTGTAACCCTGCCTTTGCACTTTACTGGACACAATCAATACTTTCTTTGTATTAACTCATGTGTATCATTGGGCTAAACTGAGGATCATTGGCACTAAGAGGGAAAGCAAGAGCCAAAACAGGTTTCATGAACAGAGCTTGGAAAAATTATTTTTGGACTACCACTCCCAGTGATCCAAAAACTTATTCATACTCCCTGAAGCTCTGCTAAAGGACAAGCTATGAATGGAGTATATGTGCAGCTACAATTGTTGTTGTTGCTGTGTACCTTCAAATCATTTCTGACTTACGGTGACCCTAAAGCAAACCTATCATGGGATTTTCATGGCAATATTTGTCTAGCGGAGGTTTGCCAATGTGCTTCACTGAGGCCGAGAGTGTGTGACTTACCCAAGGTCACCCACTGGGTTTAATGGCCAAACTGGGAAATGAACCCTGGTCTCCAGAGTTGTAGTCAAGCCATTATTCAATGCTGCCACCATTGAAATCTCACCTTGTTTGGCAACTGTAGTTCCATCTACCACTCAGGTATGAAGTATGGTGGGGTCATAGCTTCAGGGCTGGCCCCAAACATTTGCTACCCGAGACTCCCAATGATCCAGGTATATTTCCCCAAGCAGAATATTTCTCCACCTGAGTCAAGGTTCAGAGTACCCAAGTCAATTGGACACAATCCCTTTTGCCTTGCCTGACAATAAAAACCCAACTGTAATATAGTAATAACTTAACATTGTTCTGCATTTAGGACATCAAGAAATCTGCTGCCTGCTACCTCATGCTGGCTTATGGTAGGGCTGGCATCCTGTTAGTGACATTTGCTGTGGTTGCATGCTTTCAAATAGTTTCCAACTTATGGCAACCTTAAGGTGAACCTATCATGGGAGTTTCTTGGCAGGATTTGTTCAGAGGGCATTTGCCATTGCCTTCCTTTGAGACTGAGAATGTGTGACTTAACCCAAGGTCACCCAGTGGGTTTCCAGGGTAGAGTGGAGATTTGAATCCTGGTCTCCTGGAGTCCTAATCAGATGCTCAAACCACAGTTATACCTGTGTTCATCACCACACAGGGCCAGTGTGATGATGAACACAGGTATAACTTGCTCTGTGCATGTGGAGTGAATTTTGTGGATGATGCACAATGGATATATCCAATTGATGTTAGCAGAAGCAGAATTTCATGTATGAAACAGTGATGCATGCAGATGTGCATCAGTGTTCACTGAGCAGTATGTGAGTGTGCATTGCTGTTGTGCAACAATGCTATTTCATACTGAAGTTGCACAGTGGAAGCATAATGTAGTTCTACTGATGGATATCTTTGCTACACTAAAGCAATGTAGGATCTCAGCCTCTGTATCCCCTCTTGGGTTTCACACTATATATGCCATTCAGGAAAAAGCCATTGTTTTGACACTATACATGTCAAATGACACTATACGTGTCATTCCTATACCTGTCAGGTATAGAAACCTATAATGGGCATTTTTTGACAAAATTTGATCAGAGGGCATTTCCCATTGCCTTCCTTTGAGGCTGAGAGTGTGTAACTTGCCTAAGGTAAGAGCAGTTGCTCTTACAAATATGGGATTGAAGCCTCAGCGGATGTGGTTATGGAAAACTGGATGAACCTATAAACTGAGGCTGTTGTACTTTGGATGCTTCATGAGATGACATGGCTCACTGGAAAAGACAATAATGCTGGGTAAACTGAAAAAATGTAGAAAAAGAGGGAAACCATGCTGCAGGTGGATTGACTAAATTAAGGATGCCACAGCCTTGAGTTTGCAAGACCAGAGAAGGGGAATTGATGGCTGCGAATCTTGAAGGTCTTTCATTCATAGATCTTCATAAGTTAAAGTCAACCTTGACAGCAAATAACAACAACAAATGTGCTAAGTACAATGCATCATGTTAAAGGCACACCTTGTTTTTTTTTTTTAAATGCATGAACAAGTCAGATGAGATGCAAGAAGTTTGGAGTTTCTCCTTTATGCAGGGCCTTCAGAACACAGAAACAGTTTCAATGTGGAGTCGTAGGCTTTCATGGCTGGCATCCATAGTTTTTTGTGGGTTTTTCGGGCTGTGTGGCCATGTTCTAGAAGAGTTTCTTTCTGACGTTTCGCCAGCATCTGTGGCTGGCATCTTCAGAGAAAAAAAGAGTTCCTTTGAGCTGCTTTGTATTGCAGAATTATTTAAAATGCTCTTGCCTGCCTTCCACTGTTTTTGGCCTGTTTGCCAGTATAGGAAAAAGACATTGTTACAAGGATATTGGATACAGAAACATATCCAGGTGGATACAGTAAAACATATCTATTTGTTTAGCGCGCGCGCGCACACACACACACACACACACACACACAGATAGCTGTGTTAATTTGTTTTAGCATAAAAAACATGAAGGAATCCAGTAGTACTGTTGAGACTAACTGGTTTATGCCAGTGTAAGCTTTTGTGTACTCTAGTCCAGAGAGAAAGAGAAACATCATAGTCACTTTTAGAAAAGAGAAACAAAATGTAAAATAGAACTATATTCCAGTGTTCAGGGTTGCATATATTGTGTCAGTATAAGCTGTTTGAATAAGATACAGTATTACAGCTGCAGTCCAAAACACACTTATTAGGGCAGAGTCTGCAAAATGTCAGATACCACTGGACTTTTCCCAGAATTCTTCATCATCAGCTATGCTGGCTTGGGCTAATGGGAGCTGCAGTCCACTAACATCTGTAAGGCAACGTTATGCCCATCGAATATATCGAATGGGTAATAAGCCCCATTCGATACAGCAAACATACTTCAGAGTAAACATGCCTAGGTTTATGTTGAAAGCATCATATCCATATTTTCAGGTGTAGATTTTCTACACCCATGGATGGCGTCTCTAGGTAAGATTCCCAAAGGGATCACAGAAGGATAGCTGATGGTTATGTTCTGAAGAACTGGTCCAATCAGCCTGCAAATCTCAACTCAGTCTTTAAGACCGCTGTATGACCCTGGGCCAGTCAACAACTCTTAGACTAGCCAACCTCACAGAATTGTTGAGTTGTAGGAAGAGTGGGAGAAAAAGGAAATAAAGAATTAAAAAAAACCTCCACAGATACTAATTTCAGCCAACGGTTCATTAGAATCAGAGGAGAGAATAGGCTTTGCTTTGCAACTAGGTGTAGCCACACTGCAGAATTAAAGACGTTTGACACCACTTTAATTGCCATGGCTCAATGCTATGGAATCCTGGGATTTACACTTTGGTAAGGCACCAGAAGTGAGCCAGCATGGCGTAGTGGTTGCAGTGTTGGACTACAATTCTGGAGACCCAGGTTCAATTCCCAGCTCAGCCATGAAACCCACTGGATGACCTTGGGCAAGGTGTATGCTCTCACCCTCAAGGGAAGACAAGGGCAAACCTCCTCTCAACAAAAATTGCCAAGAAACCCCAATAATAGGTTTTCCCATAAGCCAGAAACAACTTGAAGGTACACAACAACAAATGCACTAGAGCTTTCTGACAGACCAGGTGTAATAACTTACCAAACTACAAATCCTAGGAGTCCACACAATGGAGCCAAGGCAGTTAAAAGTGGTATCGAACTGCTTTATTTTTGCAGTGTGGAAGCTCTGTAGATTTATTTACTATGCTAAAGAGATCCCCCAGTTTAATATAGATTAGTAAAGTAAGCTGGGGCCATGTGCAATAGCCCAAGGCTGTTTCTATCTCCAGACTCTGTGGATTGTCCTTTTTTTCTGGCAAAAAAGATGGGATGCACTGGCTCCTCTGAAAACTTCTAGAAGTGGTGATCTACCTCTAAAATAAGTTGCAGAAGATTGGCCTTTAGAACCATTACAAGTGCCACCTGCTCTAGATACTTATAAGATTAATGAGCGTTGAAGATGAAAAGGAGAGGGATGGCTGGGGAAAGAATCTAGCACCACCTTTAAGACTGGTATATTTTAGCACGAGCTTTTATGGATTTCCGCCCACTTCCTCAGACACATTGATGATATACAATTGGGATTTTAGACATTACATAGTTCTGGGTGGGAGTAGGATCAAAGTATAAAGGGATACAGAATGACACAAACTATAAAACTAGCCATAAACCTTGAAAGAGTTGTGTAAGATGATACAGGTCTGTCAAGCAGCTGGCTTGTTAAGTCGTGAGATGTCAAAGAAATACATTCTGCTAATCCCAAAGCCAGTTCTCTTGAAGTTCCCTTGAAGTAGGAAAAATTTCTAAAAATTCTTTTGTTGCATGTGCAGTTGTGATGAGAAGAATATATTAATGAGAAACCCTTATTGCTGTTCAAAATTCTGCTGATGGGTTGGAAATTGTGACCATATCCCAAGCCAGCTGTTTCTCTTTCCAATCTTCTTCTAAAAAGTGTTTGTTCCATATCTGAACAGTTGTTAAGGGAGAGGTAACCTTTTAGTTAAGGAAGGGTGTTTGGTAGAGGTAGTGTGATGTATGATCTGAGTGTTAGACTAGGGTGCAAATCCTTGCTTGGTCCTGGAAACCCACTAGGTGATCTTGGACAAGTCACATTCTCTCAGCCTGAGAGGAAGGCCTTGGCAACCCCACTCTGAACAAATCCTGCCGAAGTCCCTATGACAGGTTCACCTTAGATTGCCATAAGTTGGAAATTATTTGAAGGCATACGAGAACAACAACAACAACAACAACAACAACAACAACAACAACACATTTTGGGCAAGAGGCAATCATGTTGCAGTTGATTAACCATCTTATTCACTAATTTTCATTTAAAAAAGAATATTTTAATCCTTATGGGAAACATTTCCTCCTCTAAAGCTCATGGTACTTGAATGTCCATATCAGCCTGTGTTGACTGTACCACTAAAATCATGGAGGCAATATGATATATATATATATATATATATATATATA
>CM034703.1:125631634-125646818 GCA_020142125.1 Phrynosoma platyrhinos
TTATGCTGATTCCAGTGGCTGTTTAATAGGAGATGCTTACTCATTAAACACCTGGTGTCTTGAAACAGGTGTTTATACATCTCCCAGCAGCTCCGTGGCATCTTTGTTGCTTACAACTGTTCTTGTAGTGCTGACACATGTGAGCAACAGAACTTGCAGAGATGCAGTTCTGATAAAACAAATAGTGTGAACAACAAAACCAGAATGTGTGAGTAAGATTTCATATAGTTGCACTAACACCAACAAATCTAAATAACCCTGCTCAGATGATCAGCTATTGCTGGGTTGGGATATTTTTGGCCCTTTTGGTTTTCCAAGCTTCTACTTAATTTCTGCATCACTGCATTAGAATACGAGACAGGTCATGAGAGCATGAATGCCTGCCCTAACTTCTATGCTGGAGACACTCTCCCTTCTGCAGGTGAAACACAGTAGTGGGTTTGTACACTATAGGAAAGGTCCTGCCAAAGAAGATGTGTCAGCATCCCCTACCCTGGTGCATCTTCCACATTTGTTGGACTACAAATCCTACTGTCCCCAGGTAGCACAATTACTAGGCTGGGTGATCATAGATGTATCCTTGCACTAGGGAACCCTAAAATGAGGGCACTGCCCCCCATAAAAATGCTGCCCACTTTGAAATCCTGTCCTCTCATTTCTAGCATTGCAGAAATTTAAAACTTCAGTTTATTATTGAGAAACACAGGCATTCAAAAAGAGGAAGAAGAAGAACAGTGGACAGCAATGCAAGGAATGCAAATCTAAGTATTCACAGTGTGAACAATCTTCAATATCTCTTTCTCAGCAGAGATAGAAATTTAGGGACTGAAGAAAAGTTTCATTTGGGGTGAGCAGACTTCTTATTTGGAGGGGCTGACTTCTCATTTTGTCCCCACACAGCTATACTCATACTGTAAGAAAAGAAAGCCAGAAGAAATAATACTGTAGGGATGAAAAGCAAAGCACACTCATACTATATAAAACTGTAATTTATTAAAATGGCAGTGTAACCACATTGACAGTGAAATGAGCAAAACTCCAGACTATTGGTCGAGTCAGTAAGAGGATTAGAGAGTGTGAAAAGCGCTGATGGGGATGAAAGCAGATCTGTCATTTCTGCCTTGATATATTCATAGTATTGTGAAGCAAGCTCCGACTGGGAGCAGCTCAAAGGAATCACATGTTCTTTTGAAAAAGAGTCCAATCTCATGTGAGGCTCCTATTTTTCCAGTCCTTTTTGAAGCAAGATTGACTGAGGTTGTCAGGGCCAGGGTGGCAGAGGGGAGTGTGAAGAAGTGCTGGCTTTGTTTCAAGAAAGTGCTATGAAGGCATTAATAAAAAGATCTTATTAAAACAACACTGAGGGATGCAATAGAATAACATCACTCATGCAGCACAGGGCTCCAAGCACCAAGTTAGGTGGTATTCCATTAAATAAATTAGGGCATGCCCCAAAAGAAGATGGATGACAGATCTTTGAAATGTGCCATTTTACTTCTGATGCAGCATTGTGCTAGGCAACAAAAATTAAAAAGAAAACTGGGTGGGGGTGGGAGGGAAAGAAAAGCAACCTGGCAATACCAAAATCTCCTGTTTGCCCTAATGCTCATTAAAACATGCATATCACAAACTCAGAGAAACCGCCTTGATTACAAACAGAAAGAGAAGCAGCTGTTACACACAACCCACCTCCCAAAGGGCACTGTTAAATATTACCCCATTGATTATACATGAATAAATTAATGCCCTTGGGTTAAGATATAATGAGGTACTTACTGACATATAAATGGTCCCTCTTAGACATAGCTTCCAAGATTGTCCAACTGGGCATCTGAAGATGCATGCATGGACATAATAGCCAACACCAACTCCAATGGCTCCATTTAGATCACTGTTTGTTTTGATTTGTTTATTACATATTTAGCCCCATCCTTCCCAGTGATGCATATGTGGTCCCTCTGACCTTCCCCATGTTGTCCTTACCCTGTGGGGTCAGTTAGGCTGAAAAAAAGGGATTGCCCAAAAGTCACCTAGTGCTGAATGCAAATTTGAACTTGGGTCTTTCTACTTCATTTCCAGAATGCTAACCAAGGTTTCCCCAACCCAACACCCTTATGAGGTATTGGACTACTATCCTTCTCAACATGGATGCTGGGGATTATAGGAGATGTAATCCAACATATTTGAATGGAATTGCTTGGGGAAGGCTGCTGCAATCAATATACTACCCTAGTTCGTTTGTACAAGATATAACACTACATACAGTTGGCCCTCCTTGTCCACAGCATTTTTTAAGCACAGATTCAGTCTTGAAAACATTTAAAATATATATATAAATTTCAAAAAGCAAACCATAATTTTACCATTTTATATAAGTGACACCATTTTACTATACCACTGTATTTAGCGGGACTAGATCATCCATGGATTTTGGTATCTCTGGTGGGTCCTGGAACCAAACCCCAGTGGATACCAAGGACCCACTGTATATGAACATGATGTGAGGTTGCAGTATGAAAATGAAAAAGCTGGCTTGCTTTTGCAAATACAAACTGCATTCACTAGAAGCTTAGAAACAACAGTGGATAAAAGTGTGAATTCTGGACAAAGATTCCACTGGCTCATATCTTGGCTCTATCATGGAAGTATAAAAGTAAAAGTTTCCCCTTTGACATGATTGTCAAATTGTATCTGACTTAAGGGGGTGGTGCTCACCTCTGTTACTAAGCTGAGGAAATCAGCGTTGTCAAAGATGGCTCTATGATCATATGGCCAGCATGAATGCACAGTATGCTATTACCTTTTCACTGAAGTGGTACCTATTTGTCTACTTGCACTTTTGTCAGTCTAAAAGTCCATAATGGTTCTGCCCAATGCATAATAGTTGCACACACTGCAGGAGATGGGTGTCAGCATTACAACAAAAGGAAAGATAATATTAGAATGCCTTAAAGTACCACAAAAATTCCTATGGCTTTTCATAATGTGCATAGTCAATTTCTCCACTGTGTTGTCAGAAATGACACCTAAATGTATTGGATAGTATAACAAAAGCACCTTTGCCTATAGTGTGCATGTACAATTTATGATCATGCTTAAAAAACTTGTAGGTATGGCTGCTGCAAAGCACCATCTTCCTCCTGCCATGCATTTTAATGTTGTTTGACTTGCTGTGTTAGCAGGGACAGCAGAGGTAACCCAGGGTTTTCTAGGGCCATCAACACCATACACCCTTTCATTAGTGTGAGGTACTATGGACAAGGTGGCCCTAGAGAGGACCGCCACCACCACCGATTTCCCACAGCAGCTGTGAATACCTGATAGTAGTTTAACTTGAGCTTTAAAGAGCATTTGTTGCCATTGTGGCAGCAATGTGGGCATTTGCCAGAGCCACCTCTCCCACTGTGCCTTGCCCTGACTGGGGAAGAGCACCTTTCTCAGAGCAGTGGCATCAATAGAGGGGGTGCGGACTGCACCGGGTGACATCCTAGAAAAGGGATGACATGTGGCTGAGTGCACCCCCCTCCCTGCCATGTGCCACTGTACTCACGAGTAGAGCAGTGCATGGCAGCAAGGTGAGGAGGCATGGCCTTTTAGCCTTGCCGCCACACCAGGTGACACCCCAGACAGTGACATCACTGCCTCAGAGCACTGCATGGGGCAGCCCCAAAGAGCACTGCTTCTCTTATGTGCTATAACAGGAATAGTTCCAGTTCAAGAAATAGGGAAAGAGCCTGACTTCCGGTGGTGAATGACGGCATGAGAGGCAGGGTTTCTCAGTGCTGCGAGAGAACCTGATACAACAACAGAGATAAGAGCCCAAAAATATATAAAATGGGACAAAAGTAACCCCCCCACCAATAAAGGTGTTCCGGAGATATCCCACATCTGGCCCATATCAGGTACCAGGACATGAAACTAAGGGAGAAGGAAGGGAAAGTGAGCAGACGGGGCTGAAGAGGCTGAGGGATAATCTGTCCCCAATAGTTTGGAGCATAAAAAAAAAAGTTAGAATGCCACCCATCATTTTTAACATACAGAGGAGAAAAGACAGGATTTAAAATGTAAAATGAGATAACACAAACAGCTAAGGAACCATTTAACAAGAGCCTTGACCATATATAAAGACACATCGGAGAATGAGAGAGAGGGAAAACAAAGGAAGATAAGAGAATATAAACTACAACTTAAAGGGAAAAACAGGGCATGGAGAAGTGGAGAGTGGAGCAGCCCAGGCAGAGAGAGGTTGGAGCAGATTGCAGTGGGGCAGTGAAGAGAGAAAGCAATAAAGTGGCAGCAAAGATAAGGAGTGCAATAAACTGGAGTGCAAAGCTGGGAGAGAATGGGACACTCTGGAGTGGAGGCTAAAGCAAAGAGGAAAAGAAAGAGGATTAGCTGTTGTTATAGTGAAAGAGGAAAAGAGTGGAGAGAGTGGAGAGCAGGATTAGATTGTAACTTCAGAAGGGAGCTTGATAGTGCAGACAACGTGATGGAGTTGGAGGAGGAGAGATTGCAAGGTGGGACAGTAAAGTTTGGACTGAATAATGTTAGAGAAAACTGAGGAGGAAACAGAGAAGCAAAGAGGCAGAAGGTGTAATGAAGCAGCAACAAAGTTAAAGAAATATCCAGCAGAAACTGAATTAGTAGAACTATAAAAGAAACCTAGAAAGTAAAAAAGAAAGGGACAGAACAAAGAGACATGGATTTAATCTTGGATTTGAAATTAAAGAGTTTTTGGGACATTTGATTGGTAACCTATAGATATAGTATATGGTTATAGCGTAGGTGATTATATTAATTTAAATTGATGAACTTGTCACTTGAATCTGATTATTATACATTAAATTGATGAACTGATGAATTGTGTCTTTGATTAATAATCTGCAGAATTTTGTGATTAATAACCTGTAGAACTGTTATATCACAGAGTATATTGTTTAACATTATAGATTTTTGTTAATATTATAGAGCACAATTTAAGGGAAATTACAATTTAAGGGGCAGTGTTAATTTACACGATTTAGCTAGAGGATTGAGGAATTAAGAGGGGGAATAACTGATGAATTTTATTCTAGAGTAATAAGATACAAACTTGTTGAAATAGATCTGATTGATAAGATTTATATTGTTGATTTGTGTTTAATGTCATGAATTGTAAATTAATTACAACTTTAAGAGAAAGCTTTAATCCAGGTGATATACCTGGAATACTGAAGAACTGAGATTAATTAGAGATTGCTAAAAGGGAAGAACTAATAGTCTCATATGGGGAGAAGCAGGGGAAAAATCTATAATTGATTGCTGGGATTAATTAACTCGGAACAATGAAACAAAACAAGATACAAACCAGAAAGATATAGGGGCTAGGCAGATGGGTGGCTCTGGGCCACCCCTGCTAGTGGCAGATTGGGGCTGTGGCAACCCCACACTGCAGCCCTGATCCTTCCTTTGCGGCCCCTAAAAGAGCAGCAAAATGCTGCTCCTTTTAGAGGTAGCAAAAGGCCGCCCTAAGAGCCGGTGCCATGGCTCTTCCGTGCCCTTCTGGTTCAACGTGTCTACACGCTAAGCCAGGAGGGCATCCTGATGCCACGCGCCATGCAAACAGGCACACAGGATCAGGACAGCATCGGGGTGGGGTTGGGGCAGCTGCCATGCGGTTGCCTTGCCCCAACTTCGCCCCTAGACCAGCCCTTCAGGCCGGTCTGCAACGCCCCATAATTATAAGACAACAACTTTTTTGATTAGGAAACCACTGGCTTTATGTTTATGAACTAAGGTCTGTTTTTGAAACTACCTACCGGATAGTATAATTTGTTGATATTGTGATCCTACTAATTTAAAACTAATACAAGTTTATAGACTTGAAGCTAAGGGAGGGAGAGAAGGGCAGGCCAGCTCCATTAGGCCTAGCCTAAAAAAAAAGAAGGTCCTCCCTCCATCCACCATCATCCAGAGGTAGAGAAGGGCAGGCCACCTCCATTAGATCTACCCTGAAAAAGAAGAAGGCCCTTCTTCTATCCACCATAACCAGAGGGAGAGAAGAGCAGGCCAGTTCCATCAGGCCTAGCCACAATAAGAAGAAGGCCCTCCCTCTGGTCCATCTGCCTTGATGCAGGCTTCAGAGGGAGAGAAGATCTTCTGGACTTATTCTGCTTCCCCACCACCATTCCCTTCTCCTTTTGTGTCTTGTCTTTTTAGACTGTAATTAACAATTTGTAAGCTTCTCTGAGAGCCTTTTGGCTGAAGAGTGGGATATAAATACTCCAAATAAATAAATAAATAAATAAATAAATATTGTAAACAGAGAGAGAACGAAGATTTCAATATTAACAAAGGAACAAGGATGCCCGTTATCTCCCCCACTTTTTATTATGATCATGGAAATACTGAACAGGAAAATTAGAAATGATCATTTGATACATGGAGTTAAAATCCCAAATCATTTTTCAAATTTTGCGCTTTTGCAGACAATCTAGTAATCTTTTTAGATAACCCAATAAAAAGCATTGTGAGATTGACAGAAACTCTAGAAGAATTTGGAGAGCTAGTGGGCTTCCAAGTTAACAAAAGCAAAAGTGGAATATTGACAAAAAACATCTCTAAAAAAGAAGAGGAACAGATAAAACAAAAATCAGAAATCAAATTAGTAAATAAGGTTAAATATCTAGGTGAAACAATTACAATAAAATATCCCAGAGCTCTATGAAAATAATTACACGTCCACTTGGAGGAAGATAAAAAGCAAATCTTAAAAAATGGGAAACAACAAGAGCTTTCACTATTGGGAAGAATAGTGACTGTTCAGATGAATATTTTACCATGAATTTTGTACTTATTTCAAACAATTCCAATTAAAATAAATGAGAAACCTTTCAAATTATGGAATAAAGATCTGGTAAATTTCATCTGGCAGGGTAAGAAACCTTGGATAAAAATGTCCACTTTACAGGATAGGAAGGAAAAAAGAGGGCTCAGACTACCTAATCTGTAGCTATACTATAACACAAGTGTATTTACTTGGCTAAAAGAATGGATAATGTTAGAAAATAAGAAACTACTAGAATTAGAGGGAGGTGGCTTGCATTTTGGTTGGCATGCCTTCTTGTGATATGACAAATTAAGAGCAAATAAAGAATTTGGGACACCTTATATAAGAGCGCTGTATAAAGTATGGAAGAGATATAAGTGATATTTATATATTGAAATTCTGAAATGCACATGAAGCCTTCCACAGGAGAGAAAAACTGTTTAAAGATAAATGGTTAACTTATGAGGATATCCTGATTAAAACAATGGTAGGATACAGGATGAAAACTAGGGAAGAATTACATGAGGAAGATGTAGAAATAGACTGGTTCCTTTATAGACAACTAGTAGAATCTATGGAATCTATGGAAATCTATGGAATAGAAAAAGAGACAAAAGAATTAGAGAAAAATTTCCAGGCAGGAGATAAGCATATGATAACAAAAATTTACAAATTGTTATTAGATTAGGAGCTGAGAGAAGAGACAATCAAAACAAGTATGATAAAATGGATGCAAAATATTGGGAATCCAATACCATTAGCAAGCTGGGGAAAAGTATGGAAAGAAGACCTAAAGTTCATGAAATGTAACAACCTTAAAGAAAATTATTATAAGGTTTTCTCAGGTGGTATATGAGTTCATCTAAATTAGCTAAAACACAGAAAAATAATAACATCTTCTGGAAATGTAAAGAAAAACTAGGGACATTATATCACATGTAGTGGCAGTGCAGAATGATAAAGGAATTTTGGAAGAATAACCATAAAAATATTATAGAAACAACACACAAGAAGATACTAAGACCCAAACTTTTTCTAGTGAACATCACAGATATTACAGGAGCTAAGTTAAACCAAGAACAAGCACAATATTATATATGATCACAGCAGTGAGGATAACTTATGCAAAATACTGGAAGGAAAAAGCAGTGCCTACAATGAAAGAATGGATTCTGAAGCTAAGTGATCTAGCTTTAATGGATAGGTTAACAATGTATACTAATGGGAAAACAACCAAACAATATGGAAAAAGATGGGGGAAAATAATGAAACTATGGGCAGTGTAGAGACAATCATTGATAGGAATTATGCATAACAACAAATGTTTAATAAATAAGGAAGGGTCAATGATGGAAAAAGATGAAAGAAGTGAGTCCCTTCCAAATCAAAGTTTATGGGATTGAATTTAAGGGAAATATTCAAACTGATGTAAGAAAAAGGAAGAAATAACCATTGTTTTGTTTTATCAGGAAGTCAAGTGGGAATATGGAATTATTGTTTAAGGGGGTGGGAACGGGGGGAGGAGATGTGTGAATGGAAGGTTGTATGCGTGTTAAATTTTTGATTTATACACATGAAAAATTAAAAATCAATAATAAGAAAAAAGGGAAAAAAAACTACACAAAGAGCCAAAGTACTGCTCTATTGAGAACCAGTGGGATTTAGTGGTTTGAGTAAAACATGGCATAGACAGCGTTTGAAACTTGGAATATAGTTTATAGTTTTCAGGTGACAACACTGTAGAATGCCTACCAGGTAAAGGTAAAGCTAGCCCTATATTAACTAAAGAGTCAGTATGGTGTTGGGGTTTGAGTGCTGGACTCTGGGAGACCAGGGTTTGAATCTTTGTTGAGCCATGCAAACCCATTGGGTGATCTTGGGCAAGTCATACTCTAAGCAGAAAGCAATGGCAAATCTCCTTTGTAAATCTTACCAAGAAAACTGTATGATAGGGTTGCATTAGGGCTGCTGTAAGCTGGAAATGACTTGAAAGTGCATGACAACAATAACTATAACAATAAACTGAACTATTCAGTCAACAACAGCAACAACTCCCAGCCTTCCAGTCACCTACTCTTGAGGTCATACAATTTTAATGCTCCACAGCATTTCATGTACAAAAATTGCTAAGAGTTTCTTGCAGCTGTCCTCTGTTCCATTCCTATTCCTAACTTGGAGGAATGAAACTCTGAGAGAGAAGAGGAGGACAGAGCAATGTATTTATCCTCTTGTTCAATGATTTGCAGGCATTTTTAAAAATCCTGGATCTGCCTTATCTCAGCTGAGCCTGCATACATGTTTATATCTTCATTTCTACTCTGCTCTTTTTACAGCAGAGAGGTGCCCATAAAGGCAGAGTAGCAGAATCATTTTGGGGTGGGGTGACCAGATCTTGCCTTGTATCTCTATGTGAACTGAATGTCAGAGGGTGCTTCCTTGGTGTCATGATGAGTGCGGCCATGGTTCTTGATATCATGGCACCCCCAGCTAAAGTGTCATATGGAACTTCTTCATTTGGTGCTTCAGCAAAGAGCCAGATTTTACTCCATGCTGGGAAAAGGGAGATGAGGAACAAAGTGCTCTCAGCTGGCATTTGCAAGTGACAACTGACTCTTGACCTGGGGGCTCAGCTGCCACTTATCAAATGCAGCTGAGAGTGGACAGCTTGGCTCCTTTCCCCTGCTTCCCTCCCTGGGATGTCTGGCTGAGATATGGGAATCCTGACATCTCTAAGTCTAGAATTAGAGATAGTAGGGTTCCCTCTTCCTTTCTTCATTAGCTGGAAGAGGTAAAGATTTTGAGAGGTGAGGGGATTCAGAACCTTTGTGGACCATATTCGACTCCCCACGCTAGTCAGAGACAGTTCCCCACATGAGCCCCCCCCCATCAGTGGCATCTTGATCTATGGCATGTCATGTAGTTCCCCAGACATCTAGCTAGCCTTCTCTCTTCTCCTTAATGGGATGGGTTGAAAATGTCCTATTAGGGACCCCCTCAATACAAAAAAAGCTAGCCCTATATTAACTACCCCTATATTGACTATGGGCCTTTGCAGACTGCCAGAGGTTTCTCTATGTGTGTTCCCTTGCCATCTGGCAGCTGAAACACTCCTGTTCAACCTTGCTTTATTCTATTGTTTTTATTCTATTGTTGTACATGGCATTTTGTTCTTAAACTTTAAGCTTTAATCATGAAAGGGAGCAATTTTCAGATGCTGTCGTCTGCTGATTGACTGCCTTGTGGGGGTTGAAGGGCTCATATTAATGCTTGGAATAAATCAAAGACATAAATATTATAGTATTTAAATATTTGCTTAGAGTTAGCAGCTCCTGTTTAAGCAAATAACTCTTCAGAAACAAGGTTCCAGAAGGAGATTTGCTGATAATATTTTGCAAAGACTTTCATTGCTGCATGAATATCTTTCCTGGGAAATGAGGGTGCCACAGAAATGTTACAAGGATGAAATTCATATGAGGTTAACTTATTAGCAGATGCTCATGTTTTAAAATCCTATCCCAAGAATTCTGGTATTATTTAGTTATGACATCCCCACTGTTATCAACTTTCACATTAAAATACCAGAGGTGCTTTTAAGGGGTTTTAAAGCTTATTTTCTAACCCTGTAATTGTTTTCTTTAAACTTTCCAGCTGTTCACGAAATTCCAAACTAATGTTTGCATGCACGTCAAACTTTGAATCCAACACCACTTGCTTGATCACCCAGGGTTAGTAGGAATTGCCTCCTGGCAGGTAGATGGGGAAGCTTTCATAAATTATAACAGCTTTGCTTCTGCCCCCCCCCCCCCCGTTTTTAGGCTGTTTATGTTACACAGTATATAAGTAATAAATAAACTCAAGGTTCAGTGATGGAGTTGCTTCATAAGCCATATTTTGCATGTTCAACAGACTAGTCTGGAGACAGGGTTCAAATCCTGGCTTGGCCATGTAATCCCACTGGGTGACCTTGGGCGAGTCTCTTAGCTTCAGAGGATGGCAATGGCAAAGTCCCTCTTAGGACACCTGCTAAGAAAATCCCATGATAGATTTGCTTTAAGATCACCATAAATTGGAGATGACTGCATTTGATAACAACAACAACAACAAGAAGAAGAAAATAAATAAATAGCAATTGGCAGACCTATGTACAATTCTGCTGGGCTATGAAAAATGAGATCAAAAAAATTAAACAGATGCTTAGGCTCAGTACTGACATTGCTCCAAACAAGGAACTGAACTAAGAACCTGACTGGACAAACTCTGGGCCTGATTCACACTACATAATTATAACACTGTGATTCCAATTTAAATGCCATGACAACATTCTGTGGAATCCTGACGCTTATAGTCTGGTGACTATATACTCATTGCCAAGGCACTCTCTGGGTGTTCGAAAGGCCCTTCGCTGAATGGCCAATCCCAGGATTTCATGGATGTTGTCATGGCAGGCGTGTGCGTACGTTTTCACACTGATAACTTATGGTAACATGAATGAATTTTATATGGTTCTCTTTGGCAAGGAACATTCAGAAGTGGTTTACCATTTCCTTTTTACAAAACTCAGTCTAGAGCACCTGGTATTTCTTGGTCCCATATCCAAGTTAAAATGAGAGCCAACATGGCATAGTGGTTTGAGTGTTGGACTACGACTCTGGAGACAAGGTTTTGATTTCCAGCTCACCCATAAAACCCAATGGGTGACCTTGGACAAGTCACAGGCTCTCAGCCTCAGGGGAAGGCAATGGCAAACCTCCTCTGAACAAATCTTGCCAAGTTAACCCCATGATAGGGTCACCTTAGGGTCCCCATATGTTGGAAACGACTTGAAGAAGCACGACAACAACAACAGAGGTGTGTACTGTGTTTTTTGAGTGATTATTATCTGGTTCTATATTTCATCTGTTTAGCACCCTCATTCTATGATAAAAGGCCCTCTGGAGGCAGAGCAACAAATAAGAGCCACCAATTCGGCCATCACACAAAGCAACTATGGTGAGTATACCTATTTCAAGCCATTACTGCACATTTTATTTTGGTGTCTGATAGTCATGACCTATCAGTTCAGACATTACACTGTGATAATGATTTCACCAGATGATAATATTTCCTTAATGAAGAGATGCGGTGGCTTAGTGGTTAAGACGCAAATTCTGATGATAAGAAGTTAGGAAGGTTGGTAGTTCGAGGCCCGGGTGCTGCATGATTTGGTGAGCTCCTGTCACTAGTCCCAGCTTCTGCCAACCTAGCAGTTCAAAAGTATACAAATGCAAGTAGATAAATAGGTAGCACTTTGGTGGGAAGGTAACAGCATTTGGTGCAGTCATGATGGCCACATGACCACCAGAGCAGTCTTCGGACAACGCTGGCTCTTCAGCTTAGTAACGGAAATGAGCACCACCAGTCAGTTACGACTAGACATTCATGTCCTTTACCTTAGTTAGCTTAGTTTACCTTTACCTTAGTTTAACATGAGCCTGAATTCACTTTTAAAATACTAATGAAATTAGTTATCTAGAGGTATAGTGGGACATTTTCAAGTACAGACACTTACCACAGCACTGCCCATAGGCTTTTTCATAAGGAGAGTTCCCCAAAAGTAGGCATCCAGTCCATCTATATCTGTTTTTGTGTGTTCTATATGTATTTCATAACCATTGGTCTTAACTGCCCATGTCAGACACAGACCCAAATACTTCACCTGTGTGTGTGTGCCTTCAAGTCGCTTGTCATCTTGTGGTGATCTCATGAATTTCATAGGTTTTTCTTAGGCAAGGAATACTCAGTGGTGGCTTTGCCAGTTCCTTCCTCTGAGATATAGCCCACAGCACCTGGTATTCATTGGCGGTCCCCTATCCAAGTACTAACCAGGTCTGACCCTGCTTAATTTCCAAGATCTGATAGGATCTGGTGCCTTTAGGCACACAATATGGATAGCTCATAGCTCACAATATATTGTTGTTGTGTGCCTTCCAATCGTTTCTGACATATGGTTATCATAGGCTTTTCCTGGCAAGCTTCTAACAAAGGGGGTTTGTTGCTATTGCCATCCTCTCAGGTTGTGAGAGTGTGACTTTCCCAAGATCATCCAGTGAGTTTCCATGGCCAAGTCATGATTTGAAGCTTGGTCTCTCAAGTGTCCTAGTCTAACGCCCAAACCATTGCACCACTGCTGCAAAAATAACAACTCTTCTCTATGGCTATGGTGAGGATTGTAAATAAGTTCAAAGAAACAAGGAAACATGAGAAGGTGTGGCAGATGGTGCCATCATTCTGGCTAAAATAAGGTCCCAGCACTTTGACTCAACAAGCCTTGGCTCCATTACAAAACTGAAGCTAACCGGAAGCAGTATTGTAACCAGATGAAACAAGCAAATACTTCTCAATCTCAGCATGCCATAGGGAGCTCCTGTTTCATGGGACAACTGCTGTTCAACTCCTGGCAGCTGTCTCTAATTATAGCATGCCCAGATGGCAGTGCCCATGGTCTCAGCTGGGTACTGCAATGCTGTCATGCAGGAAGTGTCTGACTCTACCAGAAAGGCAAGAAACCTCCCCCCAGGACATTCCTGTGCTTCCCGCAGAAGCTGGCCCTGCTGATGGTCCTGTCTCTGTCAGATCTGTGTGGAGCAGGAAGGACTAGGATGGAATAAACTGGATGGCGAGAGCCTAAGAAATTTTGGAAAAACACAGCCAGATTAGAACTACAAGGAGAGGGATGTGAAAAAGAGGATTTAGGAAGTACAGTTGTCCTCCCTATCCACGGATCCTGTATCCACAAATTTCACCACCCATGGCTTGAAAAGACTTTTTTAAAAATTAAATTCCAGAAAACAAACCTTGATATTGACATTTTATATACAATGGCAAACCCTGCAAATGAGAGTACCAACAGCAGATTAAAGGTGATCACCTTTTGTGAGTTAATCCCATTGACTTTCAAGTAAACATCAGATTAGGCTGAACAAGAGCGTCAACCCATCCACAGAAAAAAACATTTTTTTCTCTGTTAATCCCCAACTTTTCTCTAGCTCCTTTCCTCCTTCAGAGCCCTGGGTTCAAATGCCCTTGTCCTTGTAACAGTTGTGTAGAAGAGGGAGTATCAGCAAATGCTGCTTATCACACAAGGTAACCTGGTGAAACTCCCTAATTTACACAAGCATTAAAGGGACAGGAACCCTTTCCAGTTTTCACTTTGGCAACCCTAACATTAACATGCATGATTATGCACATGGAAGTAAATTATGTTAATGAGACAATTATCAGCATGCATCAACATATCTGCATTCCCTTTGCATCATCTGTATTTAATCAATTTAAGTCCCACCTTTCCAAAAAATCTCCACTGTTGCTTGCAACAATTAAAAGCAGATCATCCTTTCACATGAGTCTTGTGTCCCTCATATCCTGCTCCTCACTTCTTACCTAAATATATCTATCAAGAGACTTTTGTGTTTTGCTGCCACTGTTAACAGGGCTGGACAAAGTTATTTTGCTACTTCACCTGAAAAGACAACATGGTACTCCACATTATAGAGGCTGACTGAACTGGAAGTTAAATCTTACTTCATTGTTGGTGGTAGAATTCAAAAACATAGCCAGGTTAGTCTAGAAAATCAGTATACAAAGGGATCTTGTAGCACCTTTGAGACGAACCTATAGAGAGAAGTTAGTAGCATGAGCTTTCATAGATGTGAGCCTACTTGCATCTGAGGAAGTAGGCTCAAGTCTACAAAGGCTCATGCTACCAACGACTTTCTCAAAAGTGCTACAAGATCCCTTTGTTCATTGCTGGTGATGGGGTAGTCCTGGCTTCATTGCACCTGAGGTGTGACTTGCTCAAGGACACCCAGTGGCTGAGCCAGGATTCGAATCCTGGTCTCCAGAGTCATAGGGGCCTTTGCAGACTGCTAGAAATAGTGCAAATTGAGTCCACTTTAAGGATTAGGGTTAGTGTTAGTGTTAGGGAATCATGGGAACTGTATTTTATTGTGGCACCAGAGCTCTCTGACAGAGAAGGCTCAATGTCTCAGAAAAAAAAAAACAATTCCCATGATTCCCTAGCACTAACCCTAACCCTTAAAGTGGACTCAATTTACACTATTTCTGGCAGTCTGTAAAGGCCCATAGTCCAGTGCTCAAACCACTACACCACAGTGGCTCTCAAGTGTTGTCACCTGGTTGCATCCCATGTGTTGTTACCTGGTTGCATACAAGCAACACCTACTGAAATTCCATCTTCTGCACAACCATTAAAGGGCAAGGCTGACCCATTTCACTTGGCACACCTACAAATATGCTTTTCCTTTATCCTAGAAAGGTAGATCATAAATACCAAAATAATTAATGACCAGAGTCTTGTGGTACCCTGATGACACATGA
>CM034703.1:125668792-125694407 GCA_020142125.1 Phrynosoma platyrhinos
CATAGGTCAAAGTCACCTTGAAGGCAGTTAACAACAACAAAAATTTACCATCGGCCCTCTGTATCAGCAGTGGATCCATTCTGGACCCTTCCATGGATATAAAAATTCACAGATGCTCAAGTTGCTTTGTCCCCAGTGGTGGTGTGTGCATGTGGCCGCACCATTAGGGACAGCCCCCCTTGTCCCATGGCAGCACATGCATGCGGCCGTGCCTCCATTGAGGACAACAGAACGTAATGGCAGCATGGCCTTATCCACGCATCCCTAGGGGACAACAGAGGCTGTTCCTAATGGTGGTGCAGCCCCATGTACACGGCACCATTGGGGACAACGTGGGCATTCTGTCCACAGATGTATACCGAGGGCTGACTATATAATGCTTAGCTAGAGAGCTTCTTTAGTGCCTCACTAGACTACTAAACCCCAGTGACATTGCCAGCTCCAGTGTCACCTGCTGCACTAGGCAGCACCTGCTGTACCAAAAGGCAGCGCTCACTCCTCCTTTGCCCTTGGCCTTCTCCTTCCCTGCGGTGGTGGCAGTCTCCTCGTGAGGAACCACCCTTGCCTCGGGGAAGCAGCGCTGGGGACCCTCAATCTTCCCTGCAGCGGCAGTGGTCTCTTTGTGTCTATTCCGGACCCCCCCCCCTTGGATGAAAAAAAAGTGGGACCTCAAGTCCCACAGTTTTTAATGGCGACACATGGTTATGTGCACATGCGGCCATCAGCGGCAATGGGGCTTGCCGCCCATGGGTGCTTATGTCCGCAGATGGGAAACCTGAAGTTGGGGAGGGCAGGCTGTACTGTTCTGTTAAATTTTTATCTGCGTGGAGTCCTGATTTTGGGAGAAAAGTCAACAATAGCAAGATTACAGTGTTCAAAGCAACTTATTTTGCATTGTTTTCTATATCACAATCTGGGGGCTATGCTTTCTGTTTTATAAAGTGCACTATTTCAACCCCTTTCCTCCTACATACAATGCAGCAGTTGCGTGATAGAATGAGGCCAAAGTGAAAATAAGCAGAAGCCAAAATGTGTTTTTTCCCTACAGGCAGAGAACTTAGTTGTCTTTAGATAATGTATTTATTAAAATAT
The DNA here is from genome assembly GCA_020142125.1 of Phrynosoma platyrhinos. NCBI lineage: Eukaryota > Metazoa > Chordata > Lepidosauria > Squamata > Phrynosomatidae > Phrynosoma > Phrynosoma platyrhinos. The sequence continues at coordinate 125,669,885 of CM034703.1, forward strand.
TTATCGTATATACTCGACTATAAGTTGACCTCATGTATAAGTCAAGGCAGGTTTTGGGGCCAAAATTATGGATTTTGATGTGACCCATGGATAGGTCGAGGGTAAAACTTAGGGGCATATAACAAAGCATCCAAAGGATGAAGGAAAGGAAACAATGCCAAAGAACTTAGAAAATTCCAGCAGGCATAATTGTGCTCACACTAAAGGCTGGATGGATGGGAGAATTGAGTGGGAACAGTGCTTCCAGGACAGATTACACTCTTGCCTTTCACCAGAGCTAAAATACAGTACCTACATTGACTCATTAATAAATCAACTTTTTTTATGGTCTTTTTATGGTTAATTTTTTTACTAAAAGTTCTAGATTTATACATGAGTATATACAGTACAGTCGTCCCTTCCCGTTCACGGGGGATCCGTTCCAGACACCCACCCCCCGCAAACAGGAAAAAAATAAATATTCAAGCCCCATTTATTTTAATGGTGGTACGCTCCTGTGTGCACTGCCACCACACATGTGCAACTGGCACACGTGCCATTTTGTCCTTCCTTGCCTGCCATCCACAAAGGATAAAAACTGCAGACAGCAAGTCCACAAACCCAAAGGGACAAGTGTATATCCTGCTCTCTGTCTAAAGATCTCAGGACAGCATACAATTTTAAAAAATACTAATTTAATCAGTATAAAAATAACAATGATTTTAATAGGCTAAAACATATTAAATAGTAAGTTAAAAAGACAAATTAAAACTAGTTAAAACAATTTAAAATTACTTAAATCCATGTACATATGTAACAAGTTAGGTCCCAAAGGCTTTAGTTGGCTTTAATGTTGGCATCAACTGGGCCTTCAAGGGGAGGATATTCTACAACAGGAGCGCCAGAGTTGAGAAGGCCCTCAGCTGAAAAATCGAAAACACTTGTCATTTGTTATGCCTTTAGTTTCAAAGTTCTGTGTATGTGCTTTACAAAAAATTTCCTCTCCCACAATCATATCTTAGGGAGATAATGATGAATATGGACACAAGATGCAGCCTCTTTGTGTTGGTCAAATATGTGCACCACTTGCAGTGGTCAATGCAAGGGGGGTTCAGGCATGTAATTTATGCACCCATTTTTTGCGATGGGTGGATGTGGGTGCAAGTGTGGGGTGTGCTTGTGGAGCAACTTGGAGATCCATCTCACCATGAAGTTCTGCCCTGTAGGTCCTACAAAGGGGAAAGGCTTATGGGGGGGGGGCATGGGAGCTACCTCCAGTTTCCCCCTCTCCTGGGCATCATCCAAGGCTCTGGCTCTCCCCAGGGAACACCCAGCCCTTCCTTCCTTCCTTCCTTCCTTCCTTCCTTCCTTCCTTCCTTCCCTCCTTCCCTTTCCTCCTCCTCCTCCTTCCCTGTCAGCTCTGTGATCCTGCCCTCCTTGCCCATCTCCCCAGCAGCTGACAGCCTCCAATGCCAGGAAAGGAGAGAGAAAAGGGAGGCTGAGCCATCTCATTCCCTCCCTTGCCTCGGCTTGCCTTGCCTTTCCAGCCTCCTCCACTGCTCTCTTGAGAGGTCCTAACCCCAACCGAAGGTGGTTAGGACCTGTGCAGGAGGACATGACCCCAAATGTAGGACAGTCTGACATTTCCTCCTGGGAAATGCAGGACCCGCCTTGGAAAAGGAGGAGTCTTGTCATGAAACACACCCATTTCCAGTACATGTACGGGTTCTTTTCACTTGTGTATGAAAGTTAAAAATGTCTTTTTTTCGCTCTTAACTTAATTCTGTTATTACTGTAATTAGGTGTGAAAAGCTTTTGCGCAATTAAACTCTTTTTTCGCTTTCTTTTTGGGATGCTTCATTTCTACTTTATTATCTCTTTAACAATTAAACTGGCCCACATGTGATTATGTCCTCAGACTCTGGAGATCAGGGTTGGATTCACTGCTCGGCCATGGAAACCCACTGGGCGACCTTGGGCAAGTCACACATTCTCAGCCCCAGAAAACCCTATGATAGGTTCACCTTAGGGATGCCATAAACTGGAAATGATTTGTGGGCACACAACAACAACAACAACAACAACAACAACAACAACAACAACAAATTTGCAGACCTTGAGCACAAGAGCACAAGACTGTAGACTGAACCAGGAAGCACTTGTGAGATTCCAGGACTGAGACTCTCAGAGACCCAAAGTCAGATTCTAATGATGAAGAAACTTTTAACTTAATTTATTTTTATAGTATTTTCCCCACATTTGCAAAACTCATGTTCCAAATGCCAAGAACCTAAAGGTTTTTTAAAAAGGAAAAAAACCCCAAAACTGATAGATTTGTCCATCCAGACCCAGAGCTTTAAAGACCTAGCACTTAAAGTCTGAATTTATATTCCCATGTGTTCAGCCAGGTTAGTGCTAAACTAGGGTTTGTTGTTAATGCCCTTGAGTCGACTACAACTCATGGTGACCCTGTGGATGAGACATCAAGACCTCCTATTCTCCACTGATTTGCTTAGGTCTTGTAGATTCAGGCCTGTGATCTCCCTGATCGGGTCTAGCCACATGAGTGCAGTTTTCTTCTCTTTCAATTTCCCTCCACCTTTCCTAGCATTATTGTCTTTTCTAATGAATCATGCCTTCTCATGATGTGGTCAAAGTACAACAGCCTCAATTTGATCATCCTGGCTTCCAGGGAGAGCTCAGGCTTGATCTGTTCTAGGATCCATTTGTTTGTCTGTTTGGCTGTCCATGGTATTCTCAGCACTCTTCTCCAGCACCACAACTCAAATGAGCTGATTTTCTTCTTATCTGTTCTCTTCACTGTCCAGCTTTCACATCCATACATGGTGATGAGGAATACAATGGACTGGACGATTCTAACTTTGTGCTCAATTGTATATCCTAACTCTTTAGGATCTTGTATAGTTATTTCATAGGAGCCCTTCCCATTCCTACTCTTCTAATATTTTGACTGCAGTCTCAGTTCTGATCAATGTTTGATCCAAGGTATAGGAAATCTTTAACTATTTTAATTTCCTCATAGTCTAGCTTGAATTTATTTAGTCCATGATGTTTTCCACTAGTAGTATGTTATCATCTGTATATCTTAGATTGCTGATGTTACTTCCTCCTATCTTCATTCTTTCTTCTAAATCTAAGTCTGCTCTTCATATGATACTTTCTGTACAGAAGTTGAACAAGCAGGGTGATAAAATGCATCCTTGCCTGACTCCTTTGCCATTTGGAAACCATTCTATTTCTCCATATTCTATTGTAACAGTAGCCTCTTGTCCTAAGTACAGAATTCTCATCAGGACTATCAGATGTGGTGGCACTACCATGTCTTTGAGAGCTATCCATAGCTTTTTGTGATCGATAAAGTCAAAGGCTTGGCTATAGTTTATAAAGCATATGCTGATTTTCTTCTGGAATTCCATAGTGCGCTCCATTGTGTATTTACAATTTGCTCCCTAGTGGCTCTTCCTTTCCTGAACCCCACTTGCACCTCTGGGATTTCTCTCTTCATACATGATTGGAGTCTATGTTGCAGAATTTTAAGCATAATATTGCTTGCATGGAAAATTAATGCCATGGCCCTATAGTTGCTATAGTCTTTTGCGTCTCCTTTTTTGTGGATGGGGATGTATATTGAACATTTCCAGTCTTTTGGCCACCATTTTGTTTTCCATATTTGTTGACATATTTTAGATAACTCTAGAGTTACTTCTGTCTGTGTCACTTGTAGCAGTTTGATAGGAATATCCTCTGTATCTGGTGATTTATTCTTCCTAATCTCTCTTATTGCAGTTTCTATCTCATTTTTTAGATTTTGGTGTTCATTATCTTTTAAAAATATATATTTATTAATTTTATAAGATAAAATACACCAATAACCAACAAACAACACTAACATATAAACCACATATAAATACCCAACATCAAACCCTTACCCTCCCCCCCCCATGAATCACTCAGACAGCTGACTCTCATATAAAATAACTACATATATCCTACTGGTCTCAAATTTCTAATAGAACATTAAACTGACATTTTCTCCCTGCTTGAAAAATCCCCTTAATTTTATCACATTTCTTATGTCTTAATAACTTCCTATATTCTTCTGATGACTACTACATCTCCTTCTTGTTTGTGTCTCTGTTCTTCCTGAATTTCTCTTTCTACTATTTGGATTTGCCATTTGCTTATCTTTGAATTCAAAAATATAGCCAAAATAATACCATGTAAATCTTAATTCTGTTTATCTATTTATCTATTTCATTCTCTCTTTCTATAAACACAATCATATTATAAATTCTTCTTGTTTAAGCCATAGTTTCTTTATCTCAAGCCATTCTTCTTCTATCTTTTCCACTGATTTATTCTGAATTAAAGCTGTTAAAATGTCCATGTTCATTGTCTCTTAATTTTATTAACCATTTCTCTACACTTGGTATTTCAGTTTTCCTCCCAGTATCTTGCATATATTATTCTTGCTAGTGGAGACCATGTACAGCAATATACAATTATGTCTTTTCTTTAATTCCTTTTCAACATCCAGTATCATGTTTAACAGACAGAGTTCTGGATTGAGTGGTATTTTCACTTGTAACATTTCTATTATTATTTTGTGGATTTTCCTCCAGTAACTTGCTGCTGCTTCACATTTCCACCACATGTGATAGAATGAGCCTTGATGTTTTTGGCATTTCCAACACATTACTTTTCCTGTGTCATACATTGCATTAAGCCTGGTTGGTGATAAATACCATCAATGCATCATTTTTAGAAAGTTCTTTTTGAAATCTTGGCACAATGTGAATTTGTTTGTATGATGCCATGCCTTTTCCTCAATTATCTAGTTCAATATTTTTTCCTATATCCTGGGACCAAGTATTCATTACTTGTTTCACTGTTTCACCTTCCCAGTTTCTTCCATTTAGTACCTTATAATACTTTGCTATATGGTGACCTTCTTTATCCGCAATAATTTTATCTATTTCTGGTTTGTTTTCTTCAAATCCTTCTGTTTTTCTATCTATATTGAATTGTTCATTTAGTTCAGGGGTAGGCAACCTAAGGTCTGGGGGCCAGATGCGGCCCACCGAGGCCTTTGGACCAGCTCCAGGCCAGTCCTGCCACCGCCGCAGGACCCTGCTGTCCCCCACCACTGCCCACCATGATGATATTGATTATTGTTATTATTATTTCTTCTTGGGGTTTTCTTGGCAAAATCTCCACAGGGGTTTTGCCATGGCTTTTTTGGGGCTGAGAGAGTGTGCATGCATATATATTTATTTTTTAAATGTTTATTTATTTATTTATTTATTTATTTTTGGTGCTTCGGCCCCCCAATTGTCTGAGGGACAGCAACCCAGCCCTCAGCTCAAAAAGGTTGCTTACCCCGATTTAGTTGTATATACAATAGCCAGTTGTTAACCTTTCCTTCTTGTCCATCTAGTTGTTCTTTAGTTTTCATCTTAAATACTTTATTTTCCTTTTTTTTTTTTTTTTTTTTTTTTTTTTTTTTTTTTTTTACTATTCCAAGATATTGTAATATCTGATCCAAGGTTGTTATTCTCTTTTACTCCTATATAGAAAAGCCTCTTGAGGAGATACCCAAAGGAGTAATTTTCTATAGAAAGTTTTTCTTATTTTCATCCATACTTTGAGCAATGATTTTCTTATATAATGGTGTGTGAAATCCTTATCTTTTACTTTTCCATACCACATAAAGGCATGTCATCCAAATCTGATGTTGTTACTCTCTAAACTTAACAATCTTTCATTCATCAAGTTAATCCAGTTCTCTATCCAGTGAATACTGCAAGCATAATAGTAAAGTTTGAAGTCTGGAGGAGAGCAACCTCCCTTCTCTCTAGTCTCTACCAGACTGGACCATCTTATCCTGTTTTTTTTTTAACCTTGCCACAGGAATTTGGATATTTCTTTTTGCCATGTATCAAAGCATTTTTTCATTGTGAATTATGGGTATGTTTTGAAATAAGTGCATTAATTTAGGTAGTATATTCATTTTTATTAGTGATATTCTTCCTAATAAAGAGATCTGTTGTCTTGACCATCTTATTAAATCTTTTTGAATCTCTTTCCTTATTTTATTGTAATTGTTCTCAAATAAGTCAGCATTTCTTTTTGTTAAGTAAATTCCCAGATATTTCACTTTCTTTTCAATCCTAAATTTAGTTTTTTCTTCAGTGTTTCCTCATCTTTTTTAACATATTCATAGTTATAATTGCAGTCTTTTCTTGATTAACTTTAAATTCTTCTAATTTGCCATATTCCTGTAAAGTATGTAGTAAATTTTCTATACTTTTTAGTGGTTCTTTGTTAGAATCCTGGTAGTATTCTACCAGATATATAGTATAGAGTTTAATAGTTGGGGATGATGGGAAAAGTTTAGTTGTATAAAAATGTAGACAGTGAGATATAGTGCATAGCAGGGCCAGGTGTCTTATCAGTGGCCTTGAGAGCCTGGCTCTCTGAGCAGAGAATGTAGTTTTGGTTTTGTGGGAAACAGGAGGAATCTTGCACGTGGGCTTTTGCATCGAGGGGGGGAGCTTGGCTTTGGGCTATTCCTTTTCCTTTGTCTGTGGGGTGGGTGTGGTCAGTCTCAGCTAAGAAGCTGGGTGAGGCACATGTCTGACTTTTGGATCTATCAATAAAGTGCTGTTGATTCTATAATCAAACTGACTGGTTGATTGTCCAAGGTGCTGGTGCTAACTCTGACATTCTTCTAAAAACAAAACAAACATACTACATCATCTGTATATGCCTTGATCCTCTGTGTATGCCCTTTTACTCTCGTATCTTGGATCTCTATGTCTTCTCTTTTTCTGATGTTTAGTATATCCAATAAAATTATGAATAATAAAGGTGAGATCAGGCAGACCTGTCTGGTTCCTTTTTCTATACTAATGTGTTCAGTCTTTTCTTCATTTATTATAATTTGAACCTTCTGTTCTTTATACATTATTTGGATCTAATTTTCAAACTTCTTTCTCATATTCATTTTATTAATAACCTCTTTCATAAATAACCAGCTTACCTTGTTGAAGGCCTTTTTGGTATTGATAAAGATAATTGCTAGTTGTTTTTAATTATGTTTCTCAAAGTATTCCACTACATTTAAAACTGTTCTTATATTGTTTTTTATATACCTCTTTGGTAAAAATCCATTTTGAGCTTCATGGATTATCTCCTTCAAGATCTTTTTTAATCTTCTCGCAATGATGGCTGCAAAAATTTTGTAATAATTGTTTATCAGTGATATCAGTCAAAAATTCTTTACATCTCTGCTATCTCTGTCCTCTTTCAGTATTAGTGTGATATACGTATCCTTCCATGATTCAGGGATGCCATTTCTTTGTATGCCATTGAACATTTTAAGTAATGGAATTCTTATAATCTCTTCCCTTTTTTAAAATAAAATATAGTTGAGAGACCATCTGGGCCAGGAGCTTTTCCTAGTTACATTCTTTTTATTGCTTCTGATAGTTCTTTCTCTGTGATCATTTAGTTTAATTTTTCTTTCTGATTTTCAGTCAGTTGTATTATATTTTTCTTATCTTGATACTTTTGAATATTTTTCTTGTCAGTTTCACCATTATTTGTATTTTTGTATAATGTTTTGAAATATCTTTTGAAGTTTTTAAAAATCTTTTCTTGATTTGTAATGATTTTTTTCTCCTTCTCTTATTTTTGTGATGAATTTTTATTCCTTTCTTTCCTTATCTTGTTGGCTAAGATTTTACTAGGTTTATTTCAAAATGTTTTTGTTTCATACTTTGTAACTTCTTTTCCATTTCTTTTATTGTTAAGGCCTTAAGTAGTTGTTCTAAAATTTGTATTTCATGGGGACTTCCAGTATCTATGGCAGCAGGTTTCTTGAGCAGAAACCCTACTGAGCAGACTGCAGCTTGTAAGTCCACATTAAAATTGATTGTGGACCCCAAATCCCTGCTGTTCAGTGGGGATCAGATGGGCTCATGGGGGTCCTGTGCTCACCAAGATCGAAAGGAGTAAAGGAGGGAAGGTGATTGAGGATCACGAGCAAAGCTGCCACCATGATCTGGAGCTTCTAAGAAGCAAAGCCCCGCTGATACTGATATTTTATTTGATGTTAGTAACCTGATTAAGTAAGTAAATAAACTCCTGATTGCTACATGATCTTTGATGGAGAAATACATTTTAGGCTATCTAATCATAGCAGACTGCTCTTAGGCAGTTCTGCACCTCCCTCTTGTCATCTGAGGAAGGACTGAGCAATTCGGGAGGAGAGAGAGGAGAAAGTTAGAGCCCTAAAAGTTTAATAAATAACAGTTAAACAATGAAATTTAAAGCTATAAATTAAACACAATAGTATAGAGATCTAATTCATTACTTTAACAATGGCAAAGACTAGAATTGGAGTTGATGCTGACAGATTTCTCTACACTAGACTAAGTGAAAGTGAGAGTGAGAGGCATAATAATGGCAGATAGAGATCAAGTGCAACAATGTTAAACATGGCGATACAAAGGAGGAAATGAAAGTGAAGTCAGAAAGGGAGAGTAACAGAAGAGAGAAAGATAGCGCTGGAAAGAGGACTGGGGAATGGGACAACATTTATTTTGGGATGAGGAAAATGGAGATTTAAAGAAAGAAAGACTACGACAGAAGGAGGACGGGGGAACAAGACAACAGGAAATTAACCAAGATAGATACAAAGGCTAATAGGAGAGAGAAAGACCACGATGGAAGGAGGATGGTGGAAAGAGATAACAATAGACTGAAGGAGGAGAAAATCGTGAACTAAATAAGTAAACCAAATAAATAAAGCAATTTAACATTTGGAAGAAGACAGATAAAGTTGTGAAATAAAAGGGAACTTAGAAATTGAAATAAGGGATTAAACAGATCAAGAATAGGAAAACAAACAAACAAAGAAAAATATTATAAAAGAACTGGTAAACTGGTGATAGAAAGGGATAATAGTGTCAAACTTCTGTCTGATCATTATAGGTTCAATTTGCAACTTATATAATTTGATAAATAAGTATAACAAACAACTATCTATTGATCAAAGGTTTAAAAACTGATTTACTTCACATTATTACTTCTTTTGTGATGCTATATTGAACATATAAGTTATACATACCTATAAGACAAAAGAGGATAAAAACTCTAATACCTAAATAACATTAGCAAGGGGTTGTTAGAGGGTGTATATACAATATAGATATAGAGTGTAAAATAGAGGAAATTATTTTTTAATTTAAACTGCTTGCTATATGGTGTGTTACATATATAATGATGTTTCATTTCCCTTGAAGAGTTATTGAGGTTAAAATTAGAATTCATAAGAAATTTGTCTGAGTACTCCGAAATAAACAGTGATATTGTTAAATAGTAGAAATGTCCCAAGGAAAAAGTTTAAAACATTTGTGGGAATAATAAAGAATAATAAGAATAAAAGTGCAGACCAGATAAAAGAAGAACTAACAGAGAAACAGGAGAGTTGAAGGAAATAGATATAATATCCAGGAAAACAGCTGAGACACAGGCACAAACTCTAATGCAAACCAGGAGACCATCATTAGAGATGAGTGCCAAGTCAATGGATTCAAACATAAACATCTTGGAAACTATAGAAAAGATGGAAAAGAATTGAAAGAATCCAGACAAGAAATTCGAGGGGATTTTAAAAAGAGAAATGGATGGGCTGAAATCATCAATCAAAACATTAACTGAAGACATGAAAGAAATGAATGTTAAACTAGGAACTCTTCAATCTAGAATGGATAATTAGAAAATAAGTCAAAGGAGATGGAAAAGATACAGAAAGTGGAGGCGGACAATAATTTGATGAGAGAAATCAAACAGAGAAGATGTTTGAAGATAAGGGGTTTGAAAGAGCAACCCAATGAAGACTTATACGAAATTATAATACCTTTCCTCGCAGAGGTGATAGAGGTTCCAAACCAATTTATGGAAATGGAGACAGACAAAATTTTTAGAATTAATTAGTGATCACAAATAAAAGAGATCTCCTGAAAGATATAGTGGTGTATCTTTTGAGAGAATGTACTAGACACAGGATAATTCAAGAAAGCTATGGAAGAGAAATGAAAATAAGAGGTTGTGATATTAAACTTTTAAAGGACATACCACCAGAAGTACTAAGGAAAAGAAGAGAATACACTATGCTCATAAAGCAATTACAAATAAGAGGGTTAAGATTTAGATGGGAGATGTTGGAAGACATCACAGCCACACAGAGGGGGAACCTACAAAGTAAACACAACAGAGAAGGCAAAAAACAACAACTCCTCTTAAGTATGCTACAAGCATCAGAAGAGGCAAAGGAGGTGGTAGAGCATGAAGAAGATAACAGACAAGACAGAAGTGAAGATAGACAATGGGAAAGAATTAGGAAACAGCAAAGACAAGAGAGTAATGTCTCACAACAAATGACAAAAAAGGAAACCAGTAGAGACTAAGCTGTTCAGGATGAAGAAGAGGATAAAGAAGATGGTGAATTGTTAGATGAAGTGAGGAGACTAGACTTGATGGAAGAAGAATTGGCAGAGAATCAAGGAGAAATAGAAATAGTAGAAGAATTGTGAAGTGTGAATATGAATTTAATCTTATCAGAAAAACAGAAAGAGGAAAATTGTATTGTGGAATGTGCGAGGGATGAACTCACCTCACAAAAGGAAGCAGATATTTCATTCATTGGAAAAAGAAAAGGCTGGCATAGTGTGTATTCAAGAAACACACATTAGGAAATAAGATGTTAAATATTTATGCAACCCAAAATTTGGACAGATATATGTCTCAGCTAGGAAGAAGAAAAAGAGCAGTGTAGCACTTTACATCTCTAAGGATATGCCAGCCAAAGAAATAAATATAGACGAAGAAGGAAGATATGTAATGGTTGGAACCAAAATAGATGGTAAAATAACACTGATGATTGGAGTCTATGCACCATTGGAACATAATGCCAACTTTTATTAAAAAATGAATAAAATAACTGTTGAATTGAATTATGAGCATATCTTAATTATGGGAGACTGGAATGGAGTAATTAACCCCACATGGATAGAGACTCGGCTAAAAAGAAAATAAAATAGAACCAGGGGAAGCTCTTTCAGTCTTTTTTTTACAATGATAGACTCCCTGTCTATGATAGCTCCATGGCACCTTAAAAATAGAACCTCCAAGGAATTTACATACTATTCGGAGCATCACCAATCAGTATCAAGGATTGACATGTTTCTGGTTTCATCTAATCTTTATATAGAAATTTCTGAAATTGAGATAAACCAAAGAAAATTTCAGACCATAATCTGATAATGATAAGATTAAAGCAGAAAAAAAGGACCGATCATGGAGACTTAATGAAAACCTTTTAAGACATGAAATAATTTCTAAACAAGCAAAGGAGACCTTAAAATTATTTTTTGGGAAAATTTGAACAGGGGAACAGATCTGAGAATGGTCTGCGATGCCAGTAAGGTGGTGATGCAGGGTTTCTTTATTCAGAAGAATGCAGAAAGGAGGAAATGGGAAAACAAGAAAATAGAAGAATTAACACAACAAATTCGGAACAAAGAAAAAGAAATAAATAAGAACCTGGATAGGAAAGAAGTATCAAAAGAGGTTAAGATGCTACAGGCTCAACTATCTTCTTTAACAATGGAGGAAATGGAATATAAACTGAGATTCACTAAACAGAAATATTTTGAGTACAGAAACAAGCCAGGGAAGCTATTGGCATCCAAACTAAGATGTATGAAAGAAAAGAGATTGATACTGGAGATGAAAGATGGAGATAAGAAAATTACAGACTTAAAGGGTATTCAGAAAATATTCGAAAACTATTACTCCACTTTATATAAAGAAGGAAGCAAAGATGAGAAATTTAGGGAGAATTTGGAAAGATACATTCAACATCATGGGCTGAAAAAACTGGATGAGGAACAAAAATCTTCCTTAAATGCTAATATCTCTATGATGGAGGTTATTAGAATTGATAAAAGGATTGAAAGCAGGGAAAGCCCCAGGTCCAGATGGCTTTACCGCAACATATTATAAAGTCTTGTTGGAAGAGTTAAGTTTGCCATTTCATTCATTATTTAATGAAATAAAGAAAGGGGGAGTTCCTGATTCTTGGTTGAATGCTAATATTGCCCTCATACCAAAGGTAAACAAAGATCTGTCCTGCCCAGAAAACTATAGATCAATTTCTTTGTTAAATCAGGATTACAAATTGTTTGCTATGATTTTGGTGAATAGTCTAAAAGTTCTACAAGAAAAGATTCAAGAAGAACAATGTAGTTTCCTTCCAAAGAGACATATGAAACAAAACATAAGAACAATGATAAATTTGATAGAATAATATGATAAAAACCCTGGGAAAAGGCCCCACTTATATTTTTAGATGCTGAAAAAGCATTTGACACAGTGAATTGGGACTTCATGACATGTACAATGAAATCAATGGACTTTGGTGACACTTAAGATGGATTTAAGCGATATATAAAACTCAACAGGCACAAGTGACAGTGAATGGGGAAAGATCTAAGTACTGTCAAATTACAAAAGGAACAATACAGGGTTGCCCACTATTGCCTCTATTATTTATCCTAATTTTAGAAATCCTAATCACACAGATAAGAAATGATGAACAAATCAAAGGAGCCCAAATCAAAGGATACAAATACAAAGTAAGGCCTTATGCTGATGATATGGTAGTCATCTTAGAAGAACCAAATAAAAAGATCAATTATTTAATGAGACTAGTCCAAGAATTTGGAAGATTTGCTGGTTTTAAAATCAGTAATACCAAATCGAATATTTTAACTTTGAACATGTCAAAAAGAGAAGATATCAAATTACAGGAAAAATCAGGTTTTCAAATTTGTTAAAAAGTTAAATATTTGGGCATTACGCTCTCTAAGAAAAACTCCAGCTTATACAATAATTATTATGGACCTTTAGGGAAGGAGCTCAAAAGTGATTTGTTAAAATAGAAAAACCTAAATCTATCATTCATGGGAAGAATTTTGCTGATTAAAATGACTACCCTACCTAAAATAATGTTTTTATTTCAAAACTTGGCAATTTTGACTAATGACAAACAGTTTAAAAAATGGGAGGAGGAGATTTCAAGGTTCATCTGGGCAGGGAGAAAGCCATGAATAAAATGGAAAATTCTGAAAGACTCAAAAGAAAGAGGAGGATTGGAGGTACCAGATCTCAAACTATATTATTATTCTTGTGCCCTTGAGTGGATTCGGAACTGGCTAAACTTCAAAGATGATAATATGTTAAACTTGGAGGAATTTAATAAAACATATGGATGGCATGGCTATCTATGGTACAAGTGAGTGGAGGTTAATAAATAATTCAATGATCACCTAATCAGAAGAGCTTTATTAAGAGTATGGATGAAAGTCAAAAACGATATACAGGGAGCTCCCTAGCTGGTTATCACAGCAAGAGGCCTGGATGATAGGATACAAAACACATTTAAAAGACTGTTTGAAGTATCAAGAAATATTACACTGGGAAGGAAATGTACCAAGATTGAAAACAAGTGATGAAATGAAAGAAATAAGGACAGATTGCCATTGGTTTACGTATTATCAGCCGAGTGAGAGATTTTAAATGGACCTTAAATTAGTGGGCTTTAATAGAAATGGAAATGAATTGGATGAGATCTTGTTAGAAGAATCAGGGTACTATAGCAAAGTTATAGCATTAATGCTATTGAAAATAGAATTAGAAACAGAAGCTGTGAAAGATTGCATGATAAAATGGTCATAAAATTTTGGATATCTGGTATAAATAGATAAATGGGAAAAAGTGTGGGGGAAAGACTTAAAATATACATTATGCGTGGACTTAAAATAATTTTTTAATGAAATGCTTTACAGGTGCTATTTTACACCTAATAAAATGGCTAAAATTAGAGGCCATGAGATGGACAAATGTTGGAAATGTGAGAGGAATGAAAGATTATTATATCATCTATGGTGGACATGCCCAATGGCGGTGAAATATTGTAAAGAAATTCATAAAATTTTACAAATAATAACACAAATACCTATTAAGATGACTCCAGAATATTTTTTATTGAATATAATAGATGGAGAAAATGATAGGAAACATCTGAAAATTATTCTTTATTTAATAACAGCAGCTAGAATAATATTTGCGCAGAAATGGAAAGAGAAAGATATACCGACGATAGATGACTGGTTAATTAAATGTATGGAAATAATGAAATTAGACAAATTGACGATGATCATGAACAATACATAAAAAGTAGGATGGGAAACAGATTGGGAAAGATTGAATCATAGAATCATAGAATCATAGAATCATAGAGTTGGAAGAGACCGCACGGGCCATCCAGTCCAACCCCCTGCCATGCAGGAAATCCAAATCAAAGCATCCCCAACAGATGGCCATCCAGCCTCTGCTTAAAGAGGTGCAATACTTAAAGGGGAAAGGTTGCCTACCCCTGATTTTGTAATACAGGGGTAGGTAACCTTTCCCCTTTAAGTGCCGAGGGACTTCAGCTCCCAGAATCCCAGGAGCTATTGGCCAACATGGGACTATTGGCCAACATGGTTGAGGCTTCTGGGAGCTGAAGTCCCTCGGCCCTTAAAGGGGATAGGTTGCCTACCCCTGTTGTAATAGATATTGCACTATACTCTTGTTAGAGCTCTGTAGATATTTGTAAATAATTATTGGATATGAATAGATGATGAGAGCATATGCTCAGCCTTATAAGAAAAAAAACTATTGAAGTAAAAATAATGTATTGTATGGTTATAAATGTTAATAGAAGGAAGAACATATTTATCGCTACACTTAAGTTATATTCAAGAGCTTAAAAAAGGTGATAAGATCAAAAGTTGTTTTTGTGTTTGGTTGTATGTTTCAGATCTATGTTTGTTAATGGATTTAATAAAAATTAAAAAAATAAAATTTGTATTTCATATTTTATTTTTTGTTTCTTCCATTATTCCATTCTTCTTCCTTAACTTTTATTTCTTTTTGAATCCTATTTTCTTCTTCTTCTTCTTCTTTTCTTTTTTCTTCTGTATTGTATTTTATTAAGAGACCTCTAGCTACTGTCTTTCCAGTGTCCCACATTGCTTTTATGTTATTTCTTCCATTGTATTCTCTTTAGAATAGTGCTTAAGCTCTTTTTTGTTTTTCAACAATATCTTCATTTTTCAACATATGTTCTCTTAATCTCCAATTGTACTTGATCTTTCTTTCTCTTATCTCTAATGCTATAGGATGGTTATCTGATAAGATCTTAGGTAGAATTTCCATTTTTTGAATCTTTGGTGGGAATACTTTTGGTGCTATAAACATATCTATTGTCGACATTGAGTCGTGGACTTCAGAGAAGTATAACCCTTTGCTTGTCCATATTTAGCTCTCCATACATCCTTCATATCATTTTTCTTGACTAGATTAAAGAAAGATCTAGGGAATTTTCCCTGATTTTTTCTAATTATTTTTCTCTATTTAAGGTTCTGTCTTATTTTCGATCAATAACAGCATTGAAGTCTCCCATTATCAGTATATTATCATATTCAACCTCACATAATTCATCTGCAATCTTCCAAAACAATTTATCTCTTTTTTCCAAAGGTGCGTATATCCCTACTGTTAAAGTCTTAAATTCCTTTGATTTTAGTTCCACAGCAATATAAGAACCATTAATATCTTTAAATACCTCTTTTGAATTATATTTTTATTTGTATATATTACCACACCTTTCTTTCTTTTTCTTTTTCTTTTTTTATTACCGATGCATAACAGTTTCCTAACTTGGGGTTCTTCAAATATTTAGTATCTCTTTCCCTGATTCTTGTTTCTTGTAAACAAATAACATCGCTCTTGCTCTTCTCTAAATAGTGGAAAACCATATTACTTTTATATTTAAGTTTAATCCTTTCACATTCCACGATATTACTTTGATTGTCATGTTGATATTTCAGTATTTATCTCTCATTATTTATATCTTTTTCTCTTTCTTTTCTTTTTCCTTATTATATTACATTATCTTTGTCTGACTTGATACTATTTTTATTCTGTTGTGTTCCACCCCTTCTGTCCCTTATGTATTTATTTTATTTTATTTTTCTCTTTGTTTAAATGCATAATTTGTTAAGTTGTTCTTCAATATTCTTCAGTGTTAATTTTATCTTTACTACCTTGTCTTTTATCTTCTTCTTCTTCCCTTTCCCTTTCACTTTATTCTTCAGGCTCTTGTTCTAAATCTTGGTAATATTGTTTTTTTGTCTTTGCTTGTCTTGCTGAGGTCTCTTCTTCTATTTCTCTTTCTATTCTGATCATCCCTTCCTGTTCCTGTTCCTGTTCCTGTTCCTGTTCCTGTTCTTTTTTCTTTTGTTGTGCTCTAAAACATGTTAGCTGACTAGGGCCTGGTTCTTCTTCCTGCATCTCCCTTTATTTTCTTTCTTTTCTCGTTAATCTCTTTTCCATTTCTTTTGTTTTTTCCAATGTGTCAATTTTAAATCTTTTCTGGTTCCATAAAAAGGATAACCCCCTCTATCCTTTCCCATCTATAATCATTTTCTTTTTCTTCCGAAGCTGTCAGAAATTTATATTTATGTCTTTCTGTTGTGATAGCAGGGGGTATATCCTTGAATACTTTAACTTCATTGTTTTCAATTCAGAGTTTTGATTCATAGCTTTTTTGAATAATCAGGTCCCTTGGTTGTGATCTTGTTAAACATAAAATTATATCTCTCATCTTTCTTCTTTCTCTTGCATAACTAGAGTTCACCCTAAATATCTTGTCTATTTTCATTTCCATTTTAATGTTGGTGCATCCTATATAGTCTGCTAGAGGTGTTACTATTCTTCTGTATAGATCTTCATTTTTTGTTTCCGACAGGCCTCTGATTTTTACACATTTTCCTCTGTATCTTAGATCAGTTGCCAGTTCTGTTATTTTCTGCTGTTCTTGCTTTTGAATTATCTCCTTTGATGTTTTTTCCAAAACTATAATTTGTTCTTTCCATTCTACTTCTACATTCTAATTCTTTTTGTGTTTTAAGTAAATCTGTAGATATCTTTTCCATTCTTTTCCCAAAATTGTCCAATTCTTTTTTCAAGTCTTTTCTTATCTCAGCTCTTGTTTCCTTTATTTCTCCTCTTAGTTCTTGTCCAGTTTCTTTTTATTCTTCTTTCATTTCATGTCTATTGACTTTATTTTCTGTCTCATTTTTCTTATTTCACCCAAAGTACTGTATTTTGGTCTGTTATTCATACCACACCCTCAGTTGATTCTCTTCTTTGAGTTATCATCTGGATTTGGGATTGGGTCCATCCTTTCCCCCCAGATGCCATTTTTTTGGGTAACATTTTCTTAACACAAAGATTAAATTAATTTATAGCTTTCTTTTCTCCCCTTTCTTCTTCCTTTTTACTTTACTTTCTTAATGTGGACTCAGTGTCTTCACTGCCACACCCTTTCCTTCTTCTGTTACTCCTACCTGGAGTTGTTTCCCCCACAGCTCACTGTTCTAAATTAACTTTTATATCCAAATCTTTTATGTTCTGTCTTATTGAGTTCAGGATTCTCTTGTGGTTTTCTTCCTTCTCTCTTTCCACACTTCTCCTTTCCTTCTTTCCTTTCTGCTTATTTTTATTCCATTTCTTTTATTCTTTTCTCCTAAAATCTCATCTAGATTCAACTTGTTTGTCTCTTTTCCACTACTCTCTGCTTCATTCCTTATCCTTCTCTGTTTGTCTCCCTCTGCTTTTCCTTTTTTACTTGTCTTATACCCATTCATCTCTCTTATCCCTCTCCTTGCTCACCTTCATTTCCTTCACCTTCTTCGTCTCCTTTGCTTGTCTCCTTCTCCTTCTCCTTCTCCTTCTCCATTCATTTCTCTAGGCTTCCATCTCCATCTCCATCTTTTCTGTCTCTATTTCTGTCTCTTTTTCTCTCCGCTTAACTCTGCCTCTGATCTCTCCCAGCTTACATCTTTTTTGGCTTTGTTCGGCTTTCTCCACCTGTCACTGTTTGGCTCCCTCCTCTCTTCTCTAATCCATCTTATCTTATCTTTAACCTTCTTTTCTCCCTTGTTGACTGCTTCCAGAGGGGAGATGGAAGGGTAGGGTATTTCCCCCACCTCTTCCCTTTTCCTTCTCTTCTGTTGACTATCAACTTTTGCTTGCTTTCTCTTATGGCTATTTTGCTTTACATGACAGTTTTACCACATTCTCCCCCCCCTTTTTTTTTGTATATTGAAGTCCACTATTGCTAGAGCCGCTGACCAGGTATCTATTTTCCAACCGTTTTTGTATTGTTACTGTTGTCTTTCCCAATGCTGTTTAAAAGAGTGAAAAATGCTGCTAATGCCTCCCCAAGGCAGCTACATTAGCAGATAGTGAAAGTTCTTTGGTCCCTTTAGCTTTTCTGTGCTGCAAGCTAGACTATTTCCCATTTGTCCATTCTGGAGAACTAGTACAAAACCCACCAAGCTCCATTATCAGTTCCTCTTACCGGAGGGGGTTCAGGATGAAAAAGAAATCTTAAATTAACTGTCCTCCTCTCACACTAATGTGATTTTGAGCCAGGAGCTCCTCTCTAGCTTGTCGTCCTCTCACAGCACCATCTTCACCAGAAGTCCAAGAATTTGGGGTTAATCTTCGTATGCTTCTTCATTCTATCTGTCATTCATTTTTCATCTCTTTTATATAGGTCTCTCATGCATTGCAGCCAATTCTTCTTGATCTTGTAGTATGTTCCTACCTCTTTTGTCTGAAATGCTTGTCATCTGAAGAGCTACACAGAAAGCACCTACAGCACAGTCTTGTTCTTGCTGCTACAGATTGCTATGAACCCAAGTAAATATTTCATTCCAGAGTTTGTTTGTTTGAAGAATTTACCAAAATGTACAAATCATGGATTCCAGACAGAAAGAATTTGGGATTTCTGAGGGAGATGAGGGGGGAAGTGAGAAAGTGACAACCTTTTTCATTCCTCCTTAACATCTCACACATCTCAGTGGCAGGCAATCAATAAAATGAGAACTAGCAGAGAGGTGATGAGAGACTGATGGACTCCAAGCCAGAACTTTAGAAGGAACCAGATACTGGGAAGGATGATCAGATCCCTAAAGAATGCATGGATTCCACTGGCTTTGTTGGAACAAGCTGTCTGGTTTCCTGGACATGATGTTCCTTCTTGCCCTGTGATTCAGGGGTCCTGATCTTGGGTTGGACCTACAGTGCCCCAGTACAATTCCTGCTGTGCATATAAGCTGGTGTAAACACTGTTACACAAGTACTTGGACTTTCTTAGAGATAGTGCAAGGGTACTGAGGATTGTGTCAGCCTTTTTATACTGGTATAAATCCTTACATTAGCAGTTACATTGTCTATGAGGTTCTGTTAATGTGGTCCTTGGATAACTAGGGGAGAGAGTGCACAGCAAAAGAGTATTTTGGGTTTGTCTACACAAGCCAAATGAGTTTCTCTCAGCAACCTGTCTACACGACACAGGGCCAAACCCCCAATTTGAGTGCATACTGTCTTCACAGACCCACCTTATCCCTCCCTTAAGAAGTGTAAAAAAACCCTTACATTTTGCTCTGGATTTTTCAGGAAAACCTGGAGCGCCCCATAGAAACACTGGGTAGCTACCCTCACACAGGTCTTGCTGTGTTACTCCCACTGCTGTGTTACCGAAAGTGCATTTTTCTGAATTTTGGTGTATATGAATTCCACATGGTCCCAGATGGACTCTGCATCAGACTTCATGTGTCACCAAAACCCGGCAAATAGGTCATGCCCATGTCACTCGGGAGACTAGAAAATTTCCAGTCCCCAGAGCCAGGCAGATAGTGTGGGAGTTGCAAATGGACTATCATCACCTCCATAATCAGAAGGATGAGCGATAATGGCTGAGATGTCTCACCTGATGGGCCAGCGAAACAATTCAATCACCTCTCATTTCCCCTTTAATATTGCTAGACTAGATTATCTCACCTAGGCAATCTAACACCTTTGTCTAAACCTTAGCTAAACAATATAAACTATAGCTAAGCAATTAAACCCTTTTGTCTAGGCTCTAGCTGAGTAATCAAGCACCTCACCAGGGGCCACTTTGAGCCCTTAAAAATCCCTGGATTTCTCTCCTCAGTGTTGCAAGTCTGAGTGCAGGGGGACCTCACATCACTCTGCTCTCTGATCTGGTTACCGGCACCTCCGTTTAATCCACACTCTTGGAACGGTTGTGTTCCACACCACTTCACCCAATTGGACTCTGGAAGAGGCTTCGGTCGATAGTAAGTATTACCGTAGTGCTGCCTCGGCACCTAACCCCTGATTTCCTAAGCCCTGCAAGAATGTGTATGTATATGTGAATTGCTGTGTGATTTTCTACTGTTCAATAAATAATACTTTAACTGGAGAAGCCTGCCTCTGCATCAACAGTTAAGATCCCCCATATCTTGGTATACATGTAGGAGAGGGTCTCACAGGGTCATTGTAGCCAACCCCCTCTCGATTCCCCATACTAGATTTTTGGCTACAGCTGGCACAAGTCACTCCCCGTGAGATCACAATGAAATACAAACTATATGATTGATTCTGGGTGTCTCATTTCTGACCTTAAAGCAAGTAATTCTTCAGTGGTGGCAGTGGCAGACAAAACGGCAGGACGTGTGTGTAGATAGCCACCTGGCATCACAATGGAGTGTAGAAGTAACAGGGAGAATCCAGGGCAACTCTGGGACCAGAATACTCTGGGACCAGCCCAGAGTATACTGGCTGGGGTAGACAAGCCCATAGTTAAACAAACTGGCTGTGTAACAGTGCAATCTGACAAGAAACATATAAAGCTGCTGCTTTTATGGTGTAGGTGTAAGCAATGTGCTTTCATGTTGATTGCAACATATGCTGACAATATCATAGGTTTTTTCTTGGTAAGATTTGTTCAGAGAACTTTTCCATTGCTTTCCTATGAGGCTGAGAGATTATGACTTGCCCAAAGTCATCTAGCTATTTCCATGCCTGAGTGGAGATTTGAATCCTTGTCCCCCCAGAGTCCTAGTCCACCACTCAAAGCACTATCCCATGCTGGCTCTCAATTTAGCTGTGTTGGCCTCATTTTATGCTCTGCAAACAGTGACCAGGATCTGGGCCACTACCTACTTGTTGATGGTTGTCATTACCAGCTAAAGAATCTGGCATGTGGGATCTGTTTTCCCCTGAGAAAATAGCATGAGCCTGGATGGGCATCGGGTATTCCCTGGCACAGAGTTTTGTTCAGCATGGTGCTTGTGGACAGAATTACATGTGACCTTAAATGCTTGTAATGTTCATGTTTTTAAAAATGCAGATAGCAACTGTAGGAGTGGTGGTAGCAGAGGATGGCTCAAAATTACCAGGATCACACCAAGGTGAATGAGGAATTGAATTCTTTCAAATTCTGCTGTGGTCTTGAAAACTCCTCTTCTGAAGCTGCCATTTGTATTAGAAGAAAATTCCACAGTAGCACCAAGGAGAATTTTATTCCCCAATGGATTGAATGCCATGTCTACTTTGGCCCTGGGATACTTAGCTACTGTGCCAGAGGTTGGATTTAATGCAGTTCAATACAGTTTGACATTTTCCCACAAGATGGTCCATGTGCTGCAGACACACGCATGTGCACAAACAGAGATCCATATACCACAAAATACTTTCTTCTCATCTCAGGTGGCATTATTGTAAATAAACAACAAAGTGCTGAGGAGGTAGCTGTGTGCCATGTGGCTGGTTGTAGGTTTTCTCAACTAGCCTGCTGCCCTAATGTGCAGTGGAAAAATAGCCATTCCAGCATCCGTGTTGAAAAAAGAATCAATGCCCATCCCAGTAGACATTTGTATATGGAATCAGAGGAAGCACCATCTTTGTCCCAGGCAGCAAACTATCTGGGGACAACCAGGATTCCTAACACTGTTGTGTGCATAGGAAGGGTTTAATGCATTAAGACATACAAATAAATCATGAAGATGTATAGTTCTTAGGTGATATATCACATGAATGCTCTAATCCAGGGATAGGCAACCTTTCCCCTTTAAGGGCCGAGGGACTTCAGCTCCCAGAAGCCTCAACCATGTTGGTCAATAGTCCCATGTTGGCCAATAGCTCCTGGGATTCTGGGAGCTGAAGTCCCTCGGCCCTTAAAGGGGAAAGGTTGCCTACCCCTGCTCTAATCATTCATTTTTGGCTATGTGTCTGATGGCTTGTTATGTGATATCTGTTTATATCTTGCAACGTGGGAAGCTGTTTTTTTAAAAATAGTTGTATTTCATGTACTATGTGTGTTTGTATGTACTCCATGACAACCAATATATTTTAAATTAAATATTTATGCACTGTTTATTTGTAAGTATGTTATTGTTGTATGGCTGTTTGGACTATTCTGGTTTAAGTACTTTGTGCCATCATCATCACGGTTGTTATCTTTCATTCTGTACCCCCTTCCTCTCCCTCTCTCACACATCCCAAACAGACACCAGTTCTTTGTTATTTGTTATTGAGGACACGGGTGAGGTTGGAATAAAATATTATTTGGTTTTATCAATATATATTTGGG
This sequence comes from Phrynosoma platyrhinos, assembly GCA_020142125.1. NCBI lineage: Eukaryota > Metazoa > Chordata > Lepidosauria > Squamata > Phrynosomatidae > Phrynosoma > Phrynosoma platyrhinos. The sequence continues at coordinate 125,692,509 of CM034703.1, forward strand.
GTCATAGCTGGCTGTTTATTTGTGACACGATTGCCTCCATCTCAAGAGAGGCAGCTGCTCAACTCATAAGCAGAGCAGTGTCTGTGGATATCTCTCTAATTTGGTTCTAACTCGCTTGCTTGGCCAGCACTGTTATAACTGTGGATCTATTACAAGCTTCTCTATGCAGAAACCCATTTGAGATGCAGTGCCATACATTTTGTATCGATTTCAGTTCCTACGCAAGCAAGTGCCTTATTCTAATCTCCTCATTTTGAGCAGCATTAGGTGCTAGATTTACTACTTCATAAACCCAATCTCATTTTGAAGTTTCAGAGACCCAGTTTAAGAGCTTTCCAAGTTTGTGATGATAGAAAGGAGTGGCAGAACATCAAGATCTCTTACATCACCATAAAGCCTGACTTTATGTCACCTAATGAAATATTTTCTGTTCTGCTTGGCTTTACTGCTTCATGACAGGCACGATACCACAATCAATCACCCACCTAAAATCTCATCAGTGTTATTCAACTATTGATTTCCTCTTCCAAAGATCATTGGGAGTATTCTGAGCAGGTTTTTAAAGAAGGTACAGTGTGATACTAATCCTGAAAAAAAAAAAAAACCCTCCACAATCCTATGCATCCTAAAAATTTAGTTCTGTTGAATTCAACTACTGCAACCTAAACTTTGTGGGTTTTTTTTTTTGGCTACCTCTTCAAGAAGAAATTGGGAGAAGGCAAAACAGGAAATTTCTCTCTCTCTCCTCCATCCACATAAATACCAGGCAGTTTCCATTTATATATTTAATATATTTTGGCGCTATCTTTAAACATTGTGGTCTCCCAAAGGTGGATTAAATATAAATCAGTAAAATTCTTACCAAATTATAAAATCTCCTTAAAAAAACAAACAACAACAACAACAACAACAACAAAACAGCCAGTTTAGCTATAACACCCTCTCCAATATCTAATGGCAGCAAATACTCTATTGTAAAGCTTTTTCTTCCTTAAAAGTAAGGGAGAAAAAGTATATTTGAAAAGCCTGTTAAAAGCAGCCAGAAAAGGAGTTGATAAGATAAGAGGCCATTGCTGTGAAGGCTCTTTCTAGTGCAAGCTTGGGAATCATGCACTCCTGCAGGTGATGTTGGACCCAGCAGCTGGAGCCCAAGGAGGGATGCTGGGAATTGCAGTTTGGCAGCACTTGGAGGCCCACACTTTGCTGACACTTGTTTTAGTGCCTGCTAAACTTGTGCCAACATTAGTGATGGCAAAAACCAAAGAAGGAGGTTTTGCCAAAGGAATAAAAACAACAATGCCCCACCCAACTTCAAAATCAATGATATAAGATATATAGATAGGATTAGCTAAACCCTGGAGCAGAAAAGCCCCTAAAATTACTAAAAGGGTAAAAGTACCCCACTGAATCATGTGCCAATAATGAAAATGTAATAAAAGGCACAAAAAATCAAGGGTCAAATTTATAAAAGAATAACAATGCCCATAAAAAACACACTTGTAGTTCAAAAAAAGGCAAATTACTAAAAGGGTAACATTTATCCCACTAAAGGATCTGCAAATGCAGAAAAAGGTAAAATGAAAATTCATAAACCAAGGCCAGATGTGTTTCGACTCTTGTCTTTCTCAGTGGCCTATGAACATTTAATTTATATATGTATCTATTTCACAGCTCACACAATGTGACTCTGCACTATTCCAAAGTAATAATGTGTGATGGTAAGCATTAGTGATGGGTCAGTAAGTAGGGCCTCTGAAGATTATCTTGAAGCATAGGCTGACCAATATGGTCCTAGGCAGTCCAATAACCTGGACCCAGATTTTAGGAGCTCTAGACATTAACACCAGAGCAGTGAATAGTCATTTTAGTGATATGTATGGGTTTAATAGTGCTTTTTAT
>CM034703.1:125697618-125718539 GCA_020142125.1 Phrynosoma platyrhinos
GCCTTTGGATATCTTCTGCTTGGGACCCCGTGTGATAAGGTCCTTACTCATGATTACTCACTGGGGCACAAAGTGTGTGTGGGGGAATGGGATTGGATAGAGTAACCATCCAATGAGAGTCCAAGATGTATGGTTAGATAGACAGACAGACAAGAATCTTATGATTTATTTTTAAATTTGATCCAGGGCAGACACATATAACTGATCCCTTTAATATATTTTGATGCGATACTGTATTTCTGTTTTACTTAAAAATGAAAAAGGAGAGGAAGAAAAAGAAGAAATCATAGAATCATAGAGTTGGAAGAGACCATAAGGGTCATCCAGTCCAACCCTCTGCCATGCAGGAACATGCAATCAAACCATCCCCGACAGATGGCCATCCAGCCTCTGTTTAAAGACCTTCAAAGAAGGAGACTCCATCACACTCCAAGGGAGTGTGTTCTACTGTCAAACAGCTCTTAATGTTGGGAAGTTCTTCCTAGTGTTGAGGTGAAGTTTGAATCCATTGCTCTGGATCCCTTACTTCTCTTGAGCTGCAGAAAACAAACTTGCTCCACCATCAATATGACATCCCTTCAAATATTTAAACAGGGCTATCATATCACCCCTTAACCATCTCTTCTCTAGGCTACACATCCCCAGCTCCAGGTGTCCCTCCTCATAGGGCATGGTATCCAGACTTTTCACCCTTTTGGTCACCTCCTCTAGACACACTCCTCTAGACAATTAGCACATTGGCCTTACTATAATACTGTGGTTCATAGTACTATTTTTTGCCCATCTGTGGATGTTGCAGAAACACACCTGGGACCTTCAATCTGAAGAGAATATCATTCACCATTTACTTATGAGCAATATTATTGCAAATCTTAAATTATTAGAAACAGTGCTTAGTGTTATATGGCATTTCCTCTGAGATGACGCTTCTGAGTGGCTTGGGTGATAGGAAATTCTGATTAGGATAAGGATTAAACAACCCTGCACTCCTCTGCTCCCAACAAATAAGCAACAGTATCTCAGTTCATCATGGACTCTCTTCCTTGCCCCTTACCATAAGATGTGCCTTGGTTCTTAATTCTCTTTAAAGCTGCCCCCAAAGATGGGCAAATATAACGATCAAATAATTTTTAAAAAGGGTAGTCTGTATCACACCAAGAAGAAAAAGAAAGGAGGGGGTGGTAGGTAAACCATTCCATGACCAGGAAAAAAAGAAATATGTTTGTTGTAGAATGAAGTCTGACATGAACACATTTTGAGCCACAAAATGAGCCACTTGTTCAGCTTGAATAAATGAAACAAGTCTTTGAACATATAGTCCAAGTTGGATGTGACATGTGCAGTCACATATTGTATGCCATTTTTGCCCAAATGTTGCTGGAATTGGTGTGAATTTGAGCAGAACTATAAGAGAGAGAGAGTATGTGTGTGTGTGTGTGTTTGGGAAAGGGGCTTTTTAACCCTTTCCATGGATGATAATTTTTGACTGAAAATCTTGACTCCCCCAACCAGCTTGCTGGCCACATTTTCACTGAATAGGGTTGGATTATTATTATTATTTTGCCAAATTTGCATTCCCCTCCAGAAATATCCATTTTTACACCCTCCAAGACTGGCAATGCAATGATTCCTGCCTCAAGGAGAAGTGTTTCTGAATGGACAAAGGCATGTGTCTATTTGGAAAATGTGCAGACTGAAAATGTATGCACTTGAAAAGTGTGCACAGACATGCTTCAGTCAATGGGAAAATGTGTAACAGTGCATAGCTTTTTTGAGAAATGTGTATAAAACTTCATTGGAATGTGTGTGTGAAAAGAGGTCTTCCAGCTCTAAATTCAGGGTCGTGGCCCTTGTACTTGCCTGGTATAAACTCAATAGTCCTCATAAGAAGCTCTTCCTCTCTCAAAATCCAACTGATCTTATAGCCCTGAGATAATGATGAGGGATCCATATTGGAGAGGCATTCATGTTGGATGAATCATTTAACTGATGTAATTAAGATGAAATCATACAATCATATTTTGGTCTAAAGTTCAAAACAGCACTGATATGATCTAAAAAATATTTCTGTTTCTGGTGGATAATGGGAAAATGACACAGCATTGTATATTGACTGTCCCATTTCTGCAAGACTCCTCATCAATCACAAATTAAATACCTATGTTTTTGGCCGTAAATTAAAAACACTCAAAAGTCTTCACAAGCCACCAGTTAATTACTGATTTAATTCATAAAAATGAGGCAATTGGTGATCATTAGTCTAGGATAATGTGACACAATGACATCTTTGATTGTTGTACCATAGAGAGAACATTTCAATAACCCCATGTGATCCTGCAAACCATAAGCATGACAATAACTAATTAGAGAAACTGGTGTTCTATCAAGATACATGCCAAGTTGTTGCATGTTATCATTCCCAACCACAGACAGTCCACGCATTCAGCTGAGAAGCACCAAGTTGTTAGCCTGTGTGATAACAAGTGAGGTGATATACATGAATATGTGATGCATGCCCTGAGTTCATATTTCTTGTTGTGTTTCCTTAACAGCAGTGCACATGTTCAAAGCAGGATTTACTGTTAGACTGACTACTGTTTGCTTAACCGGAGTATACATTTCTCTCAAGGGATTAATTAAGGACAGATTGTTTAGCAAGATGGTAAGATCTTCTCATTATGACCCTGTTGGGCAGTCCTGGTAGAAAGACCAGAGAGAAAGTGTAGAAACAGGAAAACAAGTGTAGAAGAAGGAAATGAATGTAGGCACAAGTGTTGGATGGGGGATGACTAAAAAGCAACAAAATTTCAGAATGGGCTAAATGCAACAGAAATATGCTTTAACCTGGGGACATACAGCACTCTAGGGCAGTGATGGGCAACTGTTGGAGAACAGGGGGCCTCTTTAGCCCAACAGGAGACCTGGGAGGTCTACATTCCCATCATCCTTTCAATGCAAAGCACAGCACAGCACAACAAAAGGAATCTTCTGCTCCCATTACTTTCTCGGGAGTGTGAGGGACATTTTGCCCTTTTGGTCCCTTGGATCATTTTTGACCCAAGAGAAGCCTGTTTTGTTGGCAACACGAAATATCTTGGTGTGTGTGTATAAGTTCAGTTCATGTCCTGTTTTTATAAAAGGCCTTCTTTGGCTCTAAAATGGCTCATAGACCCCCTCCCCCAAACAACAACAACAACAACAACAACAACCACAACCACATATGGCTGCAGTGTCCCCAAATCCCTTACTGGCCTTTTGGGAGCATTTTGTGGCAATTTCCCCAATATTTTTAACCCCTGGAGGCCACCAAAAATGCAGTTCATGGGCCACCTTTTGCTTTAGGGACTAGTAATTCTGAGTTAAGGATGCGACAGGCAGTTTCAAATCAATAAAGAAATGGCATTCTTCCCTGCACTGGTTCCTGGCCATACTGTCCTCCTCCTCATCTCTCTCACTTTTTCCTAGTTTGCCTTCCTCTTTTGGGCCCCTTTAATCTTTCTTTTTCATCTCTGGACCACTCAGGGAGTCCAAGGACCTTGTTTTTCTCATCCTCCCATTTCCCTGCCTTTTCTCCCTGTTCTGGTCTTTGCCTTCACTTTTCTCTGCACCCTCTTCTTCTATCTTTCTTTCCTTGAGTCTTCCTCTTCATTTTGCTGTGCTCTAAAATTAGAACAACTTGGCCAATAGCCATCTTTGCCACTGTATCCTTTGTGATATTAGTGTAGCTTAGCCAATCATTGGCAAAATGTATTACAATGCTTTTTTATAAGCATATTTAAAATAATTGTTAATTTCATTACAATATAAATGGAACTATGTTCCCACCTACAACTCAGATCACTTTACTTGTGGAAAATGCTATGTTGTTTTCAAGTAACAGTGAGGGGTGTGATCCATTTTCTATTGGCTTTAGTGGAATATAAACCTACAACTTTTAATGGACCTGGAAGGCACCCCAGGAATTTAGATCAGAGTGCTCATTTGGCAAACTCTGAAGGGATGGCTTTCATATATAAACTACACAGTTCTGATAATGCTACTTAAGGCTGCCTTAATTCCCTGATTGGATAGATGAGGCCTCAGCAATTTGGAACAAGTCTAATCTGAAATAATTTGAAGCCTGGAATTTTCTAAATGTGAGGGGATTAATGCTGTGCTTGTGTATGTGGAGAAACATTATCTTTTGGGGCTGGCACAGGTGAATTATCTTTCTGCAGCTCTTAGGGGAAGTTAGGAAGGCAAGCAACCTTTTTGACTATGCCATAGAGCAGGTGAACTGGGAAACTTCTTGGGGCATCTGCAGTAACACAAAAATCAGGGGCTGGGATTATATAGCAATCTTCTTGCTATATACCCAGACTCTAAGAGTGCCTTTTAAACTTTTTTTTTTTAAATGGCACTGTTCTGTAACATATTTTCATTTCATGCCACATTATGTTGCCCTACTTCATTTCATTCTAATTTAACAATCCATACTATTTGAATAAAATGTTTTCTTCCATGATGTACCAAAATGGACTTTTTCCATCTTTAAATCAAAGAGTTGCTTTTGTGGGGGTGGTCCTATCTCAGTTCTCCCTCCTTTGACCCTTTCTTCCATTTCTCTTTCCCTCTCTATTATTCTTTTCACCTCACATTCATCTTGCCCACCCAAAGCAATGAATGTTGAAGATCATGCACCCCTCTTTCTCTATGAACAGCTTTTTCGGTGTACAGCAGATACTTTGTGAGTGTCCGGCAGTACAACCAACCTTCCTAGAAAAAATAATTTTCCTTGCCCCAAAGTCTATCCTAGCATGCCATGTAATATTCATCACATTCTGAATTCATACTAGTTGTTGTACATGTCCTATGGCAAAAATATGAGTATAAAGATGCTGAAGTTTAGTCTGTGTCTTTGGAGAGGAACAAGAATTATTTTGTCAACATCTGTCACTTGATTTGCAACTTGAATTGGGATTTACCTTCCTTGGAGTTCTTTAAATAGAGGCTGGATGGTCATCTGTCAGGGATGCTTTGATTTAGAGTTGTTGCATGGCAGGGGGTTGAATTGGATGGCCCTTGTGGTCTCTTCCAACTCTATTATTCTATGATTTTTATGGGGTGATGTTAGGTGGAGGAGGTGAAAGAGTGAGTAAAGGGATGTTAGAGGAAATGAACCACCTAGATTGGATCAATAGTAATCATTCCTGCTTGGTTAGATCACACCTTTGTTTGGGGTTGACAGCAGCAGAAGATACATGCTATTTTAAAAAAAATTGTTTTTGCACTAGACATACCCAAAGTTTCAAATCTCCTTGTATTAACAATTTACAGTTGTGGCATCATGATGACTTAGTTGCCTTTAACTGATGTTTAGATGGTGATGCAGATATGCAAATATGTGGATGTGAACATGGACTGTGGGGAAAACCAGCAGCAATGCCAACATTGCAGCTGCCATGCATTCCACTCCTATGTGGGCAGAAATAATTCAATACACTCATCACATGATTACAAAAGATATGTTTTGCCCCCCTTAAGTTGATTTAGCTCTGTGGTGGGGACTTCTGTGACTCATTGTGCCAATTCCAAGTGGCATTGAAAGGAATGTGTGTGGCTCACATTGAGTCATATTGGAGCAAAAACAACTCACACTGGAGCTCAAACAGAGCCTGGATGTAGTTTTACCTTTAGTCTCCTCAGCTCCAGAGCTCAGCATTCACAAAACAACCACTTGCTAATAGCCATTGCCTTTGTTTTTGAAGGAAGTGATGCCACATTGTTGTTGTTGTTCATCTCCTCCTGGACAGGTGGGTGGATGGGGTTTCTCAGGCAGGCAGTTGTCCTGTTGATGAGCTGGAAACCAACTGTAGCTGCCTTTTTCTTCTATGGTATTGTTAGCTGGTGTCAGGTTGACTTCATCTTATGGCAACCCTATGAATGAGAAATCTCCAAGTCATCCTATCCTCAAGCAACCTGTTCAGGTCATGCAGACTCAGGGCTGTGGCTTCCTTGACTGAGTCTATCCATCTTTAATGTCGTCTTTCTCTTTTTCTACCACCTTCTACATTACTAAGCAATATTGACTTTTCTACTGAGTCATGCCTTCTCATGACGTGGCCAAAGTGTGACAGTCTGATTTTAGTCATCTTGACTTCTACGCAGAGATCAGGCTTGATTAGTTATAGAACCTACTGATTTATCTTTTAGCAGTCCACAGTATCCATAGAACACATCTCTAGCACCACATTTCAAATGAGTTTATTTTCTTCCTATCAGCTTTCTTTACTGTACAGATTTCACAACCATACATAGAAATTGGAAATACAATGGCATGGGCCATCCTAACTTTAGTATCCAGTTATCTATCTTTACACTTGAGAAGCTTGTCTAGTTCCTTCATAGCTGCCCTTCCAAGATCTAGTCTTCTTTGGATTTCTTGACAGCTGTCTCCATTCAGGTTAAACGACCAAGCCAAGATATGGAAAATCTTGAACTATTTCAATGTCTTCATCATCTACTTTAAAATTATGGTATCATATTCCATATGATCCCCCAGCAAGACCAGAAATTAATCTGAGCAATGGCAGGAAACCAGGTGAGAGGAATACAGGTAGGATGGGTGGGAAAGGTTGTTACAAGAGAACACAACTATCATTGCCACAAGACCAGAAAAACATGTCCATAGTGTAAGCAGCAATTTATGATGTAAGAAAACACACTGAGGGCAAAGAAATCTGAACTACAAGAGAACAACATGCTTTTAAATTGTCAGAGTTGGTATAGTATGAAAAATAGTTGCTTATGCTGGGAAAACATCCTATATATTATGGAAAGAGACTGCATTGTGTGAGTTATAAATAAGAAGATGCAAAGATCTATGCATAAGCAACCCCTTAAACTGCAACAATTCACCCTTCTGAATCTGTGCCAAGTCTAGTTTTAATGTGTTTCTTTTTCTTCTGACTCACAGGAACAGCTACAAAGAAACCCAAAGAAGAAGCAACACAGTTTTCCCAGATGTTTCTACAAATCATTGGGATATCTTTGTATTTTGCTTTTTCAGAGACAGCTAAGAATACACACAAGAAAAAGAAGTAAAGGTGGGTGGCTCTAATATCAAGTGTGAGGAGGATCCACTTTGGGCTTTATTATTAATTTTAAAGGAGCTATTGAATGAAGAAGCAGATAAGAAGAAAATACACCCCTCTGTTCTTGTGGACTTGAGATCCGTGGTTTTGAATATTCATGGAGGGGCGACCTCCATTAAGATTAATGGGGCACACTGCCAGTGCATGGCTGTGCCCCATTCAAGCCTATGAGGCTTGAATATTGGTGAGTCTCTGTTTTCACGGTGTGCTGGTGCTTCTGGAATGGATCCCCCACAAAAATGGAGGGCCAACTGTAAAGTCATTTGATATGTGGTGTTGGAGAATAGCACTGAGGATCCTGTGGAAAGCCAGAAAGACAAACAAATGGGTCCTTGAGCAGATTAAGCCAGAAATCTCCCTGGAAGCCAAGACGATCAAATCGAGGCTATCATACTTTGGCCATATCATGAGAAGGCATAACTCATTGGAAAAGGCAATAATGGTAGGAAAAGTGGAGGGTAGTAAAAAGAGAGAAAGACTGCATGCTAGATGGATAGACTCAGTCAAGGAGTTTTATAGATATGAATTTACAGGAACTAAGCAGAGCAGTGGAGGATAGGAGGTCTTGGATATGTCTCATCCACAGGATCACCATGGGTTGGGGTCACCCCAAGGGCAGTTAACAACAACAACAATCTAAATTGCTGAATGTATTTGTGGTGAGTAATGTTCTGTATGTTTGATCAGTCTTTAAAGTTCAGACTAAAAGCCAGAATAGACTTAACGCTTCATTGGATTTGGAGTCATTAGTTACCATTAGGCAGAAGCAGAAAAACAGAGCCAAGAAACTATAAGGTTGAAGTGGGAGGAAGGCAGATGAAGATGGAAGGGAGGTTCATGTTCTTCCCTTGATCATTTCACCCAATGCAAATGCTTGTGTGCTGTAGCTTGGGGTGGATCAAGCCAGACTGTCACAGCAAGCACAGTAGAAAGCAGAAGGTATGGAATCAAAGAACATTAAATTTTGGGAGTGTTGTGAAACACCCCCCTCCCCATCAGAAGGATTCCAGGTGATTCAGACAAACACTAGAGATTGTATCTCACAATGCAAATATTTACAAGATGGTCATATTTGCAAGACTGAACAGGTAGAAAACTGAAGTATTAAAATAGAAAAAGTATTTGGAAATATTAGGTCCTTCTTTAATAAGATGAGTGTAGTTATTAGGTTAAGGTATAGTAAGAGTGAAGGTTTAATCTGGTTTGACGTGAGGACAAAAATGTGGGTAAGGATGAACATGTCTTTATTTTATCAAAAAACCAATGAACAAATAGCTGATTATTTTCTGACAAGATTATTATTGCTTCGGTAGCAGTTTGCTCGTCCTGGTAGATTATTACATACATCTGCTAGACCTAGGACATTATCACATGTGGGCCAGAAAGCGATAATAAAGTGGAAATGAGGCATTCCGAAAATAAACCGAAAATAAACCGAAAATAAACCTTGATTCCGCAAATGGCTTTCACATGTAATTACCTTAATTGCGAAATTACAGTAAGTGCATTTAACATTCACACACAAGTGAGAAAAACCTGTAAATGTACTAGAAATGATCTTCTTGCACATGCACAGATAGAGGAATGCTCATTGGAACAATGGGAAAAGCAGGGAAATGCTCCCAAATGCACATTTGCTTTTCACATTACGGTAAATGCAAAATTATTGTAATTTCACAAATGCATTTCCTCAAAACTACCGAATTTCAAAGGATCTCGGATAACACCAGTTTCTGTCCAGTTTCTGTGCGACGTCGTGTGAAATCGTGAGGCACAAATCCAGTTTCTGTTTGGGATTTGTGTGGATTAACCAGCAGATTTCCCCCGTGTGATAACGTCCCTAGAGTCCTAAGCATGGAATTAACTATTGGAATCAGCATAGTGTGGTGTTTTGAGGATTGGATTATGACTCTGGAGATAAGGGTTCAAATCTCCACTCGGCCATGGAAACCCATTGGGTGACCTTAGGCAAGTCACACTCTCTCAGCCTCAGAGGGAGGCAAACCGCTCAGAGCGGCAAACCACTCTGAACAAATCTTCTCAAGAAAATCCTATGATGAAAAGGATTTAAAGGTATGCAACAACAACAAATTAATTATGCTAAAATCATTTTTTTACTAGACCCCTTAAAATGTGTCTGCTGGAGGGAGATCCATTGTCATTTGATTAAGCACAAATATATATTAAGGTATACTATACCTAGAAATGGATTAGAAAATATGATTTTTCAGTATGATTCACTCAAACCCTGCTCTGCAGATTTACACATACAGATACGAAATGCAGAAAGATATGATGGAGAAACTTTCTCAGTGCTCCTATCATGAAACTTCTATTTGGTTTAGGATTTTATTTTAATTTGACATGGAATCAGTCAGACTGAGGTTATTATGATGGCTGTGGCCTGGAACTGTGAAACTCAATTGGTGAGAATGGATTATAGTCAGTCTGCCAAAAGATAGTCTTGTGGCTCCTCCAAGCCTTCCTGTGGGGTGGGGAGACAGCCTGAGTAGATGTAGATCTCTTGATACCACTTTAACTGTCATCCTTCCATCCTAAAGAATCCTGGGATTTGTATCTTGTTGTGACATCAGAACTTTCTGACAGAGAAGGCTAAATAGCTCACAAAACTACAAATCCCCAAATTCCATAGCATTAAGCCATGACAGTTGAAGTGGTAAAAGACTGCCTTAATTTTCCAGTGCAAATGCAGCCCTTAAAGCAAGCAAATGAAGCAGGTAGTATGGCAAGACACAAGACTTTGAAAAAAATATGAAAGGAAATGAAATTAAAGGAATTAAGGAATATTAAGCAGCTCAGCCTTGGGCTGATGTGACCACATAGTGTAGTGGGGGTTAAAAGCACAAAGGAGAGCTTGGAGAAGTTTTATAACACTACTTTTGCTGTTGTTAGCTGCCTTTGAATCACCCTGAACTCAAGGCGATTCTGTGAATGAGATGTCTCCAAGACCTCCTATCCTCTACTTCTCTGTTCAGGTCTTGTAGACCTTGTAGGCCCATGGTCTCCCTGACTGAGTCTATCCATCTAGCATGCAATCTTCCTCTCTTTCTACTGCCCTCTACCTTCCCCAACATTATTGTCTTTTCTAATGAGTTGTGCCTTCTCATGATGTGGCTTGATTTGTTCTAGGGCCCAATTGTTTGTCTTTTTGGTTGTCCATGGTATCCTCAGCATTCTCCTCCAGCAATCCATCTCAAATGAATTGATTTTCTACCTATCTGCTTTCTTCACTGTTCAGCTCTTACAGCCATATATGGTGATGGGCAATGCAATGGCTTGGATGATTCTAACTTTAGTGTTCAGCTGTATATCTTTCCACTTTAGGATTTTGTCTAGTTATTTCATAGCTGCCCTTCCCATTACTAATCTTCTTCTGATTTCTTGACTGCAGTCTCTGTTTGATCAATGTTACCATCATCCTATGTGTTAAAAGGAGAACTTTGTAAAAACTAATTTTCTCTCTTGGAAGGGGAATGTAGAACAGGATTCTTCAGCCGGCAGCAAGGGCACCAAAGCTAGATTAGAAGTATTTGTGATTTCCCACATCTTCTTTGTTTTGAATCTTTTCCAACTCCACTTAGTATAGTAGTTATGGTTTTTGTAGAGCTTGGAAGAATTTTCTTTCCCAGATTATTGTTCCCATTTAAAGTATTAAACTTACAACATGGCAGGTTTTTTGTGTGTGTGTCTGCACACATGCATGTACACACATGTGCATGTGAGCAGGTAACACCAAGATTGGGAAAGAGTTGTTTCTGGTATCAAAAGGAGAGAGTATATATGTTTTTGTGTAAGGCGGAAGTTAGGAAAAGTGTGAAAAACACAATTCGGAGGAGTTTTCTTTGTGGGATTACAACTTTGTCAACCCACAATTTAGCAGATCTAGCCTCCCTCCACCCCTCCTTTTTTGATATCAAGTTGGTATCAATAAGGATGTCTGAGGCATATAGCCACGAGGGGATCCCCAGTGCAGGACATTAGCCATATAAGGAGATTCAGGGCCATTTGGGAGGATCATCTTGGAGGAATGCAAGAGCACATAGCCAAGGATAGATCAATCAAGATTATATGTATAATTCCTTCACTGATAGGAGTGATGGTCCATGATAGCTCTCGTGTTTACCAGCAAACAAAAATCCAAGTATACTTTAGGAGCGATACTCCTTTGTCCAAAGACATTTGCACTGATTGTCAAACCATTCACAACTTCCCTTCTCATTCTTCTTTCCTGGAAATGCTACTTTAAATCCTGAATTCTGCCCCTGAATCCTGAATAGGTTTTGCCCTACGAATATGCCTGCTTGAGGTCAGAGAGACTCTCTGTCCATATCTCGCTTGACTCCTCAGTGTTGCGGGTCATGCCACAATCTTCAGGCAGCTTGGTGAGCCACTTCCATTTCACAGTGTCCCCCCAACCAGAGCTTCACATCTGGAATCAGTACAGTTTTGCCCTCTGCAACCCCTTTAGTCCTATCAGCTACCATCTTTCATTTTGTTAGTTCTGGAATATGTTTTTGAGTGAGTGTTTTTGCATCAATTGTGATTTCCTTTGATACATAAATAAAACTAGTTGGAACTTGCACTCTGGAGTTCTGTTTCTCAGAGCCAGTATACACAGGCTTGGTCCTGGCTTTGAGTTGCCTGAGCCCTCTCATCTACTTTAATTGAGCTAATAAAATTCCCTGTTAGATATTAAATGTGGATGCCCTTCTGGGACCCTGGCATTTGGATAATGTGTGTTTCTGGCCATGTACCTCGGATGTTTTGACACTGTTTCCATTGATGTAAAATTCCACTGCTGTTAAGACGTAAAATGGCAGTAAATAAATTGTGGTATGCTGCCAATTTCTGTTGTGATTGTCTGTAACAAAGGCAGTCATATTTAAGTTTTCCTACTGTAATTCTTGGAGGAATGTCATACTGTATCTATACAGTATGAAAGTAGCCATCTTGTGAAAAAGAGAAGCCGGATTTCTTTGAACAGAGACTGATAGAACAACACAAGATAGTCAACAGAAGATGCTTCAGTGGGCTATACAGTAATTTGTGGAGGATTCTTAGTAAAGCCTTCTCAAAAAGAGAGTCCTCACTATATTTACTCAGAAGTAAATCCCATCGAGATCTGGGGAGCTTTGTCTTTAATAAGTATGTTTAGAACTGCAGCCAGAGTGCTAAACTCCCATCTATCTACAATGGCTTTCTGGTGACGAATGTGGCCTATGAACACTTACATCCTTCTTTTCTGAAAAAAGTAAGATTAACTGCTCCCTACCCAGGCTCCCTAAGAATGATCCTCTCCTTTTCAACTAGATTTTGGATCTTTCTTTTTTAGCTTAGATTTCTCTCTTGATTTCCAACCAGAGAAATATTTTCTCATCTGTCAGACTTCATTTTTGAATAACATGCTTTGAACCACTGTGGCTGATGCTTAATATTTCATGCTTAATGGCACCACTAGGCCTGTCCCTATGACATCACGTGCTATCCTTAAGTTGGTCTTGAAGGTTTTGGCCCTGAAATTTCAGGGTTGAGGATACTCATGACCTGCCAACCTTAACCTTCATGATCACAAACATATTTCAAAGACCTATTCTATGGAAGTTCACTGAAAACTAATCTGACAAATGTTGCCAGACCATGCCTATGTTCTCTAGCCTGATTATGTGTTATTTCAAATCACAGCCACAGGTTCTTCTGAGACAAAGCTGAAGCTAGCCGAAGTTATGAGACATCTTTGGTGAATACAGAGTTGATCTGAAATTTGAGCATCATGGCCAGAATGCAAGTAAATCACTGCATGAATACGCTGAATGCCTAATCAGCAAAATAAATAAATAAAGGGTGAAAAAGCAAGCTATATTTACAGTTGAATTTAGTATGCAAAAATCAAATAAATTTGTGCCTGCCCAGCACATGTAGACAGCTGCAAATCTATAAATTAAAGACCTCCCTCCCTCAAATACACACGCATACAGGTCTGATATTATTCCTTTTGAGGGGGGTGCATGTATATTGGAAGATGAGCTTGAAACCTACATTAATACAGTGGGATGGTGTGCAGGAGGAAGGAGAAAGGGAGAGCATTAATAACTCAAAACTCTGCAGTTATTGTGAGTGATGGTTGTTTGCATACAACCACAGATATTTTTTTTTTAAAAATGAATATTTATAAAGTGCTTTGAAAGTCTCAGATGACAGCAACAACATCTGAATCTTATTATGTTGACCTTAACAAGAAGAAACTCATGGCTAAGCTATTTAACCATTGCTTGGCTAAATTCATATATTTAGAAAAATATATGCAAAAGAAAAACCAGCAAACTTAATGCAGATTTTACTCCTGGCAAGAGTCATAGGGACAGCACTCCCTCACTCAAATCAGAAATCTGTTGACTACATTATGCATTGAAGACTAAAGCTTGGGAAAATTACATTTTGGGGCCAGTAGCCATGCTGGTTGGAGGATTATGGATGTTCCAGGAATAAATTTGCCAAGCTTCACTAAAGACTCAATTGATCAGTATAATATCTATTTATAATATCTAAAATATAATATTTATAATATCTACATATCTATTGATCTAGATATTGGCAGTGTTAGGATTTACCAGACTTTGAACTAGGACCCACAGGATCTTGCAAGTAAGCTGAAGTTCTCAATGGTGAATCATTCAAGATTGCACAGTAGTAGAAAAGTAAAGGCATTACAGTCTTTGAGACCAAACACATTGGTTCGTCTTCCCATTCCCAGGTCATAAATACATGCAGGCCAGGTCTAAGTCCTCATCCAAGCAACTGCCAATTGACTTTATATTTAAGTGTCTGCTCCAGGTACTACTACTGATCTATATTCACTGCTTCAATCAACAAGATAAAAGAAAAGAGCAGTTAATAATTACTTCAACATAAGACAATCCTCTGATAATTCTTTTGAAACATTATCAGATTCAGATGAAGTAAAGCACTTTGTCTCATACTATATTTCATGGCATGGCATGAAGCAAGAAATTGCTACAGAAAAGAACACTGACACCTTTCAAAAGTAATATTTGTTTTATGTATTGAATGATAGTAAGGAATTATAGACTATTCATATTTTTTTTGTCTTCTTCAACAGAAATTGATTTCTGTACCTGTTGAAACATCTTGTGAGTTTTTTTCAACTATAACAATTTTTCACTCAGTGCATTTTAGTGGAAAATTCACATTTTTTTTGCACAAAGCATAGCTTTTTTTCACAAAGCCACATTATTTTGCACAAAAACCCTCTTCATGAAATTTTCTGCAAAAAGTCATGATAGGTGAAAAATCATTGACAAATACACAAAGAACTCTAATAATCATGTCCAGCAGGGAGAAAAGATTTAAGAGTTTTTACTCTTGTTTGGGGCACAGAAAGAAGCCTTAGCTGAGGACAGAGCTACTCCCAGGTTTTGGGAGCTCTAGATAAGATGCCCTCCTATGGCCTCCAGTTTGGTAACACACAGCTACTAATGATAGAAAAAAAAATTTGTATGGATGGGGGGTGGCTGGCTGGTGAATGACTCAACCTCCATCAGGAACTTAGTCACAGTCACAAAAGAAAATCCATTACAGGCATCTGGAACTTCCTGCAAAGCTTCTTTATTTAAAACAGCAAAAAAGACCAAAAAGCAATAATAGTAAAAATGACTTAGCCTTAGAAGGCTAACTGGAACAGGTTAACCAACTACATAGTTGTAAAGTTAGATGCAACAACCAGAGATCTTTACATCTCAGAAAACAGACAAAGAAGAGCAGATTCTAAAAATGGCTGCGAGATCCACATGTTCCAGCCCACCTTGCTCCACCTTCGTGGGCGTAGTCTCTTCAGACTGATTGGTCAAACATGTATGATGTGTCTCTAGTCCAACCCTTAAATTACCATAATAGAACATGTGACTACAATTCCCAAAACAATGAATGTTGATTTTTTCTTAACATAAACATTAGCTCATTCTCATGAAGCTTAACCTTGCTGGCTTCACTTGTTTGGACTAGATTCACACCTGGTACTGATAACATGTGGCTCTGGCCTTGTAGAAAAGAACATCTTTTACACAGCATGTAAAAATACAGACACACATCATTGCATTTCAACATTTTAAAATCATTGACTCTATATCCCATTAAAATCCTAACAACTAATGTGGTGGTGATGACACTTCTTCTCTGTAACTCCATACAAACAAAGGAACAGAGCAAGGACTGGTATATGTGAACTGTTGTAAAGCTGCCCTGGGTTTGCAAGTAGTCAGCCAAGGGTTTACTCTTAGGCCTAGCTCAGCTTCCCCTGAGATAGTGCATCCTAAGTGCCTACCCTTTCCCTTTCCCTATTGACTCTAGGAGTTTGGCCTACCTCTGCTTGAGCATAGTCTCTGGTGCAGGGCATCCATGTGGTAGAAGCCTTTTGTCCTGGCTCTGAGACTCTTATATCTGCCTCCTCTGGACTTCTTCACTGCTTCTGTCACTCCTGAAGTTTTTATGTCTCTTTGGCCTCTTTCCTTGGCCAGCTGCACTTGAGACTTTGAGGTGCTGCTATTCAACCAGCCCCCTGGCTGTTCTCCTACAACCTTTTGTGAAGCCAAATGAGCTAGAGTCACTGTGGTGCTCCATGGTACTCTACTACAGATGTGTATCAAGGGTTTTTATTTTTAAAAATAACATTGGCAGGAGCAGGAGATGGATTTTCATTGGGCGCCATCATCTTGTTGTGTGTCTTCAAACCATTTCTAAGTTATGGCAACCTGCAGGTAAACCTATCACAGGGTTTGGTTTGTAAGATTTGTTCAGGGGCTGAGGCTGAAAGAGTGTGACATGTCAAAGGTCACCCAGTGGTTTTGATGGCTCAATGTGGATTTGAACCCTGATCTCCAGACTCATAGTCCATAACTTAAACCACTAAATCACATTGGCACTCCTCTATCATCTAGGGTGGTTTAAAGATTTCTTCCTTAGCCTTTCAACCCTTGAAATCATCCACCCATCCCTGATAACTCTCCCATGTTCTATTGACTATAATGGGAACTTCTAGAATTTAAGATGGAAGTCATTCCCAGCCCTATGACCTGAGATCCATTCAAACTGAGAGGATGTGAATTGAATTTAAAGTCTTATTATATGGAAGGTTTTCATTCGTACATTGGACATATCATCTGCCCCATGAATAGCAATGGCTTGTGAGTATTTCTTCATTATTCCTCCATATCCTTGACCAAATGAATAAAAATGGACCTGTTGGAGTAGAGAAGATTAAGAGAGAAGGAGAGGGAAATGCTCCTACCTGAGGAAAACTTGACAGTTAACAATAACCATCATGGGCATAATCTGAATTCTTGCAGAAGATTTCATAACCCTTCCAAATGTCAGAATGATGGATTCACAAGCTGCATGCTTTCTCTTGAAAATTGTGGATGGCTGAAGAACATTATTACTGAGAGCTTTTTAGCAGTGTGAAAATGTCTATAAAGAAAGAAGAGAGAGAGAAAAAGATAAAAAAATGGAGGGTGGTCTTGAAGCACATCCTCTGGCTTGTTTCAGGAGAAAAATCTTTTACTACTTTGACCTGCGGTAGACTCATTGGTGCCTCAAATTAACATTCTTTACATATGAGAGGTATTCCTATCTTGAGGGGACAAAGCCTTTGCACTTGCTACATGGGGCAGAGCAATCTTTTTAGGTGCTCTTAGCACTTAGCTGATGTAAGGGATGACACCTTGAAGGATGATGGCAGGGCACCTAGTTGAGTTGTTGCAATGCCTTCAGTTAAGAGGATGGGTGATGAAAGTGAGTTTTCAAGTAAAGGGGTCAAGAAGAAGACCAAGGTATATATACTACAGGCCACCCGGGACAGTTTGCATTTTGTTTTGTGTCTGATATTTATATACATAAGGATATCACTTTCCTAACTTAGAGTTCAGCTGAGAAGGAAAAAAGTTCATCAGGTTGTTGTTGCCAACTCTAAATGCTGTACATACCTTTATGCTAATAAAATGAACATTACAATTCTTTATCAAGATAACAGAAAAACCAGATTCTGTGACCTGTGTTAAACTTTTGAAAGTTTTCTTGTCCAACACAGAATGATATACTTAGGAGATTATCACACACCTCTTTTTCTACTGATCCTGACACAGGCTGGGCAGGGCTTGCATGCCTCTGTGCCCAACTCAGCCACATCGGGTACCTGATCTAGACTCCTGGTGTACTTTTCAAAGAATGGGAAAATCTTGTTCTTTGAAAAGTCTGCCAGGAGTCCACCAAGAATCCAGATTGGGTACATGATGTGACTGAGTTTGGCACAGAGGTGTGCGATAAAATACATTTCATCTGTTTAAGCTTTTGCCCAGCCCATGCCCGGATCAGCGGAAAAGAGACATGTGATAATCTCTTTAGTTACACCTTAGGATTTTATACCACATTTTATCTCCAAAGGAAATAAAAAAATGTTACCAGTAAGTCAAAACAGCAATTAAAGTATAAAGCCAAGCTAAATGAATAGACACTAAGCAGCTACAGGGGTGGATGAAAATTAAGATTTGTGTTCTTCCATGACAACCACCACGGAGGTAGGATTCAGAAACATAGCCATGTTAGTCTGGAATATCAGTATATAAAGGGATATTGTAGCACTCTTGAGACTAACTGTGAAGAAGTTGTAGCACACATTTTCATAGACTGGCTCTCCTTCCTCAGATGCATGCAGTGAACCACCCTGGAGTAAGTGCCATCAAATCCAATGTATCTCAAGCTATCTGTTGTAGGGGAACCATTATTCCCCACCACCACCACCATATGTCAGACAGTGCTACCATATTTGTATCCCTTGGCTACAATTATTTTTTCTTTTCTGGAAACTTGCAAGGACTGGCAGCTGATGGCTTACAGACTGTCTCTTGTCCAGTGACTACCACCTTGAGTATCTGTAGTCTACTCCATTTTTTTTATTCCACAGTTATTCATAAAAAAGGAGAAACTGTAATACAGAACTATAAACATCAATCTAAACATCCCCATATATACCCTATTATCATAAATCTTACACTATCTTAGTGTACACTATCTTAGTTATACTTTAAAATAATTCTTATCTACGATATAGTTCTATTCCACTTTTGTTTAATGTCTATGTCAGTCAATATATCTTCCCTTATTCATCTTATCCTCTCTCCTTATCCTCTTCCACTTATCCTCATGTCTTTCCATTCATTATTTCTCCTTTCCTCTCCTTTCCCTTCTATTTAGCTTTTCTTGCTCTCCCTTAATCTTTCATACTGTTTCTAAGCTGTCATGTCTTTGAATACGTTTGTGAACAAGGATATTTACAAAATTTGTATAATAGCTAGTGCTTTCAATGGCCTCTTGGTTTTTTTGTTTTGTTTTGTTTGATATTTTACAAAGCAGAGCAGTAAAGGACAGGGGGTCCTTGGACAAGTCTTACCCACAGGATTGCTATGCTTTGATTCTGGGGGAACTGATTTCAGTGTCTATTTTAAAATTGAACAGTGCTTAGATGGAACTGTACAAAGCAGGTAAGCACAAATACTTGACAATGGGGAAAAATGCATTTGGTCCACAATTCAGTAAGGGGCCCACCTAATTTGTACTCCCTGAACTAATGTGAAGGACAGGTGAACACAACTATTTTTTAGCTTTTGCATTTTTTTGCATTTAGTAGTCTAGTGCTCTAGAGCAGGGGTAGGCAACCTTTCCCCTTTAAGGGCCGAAGGACTTCAGCTCCCAGAAGCCTCAGCCATGTTGGCCAATAGCTCCTGGGATTCTGGGAGCTGAAGTCCCTCGGCCCTTAAAGGGGAAAGGTTGCCTACCCCTGCTCTAGAGAAATAACATGTATAAAAATGCATACATAAGGGAAAATAGTTTACAAAATAGTGTAAAAATGTAGACATTAAGAAAAATTATTTGCAAAAAATATAAATATTGGCATGGTTGTACAAAGAAATTGTACAATGGGCCCTTGATGTACACTGGAGTTGGTTCCAGGACCCCCTGTGGATGCCAAAATCCATGAGTACTCAAGTTTCATTGAACACAGTAACATAGCAGAATTGTGTCCCTTTAAATCCATGAATGATTGAACCTGAAGATAAAGAATCCATGGATATGGAATGACTGTATACCCATTTTCATGCATACAAAAAAAGTGTGCAAAATGCACATGAACTGCTATGCTGTGTTTTTAAAATAAACTCACAATATGGAGAAATAGGATGGAAGACACATGTGCATAGAGAAAAATGTAACTATTATAGAAAACAAAAAAGAGAAATATGTCTGTCCCATCATGCGCCAGGATTTAATTTGTCTTGAGCTATAAGAGAAATATGTCTGTCCCATCATGCGCCAGGATTTAATTTGTCTTGAGCTACAAATATTTAATTTGTCTTGAGTTAGAAACTGCATATTACAATTATTCTGGCAGCACTTGACTCATCTGCTTCGAGAACAAGGAGCAGTTGTATAGCTCCAAGGCTTAAGCTAACGAGAAGGTTGTGAATCCGCATTTCAGAATGGTCAAAGAGCTAAAATTATTAGTATGTAAGATTTCAACAAATTTGTAATTTTTCTAGGACAGATAGTGAAAAATCCATTGATTTCCTTTCAAAGAAACAGCCCTGAGCAGATTCAAAAATAGATTTTGGGCTGTATTTCTATACAATGGAGATAAATTAAATAATGCAGATATCTATGCAATTAGTGCAAATTGCTAAACTAATTCTTGTTCAATGTAAATTTAATGACCATCCCTTAAGAGAAGAATGTAAACATGTTCAATTGCTATTTATCCAGGGCATGGCATATAACATATCAATAAGAAACTTACATGATTATCACAAGGCTGCAACTCACCCATTCCATCTTTGTCATTACATTTGCCACAAAAAAATGGAGCACGGGGGGGGGGAATTCAAAGATTCAGGAGGAATCTTGGGTCCAATTACAGCTCATGTAACATTTCATTGATTGAAAATGATACATCTTGTTTTCTGTCTACCTCCTAATTACAGGCTGCATTAGTTAAATTAGAGAAAGTGTCAGAGTGAACTAGACTGGCCATTAGGGAGAAGACAAATCCCCATTCACATCTCATTTGTACAAGTATCAACTAAGCCAGGGATTCTTTAGCCATGGTTTTTATGGGGAGGGGGGGAATCTGGCTGTTGGAGATGAGTACTGAACTGTCTGATTCATCCTGAGACAAGGGATTCATTAGAATTCAAAATAGAGTCTCCTGAACACATGCGGGAGAAGTTTGCCTTTTGTTTATGCTTCCTCTTTTGGGGCTAATGGGGGAAACAACACATTATTCCCATGCATGAGTGCATGGGTTTTCCCAAGCTACAAAATCTCACTCAAGGATCTTTTATAGGGTCCCAGAATCTCTCCTCTCAAATTTACCAAAGCCACAGAAGAAGAGAACTCCACTTCCCTATCACAGGAGTAAATGTCTCTGTGTTGTGTGCCTTCAACTTGTTTCCGACTTATGATGACCCAATGGGGTTTTCTTGGCAATTTTTTTCAGAGGAGGTTTGCCACTGCCTTCCCCTGAGGCTGAGAGAGTGTGACGTGCCCAAGGTCACCTAGTGGGTTTCATGGCCAAGCAGGGAATCAAACCCTGGTCTCCAGAATCATAGTCTAAACAACTACCCCATGCTGGCTCCTACAGGGATACATACCTGTAACGATTACTGTAACACTCTCTACATGGGGCTACCCTTGTGCCTAACCCAG
>CM034703.1:125718639-125743146 GCA_020142125.1 Phrynosoma platyrhinos
TTATTATTATTATTATTATTATTATTATTATTATCATTATTATTATACCAGCACAAGTCCAAATGGTAAGCTGGCATTGTTTTGGTATACCAGAGATGCTGCTATTTTACATACAGGAGACTGACTGGAAAGGTCTCAAAATTTTGAGAATCTTTTTTATGTGGAACATATCACTTGAAGTTGATTTTATGTATTCACAGCATCAAAATAGGGATGACAACACAGTGGCCAGATTCCTCCAACCAGGCTGCATCAGCAAGTGGTCACAATGACCAGTCTCTTTCCTTTGGCCACTTAACATCAACACAAGGTCACAATGGTCAGACTCTTTCCTTCAGCCATAGCAGCAAGAGTTCACTATGGCCAGCCTGTCTCCTTCATCCAAGCAGCACCAAGAGGTCACAGTGGTCAGGTTTTTTTCTTTTTCATTTTGCTAAGCAGCATCCACTGGGCCAACCTATTTTCTTCAGTCAGGCAGCATCTGCATGAAGTCACATTGGCCAGTCTCTGCCTTTCACTCAGTTTCAGTTTGGCTATCATAATGGGTATCCTCTCTCCTTCAGTTATCAGTTGGAGGTCACGATGAACACTCTCCACTTTGGACAACAGCATCAGTAAGCGGTGACAATGAAGAGTTTCTCTCCTCCATCCAGGCTGAATCAGTGTAAGAGAATAATATCTCTTTTTTCTTATTTGGCCAGGGAAAAATACTCTTTTCTCTTTCCTTGAGGCAGACATCATCACCAAGAAGTCATATGGATCAGAGTCTGTCTCCTTCAGCAAGGCAGTTAAGATGCTACAGAGCCAATTCTGTCTCCAGGCAGAAGCTTCTGCATGAGGCCACAATGGTTGTTTTCTCTCCTGGTGGCAGTTTTTGCTCCTGGGTACAATCCTTCTTTCTCTTCTTCTGAGGCAGACATATGTGGGCACAGCCTCTCTCTTACTGAAATGTGCTGCAGCAGCAGCAACATCTACTACAGCAACATACGGTATCAAGGGCTACCACTGTCTCTTGGACAACAGTGTATGAACAGTGAAGTAACTGTGAGAGTTAGCATCAATGTACTGAGTAGCTGTTAGTTTGCACAAGCCTCTAAGATTTTAGCCATAGCATGTATTCACATCATTAAGTTTGTTGGTCTTAGGTCCAAAACACACTGCAGAAATAATCCAGTTTGAGATCGCTTTAACTGCCTGGCTCAATGCTAGGGAATTTTGGGAATGTTTTGTGAGACATTTATCCTTCTTTGTCAGAAAGCTCTGGTGCCACAATAAACTACAAATCCCTGAGCCAGGGCAGTTAAAATGGTCTCAAACTGGATTATTTCTACACCTTCTCTCTTCCATCATTCATTAGTTTCAGTTTGTCAGTCCTCCATTTTGCATTTAGATAGTTCTCCCTCTCTTCCATGTTTGAAGACCACAACATGTTTCCAGAGATTCTCACAAGATATGATATAATCTTTTATACTGATCTAATCTGCTGCTTGGCTATGAAACCCACTGGGTGACCTTGGGCAAGTAACACTCTCTCAGCCTCAGGGGAAGGCAATGGCAAACCTCCCCTGAAAAAATCTTGCCCCCAAACCCCATGATACATTAGGGTCACCATAAGTTGGAAATGACTTGAAGGCACACAACAATAAAATCTGCACTGCAGAAATAATGCATTTGGACATTGATAGCTTTTAAACCATCCATGGCTTTTAAATTTCCAAGAGCAAACCTTGATTTTGCCATTTTAATAAATAAAATAAATAAACTTAATTTTTCTATCCCGCCTTTTGCAGAGGCAATCAAGGTGGCTTACATTATATAAAAACAATTTAAATAAAACATCCCTTATATTAAATGATAAAAACAATAATAACAATTAAACCTCCTTTTTTTAAAAATAAAATATTAAGATAAAAACATTGTATATCAGGGACACCATTTTACTACATCATTGCATTTAATGAGACAGGGTCCTGGTACCAAATCCCACCAGATACCAAGGGCCCACTGTATAATCTTTCTTAGATTGTTACATTCAGCTCATCTCCTGGAGCTAAAAGTATTTCACATTATTCGCCCAAGGCTGAGAGTGTGACTTGCCTAAGTAAGATTCCATGGCAGACTGGGGATTTGTACAATGCTCTCCAGAGACCTGGTCCAACATTCAAACCACTACACTATGCTGGCTCTCCTTACTTTCCCATAGGGAAAGTATTCTCAGCTGCATTCCTCTCCCACTCCATCCTTCCCTCTGATGTTTTCTCCAGCATCCTTCTGTATGCAGATCTGCACACCTTGGCCCTGTGCATGTTTCCCCCATCAGACATTGATAACTTTTCTTGGTGTTCTCAATTTGCAAAACTCATGCTGCTTTTTCAAATTATGTTGAGCCAGCTGGGATGAGTCTGTTCTCTTGCCAACCTGATGTTGTGCTTGTTCTGTTTTTGCCCCATATGCTATCAAAGAGGATCTGACGGATGCAATACCATCTTAGTAAGAAGGCAGTGTATGTAATGTCACAAGGTTGCTTTGATATGAAGCACTGTGAAGATACTTCTTGCTTTTACTCCCTGTCTGGACTTCAAAGGCCCCAGCCTTGAATAACATTGCGGAATAGAGTTGTCAATGCTCTTCCACCTACGCTCTCAGTTTAGAATGCATAATAGATGACTATTGCTTCTCTCCTGAGCCCGATGCTCCCTTTATTTTTTTTCCAAGCTGCAGATCTAGAAAGCTTGATAGGAAGGTATTTTAGTATAACCATAGCTGACTGGCAGCTTGCAGTTTTGATCAAAGAGTAATCCTTCTCCAAGCATCTAAAGGTAATAGGCCTGGGCACATGGGTGTAATGACGTGACTTCTTCCTGTACCACTGTCACATGGGAACCAGAACCTTTGTGTGTGTGTGTGTGGGGGGGGCACATGGATGGTGCCTTGCTGATTTATTGCGATGCAGCCACTGCACACAACATTTAACAACAGCAATAACATGAATAAGCTTTTATAGGGCACTCCAACGTCCTCAGAATGCTTCACAGAATTCTCAGGAATCCTTACAACTTTCCTCTAAGTTTGGCCAGTATTAATAGATCCCTATTGCAGAGTGGAGTCAGAGGACATTATCACACAAGACCCATTATTACCACAATTGTGCTTGTTCAAGAAAATGTAAACACAAAGTGAGCCCCTGGTATCTACTAAGGTTTGGTTCCAATACACCCCCCCCCCATAGATACCCAAATCCATGGATGTTCAAGTCCCATTAAATCCAATGGCTGGTAAACTGGTGTCCCTTTTATAGAATGACAAAATCATGGTTTGCTTTTTGGAATTTATATATTTTTGGAATATTTTCAAGCTGTGGATGCCTGAATCCATGGATAAAGAATCTGTGGCTATGGAGGACTAACTGTACTGGTTTGTGAGCAACCATTATCGCACCTCTTCTCGATTACGTGACTGGGGCTGTTTCTACCATCACATCCTCTTCCGCAATCTCCCTTAACTCTGCCTCCCCTGCCCTATGTCCTACCCAACATGACTTTTTTTTAATAAAAACTTTTTAATGTAATTCTGAAGTTCTGCTCATGCAATTTAAGTTTAAAAAGAAAAGAAATAGAAGAAAAATGAAATCAGGCTGCTTAGGAATAGCAAGAGGAGAAGACACTGAGACCACAAGATTATGAATATTGTAATTGCTGCAGCAGCAACATATCACACATGAGGATTAATGGGACTGTTGCACAATTGGGAGATTATTGACAATTTCCCCCCATTAATGAAAAGGGGCAGCCTAACCATGCTCGAGAGACACAGAAGTTATGGGTCAGAGGCAACGTCATGCAATAAGTATTACCAAAGGTGCTACTTTACAACTATAATTGCAGTTTAAGAGCCACATGTAGTGATCTCCTGAGAGAAAATGACTTAGGCCAGGTGTGAGGAACATTTGGCCCACTAGGTTTTCATGAACCACCATCCTCACCACCAACCAAGCTGAAGGAAGTTTTAGCCAGGCTCATGAGGGCTTGATTGTAGCTCCTTCTCTTATAGTGGCATTCATGTAACATCACCATAAGTGGAGGAGCTACTACCAAGCCCTCATGAGCCTGGTTAAGACTTCCTTCAGCTGAGTACCCAGCTTGTTGGGGGGGGGCAATCAGCTCACAGTTGTAAACCGCTTAGACATCCCATAGCGCGATATGAAGTGGTATATAAATGAAGCTGCTTTGCTTTTGCTACCTCTGGCTTAGACTGAGGTTCCCTGGGAGTAAGCACTGCTATTTCTGAGTCTGCTTGTTGGTACCCTCTGGTTTAAGGCAAATCCCTACCCAAAGGAGCTTATACTGTTTTCTAAAAACTGACAGTGAGGAAGAAGCAAAGGGGAAAAAAGGGAAATGAACAGTTGAAGGAGTACTGAGGTAGCAATGACAATAATTTGGTATTTATGTGGTACTTTAAGAATGTGTAAAAGTCTTAATGTACAGCAACTGTGTTATGTCTGCATTTTTAAGTAAGGGAAACTGATGTTATTGTTCCTATATTGCCACTAGAGTAGGGCAGGGTTGTGCGAATAGCAGTTTGCCTAAATCTGCATCATGAAAGGAGTGGGGACCATTTGGAGTTCAAACGTTTTACTTGTCAGCTCCTAGAAGCACAAGCTAGGATGGCCAATAGTAAAGTATTATGAGAGCAGTGCTGTCATTTGAAACATTTGGAGGGCCAAAGATTTTCTCCTTACCACCCCATGTAAAATTTCACAGTAAACTGGAGATATAAATCAGGTTCCTCCACACTTTGTCATCTGTTCCAGTGAACTATCAGCACCATGGAAATCTTTTAGTATGTGCCTTCAAGTCACCTGTTGACTTATGGTGAAGCAATAAGTTTTGTAGGCTTTTCTTAGGCAAGGAATACTAGTTTTGCCAGTTCCTTCCTCTGAAATACAGCCTACAGCATGCCTGGTCAATCATTCAAAAAGCATGGGAGATCTCATGTAGATGGTGCTCTATGATCTGATCAGGGATTTCAATATACTTTAAAGCAGACTCCTGATGCTGATACCATGTAGGTTCTTTAGGGCAGTTACAAAGTCAATAAGCAACTTTCCCAGGAAAAAAAAAGCGGCATGTAGAAGCAACCTTGAGTGATAAATGATATGACAGTGACAGATTACCTTGCGTTTGTGTGACAGCAGGCACGTACTTAAGACTGATAACAACCCTTCTGATAAAGAAGGGGCGTGGGATGGCTAAAACTCCAGTGAAAGGTACTTTAATCCTTGAGGCAAAGTCTGTTTTCTAGGCAAATTGTATCTTTGTACTGCTTTTGCTTGTTTAACTTGGAAAGTCTTTTTTTTTTTTTTTAAAAACAAACAAACAACAACCCAGACATGGTATGGAAATGTGGTTACAGAGCTGGTTCAAAACAATTTGCTACCTGAGGCAAAGTACACAATAGCTCCTATTCTATGTAGAAATGCCCATTGGACTGGCAGCTGAGTTTATTTATTTATCATTTGCCCCGCCTTTCTCCTAAAAAATGGAATTCAGAGAGAGACTAACCAACATCAATAAAAACAATTATTAGCCCAATAAGCATAACTAAAGACAAATAGAACAATAAAACCATTATACTTTTCTCAGCAGTTAATAAACATCAAAACAGTTTAAGAAGCCAGACTGAAAGGATGCACCACACCAAAAGCAGTGGGGAAATTAACTGCAATTGTGTGGGGATTGCCTTCCACATTTGGTATTTTAGGCTGCATCTGTACTGCAGAAATCTTGCCCTTCCCAGTAGGTTAAGCAAAAACAAACTACAGCAACCTCTCCTAGCTTTCTCATTAATATCTTTTGCCATCTTGACCACACTTTGATGTTAGTTGGCCACATGTGTCCTGGTTTCCATCTGTGAAATGTTGGTGGGTATGAAGAAGACATACACTGAATACCTGAAGCCCAAATGGAATCAGCTCAGAACTAGACCTTAGAAAAGGCACTGAATGATATGTGTAGAGAGTGTTCGTGGTTTAGCTATGTTTTCTGCAGGGAGGAAAAAAAAAAGATCCTTAGCATATCAGTAGGGAATTTGCAGCTCAAAGGCCAGACACAATCCACCACTCCTCTCAGTAGTCTTCTGGAGTCTTCTCAGGCCAAATATCCTCTCCCCAACTCAATGTGCCTACTCTCTATTCCAGTCTCAGAGGCTACAGTCCTTTGGAAAGGTTTTTTAAAAATGTCTCTGACGGCTGAGATGCAAGACTGACAAGCTCTCTAGCACTCAGAAGTGCTGGTTGGTTTCCTGAAAGTGTTGGGTCTTCAGTAGTCCCACTGGTTGTCTTTGTGGAAACTCTCTGCAACTGCAAAACAAGTTGTGACCACCTCCTAGCCTGAGGTTATTGTTAGTGCTCATGGTTGCAGTGAGGCCAGCCAGAGAGGAATAGTAGATGGGCCAGGGTTTGTTGTCAGTGCCCTGACGGGAGGAACACATTCTTGCTGGAATTCTCTGTCTCTCTGGTTGGCCATTGTTTCTTCTTTCCTAACTTTCTCAACTTCTGTTTTCTCTCTGCACTTTTCTCATTCTGTCCTCAGGGGATTCCTTCCCTGATAGACCCAAAAATTTGACAGGTGAACTTTGTCTGCTTGTTTAAGGGTTTTTGGTATTCCCCACCCAACAGACTCCACCACTCAGGGAAAAGCTTGGAGGAAAGGTCCACTCAGGTGGACATGCCAGAACCTTCCAGATGTTGTTGGACTGTAACTTCCAGCATTCTTCATTATTGGCCATGTGGGTTAGAGCTGCTGGAACCTGGAGTCCAACCATCTCTATGGACTGCAGGATACCCACTTCTGACTTTAGGATTCCCACTTGGATTCCGAGTTTTTCCTCTTCCCTTTCCCAATACTTTTTGCCACTAAAATTAACAGTTCTTGAAGGGGTTTATAGCATATGTGGGTGTATACTAGTGGATGCATATCTGGAGAGGCAAATGTGTGTATATGGTATATGTGGCTTTTCCATAGTTAGCATATGACCTTTTACTATGACCCCAGAGACTTGCTGTTGAGCAAATGTAGTCCTGGCTAAAAAAGTTTTCCCCACAACAGCCTGGATCTTTTCTCCTAAGTTTACCACCTTAGCTAAGGGAGCAAAGTGTTAATTGTTCCCTTAAATCAAATCCCTTCATTTGACTTAAGATAAATTGCTGTGCTTATTTAAAGATGATTAATATCCATAGAGACACTCATGGGAAGAGCTGTCACCTTGAATTCACAACTCTAGGAAATCAGAAGCATTGCAATGGCATTGTTCAATACATTTCATTGTGCAACAGTGCTGTTATCACTTTATGACCTTTTTCATGAGCTCTCAAGGAGCTATGCTTCTAGTCTTACTGAAGGTCAGCGGAAAAGGTTTCATAAGTTGTGTCGGTCTCTGCACCTTTGACCAAAGTATATATTGCAAGCAATCAAAGTAAAAGGTTAGTTCTTCCTTTGTATTACACTGTGGCATAGGGATGCACAATCTGTGATCCCAAAAGCCTTAAATGTGGCCTTTCATGATTGCCATGAGCCCCACTGGCAAATTATGGTTGCATGGAAAGAGGGTGTTATTTGGGGTAGCCCAGAAAGCTGGATTAGACTCCAGAACCTGATGTTCCCAATACCTGATCTACATGGTGGTAGTTGTTTCCATTTTATCGCAACCCTATGGTGAACCTATCACAGGAGTTTCTTGTCTAGATTTATCCAGAAGGGGGTTGCCTTTACCTTCCTTGAGATAGTGTGACATGCCCAAATTGGGTTTCCATGACTGAGTGGGGATTTGAACCCTTGTCTCCAGAGTCATAGCCCAATACTCAAACCACTACACCACATTGGCTGTCATGATCTAACATTGTGCTGCACATTATATAGGAAGGTAGGTTTGTAATGAGTGAGGGTTTAGAACCAGAGTGTTCAAAGTCCTGCTCTACAACCAATCCTGACTTGCAAAAGAAATGACTTCATAAAATAAATAAATTCTCTAAATATTAAGCACTAGCAAAGCTATAATTCTGTTGGTTAAAAAAAAACATCTACAGGTCCCTATGCAGAACATTTATCACCTCTCCAGATACATCATCTTCAGCCTGTTGATGTTTTTCTTGCTGCTGTACATTTCATGTCTCCACTTCCCATGGATACATGAGTCTTAGTGGTCCACCATTCCTCCTTTTCATTCTGAATTTAAAATTTGCCCTGCTTAAAGATTAATGGCTTGTCATTTGTTCTCTTGCGAATGAGAGGCAATTGAAAATTAAAAGTCTGAATAATTTCCCAACTATGCAGGCTTATTCCTGTGGTTTTAATTTATGGCTTTCACTTTGAGTTTCCATCTTACATGTAGTACCTGTCGTTTTTTTGAGGAGCTGCATCTCTCCTAAATTGGATTGAGAGGCTTGTTGTTTAGGAGAAATGCCGATCTGGTATGCACAGAAAATTAATGCTCCCGCACACATCAGATTTTCTGCTCAGTTGCTTGTGAATCTATCCTGGGCTCAGATGCATTCATGATGAAAAAAGGACCAAGGTCAAATACAATCAGATGGCTCTGTCGAAACGTACCTCTTCAGACTGGCATGTTTTACATTTGTGCATGAAGCACAAGAGCAAAAGGTTGTGTGTTTTTCTCTGTAAAAGACTGATCTTAGAAGAGATAAACAGCTGAAGAAAATTAAATAAATAGGAGACATGGACCATGCAGCTGGCTCTAATAAAAGAGTATTGAATATACTGCTACCACTTAGCATTTATACAGCTATGGGTTCAAACCAAAATCTTGGCATGTATTGGACAAGTATCTCTTTTGATGCTGGTGGAGCTTAAAATTTTGCAAGTGAACTTATCTGGGAAATTCAGTTTGGGATGGTGGATATCTGGGAAGCCTATGACTGCCAGGAGAGTCACAGGGTGGAGGATCTTTCCTAGTTACTCCCCCCTAGTTACTCCCCCCATGGCCAATAGTTTGGGCAGATGAATATCTGGCTGCCATTGTTTAGCTGAAAATAAACCATTGCACAAGGAGGTACTAGATAGTTCCCTGTGCAACAGCATGAACTGTTTGCATAACCCCAGATCATAAGTCACCAAGATAATTATGTTCAACTGCTCTCTGTTTAAATGACCTGTAATTATGTCAGGTGCTGCATTATTTTCACTATATAGCAGATGGAATTATGTCACTGAAACTGAGATACTTCTCCTTGCCATGTTGCTGTGTTTATCATTTAGAATTCCTATCCATTGATAGTTCAATTAATAAATTCAGGAGGACCCATTCAGTGTTACCAAACTTTGGTCCTCCAGATGTTTTCAACTTCAGTTCACAGAATTCTTCAAGCTAGCTAGGGCTTCTGCAAGTTGAAGTCCAAAACCCTGGAGAAGCAAAGTTTGGGAATCAAGGAGCTAGACATTGCAAAACAGGTTAACTCATATCCAGTCAACTGGTCTGGGATTAGCATTATTCTATTACTTCTTAGTGAACATTAGTGCCATCACTAAGGTTGGCATTACTCAATGCAGTAACTCATGGTGTCATCTCCCCATTGAACTCCTTCAATACCACACTATACAGAATCCTTAGGAATGTTTTGTGTACCAATGCAACTCAAAATTAAGAATTCCTGTATATAATTGAATGTAATGCCTATACTTGTTACATAAATAACTAGCAAAATTAATATTATACCTTTAAATTATAATATCATACACACAGCCTAAATGTATTTACATGTACATTGTTTCAGGTGCTTAAGGTGAAAATGTGGGTGATCACATGTAAGATGTGTTGCTTCAAAGAACATTTTAAAACAATAATTTTTGAAAAAAATTATAGATTTTAACAAATTAAACATTTTTTTTAAAAAAAACCTGGGGACTCTCCTTGCCCCACTCACACCATGTTTTCAGGATTTTAAAGGGACACTGGCAAATGCCACAGCCTGTTTCTGCCAAAAGGCAGATGTCTTGGGAGCAGTGGTGTCACCCCATTTAGGATGCCACCTGGTGTGCCCCATACCCTCTGTTCCTCCTAGTGATGCCTCTGATGGACATGTATAGGATTTCATGGTTGGTCCATTTGTGCCTAGCTCAAAAACATTTCCGCTTGCCATGTCTAAATATAATGGGGCAATGAAACTAACAGGGGTTGCAGACTGCCAGAAATAGTGCAAATTGAGTCTACTATTAGGGTTAGGGTTAAGGTTAGGGAATCATGGGAACTGTATTTTATTGTGGCACCAGAGCTCTCTGACAGAGAAGGCTGTATGTCTCAGAAAAAAAAAACAATTCCCATGGTTCCCTAGCACTAACCCTAACCCTAAAAGTGGACTCAATTTGCACTATTTCTGGCAGTCTGCAAACCCCCAAAGTTTGTTTTCCTTTAGAGAACCAAAACCAAAAACCTTCACTCTCTTGAATTCATCTTTAGCATTAATCTGAATGCATAGTTTAAAAAAATATATTCATTTAACTGTTAGTTGGTCATCTGTCTTATTATTTGCTCCTTGCCAAAATTCTGTAATTTCATGGGGATACTTCTTGAGACAGTGGGATACTTCTTGAGACAGTGAAGAGAGTGTGGGTTAGGGTTATGTTTCCTAAGGACGTTTTCACACTGGCTTTAAGGCAGACGCAATCCTACCTCACTCCGGCCCCAGTCTGGATCCTTTGCAAAGTTTTCACACTTACGTCACACAAGCCCCGCCCCATCCAGTGCCATCCCCGGCTCAATCCTGCATCATTCCGGGTCCTTTATCCGAGTGTTCACACTTACGTCGCAGCAAGCCCCGCCCCACCCCGCCCCATCCAGTGCCATCCCCGCATCATCCCCGTTCTTTGCAATTCCTTTTTCAAAAAGGAATTGAGTTGCCGTGGCCAGAAGCAATCAAGAACCATTCCGGAATGATGCTGCTTTCACCGGTCTGAAGCTACAGGATCCATTCCGGAATGATTCTTGATTGCTTCCAGGCGGCTTTGAGACCCCTAGTGTGAAAACGTCCTAAGTTGGTGGGTCAAGCTTGTCAAAGTGTACTTTTTCATCTTCTGCTTAATTCTGTTATTAGCCTCAAAAATGTTTCTCGGACTCACATGCCTATCAGTATAAAAGCTGCCCTTCGTGATTAATCTGGCCTCCTACCAAATCAATCAACAAAAGCTTTAGTTGATTAACTTACTTCTTAGAGGATCTGGCCTAGTGAAAACACATGTTTTTCTAAGCCTGCTGGCTTCTGATGCTGGGTAGCTTTAGCATGCAGCCACCAGCGTCTAAAGTGGGACCAAATAGGGACATACAAAGGAGTTCTGTTATTTTCTCTGCAGGCTTTGCTTCAACAACTCCTAAGGGCAAACTGCCAAATTGCTTTTAAAACTAAACCCATTTAAATAACTAAAAAAGGCCCTAATGTACCATTTTGAGGAGGGTATGAAATGGGAATCCATAAAGCTTTTCTGATTGCCTGACAAAAGCAGATGAAATGACAGCCTGTGCCAGAATTGGCCCTGCCTCAGGCAGCAGTACACGTCCTTGCAGAATGGTTCAGAGGAGATTACCATGGTCACACAGGCAGTTATGGGTGCAAGAAGGGGGGCTGAAAGAGAGCCTTTTTGTTCCTCAGCAAGCCATGGCTCTGTTCCTTTTGCATTCCTTCAGCTGCTAGACTAATATCCCCCTGCTATGTGTTGTAGCATGTCTGCAAAACACACACACATATCCCTTTTCAGCCCCTTTAGTGGATAACCCACTTTCCACCTTGCAGTCAGATGTAGTTGTAGGAGGGATTTGTTGACATGTTTTCTTTTACAGAGAGCATGAGGAAAGACAATGCTTTACAAATGAAATGGTTGCCTAAGGCAGGAATAGACAAGTAAGAAGCTCTGATGGGAAATGCTATTGCACTTTGTGCACAATGGCTTCTCTTCTGCTCTGTTCGACACACAGTAAGGATGCAAAGGCGACTGGTGGCTCTGAACAGCGGAAAGTGGAGTTTAGCAGCGTAGCTGTAGAGTTAAGTTAATATCAGCTTGTTTCCATGGTTGGGCTTAGGAGACTCTGACAGCCTCTCAAAAAACAAGTGGGTCTCGATTTACACTGAGGTTGCATTATTATACAAGAGATGTAAATTGAGACTGACATAAATGTGGAGAAGCGGGGGCCATTCACACTACAGAATTATAGTGCTATTATCTCTAAAGCTTGGTATAGGGGTTTGAGTGTTGGACTATGGACTTTTTCAGATGGGCAAAAGAGATGGGAGTATCCTGCTATGCTCCCATCCCTTTTGCCCATATGAAAAGTCTTATGGCTCTGGAGAGCAGGGTTCAAATCCCTGCTTGTCCATGAAAACTTACTGGGTGACCTTGGCCAAGTTACACTTTCTCAGCCTCAGAGGATGGCAATGGGAAACCTACCAAGAAAATCCTATGATAGGGTTGCCTTAGGGTCTCCATAAGTTGGAAACAACTTGTAGGCACACAACATACACACAGCAATCCTAGGACTGATAGTCTGGTGAGGCAGTATAGGGGCACTCTAGCTGAGAATTTGAAATGCCACTCTTTAAACAACACATTTCAGGATTTTGGAAGAGATTCACTTCCATTTCTTATTACAATTAAAGGAATCCATTAATTAATTTCTCTTCTCTGAAGATCAATGCAAGACTTTCAAACAGGGATGGAGGACCTTTTGCCTTTCAAATGTTTCAGCCAATAATGCTGAACTTGCTATTAGGTTCTTGAGACAGGTTCCTAGCTCACCTGCCTAGCTCACCTGCATGGTCAACAAGAACTGAACTGTGAGAGTTGAAAACAACTGAAAACATATGAAAACTTTCCTTATGGAGAAAAATTTCCCAGGGCAGGGATGGATAACTGCATGGGGGCCAGGAGCTGATTTACCTCACTCTAGACCTCTCTTGCAGGCCATACCCCTCCATTGTTGTTGTTGTGTGCCTTCAAGTCATTTCCAGCTTATGGTGACCCTAAGGTGTTCATGGCAAGTTTTTTTCAGAGGAGTCATGGGATTTGTAGTTTGGAGAGGAACTAGAGCTCTCTGGAGGAGAATTCTAAATGCCCCTCCTTAAACTGAAAATCTCAGGATTCAATAGGATGGAACCATGGTAGTTAAAGTGGAATAATAGAACTATAGTGTGAATGGGCCTCCAGTTGGAGTCACAAAATTAGCAGTATTATTCAATCCACTACCAGCTTTATAAGTTTTAAAGCATAAAATGTCAGAGCATACCATTTCAATGTGACAAAATTATGCAGATGTTCTCCAGAGGACCAGCAGAGGTAGCAACCCATGGCCCCTAGGGGACTTGGCTGGGATGAGCTGGCTTACCATTACACAACAGTTTCTCTTCAGAGGAGCACACAGGGAGAGATCAACAACTCTTTTTTTCAGCTGTGCCTTCTCTAGCAGGCATCCCAGGTGGAGAAAACACACCAAGAGAGATAGAGAGAGGCAGCATGTCTCCTGCTATGTCTTCCACATTGGCTGTAGAGGGTACAACAAGAGGAGAGGCAGCACATCTCTTGTTGTGTTCTCTCCAGCAGACATGCCAAATGAATCAAACAGACTTGTTCACCCTCCATCAGGCAAGTAGAGGAAACCCCTTCCAGCCACATTTATACACATTATGTCCAGAGTGGGGTTTGGAAATTACAGAATATGATTTTTGCTTAGAATCTGGAACTCATTTTTAAAACTAGAAACTAGAAATGAACAATGGAGGCATTTACAGCCACTGAAAACCATCAGCATTGACCTTCCAACTACTTTGCCAGCACAACTCCTTTACTGGCACAACTGGCCATGAGTGCCAGATGACATGAGCCAATCAACAATGACAAGAGCGTCATGGGCCAGGACTGGGAACTGGAGGAAGAGTCTGATGAGGAGGCTGAAGAAGGGACCCAGGCAAGTCTTCCAGACAGGGAACAGCCTGCAGCTCTCCCTGCTGAAGAGCCTCAGCCAGCTTATCCTATGGAAGTGCAGCTCTAGCTGGCAGGACATAGTCAGCTGATGAGGCAGAGGAGATAGCTAGGGTCTTAAGTCCACAATCAAGGAGGAGGTACAAAAGGATACACCAAAGATGCTCAGGTAGGTTGCAGGAAGCTCTGATTAGAGCCATCTGGTTTCAGGCCATTTAAGAGTTGAGTTTGCCTAAGGCTAGTGCTGGAGGCAACTCATTTGTTTCCTGGCCATTATTCCTGTCCCTGATGTCCTGCACTTCATAGTTGGACTTTCTGGCTTCTTTGACCCTTGGACTGTGTTGACCTTGATTTTTGTTGCCTCCCTCAACTAGGACTGAATGGACTCCCACAGGCTAGGACAATTTCTAGCTGCTGGTAATTTACTGCCTCTGCCTGTGCTATCAGTTGATGGTTCCTTCCCAGCTGGCCTGTGTAGGTGCTTAGTGAATTAGGACAATGAGGTAGCACAAGTAGTGTGAGTGGCATGGGATAGTGCGAGCAACACTAGAGAGTGTGAGCAGCATCTTTGCATAAAATTGAATCCTCACAATATGGACTTGAGCCATATGTGGGCCAAATGCACACTTGTTTCTTTCTCTCTCATATGTACCCCCTTGAAACT
Organism: Phrynosoma platyrhinos; assembly: GCA_020142125.1. Taxonomy (NCBI): domain Eukaryota; kingdom Metazoa; phylum Chordata; class Lepidosauria; order Squamata; family Phrynosomatidae; genus Phrynosoma; species Phrynosoma platyrhinos. The sequence goes on from CM034703.1 coordinate 125,733,280, forward strand.
AGGCAAAAGGAAGCCCTTTCTTCCAGCAGTGCCAACATTGCAGATGCTTTATTTCCCCCCCCCCACCTAGTAAAAGGAAACCAGTTCAGTTACCTTTTTCTTACCTCTCAAAACTTCACACTGAAACTGCAAACAGCTTTGCTGGCTCCCCTCACCCCTCTTGTTCTCCTGCCTCTCTCTCCTTACCCTCTCACCATTCTCAGCTGCACAGGTCGTATACAGAGTGTTGTGCATTGTGGACATGACTTTCATTTCTTTTCTTTTTTTTGGGAGGGGGAAGCATTGCAAATGTGAAATGTCAAAAACTAGGGTAATGCAAATTGCGATTGTCTATAGAGGTCTTTTTTCTGTTTTTCCAGTTCACAACAACCTTGGGATGATTCCTAATATTCTCATCTAATGAGACCTGCATGGGAGTCTTCCTTCTTCTCATCTCAAAAGAAAATGCAGATGACATGACTTCAAGGTGATATTTTTCTCCTTTGCCCACATCCCCTTTATGTTGTTCCATGTTGTCTGATGAAGAGACCTATAGATCTGGTAAACTTACACACATTGTCATGTTAATAATAATAATAATTTTATTTTTATACCCCGCCTTTTGCCGTGGCAATCAAAGCGGCTTACATCTAAAATTAGATTAAATAAAACTACCCCAAAATAAACAATAAAACAATATTGACAAATAACGATAACCCCCATTAAAATATATATTAAATACAGATATAAATTAAAACATAAGATTAAAACAATAGGCACATTGGCCTAGTAAAGGTGTTACTACAGTATAGATTTTAGAATTTGTCTGAATTGCGAATGTTAAGAACATGCATAACTTTCTTGTCCTTAGTGAGAAAGGCTATTGCAGCATGTCAAGACACCCCATCAAATGAATTGTCAGCTGTTGAGAGATTTTCAACTCTCTGTGGGAGTGAAAAAGTGCTTTTTCATCATTTAGCAATAGCAAAAAAGGTGTGTTGGGAGGGTCTGCACACATTTTTCACCAAAAATGTGGCCCAAAATATGAAAAATCCTTGAAAAATGCAAAACATTTTCACAATCGTGCCTAGTGGAGATGATTTTTTTTTAACATTTTTCATTATTGTGCAAGAATAGAAAAAGAGAAGATGTATTCCTGTATTCTAAGGCAGGGATAAACAAAACATTTGGTTCCTTCTAATTTGAGGGTATTCTCAATGATTGCTTCAAGGTATTGAACTCCCTTCCAAGAGAAGCTAGACTGGCCCCTTCCCTTCCATCATTCTGCTGACTAACAGAGACCCTTTTGTGAAGTCAAAGGCTTTCACGGCTGGCATCCATAGTTTTCTGTGGTTTTATTTGGACTTTGTTGGCATGTTCTGCAGGTGAAATGTCAGGAATAAATTTGTCCCTCACATAATGTGTAGGCCACCTGTATAAATGTGGCTGGAAAGGGATTCCTCTGCTTTCCTGGTGGAGGGTGAACAACTAGAGTCTGTTTCATTCATTTGGCATGCCTGCTGGAGAGAACACAACAAGAGACCCACAGAAAAGTAGAGACCCTTTTATTTCTGCATACTTTCAATGATGGACTGGCTCTTTCGACAGTGGAACACGCTCCCTCAGAGAGTAGTGGAGTCTCCTTCCTTGGAGGTCTTTAAGCAGAGGCTGGATGGCCATCTATTGGGGATGCTTTGATTGGGAGTTCCTGCATGGCAGGGGGTTGGACTGGATGGCCCTTGTGGCCTCTTCCAACTCTATGATTCTATGATTCAATGAACATATTGGTGCAGTATATGTTAAAAACCAAAAACCTGTGTAGTTTAGTTTTTAATTTTAGTAGTGTTTTTCATATTTCAGTTTACTTATGTGTAATCATTTGTATATTTTATTTGTAGTTGTTTTTATCTACTTTTGTTCATTTGTTGTGTGCCTTCAAGTAATTTTCAAATTATGACAACCTTAAGGTGACCTTATCATGGGGTTTTCTTAACAAGATTTCTTCGGAGGAGGCTTGCCACTGCCTTCCCCTGAAGTTGAGAGCATATGACTTGCCCAAGGTCATTCAGTGGGTTTTCATGGTCAGCAGGTAATTAAGCTCTGGTCTCCAGAGTCATAGTTCAGCACTCAAACCACTATGCTGCACTGGCTCTTTTTGTCTGTACCAGTTTTAATTTTATTGTGAACCACCTTAGGTCCCAGTATTGGAAGAAAGGCAGGAAATAAATCAATTGACTCAGAGAGTGGAGGACACAGTCTGATGTTGATCAGGGTATTTAATTTCCAAACCCCACTCTGGACATTTGGAACTGCTGAGGCTCAGACCTACTGATTTCATAGGACCGAACTCTGGAAAAAGGGGTTGATTGTGTTGCTGTTAATGGAAGCACCTTTGTGCATTTAGCAGGAACATTGTCCAATAACTCTGAGGGCACAGCATGTTTGGAGCATCCAACTCAGGATGTGTTTTGCTGCAAGTTAAAGCATTCTTTCCAAACTACAATGATCAGCTAATGTGAAAGGATTTATTAAGTGGAAGAGGTTTGCTTTGTATTTTACTGTAACCCTTTAGTTTTACAGAAAGCAAATTGGAAAGGATATCTTAGGTGAAAGAATGGCTGGAGAGAAGTATGCAGAGGGGCTGAAGTAATGGATATTAGTCAGTGCAGTGACATTTAAATGTTAGCTCACAGCATTGGCTGGTGAAGTCTAGGGAAATTGGCACTTTCATGCATTGTATTCAGTCAGGGGTGTTGTTGACTCCAGCCCTGAGGTCAGCATAATACCATGTCAATATAGTTTCAAATAGATAAGCAGATACGTAGCAACCTACACTCTGTAGACCCATTTATATTAAAGATTCCATAGGACTATGGAAATAACTGGGGTTTGGTGGTGGATTTGATGTTCTGCTGGTAGAGTAAATGAGTCAAAGTGCACCAAAGGGTAATCTACACATAATAAGAAACAGTGAGCTGCTGGTGATAATGGCAGCTCTGTCTGACATTCTCCTCTTTCTTCTATAACACGTGGGTTTATCCCATGTTGATTCCCCCATTGCACTGTGCAATTTCCAATCTGCATCCCACTTCATTCACTGCTGCTGGCAGGGTCAAGGAAACCCACTGTAAGATGATGTCAAGAGACTGGGTCATTTACATACAGTTTATGGAGTTGGGGAGCACCACCACCTGTAGCTGCCATTTTCAAATAAAATTCCTTGTTTCTAAAACTGTATCATTCTTTCTACAGAAATTCACTGGAATCCAGAAGCTTGTGCTGGGGGAAGATTTCAGAAGACCTACAGTTGTAGGCCATGTCTGCATGTAGGTGTGAGGGCTTTGGATTTGCACTGGCATGAGTCAGAGGAAGGAAAAGTCTGGAATTTTAAAGTACACCCAGAGAGGGCTTTAGAAATACTATGGGCACTTAGTATCTGCTGGGGATTGGATGCAGGACTCCCCATGGATACCAAAATCAGTGGATTTTCAAGTCCCATTAAATACCACATATACTTGACTATAGGTTGACCTCATGTATAAGTCTAGGGCAGGTTTTGGGGCAAAATCTCAGCCTTCAGTCGCCAGACAGCGAGGCGCGTGGGTGAGAGAGGGACTCTTAAACAAACAGCAATATCAATCAGTCCCACAGGTCTCTTTCTGCTTGGCTCAAGAGAAAGAAACTGCTCTCCTGACTGCATGGGGAAATCTGAAAGAGCTGCTATCACTTTACCATACTGACCTGTAAATAAGTCGACCTGGGATTTTGGGGTAAATTTTTGGCATAATTTTTTCAATTTACAGATGAGTACATACAGTACAATGGCATAGTAAAATGGTGTCCCTTATATAAAATAGCATAATCTAGGTCTGCTTTTAGAAATTTATATATTTTTGAATATTTTCAAGCTGTGGATGGCTGAATCAGTGGACAAAGAATCCATAGATATAGAGGGTTGCATGTGTTGCTGGGGAACCATATGAAACAACTTTGTTGGAATTTGTTTTCCTGGTAAGAGAGACCTGTTTTCTCTGAGTTAAAGACTGTCTCCTTCAGGAACTGCAGGAAGTTCCCTGACACCACCTAACCAATGCCTGAAAAAGAGTAGATGCACCCTTTAAATGCAAAAGTTTCCCTGAGAGTAGGAAAACATAGACAAGGGCTGGGAAAAATGTGAATTTTCAGATATGCTTGAACAATAACTCTCATGTGAAAGGCTTCATATTCTCCACCCTTACCCTAGGTCACTTTCACACTACACAGTTACGGCACTATGAATCCACTCTAGCTGCCATGGCTCCGTCAGAAGGTATCCTGAGATTTGTACTTAGCTGAGGCATAATTGTTATTATTATAGAGGTCTCTAGTTGAGAATTCTAAATGTCCATTCCTAAACTGAAAGTCCCAGGTTTCCATAGGAAGAAAGCATGGCAGTTTCTGTGAAATCATAGAATTGGAAGAGACCTCAGGGGACATCCAGTCCAATCTCTGGTCATTCAGGAATACACAATCAAAGCACTCTGTTTACAAACCTCCAAAGAAGGAGACTCCACTACACTCTGAGGAAGTGTATTCTAATGTTGAACAGCTCTTACTATCTGGATGTTTTTCCTAATGTTTAGGTGAATCTTTTTTCCTGTAGTTTGAATCCATTGCTCTGCATCCTATTCTCTGGAGCAGCAGAAAACAAGCTTGCTCCATCCTCAATATGACATCCCTTCAAATATTTAACTAGGGCTATCATGCCATCTCTTAACCTTCTCTTCCCCAAGCTAAACATATCCAGATCCCTAACCCACTCCTCTTAAGGCATGGTTTCCAGACCTTTCACCATTTTGGTCACCCTCCTCTGGATATGCTCCAGCTTGTCAATGTCCCTCTTGCGTTGTGGTGCCCAGAAATGGGCACAGTATTCCAGGTGAGGTCTGACCAAAGCAGAATAGAGTCGTACAGTCAGCCCTTCTTATCCATGGGGGTTCAATTCTGGACCCTCCCTTCTCTTGGATGCCAAAAACTGCAGGACCTCATTTGCTATATGCTACAATTGCATGACATGCCCTAATAATAATAATAATAATAATAATAATAATAATAATAATAATAATAATAAATATATCCCACCTTTCTCCTGGTTTATGGACTCAAGGTGGCTAACAAAATTTAAAACAGTACAAGTTTAAAACAATGCAAAGCATTAAAATGTAGTCAATCTAGAGTCAATCTCTCAGCTGTAGAACTATTTAAACCAGCAGTTGTCCCTTGCTAATGCCCCAGTGCCTTGTATTGTTGCTATCTTCTTCCATCTCTTCAACAGGGAGCTGACCAGGGTCCTGAAATTCTGCAGCCAGCCTTCATCATTGTAATGTTTCAGAAGAATCCCTGCTGGGACCTAGTATGAAACAGAGCAATGGAGCACTGTGATGTCACTGTACTATGTAACAATTTAACACAGGAGGAAGTTCTGTGTATGTGCATTACTTGTGTATGTGCCTTCAAGTCTATTGACTGATGCCGACCCCATGAATTTCATAAGAGTTTCTCTTGCATGGTGGTTTTTGTCAGTTCCTTTCTCTGAAATATAGCCTACAGAAAGTGGTCTTCCCTGATGATTTCCCATAGAAGTACTAACCAGGGCTGACCCTGAATAGTTTCCAAGATCAGATGAGATATGGTGCCTTTAGGGTATTTGGTGCCTTGGATGTGCATTTGGTTGTTGTTGTTGTTGTGTGCCTTTAAGTCACTTCCGATTTATGGTGGCCCTAAGGTGAACCTATCACAGGGTTTTCTTGGCAATTTTCTTCAGAGGGGAATTGCTATTGCCATCCTCTGAGTCTAAGAGAGTGTGACTTGTTTGAATTAAAACCTTGGTGGAATCAGGGCTTTGGACCCAGATCTAAAATGGATTTCAGATAATGAAGTAAATCCAAAGGAAGTCAGCTCTCCTACACTGCCACACTGTTTTGAAGACGGAATCTAGTCATTCTGCCCCTACCAATGAGTGTGATGCAAATTCTTTCTGCCAGTGAGTGTTCCACTCAAAATCTGTCCACTAGCAGAATCAAGGGGAGGACAAGGCAATATTTGGCACATCTCCACCCCTCCCCAGCTTCCAGCACTTCCTTGCCTCTTCTTATAGACAATCCTCCCAATTATCTGAAGCAAATCTCAGTGAGGAGAAAAGGAAGTAATGGAATGTAGGGGATGGTGTTTATTGATGGTGTCTCCCTTCTTTCCCATTCCCAGTGCTTGGAAAAGTCACTAGCCATGTTGTCTGGGGACTTCTCGGAGTTCGAGTCTAGATGGAAATAACAATACCCCCCCCCCCCAAATTCTTCCCATTCCACCAGTGAAAACTCTCCAATGGAAGAGAAGCCTGCTGTTGATGGTGGAGGCCTGGATTCATGCTATTTCATATAGACTCATCCCTCCACATTTGTGGCTTTGACTTTTGTGGATTTAATTATTCACAGATATTATTAATATGTTCTCTCTAGGAATATCTAGGTCCTTCAGTGTAACTCTATAGTCAACTTTCACCAAAAATTGCACTGAAAGACCTAGAAATTCATAGAGAGAAAACTCCACTAGGCATTTGTAGCTCCTCCAGCGCAATTCTATGCTCAATGTCTGGCAGGTGTTGACCATAGAGTTGCACTAGAGGACCTAGAGATTCCCAGAGAGCTGTCATCTCAGGTAAAAACACAATGTTTTTGTTATTTGCAGTTTTTCAACATTGATGAGTGTCCTGTGAATGTGGAGGGACAATTGCATAGCAAATCAATCCTAAATCAAAACTCTTATTTTAAAACAAGAGATTTGAGCATCACAGCCCCATGCAGATAGGTGTCAATCTGTTCAGTACTGATTTTTGGAAATGTAATGGGTTTCTCACTACAATGCCAAGTATTTCTCTGTATCATATTGTATAGGAGTGACCCACTGCCAAAAACTTTGGTACACTGATCCCTTCTCTGTGTTTTTGTCTATGCTTTAATGAATTGCACTTTGTTCTGTTTTGAACCACAACACAGGTCAAAGCCAGCTGAGACCTAACATCTACACCAGTGTTTGTGTCTAGATTATATGTATTTTGCAATTAGTGAAAACAATATCCTCCTTTTTTTTTTGCTGTTTCTCCACCACTGATTAAACCTGCAGCAATGTTAGCAAGGAATAACCATTCCTGCTACAAAATATTAACCTTTTCTTCCTTCTCCCAGAAAAGGACATGAATTTTTAGTTATCTGTCTGTGAAACATATTTGCATAAAATGCTAAACAGATGAAAACCTATCACTTGCTATAGGTGTTTATATTGGGATTACTCCCAAGTGTCTTCCTCCAACAGCTTCAGGGCTGTTGTACTACAGTTTCCATAGTTTCAGACTCTAGGATGGCTAAATAAAAATTAGTACTATAATATGCCATGGGAAAATAGAACAGAGGACAAAATAGTGGATTTCAGGCTTGTGGCACTTATACATGTGTACCTGAAGAATGATCATAAGGTCTTTTCTCACTACACAATTATAGTACTTTAACTGCCAGGTCATATTTCCTATGGAATCATGGTGTTTGTAGTTTGGTGAAGTAGCAGAGCATTCTGGCTGAGAATTCAAAATACTCTTTCCCAAACTCCAAATCCAAGGATTCCATAGGATAGAACCATGGAGTTAAAGTGGAATCATAGTTCTATATTTGTGCAGTGTGAAAGGGCCCATAGTCTATTGAATAGTAAATAAATGGTACACTGTGGGACAGCCTCCCTAACCTGGTGCCTTCAATATGTGTTCATAGGATCTCCAGCAACATGGCAAATGACTGTGTAGCTGGTAACTATGGGAGTTGTAGTCCAACAGATCTTGAGCGAACTCAGTCAGGGAAGATTGCTGTAGGAGATCTACCAAAAAAAAAAAAAAAAAAAAAGAGGCTTCATCAGCACAGGCTTCATGCTAATCCTTTGTATTTCTTCCAAAGAACTTGTACTCAATTTCCTTTTCACCTAATCCCAGCTCTGCAGGTTCTGAGTGGTTAATGCAGGATTGCTATTGAATGTAATGCTGAATTGCTTTTCTTAAATTATACTTTGTGATATATGCCATTGATTGCTTTACTACTGAATTGCTTATGACAGCATCTAATATATCAGTTTTATAAATCATTTGGTAGTCATTGATACTTATGTGGTTGGATAGGTTTTGGAAGAAAGAACATAGATCATTTTCTAAAAATGCAGCTGTGAGGATCTTGAATAACGATAACAGCCACATGTGTCCAGCTTCTTACATTCACTGGGGAGAGCAAAGGTCATTTTATGAGACAAAGTGAGAAAGCTTCATTAGCAGCAACAGCAGAATAGAAGATGTATGAAGCTCATACTTGGATGACAATCTAACAGTAAATTATCACTTTTAAGTCCCACTGAAATTAGGGGGAATTTCACAGGCACACACACACACAAGTGGTCACAGTCCAATGAATGGCCTGTTAGTGAGTAATGTAGAGTTGTATGTAATCAGGAACTCTGTTGTTGTTGTTGTTGTGTGCCTTCAAGTCATTTCAGACATATGGTGACCCTAAGGCAAACCTATTGCTTTTTTTGTTTTTGTTTTGGGTAATATTTGTTTAAAGAGGGGTTACTTTTGCCTTCCTGTGAGGCTGAGAAAATGTGACTTTGCCAAGGTCACCCAGTGGGTTTCTGTGGCTGAGTGGGAATTTGAACCTGGTCTCCCAAAGTCCTAGTCCAGTGCTCAAACCACTATATCACATTGGCTCTCATGAGGGCTCTGTATATTCAAAGGGTTTGGTGGTTATAATAACAATTGCCTCTGAAACTGACAGGCAGTATGAAGCCTCTGGTTTGGCTAGAGTATAAATAGCAGGAAGCTGGACTTGCATGGTTAGATACCTTCTGTCTGGTGCACTTCAGGTTCTGATCTCCAGCCTGGTTTTCATTGATTGTCCTCAGTGACAAGTCTGGATTTGCAGTTGGTGATATTCAGAATCATCAACAAAGGATCATTTTCTATGAAGACAAGGTTTTAGTACAATGCACTACATAGTTGAGAGACAGAAAAATGGGATCCCCTACTATCACTTACCAAAAAAGAATAGTGAGGTGTGAGGGAGGAAGTGAAGCCCAAGAATGAAAGCTGAGACATGACAAAGACCCAAACTATCTGTACTTAGGACAAGAGGATACTGTCAGAACAGAATTAGGAGAAACAAAATGATTCTCAATTGGCAAAGGGGTCAAACAAGGCTGCATTCTATAACCCTATTTCTTCAACTTGTATGCAGAAAATATCATAAGGAAAGCAAGTTTGGACTCAGAAGGAGTAAAGATAGGAAGAAAGAACATCAACAATCTTAGATATGCCAATGGCACCATATTACTAGTGGAAAACAGAACAGAAGTGGAACAATTACTGTTCCAAGAGGAAAGTGCAAAGGCAGGCTGAATGCTGAACACAAAGAAAACAAAAACAATGACTATGGGAGAAATAACATAAATTCAACCTAGAGAATGAGGAAGATGAAATGGTTAAGGAATTTGTGTACCTAGGATCAAACATTAATCAAAATGGTGACTGCAGTTAAGAAATAAGAAGACAACATGGGAAATGGCAGCCATGAAAGAGCTAGAAAAGATCCAAAAGAGTAAAGGTACACAACTGAGCACTAACATTAGAATTGTTCAGTCCTTTATATTGCCCATCACCATGTATAGATGCAAGAGCTGGATAATGAAGAAAACAGAAAGGAAGAAAATCACTGGAGATGTGATGCTGGAGAAGAGTGCTGAGGATACCATGGATTGCCAAAAAGACAGACAGATGGATCCTTGACCAGATCAAGCCTGAACTCTCCCTGGAAGCCAAGATGATGA
>CM034703.1:125743246-125753573 GCA_020142125.1 Phrynosoma platyrhinos
TGAAGTCCCTCAGCCCTTAAAGGGGAAAGGTTGCCTACCCCTGCTAATGACTATGCTGTCACAGCTTCAAGAGCCAACCAACAAAAGGATACAACTAAAATAAAAATGAAAGAATTGCAACTCATGCAATACAGGATTTGTGGTGGTTGTTTAACACTTTCACCAACCATTGTGTCAAAGCTAGACAACTGTAAGTCAACTGTAAGTCAGTGAAAGCTCATTGATAACAAAGTTGGAAAGGTAAACATTCACCATCTACCATTCACTGATTTGAGTATAATTGTTGCTGCTGCTGTGTGCCTTGAAGTTGTTTCCGACTTATGGGAACTCTAAAGTGACCCTATCAGGGGAGATTTTCTTGGCAAGATTTGTACAGAGGGTTTTTTGCCTTTGCCTTCCTCTGTGGCTGAGACAGTATGACTTGTTCAATGTCACCCAGTGGGTTTCCATGGTTGAGCAGGGATTTGGATCCTAGTCTCCTGCATCATAGTACAGAGCTCAAATCACAACACCATAGTAGCTCTCTTAGCTACACGTTAATATGTATTTTATAGATGTCAGGTTCAAGAAAATGTATTTTGAAAATATGGTTAACTTATATTGATGTATATGCCTAGCCCTTGTCTATATCCAGTGTGTTTTCTTTCCTACACTTTACTGGTAACTATACACAGAATGAATCATTCAGAATGCCTGGATGTTCCTGTCAATGGTCAACCCAGTCACTGCTGATTATAGCCATTTAGGATTGTTGAGATGGGGAACATCAACCTGCAAGTAAATAAGGATTTATTCCTGCATTTTATAAATCTGAAATATTTTTTCTAGGCATGCTTTGGGAAAAGACATGTGGGACTGTAGGAGTGAAGAGAGAGAAGGAATAATCTTTTCACTCTCCCACTGACAAATGCCTTTTGTTGGTAGAGGGGCACAAATTGGACACACCATCTCTATTTTTTATTTGTTGCTACATCCATTTATCTTAATAGCTAAAGTGCCCTGGAATAGATCTGAATCAATTTTATGTGAAATTTTATGCAAAACATTCCTCCATAATTAATGGATTTTTAAAGATAGACATGGCAAAGATGTATAGTCCCCCCACCCATTTGCTTGCTTTTGCTCCTAACAAACCAGCATGTTATATATCTTATCAAAACAGAGCCAGATACCATTTATGTAATATCTTAAAATACTTTTCTTGAAGAGCAACTCCTAGGGGGGCTGATGCCCTTTAGCCAAGCGCCTTTCAACATTGCAGGTGTTAATTTCAAACTCAGGAGGCAGGCAAGGTTTAAGCAGCTGGCAGCTCATAAACACATTATGGCAGGCCAGTCCTGCTTGACTTGGTTGGTCACAAATTGTGCAAGCCAATGATAAGGAAACAGGAACCATGTGCTGAGTTGTGATTAATTTTAAGTTGTGGGAGATAGATATTCACTCTCCATACAAAAGCCCATAATTTTGCTCTACTGTAGGTAAATTATGGGAAGTTCTCAACAGAGATTTGGTTGGCTTAAAGAGGCAAAGTGGTATGACCCATCTTTACAGCTTGAAAATGTTATTTTGTGGACTGCAACACCAAGAATCCTCTAGCTAGTAGGATCAGTGATCTCTTTCTAGAGCTTGGCAATGTTAGTTCTTGGACTATACTTCCCAGAGTTTTAGTAATAAAATTCTAAAGACAAGAAAGCCAAGGCACTGGGACTCAATTCTTTGATGTTTCTATCTCCAACAATTTGTAAAAGAAAAAAAAATTAGGACTTTATTTGGTGGGTTTTACCTGTATAGCTCCTAAAGATTTTTCTAGATGCAACAGTACAGAAGCTTTTTGAGAAATTCAGTGGACAGAAACAGCCTGGATCTCAAGGGAAATTAGTTTTTCTGTTGCTAATGGAGTTGAAATTTTATTGCCTGCATTTTACAATTCTTTGTCTCCCAGTGCCCACATGGTCAAAGAAGGGAGTAATCTCTATCTACATTGATATCCCTCCTGACCAACAAGAAAAAACAACATCTTGACAAAATATATCCCTATGAACATCATCATTTTTCTTCTTCTCATAAATGATTTTTACACTTTTGCCTAATGAAAAAGCCAATGGAGCTTCAAAAGCTTTTCATTATTTATTTTACAAAGGCATAGCTGTGTTAGAGAGCCAGTGTGGTATAGTGGTTGAGCATTAGACTACGACTCTGGAGACCAGAGTTCAATTTCCTGCTGAGCCATGGAAACCCATAGGATTTGGGCAAGTCACACTCTCTCAGAGTCCCAGAGGTTGTCAATGGCAAACCCTTTCTGAAGAAATTTGCCAAGAAAACCCCGTGATAGGTTTACATTAAGGTCACTATAAGTTGGAAATAACTTGAAGGCACACAACAATAACAATAGCCATTGTGAAGTTGTAGGCTTTCATAGCCTGCATCCATAGTTTTTTGTGGGTTTTTCAGGCTGTGTGACCATGTTCTAGAAGAGAACTCTTCTAGAACATGGCCACACAGCCTGAAAAACCCACAAAAAACTAACAATAGCCATTTTTGTCTGGAAAACCACTATGCAAAGGGATCTTGCAATACCTTTGAGATTGACTGAAAGATTTTGTGCATTTTTGGTTGGCCCAATAAAGGTATCACTGTTTTTTGTGGATTTTGGATGTCACTGTATTTGTTGTGTGGCAGTGTAGCCCTGGTAACATTTCCAAAGCTGTGCTGAATAAGAGAATAAGAGCAATCAATGGGAATGTGTAGTTCTGCAGTGAATGCCAGTTTGTTGTAGTCGTTTGAGTATTGGACTACAACTCTAGAGATCAGAGTTTGGTTTCCTGCTTGGCCACGGAAACCCACTAGGTGACCTTGGGCAATTCACAGGGTTGCCATAAGCTGGAAATGAGTTTAAGGCACACAACAAGATGGTCCAACTCCCAACACCCTATTCAGCATTGCTATTGTGTATAGTAATCAAACTCTCCTGAAGGGCATCCTTTTGAAAGAGACTGCTCCATATTATTCTTGACAGTCAGACTGAGGTCAGAAGACTATGCAGTCAGTCCATTTCTCTGTGATGATATAAAGAGTGCTAGCCCATAGAAATAACTTTGCTTACCCTTTCACAATGACAGCTGAAGGGAGAAGTATTGTTTTAAAAGTAATGAAAAAACATTCCCCCACTTCCCAAAAAGCATAAATACTACTGTTGGAATTGACATTCTGAAATCTACTAAGGGATTTGTGGTTTCTTGACACCCTCCTGTCACTCATTTTAATGGGTACTGGAAGCCTCACTCCCTCAGGTAGCTTTGACTCTCCCAAGTTGTTGAAGATTATTTTTGTGCTGCTATAACATGAATTCTCATTGATTGCTCAAGAGGTCATTAGCTGAACTTAAGTGGCAAGGCAACCAGCTTACATTTCGGCTGTAACTGGTGCTGGCAAATGTGTTGAAAAGGCCTTTTTTCTTGATAGCTTAGTATCTATTTGGTTTTAAGGTCTTACATCCCCGCTGTGCAACCATGAGGGCAAAAATGACAGGATGTTTCCACTAATTATCATAAGCATCAAAATAAAATCCTTTTACTGCCAAAGGCTGGCTTTAGCATGAACATGGATTCCTAAGGGGGGCAGTAAAAAGGTGTTTTCAATTCCAGAGCAGGTGCCAGTTGCCAGCATTAGTAGCTGGGTTGCTGACTGTTTTTGACACAGTTAAGCCACTCCAACTTCCTTGCAGTAATAGTCAGGGTCCTTTCAGATTTTCATAGAAAATAATGTTGTACAAAGCAGCCTGTCATTTTCTCTTTCGCTTAACAAATGGAACCATTGACAAACAAGAACTACTTCTTCATTTCATTCACTCATATGCAACACTTTTACACTAGAGCTAGATTTCACCTTTCCCTCCCTGAGGCAAAAAGGCCAAATCATTATCTCCTGGTCATTTTAGTGTCCCTGCCTGGGGTCCTTTCACCTTACACAATGCGCTATGATTCCACTATAACTGCCATGGCAACATTCTATGGAATCCTGGAATTTCAGTTTATAGAGGTGTATTTAGCATTCTCTGCCACAGAGCTCCTCTGGTGCCTCTCTAAACTACAAATCCCAGAATTCCACAGGGTGCAGCTGTGGCAGCCAAAGTGGAATCAAAGTGCTGTAACTGTGTTGTATGAAATGGCTTTTGGGGGAATGGTAGCAGCAATGTAGGAAGAATGGTAGCAGTAATGGTGAAGGGAAGGGCTTCTAAGGTGGTGGCGGCAGAAGTGTTGCACCCAGACTTCCCAGAGTAGGCCTTTTCTGGCTTTAGAGCAGAGGAGGACATGCAGACTTTGAACTCCACTGTTTTGGCTCCTGAGACCACCACTTCATTTTTTTCAAAACAATTTCAGCCCAATTTTCAGGCTATTTTTGTCAACAAAGCATGGAGAAAGCCCCTTTCCATGAGCAAAAACATGTAAAAATATTCCACTCCACCACGCAAAAGCATCCTGGAACTCTGTACTACTACCAGGTTTGGGGCAGGATACTCCAAGGGCATCCCGGAGTATCCTGGCCATGGAAATGTCCTGATCTCCTCCTGTTACTTCAGGCCTTTCATTCCAATGCTGGCCAGCTGTTCACAAATGCATCTCACTGTGCCACCCAGCACAGTGGTGGCAAGTCACTTGCTCCTGAGGTCAGAACATGGCACCCAGTCTCAATCACATAGATGGGCACCTTGTTCTGACCTCAGACCGAGAGACCTGCCACTGTCATGATAGCTGGCATACTGGGACACATTTCAAACAGCTGACTGGTGTTGTTAGAATTGAGGGCTTTGGATCATCCAGGAAGATCTCAAGCAAACAGTGATGTTTTCTTATGTCTTTCAAGAGTGGTGTGCCCCGGGTTTGGTGCTGAAAGGGTATCATCCAGTCTGTTCATGCCAGACCTGGGCTTTGTGCTGTGTATCGTTTGGACTTTCTGCCAAGAAGCTGAAAGGGAAGACTAATTTATTTGGCCAGTGCAGACAGGGGCCCAGGCACCTCTTGCTTTTCTCTGCAATCTCTCTTCAAAAGGTGAGAAGAAATGATGCAATATTACTTCCTATTGCCATTTTGAGATGAACTGCAGAAGGAAACAGAGGTATTTGGGCTTGTTGTAGGGGTACAGCCTGCAAGAGAGGTCTGGGGGAAGGAATTGATGCTTGGTCCCCATATAGTTGCCCATCCCTGATCTAGAACCTAGAATAAGGGTTTTTGGTTTCAGCTGACACTTCCACCATCCCATCATGTTGACCATACAGGTGGAAAGATCTGATGAGAGCTCTAGAATGAAACGCCTGAAGGGTGAAAGGGTCCCTCATCCTTGTTCAAAGCCCTTGTGCTGGTAGTCTGGAAAAAAAATCCATTAATCATGATAAGAAAATGAAGTGGCTCTCGTCTTGTTCCATCTCTCTCCCCCCCCCCCCAGATTATGTACTTTCTGCTGAATGGTGTGGAGAGCAGAGCAATCTTTAGAAACTGTCTTTTGTGCAGAAAATGTTTTTTTTTTTTTTTTGCCACTAGCAGTTTGCTCACAGCTAGTTATGGATGTTTATATCTGTTGGCTTCACTACCTCCTACAGTCAGATTTTAAATATTTCAAGGAGTTCCTCAAGGGGACACTACACAGATACAGTACTATGATTCCATTGTGCTTTGGCCACGTCCTATAGAATCCTGGGATTTGTAGTTTGATTTGAGACACCAAAGGAGCTCCCTGGCTGAGAATTCTACAGGACCTTTCCTAAACTGCAAACTCCAAGATTCCATGGGATAGAATCATGGCAATTTTAGTGCAATCATAGCACTTTAATTGTGTATTTTGAATAAGTTATTTCTATTCTATTTATTAATGAATTGGCAAGTGTTTGCAAGTTCTTAAAAACAGCAATGCAAAATGCCTACATTGAGGTCAGGGCAAGTTGGAAGAGTAAATCTGCAATGGAATTTATTTAACAGAGCTATTCAAGGTGCTCAACTTCATTCCTACAATAGGTTCTGTATACTGCATAGCACCTTTAAAGTTTGGTTTAAAAACCAGAATGGATCCTCCACTGTACTGACATCTGAGTCATTCGTCTCCACTAGGTGAGGCCATATCTTTCTAACAATATGAAGCTCAGTCTCTGTTTTCTCTTCTGCAATAAGAGATGGAAGCAGTGAAGCTAATGTTACCCTAAAAGGTGTTGGAGGGCCAACATTAAGGGTGTCCACCAGCCGCTGTCAGCATCTCCTTGAAATTTTGGGGAAATTATAGCTCAAAAGGAGGCCTGTGAAAGGAGATTAACTTGGGAGATCTTTTCACCTATGTATACCAGTACTAACTGCAGAAACCACCCCAGTTTCAGTGAATAGAAGGCTTGTATTAGAAATGTGCAAGGGTGTGTGTAAACATACAAAAGCAATGCAACCTTAAGAACCATACAAGGGTATCAGAAAGAAAAGTGTAGAAGGTTGGATAGGGAGGAATCGGGAGTTAAAGAGGGCAATAATTAGCTGTCCTGAAGATAGGTCCACAGAAAATAGAGAGTGGCTCAGGCAGTGTCTGAGAGTTATATCAAATGAGTGAAACAACATGGCTAGAACTAGGTGATATTTAGACCCCATTTCATACCCTTGAGAGGTGTTTGGCTTGCTGTTCAGTATGACAAAAGGTCTAAAAGACTTTCCCAGGGATTTATTAAAAAGGGTCTGGAATGGCTTATGGCTTTAACTCCAGAGTGACAAAACATTGATTTGAATTTGAGACAAACCCTGGCTGGTTGGACAGGAAGGGTAATTGGAACATGTCATGAGAGGAGATGAAGAGTATGGTCTCTAATTGCTTTGCAATGGGACTCCTTTTGTCTTCATTTCAAGAGGAAATGCAAAGAGCATGGCTGGGGTGGTGGTGCAAATGGAGTGATCAGCAAACCCATTTAGTTTTTATTTTACTAGGACTCTGCATATTTTCAGTTCAGCATGACTCCTTACACATGTAAAATCCTAGTTTCCACAGGTCATCATGACCTTGAAACATGCCCAATGCTAGATATTAATTATGAAAATCCATATCTAGTGGTATGTGTGTGTGTGTGTGTGTGTGTATGTATGTAGGGTATGCTAACACTAAGGACCAAAGATGGCATACATAAGACAATGCTTGTTGAGAATTTGCTATCCCTTCTATATTTTTTTGGAGGGAGGTATAAAATTCTTTATTAGTATTACAACCTACATACAATAATATTTTAAAAAACCTTTTACATAATATTCCACATATATATGGTAGATCACATTAATTATTCATTCTTTACTGCCTTATCTAAATCTAATTCATATCAAACCATTTAATATTGATTAAACCAGTAAATTAAAAAAAACACACATGAAATTGTTGTTAATGTTTTCATTCTTCTTACTGTCTTCTTTTCACCATATACTTTTCACCCTTCCACAAAGGTATAATACTGTTAATTTATCATTAATTCATTTTCCCCCTTTTCTTTTTTCTTTTCTTTTCTTCCCTCTCTCTCTCTTTTCTTTATTTTTTTCCCTTCCCCAAGTACTTCCCATCACCAGAGTCTAGTATCTTCATATTACTCTCCTCTCCAAAATTGTAACTCTTCCTGTGTAGGTAAAACACCTCCCTCCTTTACTAAAGCCTTTTATACAAATATTTTCCATATTGCTTCAAAATCATTTCTTTTCATTATTCCCTTTTTTTACCTTAATTCCACAAGTTAACTTATCATTAATTGCTATTTGTCATATCTCTTTATACCAATCTTGTATTTGTAGATCTCCTTGATTTTTCCACTTTTTTTGTTATGATTAATCTCGTTGCTGTTAATAAATTTGTAATTAAGTCCTTTCTAGCTTGGGTGCAATTGATCTTATCATATATAGATAATAATGCTATCTTTGGACAAAATTCTAGATCAATTTTTGTTATTTCTTTTATCTCTTTAAATACTAATTGCCAAAATTTATTTACAGATCTACAGCCCTGCCACATATGAATATATGTACCAATTTCTTGGCATCCTCTCCAACATAGCCTTAAATAATTCTTATATATATTGTTTAACCTTACTGGCATTAAATACCATCTCCATATTAATTTATGGTAGTTCTCCTTTATCCTTATGAATAATTTTTTTTAAATGGCATTGATTCCCAATTTCCCCCCATTCTTGAACATTTATTGTTTGTGCTAAATCCTCTGCCCATATTGTCCTGAGATATTCTTCTTTCTCATTATATTTTAATAATAATTTGTATATTTCACTTGTAACACCTTTCAAAGTTTCATTTACATCTATAGTATCTCTTTGCCTAATCATTCATTCAAATTTCGTGTATAATCTAAATTCTATAATTTTCCTGTTATGCTGGCTGAATGGCTGTAATAAAAGATTGAATTGAATAATTTTCCTGTTCCAATTTTTTGTCCCTTGTTCCAACTGAATACAGTTAAACCAGGTTAATTTTAGACTTAGACTTTCTCCTTTATCTTACCTTTATCCTTCATTATCTTTAGCCATTCTTTTATCCTATATATTTCTTGTTTCCTTAACTCCTTCCCTATTTCTTCCTTTAAATTTATTGGAAAATTTTTTTTTCATTACAACTGGTGTTAATGGTGAGCTAGCTGGCATTAATTTTTCTTTATATTTTTTTCAAATCTCTAGTATATTCTTTAAAAAGGGTTTTCTATTTCTTTCATTTCTTTCATGGTAAAATCCTTAAAATATATATGTTCCACTTTTTTCTCTATTTTTGTTGTTTCCATCTCTAACCAATCTCGTTCCCCTTTCTCTATAATTCCATCTATAATATATCTTGATTTGGATTATAATACCATTTTAAATTTGGTAGGTCCAAGCTTCCACCTTTTTGGGGTTTATACCAATATATTTTATCAATCCTCACTTTTTTATTCTTGTTACAAAAATTATTCACTAATACTTGCCAGTTTTTTATTTCTGCATCTGATAGTTTTATTGGTAACATGTTAAACAAAATTTTTTATCTTAGGTAAAATTTTGATTTTTACTAATGCTATTCTACCAAACCATGATAATTTAATATTTTTATATACTTCTAGTTTCCTTTTAATTTCTATCCTTGAGAATTTGCTCTTTCTTCTAGTCTTTGTATCATTGAACTGTGCTTGGTCCTTGCTGAAGTGAAAAATTTGATGGGTGGGAAATCACATGAGTGACTATGGGCCTGTACAGACTGCCAGAAATAATGCAGTTTGAGACCACTTTAACTGCCCTGGCTCAATGCTAGGGAATCATGGCAATTGTAGTTGTTTCTGAGACACTGAGCCTTTTCTGTCAGAGAGCTCTGGTGCCAAAATAAACTACAGTTCCTGTATCTAGCCTAGGGAGTGCCTGAGGCCCTCTAGATATTTTTGAACTCCAGTCACTATCCACCTCCACTATCCTAGCCAATGATAACAGTGATTGGAATAATAATAATAATAATAATAATAATAATAATAATAATAATAATAATAATAATTATTTATACCCTGCCCCTCTGAGAACAATCGGGGTGGCTAACAATATTAAAATACAAAATACAATCCGTCCCCCATACCCCCCTTAAAAAAGTATTAAATCAATTAAAGATTAAAATCATACAATTTAAGATTGACATTGACAGCAATGACATGGCAGCGTGTTAATGGAATGCGGCGGTGTCCTATTGAGGGCGTTAAAAGAGAGTAGCTGAAGGACACTCCTAAAAAGAGGGTTCCCGAGGCCGAGTGTCTATCCTGGAAAGTCCCCAACAAAGCAATAGCCCCCAACATAAGTGGAGGGCCAGACTGCAGGATGTCAAGGAGGCATGGCACTGTAGGAGTCACCATTTCCCCCCTCCCCCCACCACACATTTTTCTTGGTCTCAGACATCTGTTAGCTTGGTTCAGGCTTTTGAACAATTTACCATTCAAGGTGCATGGGAGAGGCAGATTTTCCTTAAGGAAGGAATGAATCAGAAGGTATGGTTGTGGGGAAATGAAAGCAGCTCTTCAACTATTCTTTTGACAGTCCACCTTTGACTGCTTTCCCACTCTCCTATCCTACAATTGGGGGCTTTATCTGTAATAATTTTGGATGTTTCATCACAACTTTGGCAGTATGGCATGGGGGCTGTATCCAGTTTGGGGCAGAGTGCCTTGTGCTGCCCCTTTTATGGGAGCAACCTTAAGGAGTCTTGCGGTGAGGGCAGTAAGGTGTAGGGGCAGCTCAGCTCTGACCGATGACCTCCGCTTAAGCATCGACAGGGGTAGTGTGACCTTGTTGGTGCTCCTGGACCTCTCA
>CM034703.1:125759885-125773085 GCA_020142125.1 Phrynosoma platyrhinos
GGGAGTTTGTTACTATGTTATGTATTTTTAGCTCTGTATTTTTTAACTTTGTAAACCGCCTACCGGGCGGTATATAAATACATTTTATTATTATTATTATTATTATTATTATTATTATTATTATTATTATTAGTTTGTACTGTTGGCTCCTCGTCTTCTGGCTTGGTTATGCTTCCATCTTTCTTGGTCTGAGCACAGGTCTGAAAGATTATCTGGCCATACTTGCAAAGGCTCCTGAATACGACTGAAAGCTTTGGTTGCATCAAACTTCTGATTACACAAAGGATCTTCACTGGGAGAGATGACTGCCCCTTGAAATCAGGTCAAAACAGTCAACAGAAAGAAGTACGTAATACTTTGCCATAGGAAACCCTAACTAGCTGCCTTTGTTTTTATGGTCCTCCAATAGAAGAAGGCCCTCAACAGAGGTAGATTTTGCTCCCAATAGAAGCAACAGAGATTAAGGCTGCTGCCAGACTACAGAAACAAAGCAGTTTGTCACCACTTTAACTTCCATGGCTCAGTGTAGTTTAGTGAGGCACTAGAGCAGGGGTAGGCAACCTTTTTGAGCCGGGGGCCGGGTTGCTGTCCCTCAGACAATTGAGGGGCCAAAGCACCAAAAATAAATAAATAAATAAATAAATATTAAAAAAATTAAAAATTAAAAATTAAAATGTTTTTTTAAAAAATATGCATGCACACTCTCTCAGCCCCAGAATAGTCATGGCAAAACCCCGTGGAGATTTTGACAAGAAAACCCCAAGAACAAGTAATAACAACAATAATCAATATCATCATGGGGGGCGGCGGCGGCAGCAGCGGCAGGACCGGCTTGGGGCCGGTCCAAAGGCCTTGAGGGGCCGCATCCGGCCCCCGGGCCTTAGGTTGCCTACCCCTGCACTAGAGCTATCTGACAGAGGAAGCTGAATACCTCACCAAAGTACAAATTCTAGGATTCTGTAGGTTGGAACCATGACAGTTAAAGTATTACCAAATTGTTTTATTTCTGCAGTGGGGATACACAGAGAGAGAGCTAGTTAAGGTTTTCTAGAGCAGTGCTTCTCAAAGTGGTAATCCATGAACCAGAGCCAGTCTGAAAGCTTTGGCTGTTGGTACACGTTGAGCTTCAAAAATTAAAAAAAAACAGTTGTAGTCAATGGGAACAAATATGGTGCTGGTCCCTGGCAAACTGGGGAAACAAAAATCCTACCAGTGCTGCTGCACATCAGATAGTTTAAGAAACACTGTAATAGAGTCTTTCCTCTTTCTGTTGTGGTATATAGTCAAAATCTGTATGCATCTTTCTTAATTTCCAGCAGTGGGAGCATCCACTAATAATTACACTTTTTTGTTTTGGTCAGAATTTCAGAAATTGTAAGCATGGTAACCTCCCATCAGAAAACAAAGCCTTCCATATATTATACAAATAGGTGCTGGAGTGCTTTTCCATGTACCTTTGAAATTTAAAGGGCATCACAGACAGATAGTGTTGGAAGTCTGTGCAAGGGGAACCTTTTGAAATTGTTTTGTAAGGAAGCTATCATTTGGTTTGGTAGGCAGTTTGCTGTGACTCTGTATTGTGTATCTGTTGGAGCAATGCTTAATGGACACAACAAAATCTTACCTGATTATGCTGATCTCATAGTATCTTCCCCTGATGCTTTGCATCAGAGAGAAGATTTGATTTGGAGGCTCAAATTATCATTGTGGTGGAAACACCAAGAGAGTACCACTCTCTCTTAAATGCATTTCTTCACTTTTCTTAATCTTATTTTTTTAAAAACTTAGCTGTTTAATTCAAAGTACTTGTTCTTCAGTGGCTGATGTACATTTTTAAGTGGTTGATATTTATATTTAACTTGTGTGTCATGTTTGAAAATCTTAAAAGGGATTGTTTAAAAGAAAACAAAAAACACAATGCCCTTTGCCTGGGAAATTAATGAAGTTCTCACTTACCTAAGAATGCTATGTAGATCAGCTCCTATTGGAACAACTCCAGAGACTAATGTTATCATTTTTTTATAATTGTTGTTGTACTTCAAAGTAATGTATGCATTGAAATTATAATAAGCCAGAAAATTGTTGTCTCTGGCTTTGGAGCCTAAATTTCCTGAAGGCATCCAGCCACTCCATGCATGCAAATCTGGAGAAGCAGCCAAGGAAGAAATTGCTAGCATAAGCATTGGAGATTGCACTGTAATAATAGCTTCCATTTTATAGGGTGTGTTTAATCATGGAGGGTCCCCTGTAGCATTTTACTCCCTCCCCTTGTTTAGATTTACATCAGGCTCATATTGTCTGCCTCTGACAACCAAAGGACTCCAGCTATACAAACTATTTAAACTTTTTGGCAGCTAAAATATCAAAGCCTACCAAAGTTAGCAAGGAAATTGGAATTCAGTGGAATAGGATTTTTATTGGCACTAGTGAATGCCACAAGTTTTGTAGAGTTTTTCTCTGAGACCTTTGAGACATATTGCTAAAATAGTCTTCCTTAACTGTGCTTTCCTATATGTCTTGGACTACAGCTCCCATTCCAACAGCCACTGTCCATGCTGGCTGGTGCTGCTGGGAGTTGAAGTCCAAGACACCAGAAGTGTGAAATTAGTATAAAACATGTGCTGGCTACAAGCTGAGGGAGGCTGAAATAGAATTTCTTCTCACAATCATCTTTAAAGGTCAATTGAAAGCTGTTTTTTTTAAAGTGTACCTCTGTGTCAGTCTTACTAGGACATGTGGGTTCTATATTAATCCAAAAGGTACTTGATTGTTTGGGTGGTACACTATTTGTCAACATGAAACTCAGGATGTGAGGTGCAGACAAGAATAACTTTTTTTTAACCTATGAAAGTATTATATGTCAGGGGGTTTGTTGTTGTGTGTCTTCAAGCCATGTTATTACTGTTGTTGTCAACTGCCTTCAAGTCAACCACAACTCATGGTGACCCTGTAGATGGGACATCTCCAAGATCCCCTATCCTCCCCTATTCTGCTTGGGTCCTACAGGTTCAGGCCTGTGACCTCCCTGATTGAGTCTCTCCTTCTGGCATGCAGTCTTCTACCTTTCCTAGCATCATTGTCTTTTGTAATGAGTCATGCCTTCTTATGTACAACAGCCTTAGTTTCATTAGCTTGGCTTCCAAGGAGATTTCAGGATTGATCTGTTCTAGGATCCATTTGTTTGTCTTTTTGGCCATTCACAGTATCCTTAGCACTCTTCTCCAGCACTACATCTCAAATGAGTTGATTTTCTTTTTTCAGCTTTCTTCACTGTCCAGTTCTCATATCCGTACATGGTGATGGGGAATATAATGATTGGACAATTCTAACTTTAGTGCTCAATTGCATACCTTTACTATTTAGGCTCTTGTATATTTCTTTCATTATTGCCCTTCCCATTCCTAGTCTTCTTATTTCTTTGCTGCAGTCTCCATTCTGATCAATGTTTAATTCAAGGTATGGGAAATCTCTTAACTATTTTGATTTCTCCATTATCTAGGTTGAATCTATGTAGATCCTTCATGGTTGTTATTTTTTTATGTTCAGCAGTTTGCACTTTCCTCTTTGACCTTCCTTAGTAATTGTTCCACATCTATAATTTTTTCTGCTAGTAGTATGGTGGCATCTGCATATCTTAAACCATTGATGTTCCCTCTATCTTCACTCCTCCTCCTTCTAAATTTAAACCTGGTCTTCATATGATATTTTTTATGTACAAGTTGAACAAGTATAGAATGTAGCCTTGCTTGACCTCTTTGCAATTGGGAATCATTCTGTTTCTCCATATTCTGTTCTAACAGTGGCATCTTGTCCCACGTCTAAATTCCTCATCAGAACTATCAAACGTAGTGCACACCCATGTCTTTAAAGAGCATTGCATAGCTTTCTGTAGTCTATGCAGTCAAAAGCTTTGCTATGGGCTTCCGGTTGGGGAAGGCGCCGGTTTAGACGGAGTGAAGTAACGCTCCGTTCTAAATCTCCTCTTTTCTGTGCAGTTATTTCCAGAAATACCAAAATACTTCTTTAGGTATAAAGAAGGCAAGAGTGCCAGAAAGGTCCAGTGCCTGTCTCAACCAACTTTTTGAAATATCATCTTTATTAGGAGGTGGACGAGACAGAAGAGACCAAGGCAAAACTCCTTCATGGGAGGATAGCAGAGCTAAATTTGCCCTGCCAACTTATAATTTGTAGAACAAGAATATTAGCTACATCTATAGGAAAATGCCTAAATTTTTCAATGCTTTATATTTCCATCAGCACTTTCCTTTGACTCCAAATGCTTGCTATTGAAGCTGGAAGATTAAGGAACAATAAAGCACCAAGACGATAAAGAGGTAATCTGAGAGACTTCAAGATTGAAAGAGGAATAAGTTTTCTTTTTTCTCGATATTTAAAATTTCAAATATAAAAGAGAGACATGGATAATTATTGATAAACCCCTAAACTGAACTCACCTGAAAAGAATAAGCAATTTACTTTGGTCTGTTGACTGGGAGTGCGATCACAGAGGCGAGAGAGGGAGACCTATTGGATTGGCTGGACTTCCTCGAGCTATGACAGATATGAAAGGGGGAAGCTGAGACAATTGGATTGGTCAAGGGAGGAGGGTGGCAGTAAAGCAGCTTCAAGGCAAAAAGCTTCCTCTAGAGCTAGGAATCCTGAAAAACTCAGAGTGCTCTTAAGAGCCAGAAGGAGTGTGGGAAGGAGCAGTTTTGGTGTGGACCTCCCTAAAAACAAATAGAGGAAGTGAAACGGAGACAAAGAAGGAAGCCCTTTAGACTGGCCAAGCTGCCATAATCCTCAAGGAAAGTAAGAAGAGTGAACAGGAGATATCTTCGCTTCATAGATCTATATTGAGAAAGATGAACTAGAAAGTGATGTCATACGAAGAAGCCATTCATAGACTCAGGATGCTAAAACACAAAGAATACCCCCTCCCTCAAAAAAAAGACTCTTTTGATTCTCGGCTGGGGAAGACACAAATATAGCCCCATATGGAGGAATAGAGGGGTGAAAATTTGAATAAATAAAGATTTGAAATACAGGAGAATAATTTACTTAGATATAGGTCTTGAATAAGATACATTTTTGGGTAATTCTAGATAAGTACAAGTATTCTTTCCATACTATCTGGCTTGATGGAAATATAACTTGATTTAATGTTAGCCTAGTCATGCATTTAATAGATAATTGATCAGGTCGTTATTTTGTGATATTGGGCAATTATTTGATTTGATTTTGGAACAATATAAAGTAAGTGGGGATATATCAAGAATATTTAACATATTTGCTTGGTACTAGAATTTGTAAATTTGATTATTGAAGTTCAATTTTATTTAAGAATCAATATCTTAATATCTTTACAATTTATTTCTATTCAAAAGCTTTACATAGAGAAAGAGAGAAGAATTCATACTATTTAATAGATTCTATATTGTTTTTATAATTGATTTATAGATATAAATTTGTCTGTCTGTCTATATTATTGGTCTCCACTGTCTGAACCCCTGCTGGTATAAAGCAGTGGGTGGCAGCTATAACAAGATCACAAGCAGCAAAAATGCAAACACAAAATTAGTAACAGAGGAGACCATCTCTAGAAATAAATAAGATGATGGAATCAAATCTGTTGATCTTGGAGGAGATTAAGAAGATAAGATCTGAAATGAAAAAGGACAAGGCAGAACTGAAACAAGATCTGAAAGATGCCAGAGAAGATTTAAAAAAAGATATAAAGATGGAGATAAAAGAAGTGGTAAATGTGGTAGAGAAACTTACTACAGAATTAGCACAGGTTAAATTAAGGATAAATGAATTGGAAAAACACAATGAGGAATTACAAGTGGAAATCCAAACCCTAAAGATGAATCAAAGCAAGGAGATAGAAGAAAGAATAAAAAATGATCAAAAGGCTAGAGAAAGATGTTTAAAAATTAGGGGACTTGATGAACAGAAAGAAGAAGATCTTTATGAAAGATTAACACCATTATTAGCCAAATTCATGGAGAGAGATCCTGATGAATTCTATTTTGAGATTGATAAGATGTTCCACATTAATTCAAGGGTAGCAAAGCTTCCTAGAGACATACTAATATATTTTGTTAGAACTCACATCAAGGATCAACTTTTAAGAGTCTGCTATGAAAAAAAATTCATTGTAGATGGAAATGAAATTCAGGTTTTTAAAGATTTACCTGGAGAAACTCTTTAAAAAAGGAAAGATTATACTCCATTAATAAAGGCATTGAGAGAAAGAAATGTCTATTATAAATGGGAATACCCTGAAGGGATATCTTTTAACTTTAAACAGAAAAGTTATAAAATTAACTCAGTTGGAAAGATGAAGGATATGCTTAAAAAGATAGAAACACATTACCAAGAAAGCTATGATCAGAAGACTAATGATGAGATAGATGCAAAGGATGAACAAGGAAATATAAATGACAAAGCCGAATTTGAATTATATAACCATTATAAAAACAATATTGAAGGATGGGATAAGGATAAGAAGAAGAAAATAATGAAGTCAAAAAAAGATATGGAGGTGGAAATATCAGTAGGTGAGTTGGAGGAGGAAGTGCAAGAAGACTCAGATGACGATGTCTAACAACACTCACCTTATATCATGGAACGTTAAAGGACTCAACTCTCCAATCAAAAGAAAGAAAGTCTTTCATTATTTGAAGAAAACAAATGCAGAAATAATATATCTACAAGAAACGAAAATATGTAAAAAAGATGTAAGGCTATTAAAAAATCATAAATTGGGATTATTATTTTTAGCAGCTTCAGAAAAAAGGAAAAAGGGTGTAGCGGTTTACATAAAAATACGATAGAAACCAGAGAACTATTTGTGAACAAGAATGGACATTTCATTGGTCTAGAAATAAAATGGGAAGATCAACTTATTTTATTGGTTGGGGTTTATGGCCCCTTAGAAAATAAAAGCAATTTTTAAAATAAACTATTAGCAACTATCATGGATTTTCTTATGTGAATATTATTATGTTAGGGGACTGGAATGGGGTATTAGACCCAGTGGTAGACAAAATCAGTGAAATCAAACATAGGCCATTGCAGGCCAAACTCCCTAAAACCTTTTTTGATATGATTGACATGTTAACTGTAGAAGATGCCTGGAGATATAAACATGAAAAAGCAAAAGATTATACTTTTTACTCCATCCCTCATAAAACCTGGTCCCGTATAGACATGATTTTGGTTTCAGACATGATAAAAACTAGAATAGACAAGATTAAAATTCTCCCAAAAATACTTTCAGACCATTGTCCTGTAAAGATGATGCTTAAGAAAATTAAAAGAGACAGATGCTGGAGACCTAATGAGACTTTATTGAGAGATGAATGTATACTATAAAAAGCTAAAGAAACCTTAAAGTGCTTTTTAAAAGAAAATAAGACCGATGAGATGGATATAAACATTATTTGGGAAACTCATAAGGCCGTAATGCGAGGCTTTTTTATTAAACAAAATTATGAAAAAAGAAGAAGAGAATTAAAACATCAAAAATTACAGGAGCAATTAAAGATCTTAGAAGCAATTTAAAAGAATGTCCTGGTAATAAGAAAATTGAGGCACAAATAAGGAGATGCCAAGATCAAATCTCCTCAATGTTAAAGGAAGAAGTGGAAAAGCAACTAAAATATTTGAAACAGAGACAATTTGAGTTTTCTAATAAGCCTAGTAAATGGCTAACTTGGAAGCTAAAGAAGTAAAAAAAGAAGAAACTAATTTCTAAAATAAGGGATAATGACAATATATATACCAAACAAGAAGAGATCAAAAATGTTTTTTTAAACATTTCAATAAATTATTTACAAGAGAAGCTGTTGCTGAGAAGGATCTGAAAGATTATGTACAAGATCAGAAAATCCCTAGATTAGATAAGAAGGAAATAGAAGACTTAAATAAAGAAATAACAATGTACAAGATCTTGGAAGCAATTAAAGAAATGAAACCATCAGAATCACCAGGCCCAGATGGCCTAGGCACTGTATATTATAAGAGCTTTAGTGAAATATTAATTCCAGAGTTACAGAAAATTTTGAACAGACTGAAGGATGAGTCTGTTCCAGAATCATGGAAAACAGCTAATATAGCTTTGATCCTAAAAGAAGACAAGGACCCATTAGAAACAGGAAGCTATCGTTCCATATCAGTGTTAAATGCAGATTGCAAGATCTTTGTGAGTGTCCTGGCCAAAAGAATTAAGAATAGATTAAAGGACCATATCCACTCTGATCAAAGAGGCTTTTTGCCAGGAAGACAAATTAAGGACAACACGAGAAATTTGCTGGATGTGATTGAATATTATTAAAGAAAACCTGATAAACAGGTGGCCTTGATATTTCTTGACACTAAAAAGGCCTTCGATAATCTTAAATGGGACTTTATGTTGGAAATCTTGAAGAGAACAGTAGGGGAAGGTTCATATTACAAATGGGTCAAAGCAATATACAAAGAGCAGAAAGCTCATGTTGTGATCAACAGAGAAAGAACAAAGTAATGTAATATCAGAAAGGGCACGTGTCAAGGCTGTCCTCTCTCCCCACTGTTGTTTATACTATCTTTAGAAACACTATGTCAAGCAATAAGAGATGAAAAGAAAATTATAGGAATTAAGCTCAAAGGGTTTGAAATAAAACTTAGAGCCTATACAGATGACATGGTCATCTATCTATCCAATCCTCTGGAAAACATACACCAATTGTTAGAGATCATTAATGAATATGGACGATATTCAGGATTTAAAATAAATAAAGGGAAAACAAAAGTCTTAACAATGAACATGACCCATAGGGAAAAAGAACTTTTCCAAATTAAGTCTGGATTTAAAATAGAAAAAAGGGTTAGGTATTTGGGAGTTACTATCTCCACAAAAAATTTGGATTTATTTAAAAATAATTATCAAAACGCATGGAATAAAATAAAAACGAACCTGAAGAACTGGAGTAATTTACAACTATCACTTTTAGGTAGAATATCAGTGATAAAAACGTATGTTCTTCCTAAACTGAATTTTTTACTCCAGTCCATACCCGTAATATTAAATGACATACCTTTCAAAAGCTGGCAAAGTGATATAGCAAATTTTATTTGGGTTGGGAGAAAATCTAAAATAAAAGTAAAGTACTTCAGGATTCACCATCTAGAGGAGGTCTCGGATTACCTAACCTGAAGATATATTACCATGCTTGTGCATTGGATTGGATAAAAGAATGGGTTAGATTAAAAGATAGAAGATTATTATATCTAGAAGGGATAGATAACGTATTTGGTTTTCACGCTTATCTATATTATGAGAAGACAAAAGCTAACAAAGACTTTAAAAATCATTATGTTAGAAGCTCATTGAT
This sequence comes from Phrynosoma platyrhinos, assembly GCA_020142125.1. Classification (NCBI taxonomy): domain Eukaryota; kingdom Metazoa; phylum Chordata; class Lepidosauria; order Squamata; family Phrynosomatidae; genus Phrynosoma; species Phrynosoma platyrhinos. The sequence goes on from CM034703.1 coordinate 125,769,263, forward strand.
AAGAATGTGGGAGAAATATAAGGTTAGGATAAATAAAGGTATCCCATTATATTTGTCCCCAAACGAAGTGTTTCATAGAAATGATGAGATGATAGAAAATAAATGGGCTACATATAGAGAACTACTGATAAAAGAAAAGGGGAAATGGAGATTAAAAAAGACAGAGGAACTAAAGAGTGAAGATATTAGATGTAATTGGTTTTTACATAGACAACTTACAGAAAGGTTTATAACTGATAAAGCATATGAAATTATATCTACAGAGAATGACATAGAGAAAATATTATTAAAGGAAACAGATCATCTAATATCAAAATTATACAAGATCTTATTACAATGGGAGATGGAGGATGAGCAGGTAAAAGAATACATGATTCGTTGGTCACAAGACATTGGCATACTAATGAACATGAATGAATGGGAAAATATGTGGAATTCTAAATTAAAGTATACTGTAAATTACAGAATGAAAGAGAGCTTTTATAAGCTTCTGTTCAGGTGGTATTTTACTCCGGTAAAATTAGCTAAGTTAAAAAAAGCAAACAAGAATAGTTGTTGGAAGTGCCAGAAATATAAAAGTATTTTCTATCATATGTGGTGGCGATGTCCACTAGCTAAAAGATACTGGGACAGTATACATAAGCATATTCAGGACATCCTCCAAACGAAATTTGATAAAGAACCGAAGTTATTTCTATTAGGATTATCTGAGGAACAATTAGATAAATTTGGAAAGGAGATTTTTTTTCATGCTAACAGCCGCTAGGGTAACCTATGCCACAACTTGGAAACAGGATAAGACCCCGTCGACTATACAATGGCTTTGGAAACTTTTAGAATATATTGAAATGGATGAATTAACATATATGTTAAGAAACAAGATGCACTCTAAATTTGATAATAAATGGGGAAAGATAAAAGAATTATGAATAAAATATATAACTATAGTTAAATCATAAACGAAAATCAACTCTCAGGTTTCACAAGGTGAAATAGAACTTATATAAGAAAAAATAAAATGATAATTTGCAAAAATAATCAATTTTGATAACACACAATTATATTATCAAGCAGATTATAAAATCATCAAAGGACCAAGAAAATAGATTATATGTATATATACATAGGTATTTGTTTGAATATTAAATTTGATGCAATTGGATACAAATAATTTTTGTCATAAGATAGTTGAAAATTAGGCATTAGGAAGTCATATTTTAAGTTGTTAAAATGTTATCTGTTATCTGTTATTGTATGTCACATTTGTATTTGTTTTATACATGTTTGTAATTGTATGTTGTTTGTTATACATATATGTTTACAAATGTATGTTATTTCTTATGTTATATTTTATATAAACACTAATAAAGAATATTAAAAAAACAAATAAACAACAAAAAAAACCCCAAAAGCTTTGCTATAGTATATAAAGCACATGCTGATTTTCTTCTGGAATTTCTTTTTGTGCTCCATTAATCATGGTATTTTAGCAATGTGGTTCCTAGAGCCTCTTCCTTTCCTGAACCCTACTTGCATCTCTGAGATTTCTATCTCCATATATGATATACAGAATTTTGAGAATAATTTTGCTTGTGTGAGAAATTAATGCTATGATCCTATATTTGCTGCAATATTTTGTGTCTCCTTTTTGTGGGGGTGGGTTTGTATATTAATTATTCTCAGTCTGTTGGCCAGCATTTTATTTTCCATATTTGTTGGCATATTTTAGTTAACACTAGAGTTGATTTTGTCTGTGTGGTTGACTTTTGCCAACCCCCCTTTTTTGGCAAGACTTATTTTCTTGGTTTTTTTGGGCAAGATTTGTTCAGAGGCAGTTTGCCTTTGCCTTCCTCTGAGGCTGAGAGAGCGTGACTTGCCCAAGTTCACCCAGTGAGTTTCCATGACTGAATGGGGGAAATCAAACCCTGGTCTCCCAGAGTCCTAGTCCAATGATCAAATCACTACACCACCCTTGTTTTCTTTCATGTCTTGGATGGTGATGATACAGAAGAAGTTGTTGAGGTGGAGGAGGTAGACAGCTGGAGGAACGTCACACACAGAAATAGGGTAACCAGGGATTGTTCTGGGAGCTTGCAGCTACAAAATAGACTTGAAGCTCTCTCCCTTATCAAGGATGAAGAGGAGGAGCAGCAGGGACAGTCCTCAGGGACAGTGTAGGGGACTCTAAGAGTACCACCACAGGGAACAGCCATTGCTAAACCTCAGAGGAGGCGTGTGGTGTGGTGGTGGGACTTCTTGTTGAGGGATAGAGAAGCAGTGGTTTGTGGAGCTGTCAAGATGTCCCGGGAGGTGTGTTGTCTCCCTGGGGCAAAAATCTGTGATGTGACAGTGAGGCTGACAAGACTTGTCAAGCCTACTGACCATTACCCCTTCCTCTTGGTCCATGTGGGAACCAATGATATTGCAAGGCATAGCCTTCAGAATATCAGAAGGGATTATGAGGCTTTGGGTAGGAAGCTGAAATACCTGGATGAACAGGTTGTTATTTCTTCTCCCAGTTGAGGGTCATGGTCTAGGAATGGAGAGGAAGATAGCAGACATGAATAACTGGCTCCGTAGATGGTGTCACCAAGAATTATTTGGATTATTGGATCATGGGCAGCAGTTCCATGAGGGTGGACTTCTAGCAAGAGATGGGCTGCATCTCACACCAGTTGGCAGAAACATTTTTGTCAATAGTCTCAAATAGTTGATCAGAAGGGCTTTAAACTGAGTCATGTGGGGGAGGGAGATAGCATCTTGGAAGGTGTCTTGGAAGGAAAGAGTACATCATGGGCTGGAGATAATAATCAAAGTGTTATAGAGGGAACAAGGCAAATGATGCAAGGGCCCAACGGTGGGAGGCAAAAACCTCATACAGGCAGCAAGTGGAGAGGACCCATGGTCTTAGATGTCTCTACACTAATGCACAGAGCATGGGAAATAAACAAGATTAACTTGAACTTCTAGCACAACAAAGCAAATACGATATAATAGGCATCACTGAAACCTGATGGGATGAGTCTCATAATTGGAATGTAGGAATAGAGGGGTATAACTTTTAAAGAGAAATAGGCCAAACAAGAAGGGAGGAGTAATGGCATCATATGTCAGGAATGTTTACACCTGTGAAGAGATCCAGGACTTAAATCCTGGAAATCAGGTGGAGAGCATCTGGATAAAAATTAAAGGGGAATGAAACAACAGGGATGTTATAGTGGGAGACTACTACAGAACCTCAAGTCAGACTGAGGAATTGGATGATACCTTTCTAGAAGAGATGACCACACACTCAGAAAGGAGAGATGTAGTAGTAATGGGTGACTTCAACTATTCTGATATTTGCTGGAAGTCAGACTTAGCCAATACTTCAAAGTCTAGCAAATTCTCCACTTGCCTTGAAGACAATTCCATTGCCCAAGAGGTGGAAGAGGCTTCAAGGGGATCAGCTATTTTAGATCTGATCCTAACCAACAGGGATGACTTGGTAAATGGGGTGAAAGCAGTGGGATCCTTAGGTGGGAGTGATCATGTTCTCCTGGAGTGTCTTATACAGTGGAAAGGAGAAGCCAGGCATAATCAAACACTCATTCTAGACTTTAGGAGAGCTGATTTCAACAAACGTAGGGAAACACTGGGAGTGATCCTGTGGTCAGGAATACTAAAGGAAAAGGGAGTTCAGGATGGATGGGAGTTTCTCAAAAGGGAGATATTGAAGGCACAATCTCAATGAGAAGGAAAAAAGGGAGATATCTCAAGAAACTGGGTTGGATGACAAAGAACTTCCAACTGAACTAAGTTTTAAACTGGAGATGTATAAAAA
>CM034703.1:125781548-125795209 GCA_020142125.1 Phrynosoma platyrhinos
ACTAGGCCTGATGGTGCTTGGCCTAGTGTCTCTCCCTCAGATGACACTTCCATTTTCTGGCTGCACAACTAGATTCTCTCTACTCTCCTCTTTCTTAAACCATTTCAGTTTTTTAAAAAATGCCACTAACTTGTCATTCTGCATTTTAAAAAAGAAACATATGCAACTACAGATGGGCCAAACATTTGCTCATATAAACACTGCAAGACCTGTACAGCAGTCTATGAATAATGCAGCAGCACCAAGAGAAGATGGCTTATGCAGCCAGCCCAAAATGCCTACATATTGATGTCATTTTGCTTCTTCCATAAACATAATTGTCAGACTTCTTAGTGGTAAATCTGTCAAACAGACTTGTAATTGAATTGATGACTAACCTCCCCAACCCTGCCACACTTGCAGTGAGAGCACATTCAATCACCCCCCTTCTTTTACAGCAAGTTTTTCTTTTATTTAAGAGGAGGAGGAATTCTTTTGCTTGGTACTGGGATAGGGGAAATACTAATGGAGACAAAGGGGGTGTCAATAGAAATTGATAGTTAAATTGAAATGTTTTGTACCAGAATATCCCATCATTATTCTTCCCCCCAGTCGTATGTAGTTCAAGGTGCATATATGTATTTTCTTTATCTCCACAACAACTCTATGAAACAGGTCAATCTGAAAATGACTGACTGGTTCAAAGTCATTCAGTGAACTTTATGGCTCAATAAGGACAAAAATTTGGATCTTCCCTGTTCTAGTCCATCCTTCTAAACATTTTACCACACTAGCTCTCAACTTGCTTTTGAAGTTGATACCCAATTGTGAGACTTTCCTGTTTGCAGCACTTACTCTTGGTTTTATTATGCATTCATTTTCATATCATGATTTATATCCAAAATGGTGTCATTCCTTGATCTAGTAATGCAGGTATTAATAGATGACTCATAGCACTGGCAACAAGACATTATCACACAAAGTTAAAAATCAGAATTTTAACATGACACAATAATCTTTGACCAGTACTTATCACATGTCATTGTGTCCATCCTGCTGCCGCCTTGCATTCCATTCATTACTATAGAGCACCTTTTCATTGATGGGCAAGACCTATCAATAGGCTCTCAGTCTCTCTGCTATTCCATTACTGCCTTCGTGCAATAGGTCCCTTCTGCTGCACTTCTGCTTCTCAGGTAGCCATGTGATGTGAGTGGTTGTGATTCTGCTCCTCTCCTCCATTTCCCCTTCCTCTTGCAGTGATTGTGGATACCAACAGCTTCCTGAAGCCATCTGCTGTGTGAATGTGCACACAGCAGCCCCACACCTTGGGAGGGGGAAGGAGGAGCAGCCAGGGCTGCCAACCAACTTCTAAAGCTGGCTGCTGTGTGCACATTCACACAGCAGATGGCTTCAGGAGATAGTTGGCAGCTGTGATTGCTTGAGCATTTGGAAGTGTGGAAAACAGATCATGCAACTATGGATCATCAAAGCACTATTGTGGGGAAAAGTGTGATAAGAAATTATGCCAAACAGATATGCTTCCATTTTTAAACTAGCGCAATTGTGGTGGGACAGCATGTTGGTGTAATAAAGTCCTGAGTATTGGTGCACAACGGCAATAGCAATAGCAAGTGCATTTCTATACCGCTTATCAGTGCACTTAAGCACTCCCTAAGTGGTTTGCAATGTGTAAGCTAATTGCCCCCAACAAGCTGGGTACTCATTTTAGCCACCTTGGAAGGATTCAAGCCTGAGTTGAGTCTGAGCCCTTTGGCTGGGATTGAACTCTCAACCTTATGGTTTAGCAAGTGAGTGCTTGCAGTACAGGCATTTAACCACTGCGCGGGCACAAGTTTGAGGTCTGCCCATATGCCTCATCATATGCAGGGGTGCACAATGTGTGTGCACAATGAGGGCACTACCCCCCAAAATAAGAATTCTGTCCCCACTGGAATTTTCCTTCAGTCCCTAAATTTCTAGCATTGGAAAAAATGAGACATATATTAAATATATTAACAAAAATAATTTAACCTTTGTTGACTGTTCCATATATGTGGCTCTCTGACTATATCTCTTTCCTTGATACTGGACTTATCTAGAAATTGTTAGGAAATATCAAGACTTTCTAGTTCTTTTTGTGTTTATTTTATCTGAATATTCATGTGTTTGCATCCAAATTCTTTCTTAAAATAGCTTGAGTCCCCCTCCCCACCTGGTGTTCTTCCTTTTCTTTCTCTCACTGATCTTGCATCACATCTAGACTCAGGCAATGTTTCAGAAATTGACAGCCAACAATTTCCACTGAAACCTTTTGAATTATTCAAGAATAATAGCCCAAGTGTTAAAAAGTGCTTTAGCAAAATTACACTAGTTAAGTATTGGGATCATTTTCTTTTACTGCTAGCATTTCTCTTTCCCTTGCTTGATCAAAGTTGAATCTGAATCCTGGAAACACTTGCAATGTTTCTTGGCAGCAGCCATCTTAGCCAATTTCAGTATAACACAAACAGACAGCCATGGAGAGATACATTTCATTTCAAGAAATACTGGGCTTATTTAAAGTGGCTGGGGGGGGGGGGGGGGGGTTGGTAGGAATGAAAAATCTTTGATAATGCCAGAAACTCCTTGGGAATATTTCAGGATGGAGAAAGCATCATGTAGAACTCAAAAATAAAATTGGTTTATATAGGAGCAAAACCTGGGACTTCAGATACTTTTTGTCTATCTGGAAAGGCTCTGGGTATGTCTACATGGGCCAATTACATCGATTTCCTCCTGCCCTCACCATGACTTCTCTATGCAATGCAGGGTCAAAGCCCTGATTCACAAGGGAAGGTCAGTTCAGCACTGAATCTCCCCTATCCCTGGCTAAAGCGGATTTTAAAAGCCCATCTTTTGCTCCAGATTTTGCATGAAAATCTGAAGCACTCCATAGTGATGTGAGGAAGCTATTTACACATATGTCCTGCTGTGCTACTGTGCCACTCCTTTTTGTGTCATCACAACAAGACGTCCAGCCATATGATTGACACTGGGTGCATTGTTTCTGATTTCAGAGGGAGTGTCTCATGCTAGCACCAGCAGGGCCAAGCAGTGGCATCACTAGGAGTGCAAGGGGCTGGACTGCACCAGGTGACACCCTAAGGGGGGGTGTCACCCTAAGGGGGGGTGTTACCTCAAACATTTGCTTTTGGGCAGAGATGGGCTGTGGCACTACCCTGTATACCATTAAAATGCTGAAGAGGTGGGGCGAGTGCAAAGCTTAGTGGGAGGAGAAAGGACAGGCCCAGGGGTTTTTTAAATTAAAATTTCAAATTTCAAAAACTATTTTTTAATTTAAATTAATTTTTAATTTTTCTAAAATTTTCTTTAAAAACATCATTTTATCAATTTTTCACTTTACACACATGAAACTATGTATATGTAACTACATTTAGCCTGTGTTTATGATATTGTAATTTAAATATATCATTTTAATTGTGCTAGTTGTTTATGTCACAACTATTACCATTGCATTCAGCAATCTATGGGAATTATGATTAATGAGTCATGTTAGTACAAAAAACATTACTAAGGATCCTCTATGGTGTGGTAATGGGAGGAGGTCAATGGCGGGGGTGTGACACTATGAGTTAACTGCACCACATGACACTAACCCTAGTGACATAATTGGCGCCAGGTGGCGCATCATGGAACATATGTGTAGACAGCCATCTAGCATCGTTGTAGAGTGCAGAGGTAATGGGGGGAATCCAGGGTAGATCCAGGGCCAGAATACTCTAGAAGCAGCCAGTGTAGATGATCTCTCTGTTAGTTATAACAAAGCAACATGGTCAAAGAACTGGCCCCAGTAAGAAGCTGCCTGTTGACTTAGTGGCAGAAGTCTTGATTCCCTCCTTTTCTGCATTTCTCTCTATCCCTCACCTGTATCCTCTTTTTTTCCCTATTCTCCTATGATTGCTGTTTCTGAAACTCAATGCTTTGGCAAGGTGGATTGCCCCTGGGTCACTTGCACAAAAGTAACAAATCTAATTGTAACTCCACCACCACTCTCGAACAGGACACACTGTAGGCCTCCATTGCTGACATTTGCTTTTTGTCCTCTAGGTATACTTCATCAAGCAGGCTGTTGAACAGCATGAGCCCAGCATGCTGGATCTGCCCCATGGTTTTCCAGCCAGCCAAAGCAAAGTCGGTATGAATCATTCTGTTTGAAAATGATCCAGCTCAGACAAAACTATAGTTCTCCCCCTCAATTCTTCCGAGAACTGGTAAAGTTGTGGTTTGTATCTGTGTCAGAAAAGGTAAACTAATTCCAAGGCATTCTTGTAATGGGGAGGAAGTGATGGCCAGCTTGCTGTTAGAGGAGAACATGAATCATGGCGCTGACACTTGCAGGGCAGCCTTGTAAGGTGAGGTAATTACTGAAATGCTCTCCCTGCTGATGGGATCTGAAGACAGTAGAAATCAGAGAACTTTAATCTTTAATAACATTCTCCCCCTCCTCTTCCTCCAGTCTCCAAAAAGGCCTCCTCATCACTTTGGATTTTGTGAGGATTATTCACAGGGAAAGAGCTTGAGGCAGGGAGGTGGGGAACTGTCAGCATTACAACTACAGATCATCCAGTGGGAAAAGCAGTTTCAGTGGAGAGAAACATAACTACGACAAGAGAATCAATGGTGAAAAATAGTGGCATGGCTCTTAGGAAGAAAGTGGATTGTTGTATTATTATTTGTTTTAAAAAAATCTTTATTAGGACATGGTCTGAAGCCTCATGATGCAAAGGATGTGGCCTTCTTTGAAACTCCATTTGATCAGTGGCTTATAGGCAGCACTGACCAGGAACCCAATGCACAATCAGAATGGAATAAAAAGCTTTGCTTTGCCATGTATTTATTTAATTTATAAGCCGCCTTTCTCCTGGAGTGGGACCCAAGGAGCCTCACAGAAGGAATCAATTAAAATCAACCCATGCAATTTTAAAAACAATAAAAATTGCCACAATTAAAGCAATATAAAATTATCTAAAAACTTACAAAAACATTAACAAGTAAATAAGACACATACCCCCAATAATAATAATAATAAAATCCCTCCCTGGTGCAGTCACATATTAAACGTCTGCTTGAATAAAAAGGTTTTTGCACTTTGTTGGTGAAAGAAAAGCAAGGAGAGGCCCTTCCTGTGGAAGGGAGTTCCTGAGAGTGGGGGTAGCCACTGAGAAGGCATCCTTTTGTGTCCTCACCAAGCAAGCCTCACCTAGTGAGCCTATGATGGTGATGGGACCAAGTAAAGGCTTTTCCCTGAAGATCTTCACATTCTTGCAGGTTCATATGGGGAAATATAGGGACTTTACAGACTGCCAGAAATAATGCAGCTTGAGGCCACTTTAACTGTCCTGGCTCAATGCTAAGGAATCATGGGAATTGTAGTTTTTTTCTGGGACATTGATCCTTCTCTGTCAGAGAGCTCTGGTGCCACAATAAACTACAGTTCCCATGATTCCGTAGCACTGAGCCAGGACAGTTAAAGTGGCTTCAAGCTGCATTATTTCTGGCAGTCTGTAAAGTCCCATAGTCTTTCAGATATCTAGACCAGGGGTAGGCACCCTTTCCCCTTTAAGGGCTGAGGGACTTCAGCTCCCAGAATCCCAGGAGCTATTGGCCAACATGGGATTATTGGCCAACATGGCTGAGGCTTCTGGGAACTGAAGTCCCTCAGCCCTTAAAGGGGAAAGGGTGCCTACCCCTGGTCTAGACCTAAGCAGTAAGTGGGCTTGGATGTATGGCAACCTGATGAAAGAGAGATCTGTAAGAACCATGGTCAACAACCGCTCTATTCACATCTTGCAGACTTAGGGCCATGGCCTCCTTGATTGAGTCTATCCATCTGGAAGACAGTTGTTCTCTTTTCCTATTGCCTTCTATCTTTTCTAGCATCATTGTCTTTTTGAGTGAGTCAAGTCTTCTCATGATGTGGCCAAAATACGACAGCCTCAATTCATTCATCTTGATTTCTAGTGAGAGTTCAGGCTTGATTTCCTCTAAGACCCATTTATTTGTCCCTTTAGCAGTCCATGGCATCTCCAACATCACATTTCAAATGAGCTGATTCTTTTCCTGTCAGTTTTCTTCACTGTCCAGCTGTGACAACAATACACAGAAATAGGAAATATGATGGTCTGGATGATTCTGACAGGGACTCTGGCAGCTGGTAGTTTCTGTGTTGCTGAGCCAGTGAAACCATTCTACAGTTTTTTGTGGGTTTTTTTCAGGCTGTGTGGCCATGTTCTAGAAGAGTTTCTTTTTTCTAGAACATGGCCACACAGCCCAAACCCCCCCCCCACAAAAAACTATGGATGCCGGCCATGAAAGCCTACGACTTCACAAACCATTCTACGTTTTTGCCAAAACTTTAAAGGAATTATCTATGGTGCTGAAACATATCCCTCCAATAGGTTCAGCATTTGGGGTAGATCTTTTAAAGTTCAGGCTAAAACCTGGAGTGAATGACTGCTCTACTGACATGGAAGCCTCTACTGGGCACTGGCAAGCTGGAAGAATGGAATGAAAATAAAGTACTGATTTTTAGAAAGCTGAATTCTGTGCCTAGTATAACATTCTGTATTCTCTCTTCTTTCTCTCCCAGTCCAGCAGACTCTGGGCAGAACTTGTATTCTCTCTTCTTTCTCTCCCAATCCAGCTGGGCAGAACTTGGAGAAGTTACTGGCTATGCTGACTGGGGGAGTTTGGGAATTGTAGTCCAAAAAGTAACCTTCCCAAGTTCTGAATAAGGGCATACACACATCTGATCATATAGGGAATATGTTTATCTGCTTTACTTTTAAATTGCCATCTTTGCTGTTCTGCTGTCAAAGGTACATCCCTTGTTGCCAAAAGCACTGCTTGTTAATATGCAAATGCTATAATTCAGCAAAGAAATGGACCCTTTTTCCTGCTGGCTTTGCTGTTGTGATTTGTGTAAAGTGTATAGCCCAAAGCAACACTTTAAAAAACATTTGCTGTGTAATGCTTTTGGTTGCTTCTATGAGGATGGTTTAACAATTTTTATACAGCATAATGGCCAATGCAAAAAAAAATTATTGACCTGGTTTCAGTTTTTTAAATAACCTATTCCCCTCAAGGGTACATAATTAAAATGAGAAAATGCTGGCACTCAGAATTTGCCTGTGCAGTTTGGCTAAGGTACAGATGCAGGTACAAATGCAGATATCAGCACTGAAAGGTGGAGGGAAAATCTTACAGCAAACGGTTCTCAGTTTAGAGGATGGGAGCATATAAGAAAAAGAGGGAAAAATAAATGCATGTGAGGCCTGATCCCATATAAGCCCAGGTGACATGACAACTGGTCTACAGGATTATTGCCATTGGAAAAGTCACCCATAATGAGTGTAAAGCAGCCCAACTTACTGTTATGGAAAGGCAATCCCAGGTGACATCACTGTCATTGTCTTTCACAGGGAGCATGGGTACATCTGAGCATAAGAGCTTTTAAAAGATTTCTAATATAACACTTTATTTATTAAATGGTAAAGCATGGCATCAAACAAGATTAACAATAACCCTTTTCCCTATTAGCCCTCCCCAGCAATTAATTCTATATCAAGTAGAAAAGTGAAAGTATGTTGTAAAATTATTGTCCAGTCCTCCTACTATCATATAAATTACAAATTGTGATAGTGGAGGCCATAATAAGATAGAACGGTCCAAATTATCCAAATTAGTCTTCCTCCTTCAAATTATGCTCATTTTTGCCATTCCAACCTGTATTTATCTGGAACACTAGATTCCATGTTTTCATTATTAACATTTTGGATAAATGGATACCAATTGAAATAAGATGCATCAGGTTTAACTTTTCCTTTGCTTAGTAAGATATTTGCTCAGGAAGAGTCATCTTGCTTATTAAAAACTGGCCTCTCCCATCAATCTGAAAAGTTCTAATTGATTAATCTACTTATCAAACCAATTCAGGTTTTGTTTCCTCCCTAACCATTTTTAGGGATGAAAAATCAGTCTTTGGATTTTTTTGGGGGAGGGGCTGATTTCCCCCCAATCTACATTCTTTTATTCCACTATAAAACTTCAAAACTGAAGGTATGAAGAGTTCTTGATAGCAATGTTCCACCTAATGATACGGTTTTTAAAAAGTGCTAACACATTCAGAAGAGCAGAAGGAACAGCAGAACTTTTCTTTCACAGTTTTAAAATCTGCATCTCCTAAGAGTCACTGTCTCTCTTCCATGTGGCAAAAACCATGCAAGTGCATATGAGAGTACAGAAAATTTAATTATATTGATATTAATCCTCCCCGACAAATATTTGAGAGACAGCACCTTTTCCTCAAATGGATTAGCATTGAGGAAAACAGGAGTGCAAAAGGAGCCAAAGTTATTGACTGAAATAGGGACTTGCTATTATATTACTCCATTTGTCTAATGTGCATGCATTCACTATCTGCACATCCATTAGCAAAGGCTGTATTAACATCCAGAACATGGGCCTTTCTGTCTGTCTGTCCCTCTCTCTCTCTCTTCCTCTTTCTCTTGGTATTGATGCCCAATAATACTTAACAGTAGTCATGAAAGAACTGCTTCTCCATAGCTGGTTTCTGTAATGCTCTTGTGAACATTTGCACTGAGGAACAAGACAGGCAGGGGCAACCGCCTGGTTACTTTCTCACATGATCATCATAAGCCATTGGAGTCATTGAATAAATGGTTTAGGAGGACTCCAGAGTTCAGAACCAGAGAATGATCCCTTTAAATTCCATCCCAGCTTCTTCTCTGGATGCCTATGTAATCTTTAGGGTCTGGACCAGGTTACAAGGCTCTCCTACTTCATAGCTGTCCTTGGCACTAAGGGGCTTGCTTCTACTTATTACCTTGCCTCCTCTTATTGTTATTAAGCTTATCTGGATAGCCAGCTAAGGCTACCCCTTAACAGCAATTTGATGCCCCAAGCTGTTGCTAGATGTCTTTTTGCTTGAGAGTAATCAATTCAGAAACTTAACAAAAGAGGACATTCTTGTACCTTATTTCTTTGGGATAATATATTGTCATCCCACCCATACCAGCCTAATTCATACACTATGGAGTGGACCACCTTGTGCATCTGCCCACCATATAGTTGTTAAAGATTAAGAACCTGCTTTAAAAATAAAAATAAAACCTTCCAAAAAAGAACTGGAATTTTATCTCATCTGTCAAACATGGTTGGGTAAACAAGGATACAAAGCCAGGATTTTAGAAACTAAGTACTCAAATGCTTCTGCTTTCATTCATGTTTTAATTTTGAAAGTATCATTTTTTTCTGTCCCATTAATGAGGGAATTTGTGAATTTTCAAAACACTGAACCAAACTAAATTCTCATCCAGGCTGATTTTGAGAACAGGTATGATTACGTCTCCAGCTTCTATAAATAAATAAATAAATAAATAAATAATCCCTGGCATTAGGAATGTATTTTCTTACACACAAGTTATTAACTGGATGTAGCTGTACAAATAAATGCAGGATCGTAAAATACCTTTATGATCTTGATTTATTTCAGTGCTGGAAATTTTGCACCTTCAAATATTTTTTGTCCAAGAGCTCTACATAGACATAGTTGTGGGGATTTTAAAGAATATTCCCATCCACCATCTGTGGGCCTGGATGTTCTATTATGCAGTAATGTGTCTCCAAGGCATGGGATCCAATTAGTCCTTGCCTTAAGGCAGTAAGAGGTTACATCTTCTGATTCATGCTTCTCATTTAGGCATAACTGCAGAAGGAACTATTGCAAAAAAAAAAAAATCACCTAAAGATTGACCACCAGTCGAGGAGTAATATGGTCACAGTTCCATCTTGCACACTACTAGTACTGGAAGTTGGTGTCAGTGACCAGTACAACAATCAAGTTCTGTGGCTGTTTGGGTTGCACTTGGATACAGAATGGGACCAAATCTCCCCAATAATGTCCTTTTTGTCAAGATAATAGACTAACTCCACCTGATTAATAGCTGTTCCTCAGCTCCAACATCAGTTCAAAGGATTTTAGCGGCTGTTGTCACCAGCGAAATATACACTCTTGTGAAGTATTAAATATTCTTTGCTTCTGAGTGGTTTTGCTTCTTTATGCCTCTGGCTCATCTTTCTCACACTGTAAAGTCCATTGCTACCTAGCATGTGCCAGCTAAAAAGGAAAATAAATCACAGCTCTATAAATTATCATGGTTCACACAAAGATTCTTTCGTCTTCTCCTCCAGCCTGCAATAAATACAGCTTTGTCTTGGTTAAATTCACCTTCCTGTGCCTATTATAAATTACATAGTTGCTGTTTTTTTCATAGATCACAGTAATCTCTAGGCATGTAATTATGTACGCTCATCTTTGGGGCTCTCAGGAAAATGAGATCTAAGTTTTCCAATGCATTTTCTATCAACAGAATTTCATATGAATGAATTTGTAGCCACTCTAAAATACATAGGAAATAGACATCTCTGGATATATGTGACTGGATTTTAATCTTTCTTTCTTTCTTTCTTTCTTTCTTTCTTTCTTTCTTTCTTTCTTTTCTTTCTTTTCTTTTTTTCTTTCTTTCTTCTGAGGAACAGAAGTTTTTGTAAGCAGCAAGATTTGATCATGAGATCTTTCCTTCCACTTGGGGCATTTCCTGCAAATCCCAATAACCTTGGAAGCTGGCAACACAGCTGCATCTCCTGCTTCCTAGAACTGGAGCAGTAGCATTGTAGAAAGGAGAAGCACTGTTGGTTCCTCATCCTTGCTTGTGGTTTGGAATGGAGCAGGAAAGAACACTTGGAAGTTGTTCCCTCACTATGGAGGTCACATCAGAGAAAACACTCATACGTATGGATGTGTTTACAAGGCACAAAAGAAGAAATGGGAACATTAAAGTGAAGTCTGAGCTGTTAACAGCATTTGGACCTTGGGAGGAGCAATGCTACCTAGTGGCTAAGGATGTCCTTGGGGAGGCTGGATTGATTAAACCACAACCCAAGATTAAGTATGGCTATGCTACTGGGCAAAAGTAACTACAGGATCATCCAAGGACTCCATATTATATTAAGTTCAAGACAAATCAAATAACCTTTTGTTATTTGGATTGTTCTCTTTGTTTTTGATCACCTGTATAGGCAAAATTACACCTATCCCACCACATACCTGAAAAATAATTGTTAATCCCTGCTAAAGCAGACCCATTGAATCAGTGGGACTTACATAAATACCAAATACTAGGATGCTAGGGTAATGGCATTACTGCAGTGGGTCTACTCTGGGATAGGGACTAATGACTAGATCTAGAGCAAATTGAAAGCCAGTGTGATGTAGTGGTTTGAGTGTTGGACTATGACTATGGGGACCAGGGTTTGAATCCCTGCTTGGCCATGAAATCCACTGGGTGACCCTGGGCAAGTCATACTCTCTCAGCCTCAGAGGATGTCAATGGCAACCACCCTATGAAGAAACTTGCCAAGAAAACCCTGTAATAGGTTCACCTTAGGTTTGTCATAAGTCAGAAATGACTTGAAAGCACACAACAACAACAGCAGGGCAAAATGAAAGGATTATGTGTGATGGTCTGATGTGCACATAGTAGGTTTACACACTGGTGGTGGGAATAATACAACTATCCAGAGGTTGGCTATAGACAACTTCATTGGCTATCATTATCATTGGCTGTAGACTAGAGCTGCTGAGATTTGTATTACAACAACATCCAGTAGGCCAGATGGTTCCCATCCTTTTATATGCTGTGCTAGCCTAAAGTGTGGAAATTGGACCATCTATACAGATTTAATCCCAAAGCTTTATTCACCACAAAAGTTTTCAGAGCAAACATGACTGGTTAGCTCTTCACCCTTTCCATTGGACTGGCACACTGTTCCTATTATTTGTAAAAGAATGAGAAGAGATAGAGGCAGGCAGTTACATTTTGCCAAATCAGGTGTGGGGAAAGCCCAGGGAAAAAGTAAGGTGGTCTTTGGGAGACCAAAGTGCCAGGAAGCTAAATCAAGTTTCTGTGACTCAAGATGGGCCCCATAAAATTCAGAGACAATTCTGACTTTTTTGAGCAAAATCAAGAGAAAGTGAAGTGTAGGGGATTAATTTATCTTGTTTCAGAGGAAGGAGAACACAATTTTCTTCACTTCTTGGTTGTTGACACTTAATTGGAAATTCACAGAGGATAAAGGCTACACTCACTTCCTAAGGCTTCCAGACACATACTTTATGAGGTCTCTGCCTGCACAAGAAAAAAGACCCCCTGTACA
This sequence comes from Phrynosoma platyrhinos, assembly GCA_020142125.1. Taxonomy (NCBI): domain Eukaryota; kingdom Metazoa; phylum Chordata; class Lepidosauria; order Squamata; family Phrynosomatidae; genus Phrynosoma; species Phrynosoma platyrhinos. The sequence continues at coordinate 125,793,828 of CM034703.1, forward strand.
CACAGTTCTCCTCTGTCCCATGGAGACCAAGGCTGATGGAAGGCAAAGTAACTATTAGGAAGATCTTAGCCCTGCACATACAGAATGCCATTGTAAACTAAAATTGCAATTCAGGGCAATGAGGCAATGCCTCTCTTGGGTCTTTTTTCAACCTAAACCCAAAGATTGGACAAAGAAACTCAGGACAGGAAACCAGAAAGGAAGGCTAGTTAGAAACTGGATACACTTGGTTTGAGACCTCCAGATTTGCAGAATACCCTTGGGTCTTGGCCATTGGGGAGGTAAAAGATTAAAGACAACACCCTGACAGTCACTGCTTTGCTTTGTGAGGAACAGGATCTCTGAATCCTCTGAGTGGCACACCCAAAAGCTCCATATTCTGAATGTTGCAATCATGTATGCAATGTAAAGGTCTCCCAGGTTGGTCCCATTGGGGATGAACAGTGCCAGTGAAACAGTGGGTGTTTCACATGGTGTGGAGCTCCATCTGATACCCACTAGTACAAGCAAAGAAAGACTCTTTTGGCCTGAGAATGGAATTTGGCCTCTGAGAAAGGAGGAATACAGAATAAAGGATTATGGGAAATGGGCAGCTTGCTTGGTGAACTACAGAAGAATCCTGGTGCTGTGTAACACAGAATTCATGTGTGTGTGTGTGTGTGTGTGTGTGTGAGAGAGAGAGAGAGTGCATTTCCAATTGTGAAAATTGTCCCAAGAGGGCTAGTTGCTGATATTTGTACTTACCAAAAATGTCTATTCTATTCATTGTTACTTACATGAGGGCTACTATGTTAATTTCATTAGAGTAGAGGAGCCCTGGTGGTGCAGTGGTTTAATGCCTGTACTGCAGCCACTTACTTATAGACCACAAGGTTGCGAGTTCAATACTAGCCAGGGCACAGACTAGACTCAGGCCTGCATCCTTCCGAGGTTGCTAAAATGAATACCCAACTGTTGGGGGGCAATGAGCTTACAGTTGTAAACTGCTTAGACACCCCATAGCATGGTATGAAGCGGTATATAAATGAAGCAGCTTGCTTGCTTTGCTTTGCACATAGGCCATCAATTTCAAGTATATAGCCTATATAAATATTACATCAGGACCCTTTTACTCCTTCCTGTTGTGAATTCCTTGCTCATGCAGGCTTTGTTGGAAGATTTGTACATTATCTTTTCCCCTCCTTAGATAGATGGGAATTTCCTGCCTGCAAACTCTCCTCTCTCTCTCTCATTCAAACTAACCATGTGATTTAGGTCACCCCCCTTTGGGACTAACATTTTCTCTCAAAGATTTTCTCCTAAACTGTTTGGTCCTCCATCTTCCTCTTCTCTCAACTTTCAATTATTATTATTATTATTATTATTATTATTATTATTATTAT
>CM034703.1:125795309-125814721 GCA_020142125.1 Phrynosoma platyrhinos
AACACAGCGTAAAAACAATCACAATAGCAGCAGCACAGAAAGGGAGAGAATATGGACTAATTCTTTGGGCCGGAGTAACTATTCAGGAAAGGCCCCCCGGAAAAGATCCATCTTAACAGCCTTTTTGAAGCTGTTTAAAGTGGTAATAAGACAGATCTCATCTGGCAGGTCATTCCATAATCTGGGAGTGGTAGCAGAGAAGGTCCTCTGGGCGGTTGCATACAGCCATGTTTTAATAGGCTGTAGCAAATTCCTCCCAGAGGACCTGAGTGCACAGGGTGGATTATATGGAAGGAGGCCATCATGGAGATAGGTTGGGCCCAAGCCATTTAGGGCTTTAAAGGTAATAACCAACACCTTGTACTGTGCCTGGAAACTAATAGGCAGCCAGTGAAGTAATTTTAACATGGGTGTAATGTGGTCACTACTAGATGGTCCCGAGACTAACCTGGCTGCCATACTCTGTACTAACTGGAGTTTCTGGGTCAGGCACAAGGGTAGCCCCATGTAGAGTGCATTACAGAAGCCAAGACATGAGGTTACCAGCACATGTACCACAGTTTCAAGATCCCTAGTCTCCAGGAAAGGAAACAGCTGGCATATCAGCTGAAGTTGATAGCAGGCGCTCCTAGCCATTGCATTTACCTGATTTGACATCTGGAGCGATGGATCCAGGAGCACCCCCAGACTGCGAACACAGTCCTTGGAGGAGAGTATGACCCCATCCAGGATTGGAAGTTATATTTCCATATCTGGTTTTGGGACCGCAACTGTAAGCAGCTCCATTTTATCTGGATTCAGTCTCAAACTGTTTTGCCTCATCCAGTCCATTACTGCCTTAAGATAGTCATTGAGAGGAGAGATGACATCTGAAGTCGAAGCTGAGGACCGAGACATGGAGAAATATATCTGGGTGTCATCACCATACTGATAACACTGCACCCCATATCTCTGAATGATCTCTCCCAGTGGCTTCATATATACGTATATTGAATAGCATCGGGGACAGGATGGCACCTTGCAGGGGGCCACAATTGAGCTCTTTTTTTTTGTAGAGCAAGTCTTTGGAAACTTTCTCTTGTCAACCTGAACTATTCACTAGCTAAATCAAGATATAACTTTTATGCATATATAGATTAAAGCCATTAGTAAACTTTTGTTTAAACTACAAGCTACTTGTGTTGTTTTTGGAGTCAGTTTCAGTTCTTAGGGAAGCATAGTTCGACAAAGGCACATTTCTGCTACTCTGTGATTTAAAGCTAGACCATAACAGGCTTGGCTTTGCCATTTATGATATTTATTTATTTTTGTTTTCTTACCAAAGGCTGAAACCTTAGGAAACTTACTGTAACTTATGCTACAGGCTTCTCCACAACAAAAGACATAGTTGACACATAAAACAAAATGCTATAGTTCTATCAGTAAAATACTCCTGCAAAAGTCATCATGGCTGAGATTCCTGTGGGATTTTTTAGCCTGCAGTAGTGTGCTTTTCATTTGGCCCATGCTGACATCCAGGCATCTTAGGATGATGCATGAGAGCATCTCAAGAAGCTAAATTCTGCTTTGTTACAGCAAACCACTCAGAATTGTTGTTGTTGCATGCCTTCAAGTTGTTTCTGACTTATGGCGACCCTAAGGCAAACTGATCACAGTGTTTTCTTGGCAAAATATGTTCAGTTACTGGTAGATCAGCAGAGGTTGTTGTTATGTGCCTTCAAGTTGTTTCCAACTTAATATGACCCTAGGGTGAACCTGTCATGGGGTTTTCTTGGCAAGATTTCCTCAAAGGAAGGTTGCTTTTGCCTTCTTCTGAGACCAAGAGAGTGTAATTTGCCCAAGGTCACCCAGTGGGTTTCCATGGCCGAGTGAACATTCAAACTCTGGCCTCCCAGAATCGTAGCCCAGTGCTCATATCACACTGTCTCTCTCTCTTCCGGAACTAGATTTCTAGAAAATGGTCTACCGTAAGTCAAGCAAAACCCTCAACATAGGTTACATTCGGGAAAACCAAAAGAAAACAAAAGAATGACTAAAAAAAAGTTTGAAATGATATACCATCATTGCTATCCAAAATATTGGGCTGGTATTTTGTTTTCCTTAATTAAACATTTTGCTTCTATCATATTCTTATCCAGCTTCTGGACATCTGGCATTGATTGTGTGCTCAGAGATAAAGATCTCATCACAGTGGTAATTTATTTGGTTTCAAACTTGGAGGTAAATAATTAGAGTTTACATAAAGGAAAAAGATGAAATAGATCTATATTTGGTCCTTCATTGATCTTGAAAGCATCTCTTTAAGTTGAAAGGGGATTGTCAATATAGACTGATTAGCCGTGCTTTGAAGCAAAGATAATTTGTGTTCTACCTTGTCATTATGATTTCATTCTTTTTTTCTCCTGGTTTAATTAGCATACCTTGCAATGAAAGTTATTCTCTCTGAAATAGCGGGCTAAAAATTTCTGGCAGTCACAAAATTGTTTATGGACTCTTTCTTGTTATCAGAACAGAAGCAATATCAAAACCACTACCTGTTTAGCCAGTGCTGCATTCTCCGACTGGTGAAAATGAAACAGCATTTTAAAGAATGTTCAGTGTGGTGAAGGAAATTCTTTTAAATTTTTGGACCCTGAGCAGAGCTTCTATTTAACAAGTGTTGAAATGCCCCCCTCACTCTCTCTCTGTGCATTCTTTCTGTATGAAACTGATTTGCAGCTGTTTGCAGAAACAGATCACCAAGTCACTTTTCTAGCAAAATGTTGTGTCTCCTCCACTGTCCAAGAAACCATTCTTTATCAAACTTTAGTATCATTCCAAAAATGTTTAGGAATGTATCTCCCATATAATGATGGTGTTCTGCACTGGGCTCCAGAGCCAGAGTGGTGTAGTGGTTTAAGCATTGGACTATCTCTTTGGAGACCAGGATTTGAATGCCCATTACAGCCATGGAAACCCACTGGGTGACCATAGGCAAGTCACACTCCGTAAGCCTCAGAGGAAGACAACGGCAACCTCTCTTTGAAGAAATCTTGACAAGAAAACCCCTTAGTAGGTTCACCTTAGGGTCACTGTAAGTCAGAAACAACTTGAAGGCACATAACAACAACCTCTACTGAGCTACCAGTGACTGGTACAAAGTTACCCAGCAAAGCAGTCAGGGTGCAAATATATACATTCTCAGCTAAAAATCATAATAACAATAATCCAAAACCACAAGTCCTGAATATGAACCTGAATCTTGCTTCATGGTCCAATCATCATAAAGGAACTGGGATTCTTGCAATGAGAGGTTTTGTTTCAAATTTTCAATGGGGTGGAATTCTCTGGAATGAGAGACAATGTATTTCAATCAAGAAAAACATGGCAAGGAATCCTGTTTATATTGTAATGTCGCATATGAGAGAACGTACACAGCCAACATTCTCTTCACCAAATTATATGGTAATTTAGCACCTGAACTGTACTAAATGGATTAGCTCACTTTACTTGATTGTGATAAACATATTTAACCTTTGTGGATCAATACTGCTATAAGAAGCTCCATGGTTAGTTATGTTATTGGCCAGACTCAGACAAGGAAATTGGGAAATTAAAAATGAGTAATTATCAAGTACAGAAATAGCAGATCATTTTAATGATTTCAATTTGGCAACCTAGCTAGCTAGCATCTCAGTGCAGCAGCCTGGGTCATTTTCTCTTTCATGATAGTTAGTCACTGAGTCACTGATCCAAACAGGAAAAAGAACTCAATCAATCTTAGCAGTAATAACCATGTTATACTGACAAAAGTGCTTAAAGTGTGTATGCAAACTGCCATAGCCTTCCATGCCTATTTTGGGCCTAATGCATTAGCATTTTTAGATATACCAGTGGGGCCCAAAGGTTTTAATAAATATCCATGTTTTTACTTGGCATCTAAATGAAACTAGTGCCAATCAGGCTTCCAAAGGGTGGGCATTCCATAGTGCCACAGCTGAGTAGACATTATTTTTTAAAAATTGAATGGCTGCACAGTCCAAGTACAAATTAAAGATAAAGGATCATAAGAAGGAAGATCAGAGACCTTGTTGTTGTCCATCTTCAGCAAGCACCCAGAGAGCAAATTGAGCACCAAGTGTAAAGGTCCCATATTCAAGTCTTCCCCATTATGGTAAGCTGTACTGTAATTCTGTTCAAATCATGACAATTGGCTAGTACCCTATTCATTGTTATACAATGTCATAAGCTAGAGTTTTGTCCTCATAAAGGTAGGGAGCCAGCATGGCATACTGGTGTGAGCATTGGACTATGACTGGAGACCAGGATTCAATTCTTAGCATGGGCATGAAACCCACTGTGTGACGTTGGGCAAGTCACATGCTCTCAGCCTCAAGGAAAGGCAGTGGCAAATCTCCTCTGAACAAATCTTGGCAAGAAACTCCCATGATAGGTTTGCCTTAGGGTTTCCATAAGTCAGGAATGACTTGAAGGCATACAACAACAATGTTAATTGTTCGCATTTATGATCATGGCACCATTTCCATAACTACAAAAGGTCCCGCAACCCTCCTTACCACTTTATAGCTAGCTGCACCTCTGAAGGAGGCAAGAGGCATAGGCAAACAGGGTCTGAAGGATGCATCCACCTCTCTTCTATTGCAACTGCTTTCCACACTGACTTGCTGGTGGAAGAAGGCTGGACCTGTCATCCTTTAGTGTCCCACTCACCACACCTCAGAATTGTGGGCTTGAAGGGTCAGATCAAGAGATGAATTGTATCTTCATCATCTTAACTATGTTTTCCATGCAAGATCTCAACCAACCATGTCTAACGTAGCACCATACATATAAATTAGGATATCCAGTGTTATCCAAATCAGTGTCCTCCCCTTGCTCTCAGAAAAGGGAAATTCTCATCAACTTTTAAAGTACATCCAGACAAATGTGTTTTTCCCCTGGGGGGGGGGGAACCAATAATGCTTCTAACCCATCCCTGTTCCTCCAGGGTCAAATGCTGCTTTGATTCAGTCTTGTCCACCCACTTTGAAGGTAGCAGCAAACATGGAGCTAAAGAAAACAAGAACTACTCTTGGAGGAGTACAAAGCAAAAGCAAAAGCAAAAGCAAAGCAGTTTCATTTATATACCGCTTCATATTGCGCTATGGGATGTCTAAGTGGTTTACAACTGTAAGCTCATTGCCCCCCAACAGCTGGGTACTCATTTTAGCAACCTCAGAAGGATGCAGACCTGAGTCTAGCCTGAGCCCTGGCTAGTATTGAACTTGCAACCTTGTGGTCTATGAGTGAGTGGCTGCAATACAGGCATTTAACCACTGTGCCACCAGGGCTCCAGTACAAATATGGAGCCAAAGAAAACAAGAACTACTAACAACAATAAATAGTCATTTCATTTTGTTGGTGGGTGCCCTCTTTTGCTCTTTCCAGTTTAGTTACATAAGCGCCAAATGGACAGTGAAATCTGTCATCTGGATAAGCCTTAACTTTACAAAAAGCCACACATATAGTATCAAGACTAATTCCCACAGCAGGACATGAAGAGACCAGTATCATTCAAAGATTCAGCCTAAGTACTGTCCAGAACTACAAAACAAGGAAAAGAACTACAAGCTAATCTGGCAAACTGGGAAAGAAGTCTTCTCTGAATATTAATAGGACAGAAAAGAACTTGCAACCTATGTCTGATCTCTATGGAAGTCTCCAGATCAAGCTTGATCACTGGGTTGATCAATAAGAGGATTCCATTGCTGCTGTTCCTTTCCTTTCTCACAAATCTGGCTTTGCATATGGCCTTGTATTTAATGATTCCACATTAAGAGCCTTGTCTTGTTCCCAGAACTTTTGTCCTCCTTGGCTGCCTTCATTTAGCAGGAGCTGGGTCTGACAGTTACAGGAAAGAAGGGAAATGTAGAATCATTGGAAAATATCCCTTTGAAGTCGCCTACGTAATATGAAACAATGCCAAATATTCCTACGCTTGTTTGAGATGTTTCTCTCTCTCTCTCTCTCCTGGCATATCTGTTTTTAAGAAACTAAAATAAACACTTGCTAATAAATACTGTATACACACCAAATAGAAAACTGGATTCCTTTATGTAAAAATGTAATGAAAAAATTAAATTTATTCAAAACTACATAAAATTTTATAAAGTGTTATGCTTAACCTCTTCCCTGGGGTTTCTTTTAAAACAAGTTAACTTTGCACCCAAAATATCCATTACAGCAGACGCAGAGCAGGCAGGTCCCTTATCTGACAATCCTTTCCTGTCCGGTGTCTATGGAACAAGGATAAACCTCAGCAGGACAATGGAGCACATATGGGTTCCTGGAGGATTTTGTGTTTGCCAGATTAAGTAATCTTTCTGTTATCAGGGCAGTGCCTTACATCTGCTTACCCCAAGCACAGCAGTCAAGGCCTCCTTGGCCTCCTCCCAGTGGCACCCAGTCTTAGACTCAATATTGTGAGTGCTACAGGTCATGAAGTGAAAAGCCCTATTCATGCAACTTGGCTCCTGACCTTCTGGCTAGCCATTCATGAAGCTGTGATCGCTCCATTCATCTGTCAATCTTGGATGAGGATTTAATTAAATCCCAGTGTGGCTTGCACTCCCAGGTGCTGCTGAAATGCACACACACCACTTATTTAGACTTCAGAATGGTCTAGGTATTCCTTTGTTGGGATGTTATTACCATTTTCATTAAAAATGGCTAGCTTTGTTTGTCAGTTTTAGTATTCAATTGAAGGACATGACCTTAAAGCCTTTAAATGAGACTATTATTTGAAGCAACAGGCTATAATCTCAACAGGGGCAGCAATTCGTAATTCCAAAATGATTATAACTTGAGGGGTCCTTTGCATTAGGCCACGCAGAATGCTTTTCCATAATGTGATCCCATACATCTGGGTGCCACATGTGAATGCTGGGATCATGTGGCTGGGATAGACCTGCCAAGCAGGAGCAACATTTCTGTGATGGGATTGTACATAGAAGCTGACTTTGTGGGAAAGAGTTGTGTGATCTACCAGGCCACATGGCTTGCATCATTTATCCAGCCAGCCCCATGATGCCACATCTCTGAAAAGTACATCCTACATCATTGTTTGTGAAAGGTACCTGAGAAAACTCTCTATTAGGTACCATCTAATTCTGTTTTGATTTTTTGGTGGTACATTTTAATAGCAAACATGTTCAGCCCAATTTCATGTGGGGCTTTGTCCCCAAGAAAGAAGTATACATTTTGTATTGTATACATTTTCGGAAACTTGTACCTACTAAATAATCCACATGCGGGCACATCTTTCTGTGTGCATTTTTAAACTGTGTACATATTGGTGAGTGTTTTGTTGTTATTGTTATTATCCCATAGACTATGCTGGAAGCTTGGAAATGTATGAACTTCTGACCTCCAATGGTATTCAGGTCCAACAACAACCACCACCTTGTCAGTGCAAATTCCTCATACATCTCTGTCTTTCTTCAGTCAAGAATTGCTGTCAGGCACTTAAATCTATGTCCTAATGAACAAACCTCTCCAGGGATCAGTTTGGAATTATCTCAGGTCTCCTCCGGATGGAGGTTGGTTCAGCTTGTGATATTTGTTGCTGTGGTTCTTGGGGCCAGTCTTCTCTATCATTTACTTAGTTAAGCACATGACAGTTAACCAGCAATTATGAATACAGAACAGTCACATAGATTTATTCATCTTTACTGTTTTGTATTCATGATTCCTATTTAGTCACAATTGTGATGCTATTGCCATGATCTGGAAACCATGCCCTAGGGAGCTGAGTATGTTCAGCCTGGAGAAGAGAAGGTGATGAGGTGATATGAAAGCCCTATCTAAATATTTGAAGGGGTGTCATTTGAGGAAGGAGCAAGCTTGGTTTCTGCTGCTCCAGAGAATAGGACATGGAAGAATGGATGCATGGTACAGGAAAAGAAATCCCACTTAAACATTAGGAAGAACTTCCTGACAGTAAGAGCTCTTCCACAGTGGAACACTCGGAGTGTGGTGTAGTCTCCTTCTTTGGAGGTTTTTAAACAGAGGCTGGATTGCCATCTGTTGGGGGTCCTTTGAGTGTGATTTCCAGGATGGCACATTTACCTGATGGCATTTCTTGCCAGTAATGTAGCTCCCAGCATTAAGTACGATAGAAAGCTGGTTGAACATTTAACTGCCCTTCTTCAAAAAGAAATATTTAGGAACTTTAGAGTTTGATTGGGATGGGGGACACAGTTGCATAAAACAAAAGAGGAGGAGGTGGTGGTGGCAGTGTGAAGCTGAAGAGACAGGTTTTCATTAAAGGACATTGTTTAGCTCATATAACTCACAATGTCAGTAAGAGTTTTGTCCAAAGGAAGGAGTTAACATTAAAGACTTTATATCCATGTGCCTACAATGGATCTTGCTGTGGAGCATGTATGACAGAGGGCCTCAATGAATACAAGGGGCTATGTTTCATATAAAAATTGTTTTTTTTTTTCCTGAGACATTGAGCCTTCTCTGTCAGAGAGCTCTGGTGCCACAATAAAATACAGTTCCCATGATTCCCTAACCCTAACCCTAAAAGTGGACTCAATTTGCACTATTTCTGGCAGTCTGCAACCCCCCAAAGTTTGGCTACCAGTCCTGAAAAATAGGAAAATCAGCACTCAGCAAATGCAAATGGAAAACCACCCAGGGTCAGGGGCTTTCCCAGCAGACAATGATCACCAATTAGCAGACAATAATCCTCTTTTGCATATCCTCCCACCCTGAGGCCCTGCCATCAACAAGAGAACAATACACAGTTTACATGGGAATCATCCCTCCCTACCCAGGGTCTCATAGTATATCCACTCTCTTCCATTCCAGCATTCTCTGAAGATGCCAGCCACAGATGCTGGTGAAATGTCAGAAAGAAACTCTTCTAGAACATGGCCACATAGCCTGAAAAACCCACAAAAACTGTGGCTATTTTGTATGTTCAATCATATGAAGAATCATCTGTGCTTCTGTAATGGACAAAAGCACAGAGAATTCTTCATATGATTAAATATATGAAATAGCCACAGTTTTCCAGCAGTCAGTGAGACCGAGAATAAAAAAATTAATGCCACATGTATCTATAATTCGGGGTGCCTGATCTACTGTGCATGCAAAGAATATCCTTTCATATTGTAATCAAGACCTTTTGAGAGAAGTGACACTTCTGCCAGGCATTACTTGATGGTCAGATCTGTATTTTCTAGACCAGTTCTGTCAAAGTGTAAGTCCCTGGACTGGTAATGATTTCTGAGCCATTGGCTGTGGTGGGTCCCTGGCAAGTTTCCAGGAAAGAAAGAAAGAAAGAAAGAAAGAAAGAAAGAAAGAAAGAAAGAAAGAAAGAAAGAAAGAAAGCCAGTGAGCACAAATAGGGTGTCAGCCCCTGGGGGATGGTGTGGAGAATATCCCACCAGTCCACCAAATCAAATAGGCTGAGAAGTGCTCTAGACAGTAACTTCTGAAGTTAATTGACAGTACTAGCTTTGAGTTCCAGCAGGATCCATCATCTACAGCAGAGGTTTCCGGGGTAGAGATGGCACACTGAAGCCCCAAAAGCCACATCATCAGTGCTCCCCAAATCAACAACTGCTGCCAAGGTTTTTTACCACCACTGCAACTCCCATAAAAAATCAGCAGCAACAGCAATTGCTTTCAGTAGTATAAGAGGGTGCCAGAATAGCTGGCCGCACCACAGACCTCAGCAAAATGGCAGGCCAAAATGTCTCCTGCTTTTCTGCAAGTAGGATAGTTTTATTCTTTTGACAGAAAACGGCAGCACAAAATTTTGGCAATGTCCTTCTACTAGTAGTGATGGTAAATGGAGATGGTAGGCAGTGTAAAAACACTTCACATATCCATCCTGATGAATTTCATTCCCTGTCCTCAGCAGAGGCTCAGTCTTGCCCCCAGCTACCTTTCAAAAGGTTTAGGCTGGTATGGCTTGCAGATTTTTCAAGATCTGCGGTGACTTACACTTGGATGGAGCATGGGGAGGCAGTGAGGCAGAATAAGATTTCAATCAGAACTGTCCCCTCTCCCCTGTCAGAGACTTGTCTGGAGGATACATTTTTCATTCTACACCACACTTCTTTGCTTCCTAGGGCATTCTGCAATATATAGCAGGATTAGGCACTAACTGGGTTTGACTGCATTATTATTATTTTAAAGACCAGCTTGTGTGAAAATCCGAGCTTCCTCGTGCGTCTCATTAATTTCAGATCACGCCTTGTCAGTTGTTGGCATTAGATGCTGCAAGGTCTTAACACCTGTCGTGTGTCTAATCGGCTCACCATTTCAGGTTTGGAACAAAGCCAATTTATGAAGCAGTAGGAGCAGCAACAACAGCAATGGCATAAAGTACTACTGGAAGAAACTAAGTGGCAGGACATGTCACCAGCAAAATGATTGATTCCTATGACAAAAGTGGGGTGGCTTTGTGTCTGGGGGTCAGCTGAAGCCATGGGATGTGATACCTAATATGTGTGTGTGCATGCACGCAAACATGCACACACTAAGAAGAGATGGGAAATAATAGGTTTTTGGACTGCAAGGAGTTATAGTCAAAATGTGACTTTCTCAAAGTCTGAATATAAGTTTGAGAAAGAAGTATGTTCAGAGTATAATTAATTTCAAGAAGGAATAAAGAGAGGTGACATACACATAGTCAAATCAAAGATGGGTGAGCTTACCTAACTTTGCCTTACATTGACTTTGCCATTCTTTAACTCAGCAGTTACTTGATTTCTTCCAAGGTGAAAACAGACAAATTTGGGTAACTTGTCCAAGCCAATCTGATAGCTCAGAAATCTCAACCAGAGCACCATCTCCAAAAGGCCTACAAAACATATTCTTTTTCAGTTTTAAGGTGGTATCAACACTGGGAGAACACAGTGACAGGAGGAAAAAGAAGGCATCATCCCATCTTTCCTTCCTCTTTTTCATGGTGATGCACTGGGTACCAACGTACTTGGAACCAGGGGATAGTAGGAGGAGCTGGGCACTCAAGGGGCAATAAAAAAAATTCAGGAATTTCAGAACTTTTAGAAGTATGCAAAGGAATCTAGTAGCACTGTTGAAAATAACTGAAGGAAAGTAGCTGGTAGCATGAGCTTTCATACACTTTAGACTAGTCCCTATGTATCTGAGGAAGTAGGTTCAAGTCTACAAAAGCTTATGCTCCCAGCTACTTTCTTTCATTCTCAAAGGTGCTACTTTTAAATTATATTGTTAATAATAATAATAATAATAATAATAATAATAATAATAATAATAATAATAATAATAGATCCCTTTGCATACTGATATGGCTATGTCTTAGAACTTTTAAAAGTTACTTCTTGTTTTGAGCTGGGCTTTTATAAACCTCTGAGGCTGATTTAGGAGAACCTAGTTGTTAGCTTCTTAAGTGAAATGCCTTGTGGGCTGATAAGGGAAAGAACTTCTAGGCCAAAAGACTCATTACTGCTATAAAAATCTCTATTTCCCCTGGGAAGGCAGGAAACTTCCCCATATATATGTGTCAGATATTAATATAGAGCAGGCATGGAGAGGCAGATAAAAAGATGTGAGAAAGGAAACAGAAGATTTATAAACAATGTTGCTTTTTGGGGAAGTTATCCCAATGTCTGTTGTGATGGGTTGTATTTGCAATAGATGGGATGAATTTATTGGAGAAAAGGTGGGAGAAATCAAGAGCATCAAGAGCATCACCTTTCCCAACTGAGAGAGACCTTGGCATCCCTGGCTGGCATATAATAAGGCAGCAGTTGGAGGCAGCAAATTCCTGTTTCTCTCTTTTTAATTTGCCTCAGCTGTCCTTGTTGGGTCTGTTCCTTCTACTGAAGGAAGGGGGGTCACTCACATTTTGCCCAATGTAAAACTATCAAGATGAAATGGTTGTAAGACTTGCCATCTGGCTCATGGGTTTTGCTGGTCCAAACAATAATACCATGTCAAATATGGAGACCTAAAAAGGCAGTGAATGCCAGATTCAGCCAGGCTTCACCTACCATCCCTGCCCTTGCATCTGTCTCATTAGATTTCATGCTCCAGCCCAATCTACCAACAACCACCTTGGCTCAAGGCCAGAGTTCACAGACTATACTGGACTGGCTGGAATGTTCCCATGTCAAATGATTGTAGAATACACACACACTCTGCAGCAGCTGCCATTCCAAGTAGTGATTCCATCACATGTGGCCTACCTAAAGGAGATATGATATCTGGAGGGTTTTTTCAAGGCCCTGCATTGCTATGTGGGGCTTGTAGAAGGTGTAATATCAGCCTTTGGGATGTTATTTTCTAGGCCCTGTACTGATGTACCAAAAAAGCTTGTAAGCTTCAGTGCTGATAGACCATTCCCAATGCACAATGGGTCCAAGTGTGTGCATTCACTATTTCTCTTCCCTTCCCTTCTTTATCCCTTGCTTCTGTTTTTATGGTGCACCAACACTGCACAAGCACAAAACACATGAAGACATCTTTGTATAGACCCAGAAAGCCCTGGCACCAATTGGAATAGATGGAGATGTGTGTCCAGGTTTTGATGCCAACTCAGATACAAAAACAAACCTTTCACCTCCTCCTCTTCCTCCAGTACCCTGAAATTTCTCTCCCTACCTGGAGATGTGGAGAAGCTCAAAAATTCCTTAAGACTTCAGCCAGCACCTAAAGATTTGGCCAAGTCTGTTGACTGACTGAAAAGTCTTGCAGTTCATTCCTTCACCCAGTAACATAGTGAATAACTAATTGGCATCCAGCAGTCTGATCACTGTTGGTACCCGGTAGCTAATAGCTCTTAGAGCCTTGGGGGAAGCTCCAACAAAAGGTGGTGTTTCAACTTTCTGGATTAGTCTTGGATTTCCAATGGTAATGAAATCCAAGAGTATTCTCAAGAGAATCATAGGATTGCCTCCCCAGGCTGTTAAGTGGTGACACATTTCAGTAATGGATGATATAAAATGTACTTCCAGGAGATTGATTTCTTTATGATGCTCAGATCTACACAAGGAACTCTGGCGTGTGTGAATGATTCTCCCTCCCCCTGTAATATATCAGGATGTGCTGAATTCTTTAAAATGAACAGATTTTCTTTGTAGAACTGATTAAGGTTGCAATTCAGTACCTTTCCCCCTGAGGAATTTCAGTCAGGTTTGCTTCTGAATAGATATGTAAAGGATTATAATCTAAGGAAGGGCAATAAAAGTTAAAAGGTACACCATGCAAAACTGGTTTAACACTTGGGTAAAAATTTGTGCAAAATAGAGCTCAGAAAAGAACTCTGGAGCAATCATGTAGATATTTGTGTGTGTATGTGTGCCTTCAGGTTGCCTGTCAACTTATGGTGACCCCATGAATTTCATAGGTTTTGTTAGGCAAAACATACTCATAGATGGTTTGGCCAGTTCCTTTCCCTGATATATAGGCTACAGCACCTGGTATGCCTTGGTGGTCTCCCATCTAAGTACTAACCAGGACTGAGCCTGCTTAGCTTTCAAAATCAGATGGGATCTGGTGCCTTTAGGGTATTTATACTTACATGGAAGTAAACAGGACTTACTTTTAATAGACACACACAGTGTTTTGTATGATGCAAAGCATTAAATTGGACTGCACTGAATATTTGCAGCTAGACATTTTTGACATAAAAGTGATTCCCAAAGGTTTCCAGAAAACTTTCAAATGCTCATCTTGTGTGATTCACCCCCTCCAACAACTCCAATTGGTTGCTGCTGTGGTGCTATCTCTCTCCCCACCCATCCTTTTGTCTATTTTGCTATTCTGTATTGACTGCATTTGTTCTCAGTAACATTACCATGTAGCTGTTATAGAAAGGAAGGGAAACCTGGATGGGTATAAGGAGGTGCAGGCATCCACAGCTAATGGACTATACTGCAAACAATTACAATCCAAAGAGCTCCCCAAAAGGAAGGAAACTTTTTTTATGGCTTGTAATAGCTTCAGTCTTTGGAGATTAGCCCTTGTATTGTTATTACTATTGTTGTTTGAATAATTCAAGCAAAAAAATCTGTCACTTTGAATCACAAAATTGATTAAGAATAACAAGAATTCTGAAAATTATAACTTTGGGAGTTTTTCTGTTTGCCTTCTGTTTTTTTTTCTGAGCATTTGAGACAGGTCCTGCATTAACATTTCCTTGGTTTACTCTGCAAGTGAAGAGATCAGAAACTTACTTACAAATTCTAAATGATGAAGCTGACAGTTTAAAATCTTTCAGACTGCAAGACCTTCCATGACATTAGAAAGGTGAAATGGATAATGAATGTTCTCTCAGAAGACACATACATCTGCTTCAAATAGAGTCAGAAAGAAATGATTCACTAAGGTTGCTTCAAGCTTTAATCAGCTTCAAAGGAAGATTAATCAACTAAAACATTTGTTTTAATTAACAAGAGAAAGCTATTTTAATTGGTGCAGCTGAAAGTTAAAGAATCACTGAGTTATTTGTTGTGTCACTATTGTTACTGGAATAATAAAAAAGAAAGACCTTTTCTTCTAATGATGAGAAGTAGCTTTTAATTATTGGTACAAACTATCTCTCATTTCATTTGGTTTTTCTAAATAAGTACTGAGTAAATGAATATGTGAATGTATCTGTTTAAAAGTCAGATTATTAATGTACTGAAATTATTTAAGCAGCCCAAGGAATTAAACATGGTTATATAAAATTTAGACAAGAACTAGTAAAGATCCTGAAGTGTAAATATGTATCATTGCATATTAAAGTTAGGATTGTCCACGCCATCATATTTTCCAGTTTCTTTGTACAATTGTGAAAGCTGTACAGTAAAGAAAACTGATAGAAAGAAAATAAACTCATTTGAAATGTGGTGCTGGATAAAGGTTCTGTGGATGCTGTGGACTGCTAAAAAGATAAATCAATGGGTCCTAGACAAAATCAAACCTGAATTCTCCCTAGAAGCCAAGATGACTAAACTGAATTTATTAGACCTTAGGCCATATCATGAGAAGACATGACTCACTAGAAAAGACAAGAATGATTAGCAAAGTAGAAAGCAGTAGGAAAAGAGGAAGACCACATTCCAAATTGATAGATTCAATCAAGTAATCTACAGCTCTGAATCTGCAATGGCTGAACAGAGCTGTTGAGGAAGGGGTGACTTGGAGGTTTCTCATTGATAAGGTCACCATAAGCTGAAGACAACTTAATGGCAATTATCAGCAATATACAATTTAACTTTTCCAACCAGTTTTTTGTTAAAATCAATTTAAATGAAAGTAAAACCTTGCCTTTGCCCAAATTAGTATTTCTGTAATTTCTTCTCCAAGGTTCTCAGTTATTACATTACACAGATGAACTGTGAACCAGTTCTCAACACTAGATGTTCATCAGTCATAGACAGTAGCATGATCTGCATGTAAATCACTACACATCAACATATTGGCATAAGTAGGATTTTCATATCACCACGACAGTAAGATAAAAGAAGGGTTAGTGTGAATGAACAGGAGCCATTTTCATTCTGGAAATCTCCCAACATATTTTACTAAAATTCTCATTATTGGGGTGGAGATGATGGGTGTTTTAACCCAACAAGTCTAGAGGATATCAGGTTGGGAAAGGCTGAAAAGGTATATCCAGAACTTGGAAAAATTTAGGTTTTGGATTACAAATCCCAGAACTGCCAACGACCATGGCCACTGCCTGGTTGGGGGTGTCCTGGGAGTTGTAGTCCCAAAAGACAATGTTTCCCTATTCTGTGTACTTCCAACTTTCTTACAAACTCTTGTCAATTTTCAGTTGAGAGAGAGAGAGAAAACCTAGTCCCCAGCCATTAGAAACCATCCATTTATATTTCATTTGTATCACTTCGGGTTGTATCAGGAACACTGCCTCTCTGACATGAGAAGGCAGTATCCATGTCACTTTGATGGTCAGTGATAAACTGACACCCCTCCAGGCTTGCTAACACAGGAATAAGATTTGCCAGTCCAGTAAACCAAATATGTCACATCCCCTGTCAAATACTCAGGACAACATTTACTTTCAATTACTTTGATGGCCTGGTGCTCATTTGCTAGTGCAATACGATATCAAAGATCACATCTCTTATTTAAAGAAAGAAAGAGGGAAAGAAGGAAGGGAAGAGAAGAAGACAGATGATGATGTGGAATAAACACTCAGCTATCACCATGTACATTCTCCTCTTCCTTTTGAAAGACCTGTCACAGCATTAACATTTAAATTAACCAACACAGAGACTACATTTTATTTATTCTCTGATGTTGTTTTGGGAACACTCTTCCAGTGTGTTTGTTCACTGTGGATCACAACAGAAATGACAGTTCCTTTGCTGAGCAGCTTCCTACTTTGGTATCTTTTTGTTTCATTCAATGCTTTCTTCAGTTCTTGAAGTTTTTGCTGCCACATCACTACAGAAGGGCACTTCTTGGCAATTCCATTTGAGAATGTATGCTGAAACATAGTGAACCCTCAGATAGCTGGAGGATCTGATGAGGGGTTGCAGACTGCCAGAAATAGTGCAAATTGAGTCCACTTTTAGGGTTAGGGTTAGTGCTAGGGAATCATGGAATTGTTTTTTTCCTGAGACATATAGTCTTCTTTGTCAGAGAGCTCTGGTGCCATAATAAAATACAGTTCCCATGATTCCCTAACCCTAACCCTAACCCTTAAAGTGGATTCAATTTGCACTATTTCTGGCAGTCTGCAACCCCCCGATGTGAGGTAATTATTCTGCTCCTGAGTTAGTTCAAACTTTGAATATAATATCCAAGTTACACAACACATTTAGAAAATACATGATGCAAGCTTTCAAGATCCACTGGATTCTTAATCAGGCAAAGGTGTTAAGAATCATACAGGAGAATAATAATAATAATAATAATAATAATAATAATAAAATAACAATGTCCATCACAGGCTAGCATTTTTTCAATGCAGGGGTAGGCAACCTTTCCCCTTTAAGGGCCGAGGGACTTCAGCTCCCAGAATCCCAGAAGCTATTGGCCAACATGGGACTATTGGCCAACATGGCTGAGGCTTCTGGGAGCTGAAGTCCCTCGGCCCTTAAAGGGGAAAGGTTGCCTATCCCTGTCTCAGTGTGTTGTTGGTGTTCTTCTTTGGAGAGATATATTTTGTAGATTTTGGATGTCATTGTACTTTATAAGGCCAACACAGCTACCCCCGAATAAGCACATTTAGACTTCACCTAAATCCTGGAGCAAATTCACAGCTTCTTTGCCAATGGAGCTGCCGATGGGCGGACTTCTTCAGGATATAGTGCAGGGGAAGGAATAATATCTCCCAGATGATACTGGACTGGAAGTCCCATTAACCCAAGTCAATTTAGCCAAAAGTGAAGAATAATATAAATAATTGTATATGCATAATGTGCAAATTTGATACCTGGATATGTGGGACTGAAATATGGCAACCCTAATATTGGCACTGGGTTGTAGGAGACAGATGTGTGGGCCACATGCCCTGTGTGTGACACCTTCTTGACATAGCTTGCTGCCCTCATGAGATGGCCACACCACCTCCTACTTTGACTTAAGGTTGAGTCCAATCTGTATGCGGATTGTGTGTATGTGTATGTGTACACAATCCTGTCCTGTGCCTTGGGGAGCAAAATGCCTTGGACTTGTACTACCACTAGCACAAACTCAAGCACTTTGTCACACAGGCCTCTCTTTCCTCCCTCTGTGCTGAGTTTTACTTTTTTCTTACTGTTCATAAATATGGAACTGAAACAAGGCTCCTTCCCCCACATGAAAGGGAAATAATGACCTCTCTAGATGCAGAGGAAAAGGAAAATATTGTGAAATATTTCAATTTCTGTGCAAGTGCCTTGCCTGGCTGAGTGCAGATTCAGCAGATTATACCAGTATCATGCAGGAAATATCCCCGGGGACAAATGAGTGCAATATATAAGAAGCAAATCTAAATATGTGTTCCTTTCTGAGGAGCCATTTGCTTATGCACAGCAGCAAGAGAGAGAGAACTCGCGTCACAAAGATTATTCTAGTTGGTCAGTAGCCCAGGGTCCCTCCATGGAGTTCATATGGAAAGTCATTAATTCAAATGGGTTGCTGACAGTTCTGACCACAAGCTTGTATAAGATGACTCCTGAATGAAATGCTGGCCCCAGCGGCCTTCAAAGGATTCCACCATGCTGCTGTTTCCTACCAGTGTCATAAATAAAAAATTAGCATATTAATGCAGTGTAGATGAGATAAATGTTTCCTACGGGACATGGAACACATCCCTGAGGCACAAAAGATGATTTAAGAATGGCTTCCTGTAAGTGCTCTTGATTTACTTCATGGCCACCAGTAACTAAAGGGTGGAGATATCTGTTCAGGGTGACATCAAAAATAGGAAGCTGTTAATTTTCCTTGTAAGAGAAGGTCACACAAACAAGTAACCCAGAAGTGGGGCTCTTTGCTCTGGCTTTCAAACAAGATGCAGGAGCAAAGCATTTGTCAGAGAGCTGAACGATCCAGCTCTGCAAATGGACTTCATTGCCCACATGCAAAATAAGTCGTTATTGCTGTAATAAAATGTGTTGAGTTGCTCTCTCTCTGCAAATCTTTAAGAAAAACCTAATAAGTCACTACCACTAAATGTGTTATATATGCAAACAGGCACATGAGAAGGGAATAAATCTAGAGTTTATTCTTCCATGCCAAAAATGGACCTGAGATTTCATTCATTCCATGAATGCTGTCTGAAAATAAGGCTGGCAGTCTGGAAAAAGTTCTAATGAAAGCAGAGAAGGTGGCAATTCTGAAACCCCTCCACCACCATCATCATAAGAGCTTGCAAATACTAAAAAACCATTGAAATATTATGGATTGGTTTACCAGATCCCAGGGTAGCCTAAATTAAATTAAAAGCACCACTGAGCAATCTAGGGGTGTGATGTCATGGGAACTGAGAAAACTGTTGTACTTTTTAATGGTTGTGTGGAAGAAAGAATTTCTGGAATTGTTGCTTGTCATGGAAACAGGTAACAAGCAGCACCTGCTGAAATTTCCTCTTGTACAAAGCCATTAAATGTATAGAAACCTCTCCAGTTGTCAATGTGTCATACCCCATTGACAGAGATCAAAACCATGTTAAAAGAGACATTTTCAGCTGCAAACTGCACTGTGGTTTTAGGGCTTTCCTTACAGTCAAAACACATTCCCCATGGAAAAGGAAAAAACAAAACAAAACACAGGAGTGATGTAATTTTTTTTTTTTTTTACAAATTTCATGTCCTTGATAAGAAAGGGAATCTTGAATCACATAAGACCCCTGTTGAGAAAATGCTCAGTTATTGCACTTTGGGGTTTTTGCAAATAATAATAATAATAATAATAATAATAATAATAATAAT
>CM034703.1:125817139-125833044 GCA_020142125.1 Phrynosoma platyrhinos
TGGTGGAAGAGATCCATCTTTACTGGCTTTTTAAAAGCAGCAAGAGTAGTAATAAGACGAATCTCGTCTGGCAGGCCATTCCAAAGTCTAGGAGCAGTAGCAGAAAGAAGCTCATAGCCATTATCCAAATCCATTGCAAAAAACTTGTTATCACACTATCTGAGAATCACGTTGATGGTGTACCTCTATTTGTACAGCCTGAGTCTCCCTTATCCAAAATTCTGAAATCCAAAATACTTCAAAATCCAGAATTGTCCACATATCTACATGGGATAACATATATCCACATTGTCCACATATCCACATGGGATAACATCCCATGCATCTGAGGGTGGGCAATAGTCCATGAAAGCTCTTGCTATAAGAACTTTCTTAATCTGAAGACATTAGATTATTAGAAACTGGCCTCTCTGTTGCTCTTTCTGAAACATAATAACATGGCAACTCCTTGGGAAAATGATCTGTGCTTTGGTGCAAAAATAGAGTCAGAAATTAAATCAATCATAACTGCCTGGATAGTGGAAACTCAACAGGTCAAAGAAGGCATTGGCAGCTAGTGCCTCTCCTGGTGACTCAGCAGTGAATCCTTTCTAGGTTTTGGCTAGCTTTAAAGGAGCTATCCATGGCACTGAACCTATTTAGACACAGTGTTCAGCACCTTGACAGCTTCTTTAAAGCCTGCATGAAAATCTGGACTGTATTTGACCCACTGACATGGGAGCCTCTAAACACCATTGGAAGATAGTGGTGTGCCATTTCTAGAAAACAACTCATGGACATAGTCTCATCCCATGAATGATTACACCAAACCAACATCCATGGAGCTTTATTGTAAGATTCAATCATTATCACATAAAAGAGAAAATGATTGAACAAACAACAGGTCCACATTCTAGGATTACAACAGATACTACCAAATAGCAAGCCAGTGTGGTGTAATGGTTGGACTGTTGGACTAGGAATATAATAATAATAATAATAATAATAATAATAATAATAATAATAATAATAATAATAAATTTTATTTGTAACCCGCCCCTCTGCAGAGGAAACCAGGGTTCAAATCCCTGCTCAGCCATGAAAACAGACTGGTTGATCTTGGTCAATCACATTCTCTCAGCTCAGAAGAAGTGAATGGCAAACCCCCTCTGAAGAGTTCTTGCCAAGAAAACCCCAGGATAGGTTCACCTTAGGGTCACCATAAATTAGAAATGACTTTTTGTTACAACAGTAACAAAACACCCAATACTAGCCATTAAGATAGTAAATGAAAGAACTCACTGAGAAAGTAATGGTAGTAGGTTAAAAATACAGTCTGAGACTCCCTTATCCAAAATGCTTGGGACCAGAAATATTTTGGATTTTGGACATTTTTTGGATTTTAGAACTTTTTCATGTACATAATGAGATATCTTGGAGATGGGGGCCCAAGTCTAATCATAATAGTAAACACCTTATGCACATAGCCTGAAGGTAATTCTAGACATAACATTTTTAAATAATGTTGCGCATGAAACAACCATCAGAAAGCAAAGGTGTCACTATCTCAGCCATATATGTGGACAATTTTGGATTTTGAAGTATTTTGGATTTCAGAATTTTGGATAAGGGAGACTCAGGCAGTACAAATAGAGTTACATCATCAACGTGATTCTCAGATAGTGTGATAACAAGTTTTTTGCAATGGATTTGGATAACGGCTATGAGCACTTTCACGGGAAAAGTCAAGTAGGGGGCGCTTTTTCGGCATGCATCATGTAAAGACTGTGCCTTCAGGTCAGCCCCAAAACAACCCTATTAGCTCGTCTGCTTCCCCCCCAAGAGAGGGTTGCCCTAGGAAAGACCAGGATGATAGCATCTCTTCCACCTACCAAGCCATCCTATCAAAGGAGGGGGAATGCTGTCTCCAATGCTAAGCTTTGAAAGGATTCATGGTACGTTCAGTCACAAGCGGAATTTATTTATATGCAGGGGAGCGGGCTGGGCTGGGATGAGATCTATTCGTCAATATTCAAGATATCTCTTCAATTATCTTAGCTAGTCTCATTAGCTATGCAGATTAAAGCATGCACAAATTAGAAATCAGCTGATTGTCATTCTTTTGGCAGCAGCAAAGTTACAATTTGTAGCAAAATGGAAACATTAAAAATCTTCCTATTATCCAAGGATGGAATGACAAGATATGAGAAGTCTTGATAGCAGATAGAATCTCACACCACTTAAAGGCTACTGTTAATCCCACACATGATGAGGGTGATTTCTTAAGGAAATGTTGCATGGTTCTAAAAGCAATAGACATGGCTGACTGGAATACAAAAGATTATTCAGATTCACTTCATTACCACTTAACTCAGGGGTAGGCAACCTTTCCCCTTTAAGGGCCGAGGGACTTCAACTCCCAGAAGCCTCAGCCATGTTGGCCAATATTTCCATGTTGGCCAATAGCTCCTGGGATTCTGGGAGCTGAAGTCCCTTGGCCCTTAAAGGGGAAAGGTTGCCTACCCCTGGCTTAACTGATTACAAGACATATAATTATGGCTGAATTCTTTTATGCGTAGATCTGAGCACACTTTTGCCAGGGCATTAACCTTTTCCTGATGACTATGATTTTTTCTCCTTAATATTTATGTATTGTGTGTTTAAGCTGACAGTGTGGTGTAGTAGTTTGAGCACTGGACTATGACTCTGGAGGCCAGGGTTTGAAAGTGGCTTGGCCATGTAAACCAACTTGGGGCCTAAGCAGACTGGCGGCACGGGGCCACCCTGGGAAAGTGCGCCGTGGGACCGAGGCATTCCCATGCCTCAATCCTGCGGTGCACCTTCGCCGCCCCTGAAAGGAGCGCTAAAATAGCGCTCCTTTCACAAGTCAGCGAAAGTGCGCCGCAAAAGCTTGTGACGCACTTTTGCTGACTTTTCCGCCACAGCGTGTCCGGATGCTGCAGCAGGAGGTTGTCCTCGGAGTGCCGGCCGTGTGGAGGGCTGGCGGCTCCGAGGACGACCTTGGGAGGAGGAAGGGGTGCTGAGCGTGCGGCTGCCCCTCCCCTTCCTTGCCCCGAGGATGGCTTTTTAAGCCGTCTGCCGAGGCCCTTGGTGACCTTGGAAAAGTCAGTGTCTCAGCCTCAGAAGATGGCAATTGCAACCCCTTTCAGAAGAAACTTGTCAAGAAACTCCATGATAGGGTTTATTTAAGTGTCGCCATAAATTAGAAATGACTTGAAGGCACACAATTGTATGTGTGTATGTGTTTAAATTGTGTCCCATATAAGAGAGGGTGTTTTATTTCTTTCAGAAGGAATGACATTTTTCTAAGGAGTATTTTTAAAAAAAAAAACAAAACTGTTGGTGGAACACAATAAAAGTTGATGCAGAAAGATCAAACTAACTGCTGTTTATGAAACTTAAACATTTCCTGCTGTTTGGCAACAAGGCATTTGTTCCCATTCTCTGTTGTTTGAAAATATCCCTTTTCAAATTCATTTCCCTGATGAGAATAACAGCAGCCACAAGACTGTGCTCACTTTGTGAAGTCCCTGATAGTCTTTAACTGTGTGGTTTTTCTGTGCAGAAAACATGTTTTTATGGTGAAAATGTGCTCCCTGCACAGGGAACAATGTATTTTGTGTAAGAAACATATTTGCTCTGCAGACAAACTGTGTGTAACTTTGAGTAAGATATCTCCCTGAAAGACTTTCCAAAATGCAAATAGTGCTTGCAAGACTGCAAGAAAAAGTGATTTTTGTATTTCTGTGCAGTGGGAAGAAAACTGAGGAAATTATTTGTTGCCACTTGCAAGTATGAGGAACATGAAGATTTACACTGCTAGTCTTCAGTTAAGAACAGGTCACCACCTTCCCTTCATAGAGAACATCATGTGCAAAAGGACTGGTCCAGTACATTTGACTTCCTCAGAATATAGACAAATGTAAAGGTGAACTTTCTCTGAGCACAGAAGCAGCTGCCCAGAGATGTCAGTGCTGATGGGGGCTCTGTGTCTTTTAACAAACAGAACTATTAGTGGCAGATCAATACATCTCAGAGTACAGCTCATATTCCAAGCATATCTCTTGCACTGGATCACATTACATTTTGATACATTCTTGAAAAGCCAGACAAAGAACTGGACAAAGGAAACCATTTCCAAAGAGATTAACAATGTGTGTGTGTGTGGGGTGGTTTCCATTTCAATGGGGTGGTGAATCCATACTGGGGTTTAGACTGAACTTTAAAAGACCTCTCCAAGATACTGAACCTGTTTTGGTGATAGGGTTCAGCATCCTGGATAACAACTTTAAAATTCATTCTAAAATTCAGAGCATATAGACCACTTCACTGATAAGGAAGATGACACCAGACAACCTCTGTATAGTAGCCACCACTGTATAGCAGTCAGATTCCTGTGGTATACAAAAGACTAATAAATTTATTGTGGCATAAATCCTGATGGACTATAGCCCTGCTCATCAGATGCATCCAGTCAAATAGATCTGAATTTGCAAAAGCTCATGCTACAGTAAATTAGCTTTTAATGTCCCTCAGAATTCTATGCTGGGAAAAAAAGAAAGAAATCTAAGTTACTTTTGCTAGAATGAGGAGAAGCCTAGAAATAAATAGTTACTTGTCATTAATTCTATTTCCGTAATAATGAACACATAACTAACTTGCATTGTGACTGTAACCCAACGAAAGAGAATTTCATAATTCCTGCAGTAGAACAGTAACCTTTTAGCTATGTTTATTGTTAGGAGGCTTGGCCTCATTCATGGTGCACAAGGAACTTGAATACTGGAGTGTATTTACATTGTTCTGTTGTGGATGTTGCATTAACACAGTTGGCATATATGGGGCAGTTTGATCTGAAGGAGCTCCAATCCACAAATGGTTAGCCTGCCAATAAGGCAGGCTCACTGTATCACAGACCAGTGTGCTATTGCATTCAAATGCTTTTCGAAAAGGTAACTAAAAACTAACTGTGAGAAACAAGAAAGCAAGGAAATACTGTTAAAAACTTCAGTGATCAGTTTTTCAGGGGGCTTTGAACAATACCTGAACTGAATTTCTTTAAAATGATAAATTTCTCAGCTTTGGAACTGGGGATGGGGTGAGCAAGAAAAGAAAAGAAAAGGGGGACGTGATCATAAACAGAGAGAAGCAGTAGCCTCCACACCAATCTATATCCTAGGTGAAGATCTGGGCTCTAGTGTGTCTAAAGGCTGTCCAAAGTGATTCCACCATTCTGGGTGAAACTGCTTTGTTTTTGCAGTATTGGGTCACAATTCCATTGTTGATGTCCACAGGTGTAGAGGTCCATTATACCAGCTTTAAGCACTTTCCCAAATGATGTGTAGTGATGGCAGCAAAAGCCAAAGCTGTCAGGAGATAAAGCTTTCCTGTCAGCTCTCCAGCATGGCATCATTCTCTTCTGCCTTGTCCTGAGTTGTCATAGCATCCACGGTCCCTTTATCTCTGCACAACCCTGCCATCTACAGAGTCTCCTCCTTTCATCTGCAATATGAGGATAAAAATATTGAACTTCCTCCTCATTCTTCAGTAACAATTAATGATCCAATAGGGCTTTCATTGAGCACATGAAACTTACCGTATCAGTACTAATATATTAAAGCATGCTCCAGAATAAAAATTTCAAAGGCTGATATTCTCATAGCCAGTATTTTCTAGTTGCACTGTTGTAAGAGGGAAAAAAACCCTTTATTTGCATCCTTGTCTGAAGCCCTTTAGCAAAGACTAGGGTCTTTTGTGTTACAGAGACAGATCCTAGCTCCACAGGGAGGTTTACAAGCTGCAAGGGCCGGGTGATTAGGAGATGTTATACCATTGGCCATCTGTTTACAAAACCTAGTGTTTCTCCAGTCTGTCTAGGATCATAGTATTACTAAGGGTGGGGTGGGGAGGAGAAGATAGAAAGAGTAATCAAAGGGAACAATGATTATATTGAAGATGGGTTCTTCAAATCTGTAATTCTATTGACCTTTATCTTGGGGCCCCTGGGAATTCTTCCATTCTCCAGCCAATGTGATGAGTTCAGTTTGCCTTGCCTACCCCAGCTAGCCTTTGACAGCTGACAAGAGAAACCATTTGATTACACAGCTCATCTTCTCCTCCCAGTCAAACTCTTGTAGATTTCTGCAAGGGCAAGGCTTACACTGACAGCTCATGATAGGGTGCTGGTGTTATCATGTATAATAAAGTGGCAATGAAACTTTCTGTTCTGCCAAAGTCTTTGTCTTGTAAGCAGACATATCGGCTCAACCATCTCCAACTGCTGGGAGAGATAGGCTAATGCAAGGAAACCAGTGGATGAAAACAGGCTCTGATATTTAGTTTCTTGAACAGCTTTATCCACCACCCAGGCAAATATGCAAAGCTGATTAACAAAGTAGATATTACCCAGGTAAATGGAAAGCTAGAGTCCCAGATCATAAGCAAAAGCAAACTCTTTTGAAGCACAGCAAAGGAGGGAATGGGGGGGGGGGGAGGAGAGAGAGAGAGAAAGAGAGAGATTGAGAGAGAGAAGGCCATGACATGTACTTTAATTAGAAGTATGCTGTATGTCCTTGGCCTTTGCTCCATCCTTCTTTCAGTGAAATTTGAAGTGTGCTTCTTGGATGAAACATGCAAGGAAATTTGAGGGAAGAAAAAGAGAGATCTTGATAGGAATCACACAACTGGGAAATGTCCCCATAGCTCAATGGGAGATCCAAGTGCTTTGCCTGCAGGAGGTCCCAGCTTCAGTCTCCAGCATTTCCCAGAAAGATTCCCACCACACTCCATTAATTACAGCTGTGATCCCTAATCCCATAACTTTAGCATTTTCTTTCAAGCATTGTGCTCATATCTTTAGTTATAGTGGAATTCAAGGACAGGCAATTAGTTGGCTGGGGTATTGTGAAAGCTGTGATCCAATAAGGTAACTTTTCCAAACGCTTTACAGAGACAACTCTCTATGAGGATTTGTAGCTTTTTTGGTGGGAGGGGGGATGTGCTCATTAGGAATACCTGTGGAGAGGTAAGGGAGTAATTCTTCAAACTTCAGGTAAAAACATATTATTCATCAGGGGCACCTATATATTCTGGCCAGTCCACTGAGTGGTTACTATAATCAGCAAATGAGTCTCTGTGTATGAGATGTATCTAGCCCAGGCAGAAATCAATCTACTTAAAATTTGATCTGTGTTAATAACACTACTGATTTCAGATCAGAAATGGAAATTGTGTGGCTCTCCAGATGTTGAACTATAACTCTCATCATTCCTCATCACTATCTAAGTGACTAGGGCTGATGGGAACAGTAATTTAGCAAGATCTAGAGTGCCCAAAAAATTCCCACCCAATTTAGATCAAGGAATGGCCATTTCTCATCTCTGTATTTATGACACAGGGACTTACTGAGAAGCAGTCTAAAGAAATCAGTGGAACCATCCCAAAGAAATGCTCTGCAGATTGCCACATGAGCTAGCAACATCCATATAGGCCTCATTGATCTTAGGTCAATGTTGGGCAACACCTTCCCCTCCAGATATTACTGAGCTACAGTTTCCATCAGCCCTAGCCAGCATAGCTAATGGTGAAAAATAAGGAGTGTTGAAGTGCTTGTTGTCCACAAATCACTCTTAGTCTAGCCCACTAGGTGTTCTGACCAGATACATACCTTCATCTCCTCCATCATCCATTGGAGAGTCTTATTAGCACCTTCCTTCCACAAGACTATGGGTTTTAAACCAAGACTATGGTTTTTAAATTTTGTGAATTCTCCCATGTATCATGGTACATGTAATTGTTTAGTCATGCCACTAAAGAACATAACTTATGACCTATGTTAAGGTATGCTTAAATGTGCCTGTCCCTCCAACATCCTGCATCTTATCTTCCAATCTCTCAAACACAACATAAAAAACCTGCCACCCATCAGTCACAGTCACTTCTGTCCACCTTCCATACCTGTCATCTGCAAATCTAGCCTCAAGAGCTCATGTTAGCCCAAAAACGGGTGAGAGGAAACAACAGAGCAGTCACTTGCATTTCAAACAATATATGATGTGGCTCTAACAACTCCCTTCCATACTGTGAGAAAGGGAACAAGTACTGCAAGGAATTGACTTGTTTTTAGTTTGTGTTGTGATATACCTGGTTTAGCCACATTTTACCTGCATCCTAGGCATGCAACTCAGTGCCCATTTGAACCACCATCTGCCTAGTTCCAAGAGTTTATTTTAAAAAACCTAAGTCTCTGTCTCCTGTAGGAGCTGAGATATGGGGCAAAGTGTGCTGGTACTCTTCTGTCAAATTTTTCTGCAGGAAATGAATCTGCTTCTGTATTTCAGGCATGAGGGAAATGAGAGTGAATGTTGTGAGTGGCAGAATGAAAGAAACAAAAGAGGGACACATGGTGAGGATGCAAGGTAGGGAGAGTGAAGGAGTAGGAGGGGAGATTGAGCATTGTAAATAGCAGAATAGTAGAAGAAGAAGAGTGGGGCAGATTGTGAAGAGTAGTGGGGAGATTAAGTGGTGAGGTGCAAGAAACAGGGCAGGGAGACATTGCAAGAGTGTGAGGTGAAGGAAGGAAGGGACTGGGGGGAAGGAAGTATGAAGAGTTTGAGAGGTGGAGTGCAACAAACAAGGGAGGGTGCACTATGAGGGTATGAGATTTTGGAAAGAATAGGAGATAAGGATGAATGAGCAGTGTGAGTGGCAGAAAACAAGAAGCAATGCATTATGAGGGTGTGAAGTGAGGGAGGAAGTAGGAAACAAGGGAGAGTGAGGGGTGTGGGAGGCAGAATGCAGAAAGCAAAATAGGAATACATTGTGAGGATGTGAGGTGAGGTCAGGAAATAAGTAGTAAGGAAGAGTGAATAGTGAAGGGTGAGAAGCAAGGGATGGGTGCACTATGAGGGCAAGGAAGGGAGCTGGAGGGAAGGGAGAGTGAGCAGTAAAAGTGGTGTAGTGCAAGGTAGGAATGCATTGCAAGGACACAAGGTGAAGTAAAGGAGGGACAAGGAGGGAAGGGGGAATAAGAGATGTGAGTGACACAGTGCAAGAAGTGAAGTAAGAATTCATTGTGAGGATGTGAGGTAGAGGAGATAGTGAGTAGGAGAAAAGGGAGAGTGTGGTGAGGAAAGGAGGAAAAGTAAGGTAGTGATGCAGCAGCAGCAGGGTGCAAGGATCAAGGGCAAGATCCATTGTAAGAGCACAAGATAAGGCTAGGGAGGAAGAAGGAGAGTAGGGAGACTGAGAAGTTGAAGTGGTGGAGTGCAAGCATCAAGGGAAGGGTACATTGTGACAAAATCTGTAAATCCATATCCAATGTCTTTCCAGTCTTGATGTCTTTCTTAGACAATTGTTTGAAAGTAAAATCTAAAGTTTATTAGTTCAGAGGTGAGCTTAGAATCATGTCCTTGAATTCAAGAGTCTCTATTTTGAGACTTCCCAGAAGTATCAATTTTCATTGTGTTAGAAAAGCTGTGTTAGATGAAGAGTTTTAGATAGCTGGAAGTCATTTGGGAGAGGCTTGCTTCTCATGAAGTAGGATATGCTCACATTTATGTGGTTCCACTCTCCTATCTGATCAAATGAGTTTTGCAGGTTCCTGAAGGAATACAAAAATGGCTAAACCTGGTTATCAAGAGAAATACTCCCTTCAAGTCACTGTTGTTAGGTTCCTGACCAAATGTCCTTATATTGAAAGGCTGGGTGGTATTTTCTTTTAATGAGAGAAAAATGACAGATGGGCAACTGTTAGCACTGTCATATGATTCAAGGAAATGACTATACTTGCAAATGGATTCTCACTTGTGGTGAGAATATGCATGAATGCTTGATATCAGTGTCAAGAGTCAGGAGAAATGCATAATACACATTAAATCCTCTGAATTTTAACAACTTGTGCACATACAAGGGGGTATCATAAAGTTTTACCTTTAAAAAAATTGACAGAAACTTTGTTTAGATTTGTAGTTGTTAACTTTTCTCTATTAATCACCATCCAGATTGACAAATTTTTCCCAGTGTTTCTTGACCTTCTGAATACTATTATTGTAGAGGTCTGCAAATTGTGCCTTAAACCACTCTTCCACTTCACGAATAATATCATTTGTGTTTCAAATTTGTGATCCTGCAATGGATTTTTCATTTCTGGGAACAAGAAAAAGTCACTTGGTGTGAGGTTGGGAGAATAAGATGCATGCTGCAAAATCTCAAAGCCACATGCACTTGCTTTGTTAACTGCAGTTTGAGATGAGGGAGCTGGTACATTGTCAGCTAGGAGACAAATGCCTCTGGAGAGCATACCGCAGCATTTCTTTTTCAGAGCATTTTGCAACTTGTCCAGAAGATTGCTGTAGTATGTGCCAGTGATGGTTTCTCCCTTTGCAAGGTAATCTGTGAGAATAACTCCACCACACTCCCTAAAAAACTGAGAGCATGACCTTCCCTGCTGACTTTTGCACCTTTGCCTTTTTGGGAAGAGAGGAACTGGCATGCTTCCAATCTGCGTTCATGGTTTTGGTCTCTAGATCATACTGATAGATCCAAGATTCA
The DNA here is from genome assembly GCA_020142125.1 of Phrynosoma platyrhinos. Taxonomy (NCBI): domain Eukaryota; kingdom Metazoa; phylum Chordata; class Lepidosauria; order Squamata; family Phrynosomatidae; genus Phrynosoma; species Phrynosoma platyrhinos. The sequence continues at coordinate 125,827,691 of CM034703.1, forward strand.
CCCAGGGTTACCAGATGACCAAACAAATCCTCTTCAGCCTGTTTCAACAGTGTCAACATTTGTATTGAAAGGTCACACCATGTTTATTTCTGGAAAGGGGTTAGCAAACAGGGAACCTAGTGTGCAGACACTGTAGACATGTGCAGTTTGTCATGAATAATTTTCCACACACTACCATAACTGAGACCAATTTCATTCATGATCATTGGGATGGTTGCTTGTCTGTCTTCCAGGATTAAACACTCTAATTTCTTCACTGTGGCTGCATTGTCCATCAATGATGGTCTTTTAGGTCTTGGCTCATCTGTCAGGGACATGTGACTAGTTTGGAAATTCCTTTTCCACTTCACAATAGTGTAATAAGTTGGGCAATCGTTTCCATAAACTACCATCATCTCCTCATGAATTTTCCAGGCACTATTACCCTTCAAAGGCAGGAACTTTATCATGCTGCGAGCCTCAGTCTTCTCCATCTTACACTTTAGTCACTTCTGGCACAACCTGTAACAAAAATAAAGGACACAAAGAGCTGATTTTCTCAACATCATGCACTTAGGGATCAATGATGATACGTCATCAATATACCATAATAACGTCCAAGTAATAATTATTACTTTACGATACCCCCTTATATAATAGGGCAGTTGTGTCTCCTATTTTACAGATGACAGAGTCCTCTGTCTGAAGAGCTCTTGGACTACAGCCCTCTGTTAAAAACCTTCTGTTTAAAGAGATACCCAGATTATTGACAGTGAACCCACAAAGGGTGAGCAAGTGCCTTGAAGTTGTCCATCAACAGTTAATATTCTGGACAACAATACTCACTTGATCAGGGGTAGGCAACCTTTCCCCTTTAAGGGCTGAGGGACTTCAGCTCCCAGAATCCCAGGAGCTATTGGCCAACATGGGACTATTGGCCAACATGGCTGAGGCTTCTGGGAGCTGAAGTCCCTCGGCCCTTAAAGGGGAAAGGTTGCCTACCCCTGCACTTGATTATGGGTCTCCCTACACCATGGGTAGGCAACCTTTCCCCTTTAAGGGCCCAGGGACTTCAGCTCCCAGAATCCAAGGAGCTATTGGCCAACATGGGACTATTGGCCAACATGGCTGAGGCTTATGGGAGCTGAAGTCCGTTGGCACTTAAAGGGGAAAGGTTGCTTACCCCTGCCCTACACCCTATGGTAAGTTATATTTGCTTGGAGATTTAAATTATAGGCACTATTTCTAATTTTGTCACATTAAAGATAAGATAATGCATGTTAATATTATTCAAATACATGTCCTAGCCTTTTTTGGTAATGCATTCTCCCTCTTTTTTGGCAATGCATATAAGTTTGCTTTGAATATATCTGGACAGTATCTAAAATACACCATATCAATGCACTTCCAGTATGTCTTCTCACAGTGTAGGTTGTTGGGTTTTGCTGCTTGTTTCTGCCTCCATTTCCACTCCTTCCATTTTTTGGGGGTGGGTGGGTGGGTGGTGGTGTTTGTAGCAATTTCTTGGATCTGCACTAGCATTCTTCTAAACATTAAAAAAATAAGGTTGGGGATCAATCCTAAGCTTTGAAGGGGGAATTTGCACCTCCTTTAAAAAGCTTTAAAAAAAGAAAAAGAAAAAGAAAAAGAAAAAAGGATGAGAAGAAGACTTTTTTGTTCTGCTATGTCTTGGAATAAAAAAGAAACACCCCTGAGGATGGGAATAAAATGTTGCTACTAGTGCTGAGAACTGCCAGAAAATATTCTGAGACAACAGGAACTTTGTTTGGATATTTGAAAAAAACAAACAAACCAAAAACCATAGCAACAAGTGCTGCAACACCTGAAACATCTGCAAGAGCCTGATATTATGTTTGGCAAAGCTTTTTGGAAAGTTTGCATAGATGATTCTGAAGAATTAATTCTGTAATTCCCCATTGAAGCATGCACCATCAGACCTTCAAATTGGGGAGGCCAACACAAAACTGCAGTCTGGTTTTGCTTCACCTCAAATAAATTCCCTGCCTCTTGGATTTTGTATGGGATATATGAGAGACCTTAGCTCCATGTTTACCTTACAGGATTTTAGAGTGATGGTAGTGAAACTTCTGGCAGCAATTGATTAGATTACAGGCTGCTTTCAAAAGGAACAGCAGGCAGATGGGAGCCTAGCTCTGGCTGGTGTCTTTGTTGGACTTGCTGTGGTCAGAGAAAAGGAGAAAGCATGTAAGGAGGTGCAAGGAGTGTAAGATTAAAAAGGAAAGACATGGAGCCAGGAAAAATATCTTGGAGAAGAACAGGTAGAAGAGGAAGTGGCTCTGAGGGTGCAAGAGCCCTGGGCAGTGGAGGTTGGTGGCTCTAATGTTGGTTGGCAGGTGTGCATATGAATCTGCTCTTGGTTTCACATTATACTTTTAAGGAGCTATCCAAGGTGCTAAACTTGTTTGGGGGATAAGGTTCACCATGGTAGATAATTCCTTTAAAATCAGACCAAAATCTGGAGCTGAATCACTGCCTGGTTGACTGCAGAATTACTAGCCACCACTTGTCTTGACTGAAGGGAAAAAGGCAATAGGGAAGAAGAGAGGGAGAAGATGCAAGTGCCATGTATACCACTAGAAGCTGCAGAGTTCACATTGTTTTTGTTGTTAACGGCCCTTGAGACATCTCCGTGACTTCTTGTCTTCTGCTCTGCTTAGGTTTTGCAGACTTAAGCCTGAGACCTCCCTGAGTCTAGCCATCTGGCTTGTGGTCTTCCTCTCTTTCTACTACCCTTGACATTTCCCAACATTATTGGCTTTTCTAATGAGTTGTGCCTTTTCATTATGTGACCAAAGTGTGACAACCTTAGTTTCATCATCTTGGCTTCCAGGAAGATTTCAGGCTTCAAGGACACATTTGTTTGTCTTTTTGGCTGTCCACGGTATCTTCTCCAGCACTACATCTCAAATGAGTTGATTTTCTTCTTATCCACATTTTTCACTGTCAAGCTCCCACATCCGTACATGGTGATGGAGAATAAAATGGATAGGAGAATTCTAAGTTGTCTATCTTTACTCTTTAGGTTGTTCTATGGCTCTACATGGCTGCCCTTCCCATTCCTATTCTTCTTCTTATCTCTTGACTGTCGTCTCCTTTCTGTTTAAAAACAGCCCTAGGTCTGCTCAGCACAGCCTCCACTCTTCACTCCTTCCGTCTTCTGTCACCTTCTTATCATGAGAGTATACTTCACTTCTGCTTCCAGTCTTCCCATCTTCTGGTTTCCCAGAGCCTCAAATAGGCCCTGCCAGCTTCCCATGTACTCACCAATATCAGTTTCCCTTTGAAACCTCCTAATACATGAGTGCTACATTTCTAGGAGTAATCCATCTTGGTTTCCCACTGTCATGACTCATTTTATTGTAGAGGAGGTTTGAGTATACCAAGCTAAGACAAATGATCATGGGGCTGATGCCCCATATAGAATTTGACAGATAACATCAACATGGGGAATGTGTGGCCCTCCAGAAGTTATTGGACTGCATCTCCAATCAGCAGAGATTGAAAAGTCATTTGCTATGTAACATGTTAAAAAGCACTGCTCAAGTAACTTATTAGCATCCAATTTTAATGTAACTCCTTGTGTTACTTGTTTATTTTCAGTTCATTTTTGAGAAAATTTCTTACATTTTTTTTAAATCTAAAATTTGAAAGGAACCTCAAAATGCCCAAGAAAGCATTTACCTTCTTGCTCCCGAAAGCTCCCAAAGGTAATGACTAACCATTACTTCTGGCCTAAGCATCCTAAAGGCACCATATTAAACCTATACCTTCCCTGTAACATTCATATCTCATTCTTTCTTATTAGAGCGTACAGTCTTATACATAGGCTTTTCTCTCTTTCCCTCCCACTACAGTTGTATGGAATAAGTTAGTGTGAGAGTCACTTCTGTGATACCACTCTGTGATCTTCATGGCTGAGCTGGGATTTGAACCCAGGTCTCTATGGCCCACTTCCAGACACATTCCCACTATATATTATGCTGGGTCTTCTAATTCTGCTGTGGGTTTGCAGAGGTATCTCAGAAAGGATCAAATGGATTTACTTCATCTGACTACAAGGAAAAGCCTAAGCTCCAAAACAAGCTAGTGAAGTGTTTTGACCTTAATCACAACACTCTGAAACAGGATAATAAAGCTTCCTGGATGAGCTGCAGAGATAAATCCATCAACCTTTCTTCAGCTACTTGGATAGCTTAGTGATGAGTCCCCAACTGAAAGTGTATGAACAAATTAATCATTCTGTATTCAGGGATGCAAGGTCTAGATAAGGAGCAGTAAACAAGGCTCTGGAGGATGCTTTGATTCATTCAAATTCATCATGCCTGCTCCACTACAACTCAAGCCAATCTGCAAGTAAGGGCTACTACTAAATCAATCTGTTTAGAAATCAACCTTTTATTGGGAGCCACAAGACACTCAAGTGTCCCTCACTTCTGCAGCTTTTTTCTCCTAGCACCCCATTGCAATCTCTCCCCCTTGGGATTCACCTTTAGCCTTTTTTTATGCCCTACACAGATGGCTATATATTTCAAATTTATTATATGTAACTATATCTTTTGGACAAGAGAGCCACTGTGGTGTAGTGGTTTGAGTGTTGGACTAGGGCTACTGCCACACTGCAAAAATGAAGCAGTTTGACACCACTTTATCTCAATGCTATGGACTCTGGGATTTGTAGTGTGACGGGACACTCTTTGACAGAGAAGGCTTAATATCTCACAAACCTACAAAACCCAGAATTCCATAGCATTGAATCATGGTAGTTAAAGTGGTGTTCAACTACTTTATTTTTGTAATGTGGCAGCAGGCTAGGACTCTGGAGATCAGGGTTCAGATCCCTGCTCAGCCATGGAAACTCATTGGATGATCCTGGGCAAGTCACACACTCTCAGCCTCAGAAGAAAGCCAGGGCAACCTCCCTCTTAACAAGCCTTTCCAAGCAAACCCAGTGATAGGGTTGCCTTAGGGTTGTGATAAGTGGGAAATAACATGAAGGCATACAATAACAACCATTTGGACAAGAACTCTAGTGGGCAATGACCAGTTTAAAATGCCATAAAATCAAATTGAAAATGATAAGTGAAAACAACATGCAAAAACCAGGAACAGCAAGAAGAGACAATAAGAATGACAGTATGTCCATCCAAAGGGATGGGGAATGTGTGCCCCTTCAGATGTTGTTAGACATCATTTCTCATAAGCCCCAGCCAACATAACCAACAGTGAAGGAAGGCAAGAGCTGCAGACCAGCAACATCTAAGGCAATACTGGCGGGACCTTGAAAATTAAAGATGTAGTCCAATATACTATCCCTCCCCATAGGATGTTATCAC
>CM034703.1:125873705-125888944 GCA_020142125.1 Phrynosoma platyrhinos
TCTGGAAGTAAGGGATCTCGAGACTGTTGTGCACATGCTGGTAACTTCCCGCCTTGACTTCTGTAATGTGCTCTACATGGGACTACTCTTGTGCCTGGTTTGGAAACTACAGTTAGTTCAAAACATGGCAGCCAGACTTGTTTTAGGTACATCTAGGAGGGATCACATCACCCCGGTTTTGAGGTCCCTCCACTGGCTGCCTATTGGTTTCTGGGCTCATTACAAGGTGTTGGTTATTACCTTTAAAGCCCTAAATGGTTTGGGTCCAAGTTATATCAGAGACTGCCTCCTCCTGTATAATCCTCCCTGCATGCTCCGGTCCTCTGGGAGGAATTTCTTAGAGCCCCAACAATCGAGGCTATCTGTCACCTCCAAGAGGGTCTTCTCTGTCGTTGCCCCCAGGCTCTGGAATGACTTGCCAGACGAGATCCGTCAATTTACATCTTTGCACAGTTTTAAAAAGGCTGTCAAGACAGATCTCTTCCTGCAGGTCTTTCCAGACTAAATTGTCCCGGCCCCAGGCTGCCCCCTCTTCTCTCAGTGACATTATTTTGAACCATGGCTCCCCTGGAAGTGTAATAAGGGGGTACTGCGGTATGTTTTAATAATTTAATTATGATGATTTTATTTTGTTTTATTTTGTTTAATTGTTAATTGGATTTTAATCATGTTATTTGTTTAATAATGTTTTAAGGGGGGGAATCATTTTTTATTGTAATTGTGTTTTATGCTGTAAACTGCCCTGATTGGGCAACCATTGGGTGGTATATAAATAATAATAATAATAATAATAATAATAATAATAATAATAATAATAATATTATTAGAGAGAGCACTTGGACCCATTGTGCCATTTGGAGAAAGCGAGCACCAGAATTGCGACTCATGAGCCATTTTGTTGTACTAGCCTTGGTAGGGAAGCATGGTCCCTGGAAAAAACTTCCGGAAAAAATTTCCAGAGGATTAGTGGGAAGCCTTCAAGAAGCTCCACCAGGAGTACAGGATCTGAGAAAACTTTCCAAGAATCATGCGTGAGCTGAGTAAACTCACATTGCATGTGTAAATTGTGATAGCCTCTGCAGCTACTAAGGAGATTATCTCACATGTTAAAATCCTGGCTTCCCTCTCCTGAATTCAAGTCTAATTTGGGCTGGATCCAGGTCCTATCACATGGCTTTCCCCAAAAAAACTGCCATCCAAGTACAGCCAGGCTCCAACACGGCTCCCTTAACTTGCTCCGGCGGCTATTTTTCTAAAGTAGGAAACTGACTAAGGAGCTTATCACACCAATAACAATACTGGCTTACCTGAGCCAGCTTAAAATTTAAAATGGGTGGCATCCTGGTGTTATCAGAAGGATTTAATATTCAATATTCAATATTCCAGAGATGAAAATACTGTGAGTTTGTAAGGCTGAGCAACATAAGGGTGTGATTGAAAGGCTGTGGTCAGGTGCAAATATTGGAAGATGTATAAAGCTGTATTATTTTTAATAGCAAAACCCCTGGATTTAGAAACTGAAGTTAGGAACAAAGAGAAGAACATATTACAGTAAATATACTATTATGTTTGTGCATGGTGTGATTATAAATATTATATTATACGTTAATCAACCACCACAAGCTCAGAATGCCAGCTTTCTTTCAGGCCCATGATCACTGCATATGGTCCATGATCTCACCCACTTGTCTACTCAACACAGATTAATAATATATTAGATTTAAACCTCAGTTTCCCTACAAAGCTTACATGGTCATCCTGAGCTAAACACAGCTTCTCAGTCTAACCTACTTCACAGGATTGTTGTTGAGGTAAAAATAAGGGTGGGGGTAGGTGATATGATAGCCCTGTTTAAACGTTTGAAGGGATGTCATATTGAGGATGGAGCAAGCTTATTTTCTGTTGCTCCAGAGACTGAGGAATTTATCTCATTCCCCTTTTTGCTCGATCTGGACACGGGCTGGGGATGTGCATGAACAAGGGGAAACAGATTTTATAGCACTTGAAACAGTCAGCAAGCCATGGCCATGCTGTCACCCAACCACCACCCATCCCCAAGCTGTGCTGAGGCAGCTGATTTTTCAAGGACAGAAGTTTCCAGATGAGCAAAATCAGTTGGTTCAGTGCAGCTTGGATACAGGGGGTGGTTAGGAGATGGCATGATGATGGCTTGCCGACTGTTTCGAGTGTGGTAAAATCAATTTTCCCTTGTTCACGTGCATCCCCAGCCCATGCCCAGGTCAGGCAAAAAAGGAAATGCAATAAACTCCTAGGACATTGAGCAATGGATGCAAACTACAGGAAAAGAGATTCCATCTTAATATTAGGAAGAACTTCCTGATAGTAAGAGCTGTTCAGCAGTGGAAGAAGCTCCCTCAGAGAGTGGTGGAGTCTCCTTCTTTGGAAGGTTTTAATCAGAGTCCATCTGTTGGAGGTGCTTTGATTTTGAGTTTCTGCATGGCAGGGGATTGGATTGAATGGCATTTGAGGTCTCTTCCAACTCTATGATTCTATGTATTTTTTTTTTTAAATAATTCTAAATTTTACTTTTTCCTTTTTTTAAAAAAACAAACAAACCCTGAGGTCTCTCCTTTGTTTTCCCACTGAGCCTTGCCTCAATCACACCATCTCTTCTACTGAGTTCCAGCATTTAAAAGGGATGCAGGCAAACACCATAGCCAAAAGGTAGATGTTTGGGGAGCACCCCTTAGGGTGTCACCTGATGTGGTCCATATTCCCTGCACCCTCCTGCTGTTGCTCCTGCCTAGTTGGTCAGTCAGTCAGTTGATAAGGCGACTGTAAATAGTCTGCATTTCCCACCTACTTTTTATTGTTTGCTAAAACATTCCTCCAGTGAGATTGCCTCCTGCTCATTTTTTTATTTGTTGATGTCTAACCTTGGGCAAAGTTTTTATGCCAGTGTTGTCAACTCAGTGTTTTGATGCTTTTGGTGGGGAGAAGTCATGCTGGAGTTCTAAATTCATGAATCTGCTGGGACAGGCAGTATACTGGGAACCCTGTAAGTCCTCTGGGACATTCCTGTGATTTCTAGGACCTGAGGGGTATGAGAAGCTCCCCCCTGTGCAGATGCATTTCTCTCCTAACAAATGTCCCCTCCACTGATCTCTGTGTGTTTGGTAAAGATCTGAAGCCTAGCAGGATCAGGGTTCCCACTCACAATAATGAGCTTGTGCATGTTCATTTGTATTGGGCTTTTTACACCATACTGGGCTTAAAAGAGAACTTTGATCTGTCTGCACTGGTGTGGATACCCTTGGAACAGCCCGGAGTATCTTGGACCCACAGCTCCTCCAATTGCCCCTGTTACCTGGCTTTCCATTCCCAGATGGCAGGGGCTGCCTGCCTGATGCATCCATTGCCACCATGGATCACTTTCTTCTGATTTCAGAACAAGGCACCCAGCAATGGGCACAAGGCTGGGCACCTTGTTCTGACCTCACAATGAGCAACCCATGATGGTGGCAGATGCAGGATGACTGTGCAGGCAGCTGCGGTGGTGCAGAGATGGAGGGCGCTGGATTTTTCTGGAAGATCTAGAGCAGGGGTAGGCAACCTAAGGCCCGGGGCCCAGATGCGGCCCACCGAGGCCTTTGGACCGGCTCCAGGCTGGTCCTGCTGCCACTGCCACCACCCCCCACCACCCGCCATGATGATATTGATTATTGTTGTTATTACTTGTTCTTGGGGTTTTCTTGGCAACATCTCTACAGGGGTTTTGCCATGGCTTTTCTGGGGCTGAGAGAGTGTACATGCATATTTTTTAATTTTTTTTAAATATTTATTTATTCATTTATTTATTTATTTTTGGTGCTTCGGCCCCCCAATTGTCTGAGGGACAGCAACCCGGCCCCCGGCTCAAAAAGGTTGCCTACCCCTGATCTAGAGCAATAGGTAACTTTCAAAATTCATTTTAATGTAGTTATACACCAGTTCTGTGCAGAACATGTCAGACTTTGTCTGGACTGCTCACACCAGAACCAGGGGTTGGGACATACTCAATTTGAACTAGAATGGGAAGTAGCAAATAAGCCTCTTGTCCTGGTGCAGTCAAGGCCTTTGTTATCTTAGGAGTTGGCTTTGTTTGCAGTGCCTACCACTGAGTTCTATGGGGCAAAGTCAAATTAGGACATCTATGAAGAAGTACTTTCCTGTAGGCCATTCTCATTGCAACTTACGACATTAATGCATGGGGTGCTAATGTTGAAATTGGAGTGGAATTACAACATGTGATTCCTTCCCTTTTCTCATGACATTGGCACTCATCCATTGCTGACCAGTTGTCCTATCGTTATTATTGTACAATTTTGCATAAACAAGAGAAACCCATCAATAACAGCCAATATTGCTACATGCATGCAATTGTGCAAGTGCAAATTGCTGTAGTGTTACAGTAGTGAGAGCTTGTTATTTTTGAAAAGTTGCTGGATAAGTGTGGCTGGGGTCTGGGCTCCATCCGAATTGCACTCGCTTGGCTGCTGGTGTGTGCGATAACATCCAATTTTGGCTTCTAAATCCTGAATCTATATTGAGAGTATTTCCCCATATGATAATCTCCATAGTGTTATTGCTACCATTGTAATCATGTTAAAGAAATTGCATGGATACAGTGCTAAAGCACCCTGGTGCAGCAATGTTCCCAGTTTCTTACCTAATTGACAGCTCTGAGTGATCCTTTAATTTCCTTCTATTTGTACTAATGATGATCTTTTACTCATTCATAGAGAAATAAACAGTGCACTTTGGAATAATATGCACAGCTTCCTAACAGACCGTCACATATATTGATTAGAAATTCACTGCTTTCCTAGTACTAACTTGAAAAGATCTATTCCATTTATTATCACAAACAAGCAAACATCTTCATGACTGTACTGCATAGGGACGACCCTCAGTTAGTTTTTCATCCTTATTTGGGTTTTTAAAATACCAGACTCTTTCTATGCTATTTATGAAGAAAGCTGAAAATATTACTTTAAGTTTTGTTTTCTGAAAAGAACCAAACAGAATTCTCACCCATTTGCATTGGCCAAATGTAAGAATAACAGCTCTTCCCTGCAATGAAAAGCTCATGTTGTATCTATTTTCCTCTTGTGGACTTGTTGGAAATGAGGAGCTCGAAATAGAAAAAAAGAGATAGCCCTAATCCAGGACCACAAAAATAGTTGCATACAATGGGAATGAAAGCCAGCTAAACCCTCAAAAGCCCTCTGCCTGGGTGGGCAAATCTGCTTGTTTCTCCTGCACTGGACTCTTTTTAAATTTCAAGATCTTTCTGTGGCAATTGTGATGAAATTTGCAATTTTTTTTGGGGGGGGGGACTTCAAAACAATAACAAACCACAAGACATTCTTATCCATCCCTATACTGCTGCTCCCTTTGCAACTGCCTGTTTCCAACCCCACCACACATCAGCTTGTCCTCAAAACATGTGTTTGCTAACCACTTCTGAGTGCACAAAAAATCCTTTGGCAGCTCAGCCTTGTACTTATTACTCGGTGCTACCAGATGCAATCTAAATTCATTAGCAAGACACAATAAAAAACCATGGCCCTCTACATAGTGCATTCATAGGTTGATTTGTGTGCATTCATGGGTTGATTTGTGTGGCTTGCACGCCTTCTTTTGTCTGAAAGGAAGGAACAAAGTACATTCTATACAAATGCATTAATTAGGACTCTTTGGCTTTAGATAGCAGATGGGAGAAACTTGTCTTTCCAAGCCATGAATAGCAAATTGTTTTGGGTGGGGGTGCGGGTGGGGGAATGACAATAAAGCTCCATTTTTAACAGACTTTATGACTTTCAGTAATTAGTTGGGACATAGTCTTTATTATTAAGGAAGCTGTACCCCCTCTCTCCCCATCTGTCTCTACATCTTTTCTAATTTCCTGCATCAGAGGTATGTTGGCATCAGTCTCTGTGCTCACCTCAGCCCAAATAGTGCTATGCTCTTATTAGTAGGCTCTAGGCAGTGTTTGCATAAGATAGTTATATGGTTTTCCATGAATGTAAGTATCTGTGCCACATCTTTCCTTTGTTGCGTCATCTGTTCATCCACTTTCTCTGTTTATTGCTACCTTTGTCCCTCCCCGACTACCACCATGTCTTACCCACCAGGAAAATTTAGAACAGCAACTCCTTAAATCAGGATCTTGCCTCTTTTTCTGGTAACTCTACTTCTCTGCAAAGTGGAGTCACAACAACAGAAGCAACAACAACAATAAAGATGCTATAAAAACAATAAAGATGATATAAAAATAAATACAGCAGCACACATGATTGTCAAGATATTAGCCACATGGTTTATCTTTCTTTGGTAACTGAAGCATATATCAGTCTCTCTACAGCAAGAGTGAAACCTCATGATATGGAAATTGTTGTTATGTACCTTCAAGTCGTTTCTGACTTATGGTGACCCTATCACACAATTTTCTTGGCACTTTTCTTCAGAGGGGGCTTGCCATTGCCATACTCTGAAGCTGAGAGAGTATGACTTGCCCAAGGTCACCCAGTGGGTTTGCATGAATGAGCTGGAATACAAATGCATATGGAAATACAGATGCATAAATAGATAGATAACCACATACATTTTATATCAACCATAACAATATAAATATTTTGATAAATACTCCACACTGAAGTGACTTATTCATGTATTTATATAAAAATTTCTACCCTCACCCTTATAGTGCATGATTCAGAATAGCTAACTACAAGAAACATCAACCATAAAAATATAAAAATAAAACAAAATGCAAAGTCCACAATGGAATGATACCTTTATTGGTCAAACAAAATGCACAAAACACATCATGTAAGCTTTTGGATCTCCACTTTCAAAGCTTTATCAGGCCACAGATGCTTAAAAATCATACAGAAGGAAGAAAGATAACAATGCTAGGAAAGGTGGAGGGATATAGAAAGAGAGGAAGACTGCATGCTAGATGGATGGACTCTGGGGGGAAGCAGACGGCACAAAGGACCATTTTGGGGGCAAGGAAGGGGAGGGGCAGCCACACGGTGGGTGCCCCAACCCCTTCCTGAAGGCATCTTCGGAGTGCCGGCCCCTCCGCACGGCCGGCGCTCCGCCAATGCCTTCCCGCCACAGCGTCCGCAAACGCTGCAGCGGAAGAGTCACCGAAGGTGCTCCGCCAGCCTTTTGCAGCACACCTTCACCAACTTGTGGAAGGAGCGGCAAAGCTGCGCCATGGGGCTGAGGTGTGGGGATACCTCGGCCCCACAGCGCAGCTTCCCGGGGCGGCCCAGGGCCGCCTGTCTGCTTCCCCCCTGTATTAAGGAAGTTATGGGTATAAATTTACAGGATCTGAGCAGAGCAGTGGAAGATAGGGAGTCTTGAGATACTTAGGCAGAGAATACTGATTTTCTGAAGAAGTCTCTGTATTGCTATATTTGGAAAAATGTTTAAGTGCAGTATAGGACTGGGACTTATCTCTCTGAGACTTCTATCTCCAATAAAGGCAATTTCTCCTTTTTTGGACTACAATTGGGTGAGTTTTGCCTATACAGCACCTACAGGTTTTTCCATATGTAGCAGTCCAGAGGCTTCCATGTCAGTGGGGTAGTGAATGTGCTTGGTTTTCGAGCTGAATTTTAAAGGAGATTTAAAGTTGCTATCAAAAGTACTGAATCCTATCCCCAAAACAGGCCCAGCATCTTGGATATCCCTTTGAAAGTTTGGACTGTACTCCAAGGTGGATTTACTACCTCACTGCTAGCTACTGCCACTGAAAAATAGCACAAAGAAAAGGAACAGGTGCAGCAGATGAAACAGAAGGATCAGCTAAAGGCTGCCTGCCTAAAGTGGGAGTTTTTCCCAGACATTGAAACCTCACAACTCAGGGACCCAACCAAGTCTCCAGGAACAAAGAAAGGTACAGTGTAGGTGCGGCCATGAAGAGCATTTTTTGTCCCTTTTAGACATCCGCATGATGTAGTGGTCTGTGATGGATTACGACTCTGGAGACTAGGGTTCAAATCCCCACTCAGTTGTGGAAATCCACTGGATGATGTCGGGCAAGTTGTTAGCGGATGTCCTCTATTTTTTCTTGTATATTTTAGCCATGTGGAGTTCCCTATGACCCCAGCCTGACACTTGGGAGATGGCAGCCATAATCCCTTAATCCCTTAAAGTCAGGTAAGCAAGCTGAAGTTGCTCAAGACCACTAAAGATTTCCTGGACAGGCAGGTTTGGGAATTGCCCTTGGGAATATCCCATTACACTGGAAAAGATACACAATGGTGTTTGTTTGGCTTAGGGCCTCGGCAGACGACTAATAAGGTTGTCTCCGAGGCAGGGAAGAGGAGGGGCAGCTGCACGAGCGGCACCCCTTCCTCCTCCTGAGGTTGCCCTCAGAGCCGCCGGCCCTCTGCATGGCTGGCGCTCCGAGGGCAACCTCCCACCGCAGTGTCCACACACGCTGTGGCGGAAAAGTCAGGGAAAGTGCGCCCTACATGTTTAGGGCGCACTTTCCCTGACTTCTGAAAGGAGCGCTATTTTTGCGCTCCTTTCAGATACGCTGACGGTGCGCCTTGGTGCGGCTGCCGTGGTCCCGCGGCGTACCGTCCCAGGGCGTCCTGGACGCCCTGGTCTGCTTAGGGGGTTAGTCTCACACTTAATGGGACCATGATCAGATTTGATTGCCCCCTTTCTCTAGCTTCCTTTCCTTGATAGTTTTGAAACCAAATGCATTGTTTAGACTATGCCCAGACTTAGGTAAACAATGGTAAACCCATCAAGCCTTTGTCTTCCTATTGTTTGATTCATGGCCAGGAGGCAGAAATCGCCCTTAAAAACTCCTGGATTTTAGCAGACCATGTGCTACCTTGGAAGTGCATGCTGAATCTTTGTCAGTCTGCACTCTGAGATAGTTCCTGCAAACCCCTCTCTTGCTGGTCATGCCCCTTCCACTGAACCCATCCGCATTCACTGCCAGAAGTCTTGAGGAGCTTCTCAGGCATAAGTATATCCCTCTCTATCCTGGTTTCCCTCTCTGCCTCCCCTGCTCTCGCTCTCTCCCGCTCAAGTATTTTTCAATTTATGGTGTGTGTGTGTGTGTGTGTGTGCGCCTTATTTGGATGTTTGCTTATTGTGTTAATAAATATTTTAGACTTTAATTTGGAGCTTGGTCTGTCTCATCACCTTTCCCTGCCAGATTCTTAGGACTCCCATAGACATTTGGTTAGATCTTGTGAAGTCACATTGGGAGCTTCACTCTCACAATATTTGAGCTAATTATAAATTCCCCAAAATTAGGCTTGTTTCCCAACAAAGTCACACACTCTCAGCCTGAGAGGAAGTCAAAGGCAGATCTCGTCTGAACAAATCTTGGCAAGAAAACTCCATGATAGAGTCACCATAAATTGGAAATTACTTGAAGGTATACAACAACAGCAACAAAGCTTAGTCTCTAGGTCTTAGCAGAAGCTGCCAATTAGTTAGTTTTTGTTGCATGTTAATTTTTTTGTGTATTTTTAATGATAAAGCACTGAACAGAAAAAGCAAAAGGCAATGAGCACTGAATCAACACTTTCTCCCCAAAGTAATAGGAAGGCCCTGATGAAACTATTCATAGTAATGTGAACTGAGAGCTGCCAGTCACAAGATGATATCTGCTCTTCTCACTTCCCCCAGCAGTGCTTCTTATGGGGAATGGTTAGGAAAATATGTTATCAGGTTGTGGAGACATATTCTTTTTTGTTTCTGTGTCTCAAAATCCAAGCTGAAATTAAATGATAGTTCAGGTGTGATCTGACAGGGATTAGGTTGTCTTTGGAGCAGATCTGTTCAGTCTGATGGCTCCACAATCTGTCCACACCAGCACACTGCTGCTGTGGATGGTAGCACTGGAGTCTTGAGAAGCACAGGTTTGTCACAATGTATATGTGTAGAGCAATAGTTTAAAAAACTCTTCCTGACTGCAGTATACTAATTGATCCCACTAAGTGTTGCTGTGGGGTCAGAAGCCAAATGGGGAAGTGGTATTCAAGTGAATTGGCATAAGTGCTGACATATATTAGAATGAAAGTTGACACAGAAGTGACCTGGAGGCTGGAAGCATCTCTCTGAAGAGAGAAGTGGAAAGGAACTTGCAAGCTTTGCCTTTAAACCTATATAACTTACAAGGGATGTGCCAGTTGCACTGAGAGAGCTTTTGTTCTATATATACTACAAGAAAAGGGGTTAATGTATGATAGGAGAGAATGTACAAAGAAGCAAGAAAAAGAGGAGGTATTGATTGTGCACAAAACACAGAAGAAGAAGGAGTGAAGGTAGGAGGAAGGAATATAAACAATCTAAGATATGCAGATGACACTATACTACTAGCAAAAAATATCACAGACCTGGAACAATTACTAAGAAAGATCAATGAAGAAAGTGCAAAGGCAGGTTTACTGCTGAACATAAAGAAAACAAAAATAATGACCACGGAGGATCTACACAAATTCAACCCAGACAATGAGGAAACAGAAATGGTAAGAGGTCTTATACCTTTGGTCAAACATTGATCAGAATGGGGACTGTGATCAAGAGGTCAGAAAAAGGGTATGGGGAGGGCAGCTATGAAAGAACTAGAAAATATCCTAAAATGTAAAGATATACAACCGAGCTTGAAAACTAGAATCCTACAAGCCCTTGTTTTCCCTATTACCATGTAAGGATGCAAGAGCTGGACAGTGAGGAAAGTGGATATAAGAGAAAAATCAATTCATTTAAATGTGCTGCTGGAAAAGAGTGCTACTGTGGATGGCCAAAAAGACAAACAAATGGGTCCTACAGATCAACCCTTAAATCTCCCTTGAAGTCAAGATGATAAAGTTTAGGTTGTTGTTGTACTCATGTCTTTGGCCATGACATGAGAAGGCACAACTCATTGGAAAATACAATAATGCTAGGAAAGGTGGAGGGATGTAGAAAAACAGGAAGACCACACACTAGATGGGTGGACTCTATTAAGGAGGCCGTGGGCCTAAATTTGCAAGACCTAAGCAAATTTGCAAGACCTAAGCAAACAATGGAAGATGGGAGTCTTGGAAATATCTCATCCATGGGGTCACCATCAGTCGGGACCAACCCAAAGGCAGTTAACAACAACAACAACACATTGATTGTGTATGGTGTGGCTGTACAAGGGTGGAAGGAAGCCCTTCTGCTTAGGATCTGAGATGCTTCAAGTATCCAGATTTTCCTTTCCTTGTCTGAAAACTGAATTATGCCTATTGCAGATAAGCATCCCAAACAGGGTGTGGTTTTGAAAACATCATCATTTTATCTGTGGGAAAAGAGGGACTGCAACTGTGGAGTATTAAGCCAATTATTTATGTGCTGCACAACTGTAACCCACTTCTGCATGACACTGGGCTTTTGAATGGGAAATATGATGTGTAATTAAGTCAATTATGGAGAATAACCCTCATGCAATGCAGAACAATGTTTTGGTGAGCTTCTAAATGTGGAACAGGAATAGAGACAAGACTTAAATTGTAGATGCAATTACGTCGAAGTAAGAAGTTTAAGGCGATAAAGGAATTAGCCTAAAGATTAGAGCACTGATAGTGAGAAATGTGTGAGCATAACTGACTAAGAGTGCATCATCAGACTCTGTGCAAAGAGATTTTTTTCACCTCCAACATTGTTCCACACAATGCCAGCCATTGAAGATGCTTTGGGTGGTGAAAATAACCCCTCATGGAGGTAAAGGTATGTGTGGCTGTTACCAGTTCTACCTTCCTTAGAAAGGGCCACAGGTAATATATTCTGGCCACCATAACAACCTGCCTCTCACAGAACCAATGCTAATTCCAGATTGTGCACCTAATCTTTCAAAGCATGTACTATCTGTTCCAGAACCAGTTGGATCCCATTACTGCACTGCCTTTCTTTCCAGTAAAAAATATGTCTGATAGCCAGCCTGCCTCTCATTGCATCTCAGTGTTTCAGCTGCCACCCTAGCATCTTACAGTAGGGGGAGCTGAGTATTATCTATACATTGGAAATAAGGCATGGCAAATCCCAGGACGCCTTTGTTCATTTTCCAAACTAAAGGAACCAAGAAAAATCCATGGCACTATTTTCTAAAATCCCTTCTTTGATAGGACTGCAAAACCATGCTGAAGATCCAACCCAGAAAGGTAGTCTAGAAAGAAAGAAATGGTAGACAGCACTGAACACCACTGAGACGTCCAGCAGAACCAATAATTTCACATGGCAAAAAAATGCACGGCTTCTATTTCACACTACAATAACTTCCTAATTCATTTTATTTCCTGGATTTGACAACTCTTTGTCTCCCAGAGCCCATATGGTGAAGGAGGAGGCATGGCCTCTGCCTAGACAGATATCTATCCATACCATCTTAAGTGAGAACAACTATAACGACATCTTGATAAAATGTAGGACTATGACTTTAAATAATAATTTTTTCAGTTTTTTGTGGGTTTTTCGGGCACTGTGGCCATGTTCTAGAAGAGTTCCTTTCTGACGTTTCACCAGCATCTGTGGCTGGCATCTTCAGAGAATTTCTCTGAAGATGCCAGCCACAGGTGCTGGCTAAACATCAGAAAGGAACTCTTCTAGAATATGGCTACACAGCCCGAAAAACCCACAAAAAACTATGGATGCCAGCCATGAAAGCCTACGACTTCCCAATCTTTTTTAAAATTTATCCTGTTCAGTCTTTAACACTTTTGCCTGATGAAGAAGCCAGTGAAGCTTTGAAAGCTTGCCTCATGTATTTTCTGCATTTTGGTTGGCCCTATAAAGGTATCACTGTTTTGTGGATTTTGGATTGATATTATGCTTTCCTGTATGGCCAACATGCCTACCCTGGATATGTTTTCTTTTTCCTGTAAGCGTTCCAAATATGTAATGCTAGTATGAGTGAAGATGGTGGTTCTAGTGGAAAATGCAGGTTCTGTACTCCCATGATACGCAGCTTCTCCCTGCAACAAATAGCAGAAACCTAAGCCAATAGGGATTTTTTAAAAAAGTACTTTTGGCTAGCAGCTCAAAGCAACAGCCATTCAGCCATATTGTCTTTCCCCATCTCCGTTGTGCTGTGGTTCACATATTTGAGGGAATATGTGGGAGTCTGTCAGCCTGACACACAATAGACACAAAAGGCAACTTGTGTTAGTGGCTGGTTGCCAAAAAGGCTGTGAAAGCATGGGCATTTACTGTGCCCTTGTCTTTCAGCTGGAGGAGAATGCTCCCATTTAGAAGAACAAACTAGTTAGTGCTGCCTCTGTTCAGTATTTTAACACTCAAGTAGGCAAATATTTACACAATGCAGAAATTCCTGTACTGTGCCTCATACAGTGTATGACATGTGAAACATTGTAAACTTTGCCAGCCTTTGAATAGTCTACAGTGGAGAAGACCAAAATGAGGGGCTGCTAACTATAGGAACCATATGCAAAGGAGAAGAAGGAGCACAGCTGCATTTTATAACTTCATACTAATCGTATTGGTGTTATCAGTGCCCACCACCATCACTGAATAAAAGGATTTGTACCTTTTGCATGCATGCTTAGCAGATATAAATCCTTGCTTGACTCATTCTCAATTACTCCAAAAATGTTATCCTTCTCAGCAAGGTGACAAGAGGTTTTTTGCATGTTCTTGGCAAGAATGGTCACGCTTGTGAGAATACTCTTTACAGAATTTACACAAACAATTTTTATGAATGCAAAGAGATCTTGTAGCATCTTTGAGACTAACTATGTGAAATAAGTTGTAGTATAAGTTTTCATAGGCTTGGTAAGATGCATGGAAGTAGACCAAATCTATGAAAACTTATGCTACATTGCCTTTTGCTTGGTTGTTACAACATCCCTTTGCATACTGATATTCCAGACTAACATGGTTATGTCTCTGAATATGCAGGTTATGATTGAATACAAAAACATCTGACTCTAGTAATTCAACCAGTAAACCAAAGTAGTCAGAAAAATATCAGAAAAGACTTGTCTATATATCACAAAAAATAACAACATAAATAAACAGAAATCCAAGGAGCCAAACGTGTACTTAGTGTAAGGAAATGAACTACCAATTCACAAATGGGGCAGCTTCATAGGATCTGTTGCAAGTAAATAAATCAACAGCTGACAAAGAAACATGCACACACTGACAAGTGAAAGGCAGCTGAGAATAAATCACAACAGTAGTAGAAGCCAAGTATCTAAAGTTATAAATAAACCAGATGTATTTCAATGTATTTTGCTTTCTTCAGTGGCCAATAAAAAATCTTTCCATTTTATTGAAACTGAAGTCAGATCTTCAAATAAAACAGTTGGTTGTTTTTTGGGTTTTTTGCAAGGAGACCTAAAAATATTGGTATCATGGAACAATATTCTGCCTCAATAACAAAATAATCTCTACTGAGAGAAATGTTTGCCTAACAAAGAAGCATTATTTGTGCCAGTCATCCTAGAGGCAATTTGTAGTGGTCCTTGCATGCAAATTTTCAATATATCTTACACCGTTCACTAGTTTTCTGATTTGCTGCCCTGCTACAAAAACAAGAGTGATGGGGGATGGAAGAATGGACAGTTGATTCTGCCAAATGATGCCAGAACTTTGGTTAGCAGCTGGTCTCTCAGTTTTTAGCTGGTGAAAACATCTCCCACCAGGTTTTGCCCAGTATAGAAATATGGTGCAATCAGTGTTGTCACTATGGGCTGATACAGACGGCCTGTAAGGGGTGGCTCTGGGCCCTGGGAGCAGTGGATCAGGGACACAGCAACCATACACTGCAGCCCTGATCTTCCTTTTTGTCACCCCCCCAAAGAGCAGGCAAATGTCCCTCCTTTTGGGGTTGGCAAAAAGTCACCCTTAGAGCTGCTGTGGTGGTTCTTTTGCACCCCTTTGGTGCAGCGTGTGCGCACACTGTGCCAAGAGGCTGCCCTGATGCTGTGTGCTGTGCGGATGGGTGTGCAGCATTAGGGCAGAGTTAGACTGGCCGAAGTGCGGTCATCCCGCCCAAACTCCACCCCCAGGCCAGCCTAAAGTGCCAGTCTGCATCCCCCCCTACATTGCAACCAAGCTGTGCTTCCTGCAGTGCACCAGATTGTTTGCTTAGGTAAATGTCTTAAGTGTATGAGGCCTCAGAACTGCATCATCATCACACTTTCAGATCCCACATTCCTAGTTTACTTGGCATGTCCTGTCAGAAAGAGCATTTACATTTGAATTCAACC
>CM034703.1:125909830-125928990 GCA_020142125.1 Phrynosoma platyrhinos
CAGGGATTCTGTCCCACTTCCCCCCAAAATAGGGACAAAGAGCAGCTTCCAAATTAAAACAACCCCCACCCAATCCTATCCATGGTGGGTTTTTGGCATGAGAAACCTTTTCCCTTCCTCAGCTTCCCCCTCGTCTTTTCGACTCTGCAGTCACTCTTTAGCTTGAGGGAAATGTGCCTGTTTGCTCAACTACCAGACAGGAAATTTTAGAAAGAGAAAAGCGGAGAAGCTCATGTCTGCCTGGCATGTTGTCACCAAAGCAAAACAGGAAGTAAACAAGAAGTAAATGCAGCCCCACAGAACCATGGGAAAATTGGGAAAAAGCTTTAAAGGAGATTTGTTTGTGCGAATTTGAATTTCACACTACAATAAATGCAATTACTTTAAAAGCGCAAATGCATTTCCTCTAAAATCCTGAAAATAAAAAGATCACTTTAATGTCAGTTTCTGTGCGACGTCGTGTGAAATTGTTAGGCATAAGTGCGCTTTTTGGGGGGAATTTGTGTGGGATAACCTATAGATTTCCCCCGTGTGATAACGTCCAGAGACAGAGACATTGGCTGACACTGGGCTCCCCAAAAACTGGCTTGTCCAAGCTCTTTTGTGAAGTTGCATAGACTTTTCCAAGCCTTGAGAGGAAGCATAGCATAACCTCAAATTCTCCATAAATAAAATTGTTTATTTTGCTCGTATATGATCTGACACTAAGGGAATTGAATAGCAAGATTTGGATTTGCTTTGGGTTGCAAAAATCCAAGTCATCCCCACAAGAGAGTTTTAGCCATGCTCCCTAGTGCAAAACACCACTACCAGCCAACCCAAAAGGGGAAGAAACAACAGCATGATCTGGAAAAGAAGACCTCCCTTCTATGCTATTGTGCACATTTACAGAAATAAAGAGGTAGACCTGAGGGATGAGAGTTTTCACTCCTCACCATCACCAAATCTCCCTGCATGTACCCAGGTAGCAAATTGCTGAAGACCCTACCTGTTATGCCAGATTAAAATATGTCAGACTTTCTATATGAGGGAATATTCTTTACTTACAGTCTGCAGTGCTGGATTTTTACATTGTCTTTGGTGGTGTGGGAACCACTATAGTTTAGCTTTTTCCTGTGTTATCAAAGAAATACAATTTCAGACTATGTAGGAGGAGACAATCCACCACCATGACAGTGTCTCTTCAGCTTCCAGAAGCATATGGAGAGAATCTGCTCCAGGTGGCCCAAAGCTTCTCACATTACTGTAGTAGTATAGAATATAGGTTTTCCCAAATTATCTGAGTACAATATGGGGTGGAAACGGCTTGATTGCCCTGAAGAATTGATGACTAATGATAAACAATGGTGGTCAATTTAAAGTGTAAAAAATTTCAATATATGAACATTAGTTCTGGTCTGTTATAAAGATACACAATAATTCATGTATCAAGATGAATACTGAATTGTAAAATGTAATATTCAGTGTGTTATGTAACAAATTATATTTATAAGTGAGCTTTTGATAGTAGAAAAAGGGAATATCTGAAAGTTAAAGTTATAATTATGCCGAATATTTCAAGTAAAGGAGGGAAGTTATTTTATGTTAGATATGTAATGTTTATGTAAGTGTTATGTTGTTTGTTTGTGATAAGTTTGTTGTAATGTATATGCGTTATGTTGTTTTATAAAATAAAATTTAAAAAAAAGAACATAGGTTTTCCATCAGTTCCTTTATTTCTGTGCCTGATTTATCAGGAAGACACACCATAACCTCAAAAGCTATGTGTGGATAGTGCTTGAAGTGTCAAATATTTGGTAAGGAGACCTGGAGCCTTATCGCATTAAAAACAAACCTGGTAGGCAAACAAATAAGCACATTTATCTTTCTGTTTTCACATGAAGTCAAAGCATTTTCATTCTCTTCCAGTAGTTAAAGCATGAGAGAGGGTTGTAAAAGTGTCCCTTTTGCCAAGCTAGAAAAATCTGTTTGGCAAAAAGGATGTTTTTACCACACTGTCCCACACTTTTACGTCTTGAAGATAATGAAAGTTCTTTGATGTCATGCAAAGACAGAAAGATAAATGCACCTCTCTCCATTTGCCTGCCGGGTTTGTTTTTAATGTGATAAGGCTCCTAGTTTAAATTCACTCAGGCAGAAAGCACTCCAGTGGTTCTGGGTCAATCACTATCTTTTGGCTCAATCTATTTTACAGGACTGTTGTGAGGATAAAATAGAGATTGAAATCCTGTACTCTGCAGTGATCTCCTTGAAGGAAATGGAGAAAATCAATCAATCAGTCAATCAATTACTAACATACTATTATACAAAGATGGTGCATTCTAATAAAACACTGGCTATTTATACTCTCAAGGCAATTTGCAAAATCACATCAAATACCATATATATAGAAATGCATGTTCTACAACATTAAATTTTTTAAAATACTAATTAAAAAAGGGGCAGAACCCAATGTTTTAAAGCAGCACAACACACCATTAAAACCCATTACTGGAAAACAGTCAACAATACATTTTGGCTGGCCAATAAAAATATTGTTCTTTTGTGGATTTTTTATTTTTCTTTCTATCCCTGAATATGTTTCCTGGATTTTGACATAAGGATTTAGCTGCAACAGGGGAATCCTAAACAAGAGGGAAGTTAGGACAAGGACTTAACTCTTTGACATTTTACCTCCAACAAATGTAAAACTTTTGCGGGGATGCGGTGGCTCAAGTGGTTACAACGCTGACTCTGTTGATTGCAAGATCATCAGGTTGGCAGTTCAAGACCCAGGTGCCACATGATGGGGTGAGCTCCCATCACTAGTCCCAGCTTCTGCCAACCTAGCAGTTCAAAAGCATGCAAATTGAAATAGACAAATAGACACCACTTTGGTGGGAAGGTAAACAGCATTCTGTGCAATAATGTTGGCCACATGATCACAAAGTAGTCTCTCACAATGCTAGCTCTTTGGCTTAGTAACAGAGATGAGCACCACCACCCTACGGTCAGACATGACTTGACAACCTTGTCAACAGGGAATACTTTTACCTTTTATAATTAGCTGAGCTTTACCTTTGCAGCACCTAAAAGTTTTTCCAGCAGTAGCACTACAGAGACTTCTTGAGAAATTCAGTGTTCTCTGCCTAAGAAAGAGACCTTTGGCTTTACAAGAGACAGAGATCCCCTGGATCCCAAGAGGAGTTACTTTACTGCTGCCAATGGAGTTTAAATTTTGCTGCCCTTTGTCTTGGTCCCCATCTGGCCAAAGGGAGAGTGGCCTCAGCCTGAGAGCCCTCTAAACCAATCAAACTACAGCAGAGACAACATCTGATGTTTGTCACTCCAACACTGTCACAATCTATTTACTTTCCAGCAACGTGGAACATAGAACATTTCTATAAATTTTTCCAGTGCTTATTTTTTCCAGTGAAAAGTTTGCCATTTATTTTTCTTAAAGTTCATTAGTAAAAATGAAAAGATGCTAAATTGTCTCAGTCTGAAATTGAACGAAGTACTGCAAGTGATTCTGCAGAGAGTGGAAGAGAGTAATATTCCACCAGAGTCAGATGTAAATGGGCAACTATGGCCTGCCATGAATAGATAGATGATTGTGCTTGAATTAGCATGTCAACAGTTTCTAGTACCTTCTCCCTCTAAAACAAGTGATGTGAGTGAAGTACATGTGAAATTTTGAAGATACATGTTTTAATAAAAGCAGTTTCCACTAAGAGCTTTGAATCTGTATAAATTATAATATTTAATACACACTAAGGGCATTTTATGTTTTTCCTAATCAGATATTTCAGTTCAAATACTTACAGGCTGTTGAGACATTTAACAGTTTGGTTTAGTAAATATAAACTACATTTACTTGCAAAATGAGATAATGTGTTATTTGGGGCATTAAAAATTTTCCACGTAAACCCACATGCTATCAGTTTTCCAATGAAGCCTCTCCCGGTTTCTTCCATTATTGACACAAGGGGCATATAAAAATAATGACCTCCTTTAGAAACAGCTTTTATTTTATTTTTTAAAAAAGGTAATTAAAAGAAGAAGAGGAAAGAAAGAAATCCACCTTGTGAAAGAGCTGTGTCTGCACAGTTTCAAAGCATCTATATTGCTTTGGTGGAGACTGTAGGAGGCATCTTCTCTGGAAATGCTAAATTACCTCCTCTTAAGGTTTCTGTATACTTTACTAGCCTAATGGCCTTTGACAGATGGTGGCTGTTTTGCTACTGTACATTCCTCATCTGCTGACAAATATGAAGCTTCTTCAGCCATACCTGACCAAACGCTGCTCTGACCAGCCTGTTTTCATTGTGTGCCTCCAAGTCATTTTTGTGACTGTTTTGTTACTGTACATTCCTCATCTGCTGACAAATATGAAGCTTCTTCAGCCATATCAGACCAAACTGCTGCTCTGATCAGCCTGTTTTTGTTGTTGTGTGCCTCCAAGTCATTTCTGAATTATGCCAACCCTAAGGTGAACCTGTCATGGGGTTTTCATGGCAAGATTTGTTCAGAGGAGATTTGCCAAAGACTTCCCCTGAGGCTGAGAGTGTGTGACTTGCCCAAGGTAGTACTATATATATATATTATTAATGACACCAAGCAAGAGGTCAGGTAAAGTTTACTGCCAGCCCTACTGTATGAAATCTTTTTAACCAAAGATGAACAAAGTAGAAACTGTGACTTTCTAATTGGTTGGACAAGTTTCTTTTTGGTGTACATCTCCCAGATCTTCATCACCCCTGTAGCTCAGAAAAAGTAAAGTGTTCATGTCCTGGGTTTTCTGTAATGCAAAGCATACTCTTTAGCACAAAATGAAAGAGTTTGTTGTGCAGAATGAAGCCATAGCAGAAGACTAGGGCCAAGAAGAACTTCCTGACAATCAGAGCTGTTCAACAGAAGAATATGCTTTCTCAGAGTGTGGTGGAGTCTCTTTCTTTGGAGGTTTTTCAATAGAGGCTGGATGGCCATCTGTTGGGAGTGCTTTGATTCTGTGTTCCTGCATGGCAGGGGGTTGGACTGGATGGCCCTTGGGGTCTCTTCCAACTCTATGATTTTATACTATTCTATGAATGTAGCACCTGATTCTCAAGAAGGAAAATTCCAGGGTTCCAAAAACGTTGTATATGACTTTGCAATATGGGATTGGGATGGGGATACAGCACATTATGGAGTGTAACTGAAGGAGTATAAAATGTGGTAATTCTCTCCCCCCCCCCCAATAAGAACTCTGCCCTCCACATTAAATTCTCCTTCAGTCCCCACGTTTCTAGCATTGAAGTAACTTAAAATCATTTAGAAATACAGTTTAGGGATCCAAAGAAAAGGGTGAGCAAACTGACCAAGGGGATATGGACACAGCAAATATAAGAGAACTAGGTGTGAATGATTTTTTGTGTCCCACTCTGCCAAGATAGAAAATTAGGGATCAAAAATTTCATTTGGAGGGGTAGAGTTCCCAAATGCCGTAATCTCTTCCCTTCCTCTCCCACTTTATAGCTACATCCCAGCACATCAGTGGTGCTTTAAAGATTTACCAGTACCATTTGTGATATCTATGGGGTCTATTATACTCCATGTAGATATTTGTCAATAAATAGAGAATCAATGTGATGCATTGGTTTGACTACACCTCCAGGGTTTGATTCCCAGCTCAGCCAGGAAACTCACTGGGTGACCTTGGTCAAGTCACATGCTCTCAGCTTCAGGAGAAGGCTATGGAAAACCTCCTCTGAATAAGTGTTTCCATGAAAACCTCATTATAGGCCTTAGGGTTACCATAAGTCAGAAAGCACTTGCAGGCACACATCAACCAAACAGTGCCTTTGTTCACAGGCTCTTCACTAGCTTTACTGGGGAAATATAAGGTTGGGATTCCCAAATATATATAATATTATGCTGAGAGCCATTGAGATGTAGCAGTTTGAGCAAGACCGGGAGATCAGGGTTCAAATCCCCACTTAGCCATGGAAACACATTGGGTGACCTTGAGCAAGTCACATTCTCTCAGCTTCAGAGGAAGACAATGGCAAACAACCTCTAAACAAACCTTGGCCAAAAAACAACAACAACCCTGTGATATGTTCATCTCAGGGTTAGAAATGACTTGAAGGCACACAGCAATGAAAAATTATGCTTGTTGGTTCAGTTGCCTGGCACAGTTTCACTGACATTACATTTGCTAACATTTCTAGAATGCTCTTCTTTATAAAGCACACACATCTTCCAAATTTAACAAATTTCCTATTCCTCCCCCACCCCTGCTACTCTCCTGACTTGCCACCTCTCTCATTTCATCTCCTGGGGATTCTCCACACTGTGCCAACTATTACAGGAAGATATATATTTAAAATCCACTTCAAGAGTTATATTGCAAAATCAAATCAAATAGCCCCGAGGTTCCTGTACTGACTGTTTCATCTTTATTGGAGCTGAAATAAAAATGTGCCAAGTGGTGGAAGAGCTGCAGCAAGCTCAAAGGGAGACGGGAGCAAAATCTTGATGGTGCGAGGGAGTTCAGGGCCCCCCTGATGAGTCAATGTACAGCATGGAGGATAACCGGCCACTGCTGTGAAAATGGTAGCCTTATGTCAATAATTTATTAACAGCTATTGTCAACTCCAGTTGCCACATCTGTCTTGTCTCAAGAACATCTTGAGGCTCTGAAATACAGAACAGAAGCAGAGGGACTTGTCATTTTGCCCATGATATTAGCACAATGGGGGCCGCTGTAGGGACAGAGAGGGGCGAGGGTGACAGAAAATCACAGCAGGCAGAGCTGATTCCTTTCAATAATTCATAGGTGTAGGTATGACTGGGTGATCTTTAGGAGACTGAAGAAGGATGAGATACAGGGAGCAAGTGTGTGTGTATGTACCATCAATCCTCCATATCCACAGCTTTTTTATCCACAGATTCAACTATCTACGGCAAGGGTAGGCAACCTTTCCCCTTTAAGGGCTGAGGGACTTCAGCTCCCAGAAGCCTCAGCCATGTTGGCCAATAGTCCCATGTTGGACAATAGCTCCTGGGATCTACGGCTTGAAAATATTCCAAAAATATATAAACTCCAAATAGCAAACCATAATTTTTCTGTGTTGTATAAGGGACACCATTTTACTATGCCATTGTATATAATGGGACTTGAGCATCCACGGATTTTGGTATCCAACAGGGGTGGGTGGGTCCTGGAACCAAACCCCAGTGGATACTAAGAACTCACTGTATACACACAAGGTAAGATGGGGATTTGATGCATTAGTAGAACAAAAAAGTAAAACCTGAAGAAGCAGTGTAAAAGAGGGCAGAGGCACAAGTTGAAATCTTAACAGACCACAGTGGGATTTCAAGCAAAACATTCCCAAGCGACATAGCATGAACCCAGGGGAGTGGAAGGGGGTGTCTTCAAGGAAAGGCCAACACTGTGACTTGTGATATTTTTGTCTGTGCAGATATTTTCATCAATAAAAACTTTCCAATAGCAAGCGCTCCTAATATGTCCTCCATTTTGAGCATGGTAAAGAAGTATGACTTTATATTTCTATGAGTGTTTTTAGCTTTTCTTTTGGAATATCCTACATTTTTCTAGAATATTCTACATTTTAGGGTGATTTGTCCTCCTTTGCAGTTAGGACATCTGACCACCCTGCCTAATATGCGTCTACAAAATTCTTCTACAGAGTGGGATAATGTGTTGCCTTTTAGAAGCATGACTTAGGAAGTCCCTGCCGCCACACACCCACTGGCTGAAAACAACCATGTACATGACTTCACCTGTAAAGAACTTTCTCTTCTCTGCACCCTGTGACTTGCCATTCCTTTCTTTACTACTGTGCTCACATTCCTGACACATTAGAGCAAGCAATCAAGCTGTTTGCAAACCCCAATAAAGAAAGGGAAAGGCTCTCCACATGTACTGTTTCCCATTGTAAACTCACATAAACTGTAGCAAGATTGTGATGATTGGAACAAAATGGAGCTTATTTTTTCCCCCTGTTTTGATGCTAAACACTTTTACTCTGGAAGAATGGCCATTTTATTGAAAATGTATCTTTAAAGTAAAAAAAAACACACCACCATCATAAATTGAGCATCTGGAACTATATATGCACCATCCTGCCCTCCCTGATCATAAAATGGTTTGTTTGCTTCTTAATAAGAAGGAATAAAGGATGCTATGGCAAGATTTTCAGTGCTGGTGGGCCCTGGCCCGGCCATGCTCCAAACTAGGTACTGGTTCTTTCCCTCTGTCTCTATCACCCTCAATTCTAAGGATGTTCATGGGGAGAGGAAGAACAGGGATGCTTAGCACTGAACTTTGGTCCTAAGATTCAGCCCCAACTGCACCATTTACATCAGGGAGGGGCAAAGTGAAACCCTAGCACCAAATGTGCCCTGACCTCCCTTTCACTGGCAAAAATTAAAATAAAATGGTGAAATGTGTCTCCTGGAAGCTTCAGAAGGGGCACTTCACCTTTTAAATAGGTTCACTACACTGTTGAACATCAAAACATACCAATATTTCATTACTGGAGGTTTTGGCTATAGTTGGGGATGGGGGGTAAAGGGCATGTTTAAGCAATTTGCCACAATAGTGGCACTTTACCAAATCTGGGCAATCACTCAACTTTTTTTCTCCTTTTGTGAGGGATGCAGAGACAGGGGGTTTGCTGGTACAGATCTGGGGGCTAGTGGGGGAAAAAGACCTCAGGCCACAGTTTTTCTGCCTCTCCCTTACAAACTAATTTACGTTGTGTCATGGTAGGCATGAAGACAATTGTGTTTATCACATGGCTCTTTCAGGAATGGGAACTGAACAGAATAGAACAGCTTGGAATGGGGCAAGAATGCAATTTACCACACAGGAGAACACCACCGATGCCACCAGGAGTCCCCAAGCTGTTCCCCAGCCGTTCCTGACAGCTGATTTTGAAGAATGATTTTGAACCGTTCTTCAAAATCGGCTCCCAGGAATGGCTGGGGAATGGCTTGGGGACTCCTGGTGGCATCGGTGGTGTTCTCCTGTGTGGTAAATTGCATTCTCACCCCATTCTGTGCTGTTCTAGTCTGTTCAGTTCCCGCTCCTGAAAGTGCCATGTGATAAACTCATATATTTGCAACAATTTTTCATGATTGACAAGAAAGGCTGTATTGACTGCCAGCTTGTGAAAGACTTCTTCCCTCCAGTGCATAAACTAGATAAAGAGCAGGAGTTTTTTGTAATTTGTGCCTGAAATGATTGTCTTTTCCTTTTGTGAAGTGAAGCACACAAACATGACAAGCAAGCGAGCAAGTGCAGAAGGACCAGGTGACTGATGAAAAACATCAATCATAACCCATCCAGTGCTTCAGATTTTCAAAAGTCCATGCACCAACTATCATAATTTTGCACAATTGTACAATCTGCACAAAAATCATATTTATAAATATTTACAAAACAGAACTTCCCCTGAAAAGGGCAGGAAATATCTCATAGGCAAGCGAACAAGACAAGAGAAGAAAAGTAAAGTGAAAATGTTGACTCTGCCTAGCAATGAATTATATGGATTTTGGCCAGCCTAAGAAAGCCACCTGTTACTCAATTCCACATTCCTTTGCCAACATCTGGTTGTGATCTTGGTTAGTTAAAACATGCATTCCTCCCCTCACCCCAGGTTCTGAACAGGACTGATCAGCATGACATCTGAATCACAACTTTAGACTAACCAATATGTCTGGAGGAGATAGTTTTATTAGAATTCAACAGTTATATTCCCAGATGCCTCTCCCCATAGCTATGATTTTCTCTCTTAGATCATGTGAATGTGGGAAAGGCCTGTTTATAGCACTAGGCAATAAATACCACTCCCCTTACAAAACCAGGGAAATACAAGCAGATCAAATAGAAGCACTGGATGATGTCAGCACATGTACTCTAAAGGGAAGACTTTTTTTTTATCTTGTTATGGTTTCCAGCATCCCTATCATCACAGAGAATGACAACTGTATTTTAGCATTCAACAGCTCTTTGCTCAAAGTTGGTGGGAAATATTAGACACTGCATAAACTATATCATTTTTGCATGAAAGCTAAGGGCAGAAACATGTTGCATCCAGAGTGAATACAGATTTAAGTTCCTTCCAAACTCATCACTTTCTCCAGAATGGTTAGCTTTTTGTTCACCATCTTTTTATTTGAAAATGCAGATAATGTCACCATGAAACCACAGCATTCAAACTGCCATCCTATCTTTTCTTATGTTCAATTTGTAGTGATTTTTGTCTCACCTGCCTAAAATGCAATACAACAGCAGCCTGTCCAGAATGGTGGAGCATGCTTGAGATTTCTTCTTTGCAGCCAAATAAATTTCACAACATCTTAGCATCACATCATCTTATCATTTAGCATCCATCATCTTATTTTATTGATCACTTATTAATATAGTGCACTGATAAAAATAAGTTAATTTTTTTCTTAGCTTCATAACATAATCTAATGATTTAAATCCAGCTCAGGAGACAGAAACTGAAAAATTAGAGGCAGAAATCAGGATGGATATTCACTCAATTGAGTGGGAAGCAACGAACAACAGGGGTGCAATCATCTTTAAAAGAATGGAAGAAGGCCCTAATGGGACAGCAGTTAAGATGAAGTCAGATCATTGATTAAACAGCATATACCTCCTGCTGCTAGCGTTTGTGAAAGATCATAGCTCACATCAATGAAGTAAGAGAGAAAATGGAAGGCAGGATCAATAACAGTCCCTTCAACAGTCTCTCAGCCCTAGCAATGCTGACCCCATCCACTGATGATATAAGGGAACTTCTATTATTGAGGATAGAGTGGCTATCCTTCTGGACACACAGGCTAAAAAAACAAACATGTGAAGTCTTGCACCAGCCTGTTCATTGGATACTCTCCTATCTGAGTTGTCACAGCATTGCATCCCTAGTATTAGCATATGATAATGTCCTAGGTCAAGTTTAACAGGTCCCACAACATCCTGTCCTTGTGTGTATTATCCTAATGCAGGGGTAGGCAACCTTTTTGAGTTGGGGGCTGGGTTGCTGTCCCTCAGACAATTGGGGGGCCGAAGCACCATAAATAAATAAATAAATAAATAAATAAATAACATTTTTTAAATTAATTTTTTTAAAAAAAATATGCATGCACACTCTCTCAGCCCCAGAAAATCCATGACAAAACCCATGTGGAGATTTTGCCAAGAAAACCCCAAGAACAAGTAATAACAACAATAATCAATATCATCATGGCGGGGGGCGGCGGCGGCAGGACCAGCCTGGGGCCGGTCCAAAGGCCTTGGGGGGCCGCATCCAGCCCCCGGGCCTTAGGTTGCCTACCCCTGTCCTAATAGTTTTGTAATTTACATTTTGCTGTTTTTATTTAGAGTCTTCTCATAAGTAGGAGCCCTAATCCTCAGTTTGACTGACAGTTTGACTGTCAGTCTGGCACCATGCTTAATGGGTTCTTTTCCAGAGTACTTGGAAAAGTTTGGACCAGAAGTCCTAGAATCCCCTAGGCACATGACTAGTGAGAGATATCATCCAAAAAATAAACTTTCCTAAGCTTTACCTAGCACCTCAATTGCCATTGGGCCCTACTGTTGTCCTGCACAAGTCCTAATGGCACTGTGCCCACCATCAGATTCAAGTGGCTATTCTTGGCACTTTATGAATGAGTCTTTGCCAGCACATAAGAGCAAACACACTAATGTCTTTAACAAGATAGAATGCAACTAGAACACTTGATAAATCTTGTTCTTTGTGCAGGAATATCCTGAAGTACAATCCACAGTTTCCCCTGCCTGTGGTTTCCTCAGCTCCATGGGATCCATTTTATAACCTCCAGGATGAAATATTAATTAATCAAGGCTTTAAAAAAGGCCATCATCCATGATTTAAAGTTTTCAAGAAAAAAAACTATAACAGTATTAAATGTGCACTCTGGCTCCCTCATATCCTCTTATATATTTATAATTGCACCTTTGTTTAATTAGGCCTTCCTTAGCACATACATTATTAATTAGACCTGTTAATGCTTTTGTAAGTTGGAGTCACAAGGGGATCATGTCTTACGGTTCTTAAACCTTAGTAATTGCCACAATCAATTAATATTTCATTAACATAGTGCTCATTTGCAATTCCTCATTGAGGGGCCCCAGGTCCTTTGTTAAAAAATATTTGCAAAAAATAAAAATAAAAATCTGCGTATGAATGGGGAATTGAACTGTAGCCTTGATGACTTTTTGATTGCTCTTCTTTTATTGAAACATAGCCTTACTTCAAACTTGGATGTTGCAAAGATGTCTGCCCTGTGAAATTGCAGGCACTCCCAGTGGGAGTAAGGACCAGGTGTTACAGCAGAGATACAGCAGCCCTGCCAATTCATTCAGCGTTCTGATCCATGTGGCATCCCGTGCCCTTTGTTTGGTAAACAGCTGTTGCAATTGACCTTCTGTGTTGCATGATCTGCTTTTATCTTAGCAAACACAAGAAAGACAGACAGACAGACAGACAGACAGACAGAAAGAAAGCAACCTACTGAACATGACACTCCTGCTGTGTGTTTTTGGACTTTTTTTGCAAATAAACAGAATAAAAAGCAAAACACAGTTATAATAGACAGTGGTAATTGGGTTGAGCTCCTTGATGGCAGCAGCGAGGAGGGATGTGATCTCTGCCAAATGGGTGTTACCTAAAATAAAAGTGTAATAAAGATACAAAAGAATTCATGACAGAAATTTCAGCTGCACATTGCTAAAGCAATTGCAAGATATGTACTGACTTAAAGGCAGGGGTGGGAATCATGCACCCCTCCAGATGTTTCTGGACTGCAGCGCTTAGGCAGGACAGCTAGTGGTGGGGGTGGATGGAAATTGCAGTCAAACAACATCTGGAGGGCTGCACAATTCCCACCTTGTACTCTAAACCACCTTGTACTCCAAACCAAAAGTGAACAGGTTTCAGGCTTCTGGAGTCTACTGCATATTGTACTAGAAGAACATTGAGGTTCACTTGGAGCCTGGTGCAAAATAGGACATGAACTAAGATTTAGGAACAGTGTCACCATGAAAATTAGGAACAATGGCACCGCAAGAATTAGGAACAATGTCACAACACTCATGCTCAGCTCAGTGAAAATAACATTGAACTGAGCTCAGAGTACACAATCTATCCCTTTCTCTTCTACCTCCCCAAAGCTTTCTTCATTTCAGAGGTCAATTTTTTGTTTTATGGGCCCTTTTTTGTTGTTTGCTTTGGGCTCTTCCAATTTAAGCAAATGTGTAAGAAGACTGCAGGGTTGATTGCTGTCATTCTCTGGTTTCCTAAAATACTCAAACAACATTTCTGTTGTCCTGGACTATTTTCAGGCAATATGTTACTCTCAACTTCACATGTGTTTCTTTTTAATTCTGAGACATATTCAAACAAAAAAGTATCCTTCTTTTTCTCTCTATCTTTAAAAAAAAAAAGAATTATAGTGCTATTGTGCATCAGTGAAATGGCAGTTTTGCACTATAGCACTTCAGAATTTTAATAAAAAAAAATAGAGAAGAAAATAATTGTCTTGTAAAGCATAGGACCACCATAGCAAACCACAGATATAGAAGTATTTATGAGAGGCATTTAGCTTGCTTATTACTAAAGCAATTGCAAGATTTTTTTGGGGGGGAATGTAAGATATCACTACAAACAGCTGCCCAAAAGAATGGACTGCTGATATGAGGTTATAATGACTGGCAAAACACAGGAAAATTCAAGAAGTTATATTGCAAGAATTCAGTGGGTGACCTTGGGCAAGTAGCACATTCTTAGGTCCTCTTAGGATCCCCATAAGTCAGAAACGACTTGAAGGCACAAGAACAATAATAGTAGCAGTGTTTCTTTAGACTTATCTGGAAGTGGCCATTGTTTAATAACTATGAGTAGGAAACTTTATTGTCTATCACAAATCATCTAGGGATTTACCAGTATAGATTCCAGTTTTCTACTCTTTCTATTGCTGCTTAAAGGACCACAGTATCCAGCCAAATAGACATATGCATGAAAATGGCAATCATGCCCAGAAATACTGTTTCCTACTGAGTGAAAGTCCATTCATGTGATTATAGTTAGACTGCATGGTGAATGTAATGCATAATCACGTCAAATCTCAGTTGCAGGAACATGTATGGATGAGGGTATGTACTTCCATTTTGTTGTACAGAAGTGGTTACCTACATGTAGGATCCCAGGTGCAACTCCTAGAATCCTTCACTAGTAGCCATGTTTGGCAGGGACTTCTGGAGCTGAAGGCCACTGTGACATCTGATGATATGAGGTTCAGAACTACTGTGTATATAATACCAGAACTAGCATTTTTGCATTTATAGAATGGCAGTGGGTGACATTTAGCAAGTCACACTCTCTCTG
This sequence comes from Phrynosoma platyrhinos, assembly GCA_020142125.1. NCBI lineage: Eukaryota > Metazoa > Chordata > Lepidosauria > Squamata > Phrynosomatidae > Phrynosoma > Phrynosoma platyrhinos. The sequence continues at coordinate 125,924,239 of CM034703.1, forward strand.
TCTCAGAGGAAGGCAATGGCAAACACCCTCTTTGCAAATTCTGCCCCAAACCCCCCTGATATGGTTACCTTAGGGTCACTATAAGTAAGAACTGACTTGAAGGCACACACCTTTTATTTGGGGTTTTTCATAACAACTTTCCAAAATCAGCAGATTTCTTAATACATTTGATGAAAAATGTTGTTGTTGTGTGCCTTCAAGTCAGTTCTGACATGCTGACCCTAAGGTGACCATATCATGGGGGTTTGGGGGCAGAATTTGCACAAAGGGAGCTTGCCATTGTCTTCCTCTGAGACAGAGAGAGTGTAACGTGATCAAGGTCATCCAAGCGGTTTCCATTGCTCAGCAAGGATATGAACCCTGGTCTTCATAGTCATAGTCCAATACACAAATTGCTATACCTTGCTGGCTCTCATTAGATTAAAAATACTTGTGATTTTTTTTTTAAATGTGGGAGAAAATGAGTGTCATAGATTAACTCATCTAGGCAAGGGATTCTGAGCACTTAGCTCTTATCAATTTGGATGGGAATACTTGTGTTTTCCACCCACTTTTATTGACTGGTTCCTCCAGCCTCCTCATCTTTAACATGGCAGGAAGTTACAACATGCTCTTCTCCTTATTGGGAATAACTATGCCTATTGAAAGTGGCCAGTGCAGATTGCTGAGAGTTTCATTCACATTTTAAAAATAAATTCACAAAATCCACACATTCTTCATAAATCTGGCAGAAAGAACTTGAGATGATTTTTTTTTAAAAAAATCAAATGTGGGAATAAATTACATACAATGGGCCCTTGGTATCCACTGGAGTTTGGCTCCAGGACTGCCCATGTGTACCAACATCCATGGATGCTCAAGTCCCATTAAATACAATGGCATAGTAATATGGTGTCTTCTATATAAAATAGCAAAATAATAATTATTAAAAAAAAATCAAAGTTTGCTTTATGGAATTCATATACCGGTATTTTAAAAATATTTTTCAAACCATGGATGGTGGAATCCATGGATAAAGAATCCATGGATATGGAGGGCCAATTGTATTTGTCAATCCCTATTGATAGGCAGCAACTTTAACCAACATTGAAAATTATCAGCCATGATGACATGATCACATTGCATCATATACCTATTTTACTCATACCTATAGATATGATATAAAATTATGAAACCTTTAAACATTTTTTAAAATCACATTGCCAGGTTTTGAAATTAAGATGGTGCCATTGCCTACTCTTGGCACTTGTTCTGCTGACTAGTAGCATGCACCCCATAGATTACTTCTGAAAAAAATGCAACCCTCAACAAAAGCTTTTCACAATCTCTGGTGTTTGTGGACCCTTGTTCTGATCTACCAGGGCTCTTGAAAATCCTTATAGAAATGGGGTGGTGGACAAGATACAATCAAGGTCTTGATGAGGAGGAATATTTGGTCCCTAGAGATAATGCCTCATTCTGTTTATCTTTTTCTGGTAGTAAACAACTTTGTCACATGTGGGAATCAGGTATGCTTGGATAATTCAAGGATGAACAATGTTTTGCTCCACAAGGAAGTTGCCCATTGGAACTCAGCATACGTCAATGTTCTGGGCCAACCTCTTTCCAATCAATGTGTATGTGCTTCCCTCCAAGTCACCTGTTAACTTATGGTGACCCCATGAATTTCATAGGGTTTACTTGGGTAAGGAATATTGAAAGGTGGTTTCACCTTTCCTCTGAATTATTGCCTACAGCATTCAGTATTCACTGGCATAGCCACCCATTTCCCCCCCCTTCCAGTACTGAGAGTGCAGGTAAACCTTATTTTTTTGCACCATTTCATACACTTGTTGTGATCTAAGAAAGGTGACTTCAGTTTTTATTTTAAAAATGTAATTTAAACCAAAGATTTGGGGGAAACTGTGATGGGGCACCTTTGTCTATCACCTATACATTCATTAGCATGAATATCCAGTGACTTTCCAGATAGCTACAATTGTCTTTGGCCATGCTGGCAGGGAGAGATGGAGCTCAACAAAAGCTACAGGTCTGTATGTTCTTCACTTCTGTGTTTTTCTATTGCCTTCCATAAGTTTTTTTTTCTGCTGCAGTTGCAAAACCTGCCAAACATATTTGATAAGAAGTCCATTTCAAATGGTCAGTAGACTGAACCAATAAATTGAAAATTGATAAGAAGTCAAATGGCAGGACAAAAGAAATATGTCTTGCCAATGTGCACAATCAAGGTTCACCTTCAGATTCTCCTGCCAACTCTCTCGGGTCTCCATCCCAATATAAGCAAGGATCCAAAGCCTCTGACAGGTGATATATAAACAGCCTAAGATATCTCAGAGCCACACCAGATGAAATCACAATGCATCACCCTCAAGAGCAGGGGTAGGCAACCTTTCTCCTTTAAGGGCCGAGGGACTTCAGCTCCCAGAAGCCTCAGCCATGTTGGCCAATAGTCCCATGTTGGCCAATAGCTCCTGGGATTCTGGGAGCTGAAGTTCCTCGGCCCTTAAAGGGGAAAGGTTGCCTACCCCTGCTCAAGAGCCTCGTGGCAGCAGCCAAGAAATGGAAAGAACTCATGGCGTGTCCCTGCCTTCTGGACTCAATGCTTTCAGAAAACAATTGGCACAGCAGTGTCATCTGTGTTCCAGCTGTCATCATGATCTTTAAATCTTTTTTTTAAAAAGTGGCAAGTTGTTTAACATATAAGTAAGGACAGCCCAGTGCAACAGATGGGGAGATGTAATGGTTATTCTGCTTAGTGCTCTTTGGCTAGTTCCTATGTGGAAGTTAAGCAGCACAGAGTGTATGAAAGGAGAAGGGAGGAGGAGACAGAGAAAGAAACCTGAAGAAAACCATAGTTTTGAATAGCATGGTATATGCATATTATTCCTTCAAGAGTTAGGAGCCTCCAATTCTCATGCAAAACCCACAAAAAGTCAGCCACATAGTGCAGTGGTGGAGGGCAACAGTAAACAGAGGGCAACAGAGGATGTACAGGATCCAGGGGTTAGTCCAAGGGCTGTAACTGCCTGGTGAGCCACATCAGCATGCTGTCATTGCACTGAAGGGGCATCATACCACATCCAGTTTTTGTTTTAGGCTGTTTTCCAGCCTGCTTGAAGGGGAGTTGTGGGAGCTACAGCAAGCTAAAACACTGCATTTGGGAGCTGTTTGTGGCATCTGGATGAAAAACCAATCCTTGTAATCATAGTGCTTTCAGCATTGGACAACTCTGGAGATCAGGGTTTGATTCCTTTTTCATTCATGGAAACCCACTGGGTGATCTTGGGCAAATCACAGTCTCTCAGCCTTAGAAAACTCCATGATAGGGTCACCTTAACATTGCCATAAATCAAAGATGACTTGAAGGCACACAATAACAAAATTAAAAACTGGTGATTCACGAGTTCAGCTATTGAGGGCTTCATAAACCAAAAAAAGAAGCTTAAAGGTTGCATGATTCTCATGGCCTGTGTTTTCCACACTCCTGCTATACATGAAAAAAAGATCCAGCATAGTGATCGCTATGCAGAGGGGCGGAGTATAAATAAATTTTATTATTATTATTATTATTATTATTATTATTTAGTTATTCTGTGGCTCTGTTGTTCTCTGCTGATTGCAGAATGAGTACACTAACTGGCCAAGTCAAAATCATTCCACCAGTCCCACAGTGATGACTCAAGAGACCATTGTGTGCCACAGCAGAAAGCAGAAGTACCCTGGCAAAAGCCTGTATTTCATAGGTGAAAATGGGTACATGTGGCCAAGTGTGGTCAAATTATATATCAGGGAGGATACACATACCAGGAGAGTCTGCTGCAGTTTGTCTTTGCCAGAGTCTACAGAGAAGATCAAGACCCCATCCACTCCTTTCCTCTCTCCTCTGCTGAATTAATTGACTGCAAACTTACTTTTTGAACTCAGATTGCAGCAACTGAAGGAAGCTGAGGATGAAGGGGAAATTGGGAGGAGGAGGAAGAAAAAACTGGGACATGTTAAAAACAACTAAAAAGGTGGGAAGACAGAGGATTATTCAGGACTGTCCCTGCCACATCAGGAGAGTTGAAGGGTATGCCTGCAAAGTCAACAGGCTTCAGGCAATGCAATGAAAGTGACAATATTCTGCTGTACTGGTTTTGTGATTTAAAACTAATCTAATGCCAATCATTTGTCTCAAAACTCTTTGCTCTCAGTTTTTGTTGTTCAATACATGTAGAATATTCTCCTAATATTTTTAAACACTGCTGGATATTTTCTATCAGTATTTGATATTCAATCACATTTGACTCTAGTATTTGCTGTCTGGAAATATTTTTCAGGAAGCTTGTAATTCAGCAGTGCCAATGGTTTATTATGAGATTTTAATTTGGCAGGCATCGAAAAGAAAACAAAGGAAGAGGAGCCAAGAAATTCAAAGCATTCAGATTTCAAAACTGGAGCTAGAACTGAATGCTCAAAATATGAATGCAAGACATTTTGTGCTCAAAATGTGAATAGTAAAATCTGTATGCCTGGCAAATGTGGACTGATAACAAATATTAGTTTCAGCTCTATTTCTAACCTTTTCCCCAATGCATTGTACTCATCTCTTTCACTCTTTTTTGTTAGTACAGCACATGGAGCATGATGATTTTAATTTTCAGCAAGTTTTCCATAGTGACGTAATGCTGGTGCATTCTCAAGTACTTCTGACAGTTCCATAAGGATCTATACCAGGGGTAGGCAACCTTTTTGAGCCGGGGGCCGGGTTGC
>CM034703.1:125949732-125964361 GCA_020142125.1 Phrynosoma platyrhinos
TGCTGGCCACATGATCACAGAGTAGTCTCTGACAATGCTGTCTCTTCATGGAGATGAGATGAGCACCACCCCCTATGGTCGGACACGACTTGACAACCTTGTCAATGGGGATACCTTTACCTTTATCTTTACAGTAGTTGTCACATATCGCTAGGTCCAGAAAGGTCCTCTTCATGAGAGGGCACACCACAATCTCCTTTAAGCACCTCCTCCTGATTCAGTGAGGCATTTATCACCCCTTGGACCCACCATATCAATGGGCAATGAACGAGCTTGCATATGGTAGGCCAAACTGAATCAAGTCTTATCCACATCATCAAGCTCATCAACTGCAACTGATCCCAAGAAAACTGATGACAATCATTATACAGAAACCTTTCAGATGATGGCAACTCCAGCCCCTTTCTAACCTCCCAATCTGGGTTGGTGCTGCACTGAGTATGCAGGTAGACAAAGCTGGGACAAATCCACTCCACCAAACTCATCCACCCAAGCCTTAGTAAAACATACCAGGTCAGCTCCTGCATCCATAACCCATTTATAGATGTACATTTACGGGTAGCCATGCTGGCCATGATAAATGGTGTGGCATAGAGGTTTGAGTTTTGGACTACAACTCTGAAGACCAGGGTTCAATTCCCAGCTCAGCCACAGAACCCAAGGATGACCTTGGGTGAATCTCATGCTCTCAGCCTCAAGGGAAAGCAATGACAAACCTCCTCTTAATGAATCTTGCAAAGAAAACCCCATGATAGGGTCACCAGAAGTCAGAAATGACTTGAAGGCACAAAACAACAACAACAATGCTGGCCATACAGCAGAATAAAATAAAATTCAAAATCCAAGAGTGATACCTTTATTGTCCAGCCAAAATTTCACTCTTGTGTGGATTTTGGATTCAGATCATGGATGTTAGTTTTTTTTATTGTGTACTGACCTGGTATTCAGCAGCACTGTTCCCTAACTAGTTCAGAAAGGGTTGGTCTTAGACATACAAGTGTTGTAGCTTTTATTGACAAGAAACAATTTAAAAATGGTATAAACTGTATCTAGCAGCAGCAAGGCCAGAAGAAACAACATATGAACATATGAAGCTTACTTATATTGAGTAGGGCCAGTGGGCCATCTATTTTAACATGACTGGCAGTAGGTCTTCAGGATCCTAAGTATCTCTCTTTTTAACTAAAGGTACATTTGGTATGTAAAGTATGGGCTCTGTCACAAAGCTAAAGCCCCTCCCATGTGAAAAAATTAAATCAACAATTTCTTGTAGGTGGTGTGTGCATGTTCATATGGAAAGAGAAAAAGGTTTACAAGTCTCTGACAATTTCAGGCTTGCTGAAGATTAAAATATGACACTTTGTGCAATATTAATCACATTTGAACTGTATGGTGTACCTAGAATTATAACTTCTTACAATTATGCATGATATCACCATCATTCTTATTAACACAACTGTAATTTTAACATTTTTATTGTTGTTATAAATTTAGGTGCCACCAAAAAAGACTGCGGTTGTAGATCTAAAATTGAACAGTACAAAAATTCTTCAAACAGACTTAGAAGCTTATCTCATTACTGTTTAAAGTAGAAAAAGCCTCCTGGGATGCAGCTAGAATGTTGGATGTGGGTGGGAATTATTGCACAGTAAGTTGCCACTAAATCACCAGGTGACTGCAGCCTGGGTCCCAGCCAGGTTCAGGGCCTCTACAGACAGTGCTTTGCACTGTCTTGGAGGCAAGGAAGGGGAGGGACAGCCACCTCAACCCCTTCCCAAGGACGTCATCAGAGCATGCGCCGTTGCACACAGCAAGCACTCTGATGACATCCTCCAGGTGCAGCGTCCGGACACGCTCCACTGGAAGAGATGCAGAAGAGCTGCACATTGGCTCTTCCAGTGCCCTTTCCATGGCTTGAGAAAGGAGTGCTATTTTGGCACTCCTTTCCCGGTCGCCAAAAGGGTGGATTGGGTCCGAGGCATGGGGCAGCCTCAGCCCCAATCCTCCCCTTCCCAGGGTGGCCTGTGGCCACCTGTCTGCATCCCCCCTCGGCTGGGCCTTTTTAGAAAACAGAAGCTTTCCATTTTCTAAAAAGGGCCATCTGAGCACGGCTGTGTCCTGGGTGGCAGTCACCTGGTGATTTGGCGGCAACTTACTGTGCAATAATTCCTGCCCCCATCTGGCATCCTGGCTGCATCCCAGGAGACTTTTTTCACTTTAAATAGTAATGTGATAAGCTCCATAGGTAAAAGAATATAAGATTACCATGATGATATTTGTGGGAAGTATAACCTCCAGTGAAAGGGTTAAACCATTGCATTTGGTAATGGAATTATGCAGATAAAAGAAAGTTCAAAGTAATGAAATCATGCCACAGCTCCAGGAGAAAAAAATGTTTGGTACTTTCTGGGAATGGTAAATTACCTGGGGAAATTAATGCCCACCTTATCCACTAAAGCAGCTTCTTGAAGGAAACTTTTTGAACATACAAATAAAAGATGCTAGGAAATGCAACAGGAGTAATCATGGATTCCCTGAATTACTGTCAAACAACAATCTACTTAAAAGCCAGTCTTAAAGTGGTACGCACCAGACAAACCCATTAAAATTTCAACTAATTCATAATTCTCAAGGATAAGAGGAGTATTTCTACAGACACAAGTTATCTGCTGGCAATGAATAGTGTTCTATATCCATCTGACTTAAGTTATTTAGGTTGTGGATATAGAAATAGGATCTGCAAGATATAATTATGAAAGAAAAGATGCAGTTTTATTTACTTGTGAATGCTTTAATCAATATATTTATGCACAGACAATTCAAATGAAAACATATCTATGGTGGCCACATGGCTTGCTTATGGGAACACAGATCTCTGTATAGGACAGATTGTCAGACTTCCTTCAGTTTCAGGGACAGCATTTGGTCCCAGGAGCTGGATTGCTTCTCTTGAAGCCAATCTGTCAGTTGAGATGACATTGGAGGCAAAGATGACCAATACCTCATTTCAACCTTCCCAATATATCCAATATATCCATATTCATGTTCAATATCCAACTGGATGGCTGGAGTATAATGAATGGAGTCAACATGTTATCACTGCTCATTGATTGTAGGTGACAGCGGGATCACAGACATACCCTCTCGCCATCCCAATTGGAAGGCCAGCAAAGGAAGGTAGGATGCCATCTGCAGTTACTGATTGGAGATAACAGTAATTCTTCTCTGTCCTACTTGCCTTTCCAACTGGGAAGAAGGGAGAAGGTGAGGTTTTGGAAAGAGGCCTCATCCAGAAGCTGTGGGCTGGATTAGGTCCACAGAAGTTACCATCCTCAGCTTCTTTTGAAGATATCTTCTGTTTGGAGGGATGTAAAGTATAAGGCTGCTTTAAAGAAAATGAATGATATGAAGGAAGAGCAGGGCTCTTGAAGTTGCCCATCAACAGTTACCCACTTGAAAGCAGACCTACAAGTCACCAGTCACAGTTTTCCCTACTATGATGAGAAGCACTGCATTTTTGTTTAAACAATTGCAATTACTTATAATATTACATTCATACTTCTAAACACATATGCTTTTTAATGGAAATACTATTCTTTTTTGGGGGGGCATGTGTGTGTATGTGTGTTTGTAGTACATTTCTTCTTTTTGACAATGTATAAGTGGCCATACTAAAGAGATGGCAAGGGGGGGGATTAGATTTTATTGTTGTAAGTATATTTTATTCTTGTTAGCTGCCTTGATTGATCTCAAAGGGACAGGATATAAATACATTTTTTATTATTATCTTATAGCATTGTTTATCAAATCACTAAATGGACCTTAAAGATTCAAAGAGAATCAAATGGAAAACAGTATTATTTGATGCTAAGTTCACATCCAATAAATGGATGTTTATTGCTGATGACCTTGGCAGTGCTATAAACCTTCATTTGAGATGGGAGGAAAGGCCCCAGAGCATTTCATGCAAAGCGCTGTATAGATTGACTAGTCAAATAATTTTTGTTGTTGTTGTATGCCTTTAGGTCATTTCTGACTTATGGCAATCTTAAGATGAACCTATTATAACGTTTTCTGGGGCTGAGAATGTGTGACTTGCTCAAGATCTCCCAGTGGGTTTCCATGGCCAAGCAGGAAATTGAACCTTGATCTCCAGTCATAGGCCAACACTCAAACAACTACATCATGCTGGCACTTGTCAAATCATACCCTAAAACATATAAAAGACTGAAGAGGTTAGAGTGGGAACAAAAGAATATGGCTCACTGAGAATTCAGAAAGAAATGGCCATTGTCAGAAGACAAAGTTGCAATATCAGAGACTACATTTGGCTGGCTGGGGAAGATGTACATGTACCCAAAATGTATATGTATGCTTTCCCCAACAGGGCAAATAAAAAACTTCATAGCTTTGGGCAGAATTTCTGTTAGAAAAACAATATGGGGAGAACAAAACAACATTCCTCCACCAACATCACAGGCATGATCTGAATTACTCACTTACACATATACATACCACCACCACCATTTGCCCATATTTAAAAAGATATGAGATTCAACCACAATCGCAGTAACATTAAGACCAGACATGGAAAAATTACTTTTGGGGACAAGATTTTTCAGATTCTCCCAGTAAGGATGGCCATTGACAATGATGGCTGGGGGATTCTGAGAGTTCCAGCACTTTGGTTAGGACCCCAAAGGCATTCCACGATGAAATGCCACAACAAGGGTCATGAGAAATAAGTTACAAGGGCCAGTTAGGAGAAAGATAAATAACAAAAAGTAAAGCACGGTTCATAGCTCAACATGAACACTGATGATACAGTAGGTAGCAGTTACACATCTCAGAAATTCCAATCGAGATGGCAAGCAGAACCCTACCTAAACCATTACCATGTATCAGAAAGATGATATGCAAAATGTGGCACTGACTTATTCACTTGGAACTTTATGGCATATTTAAGAGTTATAGATTATTGTCCTCCACATGTGATGGAGTGCAGCCAGATTAAAGTCACTAATCTAAAGGTGTGGCATTCCAATTTCCAAATGAGTTCTTCAGAGATAATGGGGCTCAATTTGCAACTGCTTAAATTAAATACAGTTGCCCCTCCCAGTTTGTGGGGGATCCATTCTGGACCACCCCCCCCCCTGTGAAAATGGGGGTTTGCAAATATTTGAACCCCATTGAAACTAATGGCGCTCGCACGTGGCCATTTTAAGTATAGCCACTTGTTCCTTCCCATGAAGAGTGAGACCGCGGACTCAAAGTCTGTGAATGGGGAGGAACAACTGTAATTGGGTTTGGAGCATAACATCTATATCAGGGGTAGGCAACCTTTCCCCTTTAAGGGCCGAGGGACTTCAGCTCCCAGAATCCCAGGTGCTATTGGCCAATATGGGACTATTGGCCAACATGGCTGAGGCTTCTGGGAGCTGAAGTCCCTCAGCCCTTAAAGGGGAAAGGTTGCCTACTCCTGATCTATATCATATGTATTAGCTACAATCAAATGGAAAGTTGGAAAGACCCATACAGACCTTCCTCTGCCTCCTGAAAAAAAAAAAAAGAAAAGAAAAGAAGCAGGTAAAGAAAATATCTGAAAGTGGGTTAGATTTGCTTAAAACTCTGCTGGTTTATTGAAGTACGTTGTGGATTGGCTAATGAGATTAAAGCTGTTTATTGCTGTATTAGCTGGTGCTACATAGGGTGTACCTATAATGTTGAAATGCAGTTTGACATCACTTTAAGTGCTGTAGCTCCATCCTATGGAATTCTGGGATTTGTAGTTTTATGCTGGTGCCTTTGATAATTACAAATCCCAGGATGCTGTAGGATGGAGCCATGGCAGTTAAAGTGGTATGAAACTGCATTATTTCTACAGCACAGATGCAGCCTTAAACAATCTTGGCAATGGACCCCAAAACCAAGTGAAATATACTGAAAAGGAGTAACATCTCTCTGACAATTGGCTCCAGAAGCTACAAGTTAAACTTCAGAGAGTTACAACTTATACTTGGCTTCACCTAACTATCATTATGGCCTTATATTGTGCAAAACAGAAGAGAGGGACACATTTTGTTGTAATCACCCAATTATTAGGACAATAGTATAAAAGAAGTGACCTAAATAGCTTTAAAACATCTGATCCTGATTGATTTTAAAAGCTAAGCAGAGTCAGCACTTGTTAGTGCTTGAATGGGGACCACCAATGAATACCAGGTGCTGTAAGCTGTATTTCAGAGGAAGAAATATGCAAAACCAGCTCTGACTATTCCTTGCCTAAGAAAATACTATGAAATTCATGGGTTGCCATAACTTGAAGGACCAGGCACACAAACATAAGAGAGGCAGAAAGATGCTGAGCTCAGTTATTCTGCTCCAAGCAACCTTAAAATATGTGTGCATAAAACTGATTTGTTTCACTTTTTAGTAGGAACCAATATAATTCAAATTTCCAAAAGTAGTATATAAATAAACCCATCAACATTCTTTAGTTTTTGTACTTCTCTGAATTTTGTGATGGGGTTATAAACTCAGAAATGTGTGCAAAATGTATCCAGTGGGGAAAAATAAATTCAAGAATTTTCATGCAGCTTTTTAAAAAAAAAACAATTTTGCACCAATGTGAAAAGAGGATGAACCAACCTGTCCATGTGAAAATTGTAGAAGATGAAGCAGACAAATTCATCTATCCTTAGCATATTTCTAAGTGTGTAGCTGGTACCCACTACACATTGGAAGGAACAAGAAGGTGTTGAAAGACTGAGGTATTAAGAGCAGAGAAAAGGAGAACTAGGAAAGTGGTTGATTAAAAAAATAATGCCAGAGTGAAGCAGTAATAATGGCCTCTGCTCCTCAGAGAGCTAACTGAAGAGAGAGGATGTCAATTAAAATTTAGAGACACTGCTTCATGCAGATTTGTGTTACAGTGACAGGATTTTTTGAAGGATGAACCTTCACAAACTGAATGCAACAGAGCCAGCTACAAATGTGGAACATTTTATGAAATGTTATTCTTTTGTTATTCATAGATCTTTGTGCTTAATGAATCCAGCAACCATGATTAGTGTCATCTGGGAAGTCCAAGTTTAATTCCCACTGCAGACATGAGCTCACTTATGCAATCCACTCTGTCTACACACAAAAAAAAGCAAATCATGTGGTAAACCAGTCCCTGAATTGTACCAATGTGGACTTCATGGTCTGAATACTTCCTTATGAGAGAAAGAAAGGAAAAGATAGCTATAAAGGGAAAATGAGAAAGACAACCCATTTTCTCTATATAGAGCATTGGAAATCTGAAGAAATATTCCCAGTTCTAACTTCTGACTTGCAGTCTGGCATAGTATAGGCCAGAATTGTTTTACCAGGTCCTAATCATGGATCTCAGCCATCCCATCTGCTACAGGGAACAACAATCTGGAGTGTGCGCTAGATCTAGGAGAGCCAGAGTGGTGTAGTGGTTAGAGTGTCTGACTATGGAAATTATCACACCAAGGCCAATAACACAACAGTTGTGTAATTTGAAGAGAACAGAAGCGTAGTGCTATAGCAATCTATATTTTCATACAGTTGTGCAATCGCGAAACAATGATAAGATAAAAACGATAGAGAAATGCAATTGCATCCCTCATACTTCCATTCTTGTAATGTTATTGAAGTGTTATCAAATGTTTAGCTTGTGTGCCATTTTGATGCAACTGTGCATGTCTGAAAAGCATGGTTACATCCCAAACAGAACAAGATAACATTGATAAAACTTATATTTCAGAACATTATTTTTATACAGTTAAAAGAAAATTGTGCCTTACACTTCAAAATAACATAGAAATCCACTCCAAAACCAATCCTAGCAATGAAAATGAATTGCGTATACCTGAATGCACTCTGGGAAAAGGTCCCGGATTGCTCTGTGATAGCATGAACCAATCTTTATTGGCTTCCGCATCTTCGCGATAGCATGAATGAAGCACTATCAGAAAACTATTCACAGGGATTCCCCATGAATGAAAAGTTACAGAAGCATTCCAGGTTGTTAATGGGAGAAGTATGGGCTGAGCGCGATGTCATGTGAAAATATTCACACAATCCTGTAATCATGATGGGAGCATTCTGTTTTTCTCCCATTTCTTATCCCCATGTGATAATCTCCTATGACTCTGGAAATCAGGGTTCAATTCCCTGCTCAGCCATGGAAACCCACTGGATGACCTTGGGCAAATCACACACTCTTGACCCCAGACACTAGTATCCTGCTATAATTCCACTTTTCAAGTTTTGTGTTATAAATTGCTTTCTTTTTGGCTACAGGTAGCATCTTTATGCATTCTTCATTGACAATATCCCTGGCTTCTCTATAGTTCATCTGTATTGAACTGGAGGACCTAAACATGGCAGTGCATGTGCTGGTAACCTCAAGGCTGGACTTTTGCAATGTACATTGGGCTACCTCTGTACTAAGTTTGGAAACTTCAGTTAGTTCAGAACATGGCAGCTGGATTGGTTAGTGGGCCATCCAGTTGTGATCATATCACACCGATATTAAAATCATTCCATTGGCTGCCAATTAGTTTCTGGGCAAAGTACAAAGTGTTAGTTATTGCCTCTAAAGCCTTACATGGTTTGGGTCCAGGTTACCTACAGGATCGCCTCCTCCCATGTAATCCACTCAATACATTCAAGTCCTCTGGTGGATGGTTTCTCCAGAGGGCCAGGATTTAGGATAGCAGCTGTCATTCAGAGGACTTTTTCTGCAGCTTCCCCTAGACTGTAGAATGATCTGCTGGAAGAGATTTTACAGCTGAATAAGCTGTGTGAATTCAAAACAGCATTAAAGACTAATCTCTTCTGGCAGGCCTATACAAATTTTTAAAACTGTAAATTTCAAATGATGAATTTTAAAGATAGATTGTTTTAATATGTATGTATCTTGTTTCTTCTTTAAACAAAATATGTTTTAACTGAAGTTGTGTTGTAACTGATGCATATTTGTTGGTCTGTTGTTGTTTCCCACCTCAATCCATGGGGACAGGTAGGTGGGGGAAATAATAATAATAATAATAATAATAATAATAATAATAATAATAATAATAATAATATAGTATTAATTTCATATTATCTTTAAATTCTGCTGTGATGTTCTTCAGCTCATATTTTGACATGATGGTTGGTTTACTGTTCTTCTTTAGCTTTATTCTAATTTTTGATATTAGTAGTTCATGGTCTGTGCCACTGTGTGTGCCTGGTCTCTCTTTTTGCCATGAGAATAAATCTTCTCCATCTTCTTTTCCCAATTATGTAGTCTATCCAATTTTTGTATTGACCATCTGGTGATGTCCATGTGTACAGTCTCCTTTCAACTTGTATGTATGAAGAAGGTATTTGCAGTGAATAGATAGTTGGCCATGCAAAACTGTCAGTCACTTTCCTGCTAGTCCAAATTTTCCTACAATCTTTGATATTTCTCTGCTTCCTACTTTTGCATTCTAATTGCTTATGATTATCAAGTAATATTGTTTTGGTGTGTTAAAGATCATGTACACCATGGTATTTTTTATTTCAACACAGATGTGAAAATAGGGCAATGGAGAAAGCTGACATGAATAAAATCAACTCATTTGAAACATGGTGCTGGAGGAGAATTTTACAAATACCACAGACTGCCAAGAAGACAAATAAATGGCTCCTAGAGCAAATTAAATTTAGCTCTCACTAGAAGCCAAAATGATAAAACTGAAAATATCATACTTTGGACATTTCATGAAAAAATATGATGCACACTGGAAGAGCTAATAATGCTGGAAAAGGCAGCATTAAGAAAGGCAGTAATAAAGGAGGAATGCCACATTACAGATGAACTGATGCAAGAAAGTAAGCTACAGACCAAGTTTGCATGACATGAGAACAGTTGTTAATAACATGATCTTTTTGGAAGTCTCTCATTCCAAGAGTCATCATAAGTTGAAGTCAGCTTGATGTCACATAACAACAACCAATTAAACTTCCTATACCTTTTTCAGACTGCCTCCTTCCCTTTCCTATATCAATCTTTTGCATTACATTCCACTGTTTATGTATCATCAATGTGTTTGAGGGATTAATTCTAAAACCTGTACTCAGTGCTAAGGGACACCCTTGAGCTAATATAAAGAAAAGGATCCCTTTGAAGATATGCAGAGAGTGTTTTTCTTGCTGCAACCTTCCCCAGTATATGGCTAGATGTATCAGGGTGAAGGGTAACACTTCCAAAGACATTAGAGGGCTGTTACACCCTCACTGGAAAATTAAGCACCATGTAGGTTGCACCCACTTTTCTGAGGATTTGAGAATTCTTCCTGGTAGCAGTTTAATTTTAGATCAGATTTTTAAAGGTTACCTTCTTAGCCAAAAGGGAAAAAGGATTAATCCTTTTCTTTTCTATAAAAGCTGAGATTGTTAAAAGAACACAATTATAAAGCAACAACGTAAAAAAGGACAATTATGCATTTAATCTGGCAGCCATATAATCGCATTATGCATGGTCATATACAGTGGTGGCAGATAGTCACATCCACTATAAGAGTTTAAAGCAAATCCTAGCCACATCTTTCTTGACTTCATGAGTTTGTAGTTTCTGAAGTATGAAGTGTTCAAAGTCTTTCTTCATGAATTTGAGCCTTGCACAAAAGCAGAAGAGCTGGCTTACTTGTGAAAAGAAATGTAGCTTTTTTTTGGGGGGGGGGGTTGTACAAACATTCATTTTTCTCTCAGAGAAGGGACCTACTCCTTTAATTTTGTACTATGATCATACGGATTGGAGAAAAAATGCCTATGTGAATCACTGTTGACTGGCCCTCAGGATAATGCCCTCCTTCTTTCTAATCATCAGAGTTGTTTCAGCTGTTTTTAAATATTTGTGAACTTTATGAAGAAGGAAAGGTAAAAGATGGGTAGACAGGCCACACTTCCACAGTCAGATGTCCTCCAGATGTATAACAATGACTGCACAAATTTCATATCAGGGTAAAATTGAACATAAAAATATGACTTTGCTATAACTATTTTGTACATCTTCTTCATCCAGTTGTGAAATGTGGCAGGTGTGCACTCGTGGCTCAGCTACATTGTGCTCTGCTTTCAAGAGCTGTGAGATTTGTTCTTGTCATTATAGATAATGTTGTTGTGACTATAGTAGTATGGAGCAGGCAATTGAGCCTAGTAGGATCCCCTGGCTGGGATTCTGTTGGTGACCTATTCATAAATTGTCTCATGGAAAGTGGTTGGACTATTTTTGTTCAAAGTGAAATGCCTGCATGCAGTTCAAGGTCATGGAAACAGAGTGGCACATTCAGTGTTAATGTGCACCACATTCTCAGCTGAAACATATTGTCTGCCCCTTCTGAAATTGAAGGTGGCATTCACTTGTTTGTACATTCAGGTATGCCTTCAGTTGCACATTTGGTGACAAATTTGGTAGCACATTCAGTTATGCATTCTTGCCATTCAGCACAAAGGTTGTGCAGCACAATCAACATGTAATTGCAAATACAGAGACTGTGGTTGTTTTTATGTGCCTTCAAGTCATTTCCAACCTATGGAGACCCTAAGGTGATCAAACAGTGATCAGAACGGAGATTGCAGCCAAGAAATCAGAAGAAGACTAGGAATGGGAAAGGCAGCAATGAAAGAATTAGACAAGATCCTAAAGAGTAAAGATATACAACTGAGCACCAAAGTGAGAATTGTCCAATCCATTGTATTCCCCATCACTATGTATAGATGCAAATGCTGGGCAGTGAAGAAAGTGGACAAAAAGAAAATAAATTGATTTGAAATATGGTGCTGGAGAAGAGTGCTGAGGATACAGTGGATACCCAAAAGTCAAACAAAAGTATCCTTGAACAAGTCTGAACTCTCCCTGGAAACCAAGATGGTCAAACAAAGGGGGGTTGAAGACTGCCAGAAATAGTGCAAATTGAGTCCACTTTTAGGGTTAGGATTAATGCTAGGGAGTCATGGGAATTGTTTTTTTTTTCTGGGACATTGAGCCTTCTCTGTCAGAGAGCTCTGGTACCACAATAAACTACAGTCCCCATGATTCCCTAACCCTAACCCTAAAAGTGGACTCAATTTGCACTATTTCTGGCAGTCTGCAACCCCCCTAAGGCTTTCGTGCTTGGCCAGATCATGAGGAGGTATGATTGATTAGAAAAGACAATAATGTTAGGAAAGGTAAAAGGCTGTAGAGAGAGAGGAAGATTGTATGCCAGAATGGCTGGACTCAATCAGAGAAATCGCTGTCCAAAATCTACAGGACCTGTGTAGAGCAGTGGAGGATAGGTGGGCTTGTAGATGTCTCATCCACATGGTCACCATGAGTTGAGGTCAACTGGAGGGCATTTAACAATAACAACAAGGTGAACTTATCACAGAGTTTTCTTGGCAAGATATGTTCAGAGGCAGTTTACCTTTGCCTTCCGCTGAAACTGAGAGAATTTTGTCCAACATTACCATGGTTTTCCATGGGTGAGTGTGATTTGAACCCTAGTGTCCAGAGTCATTGTCCAATGCTCAAACAATTGCACAAAATATTTCTTTGTTGTTGTTGTTAACCGTCATCAAGTTAACTTTGCCTTATGGTGACTCTATGAATGACAGACTTCCAAAGCTCCCTATAATCAACCAGCCTGCTCAGGTCTTGCACACTCAGGGCCATGGCTGCTTTGACTATCCATCTGGAATATGGTCTTTCTCTTTCCCTACCACCTTCTATTTTGCTAATCACTCTTGTCTTTTCTAGTGATTCATGCCTTTTCATGATGAGACTAAAGTACAACAGTCTCAGTTTAGTCATCCGGGCTTCCAATTCAGGCTTGACTTACTCTAGGACACATTTATTCATCTTTTTAGCAATCCATTGCAGAACTCTTCTCCAGCACCAATTTCAACTGAGTTTATATTCTTCTTACAAGCTTTCTTCCAGTGGTCCAGATTCCACAACTATACATAGAAACTGGAAATACAATGGCACAGACAACCCTAACTTTAGTAATCAATTATATATCTTGACACTTCATGATCTTGCTTAGTTCCTTCATAGCTGCCCTTTCAAATCCTAGTCTTCTTCTGATTTCTTGACTGCAGTCTCCATTCTGATTAATGATGGAGCCAAGGCATGGAAAATTTTGAACTATTGCAATGCCTTCATTGTCTACTTCAAAGTTATGTAAATGATTTGTGATCATTATTTTTGTTTTTTTTAATGTTCACCAGTAAACCTGCCTTTGCACTTTTGTCCTTGATTCTTTAGTATTTGTTCCAAGTCTTTGCTACTTTCTGCTAGTAATATGGTGTCATCTGCATGTATTAAATTATTGATGTTATTTCCTCCATTTTTCACACCTTCTTCCTCTGAGTCTAATCTTGCTCTATATATGATATGTTCAGCATAAGACGTAAACAGATAGGATGATAAAATGCCTGAGCCTCTTGCCAATTTGAAACTATGCTATTTTTCTGTATTCTGTCATAACAATAGCCTCTTGTCCTGAGTAGTGGTTACACATCAGATTCAGGTCAATCAAATGTTGTAGTATGCCCATTTCTTGAAGAGCAATCCAAGATTGGCTGACTAGAGCACTAGTTGAAATCTTAATTCAATAGTGGCAATAGGATATCTTCTTCTACCATACTTTAGGGCAGCAGACCAGTTTCAGGGATGAGACCAGACTATGTGTCACACACAAGTTTATCCTAGAGAGAAAAATGGCTGGGAGAAATAGGAAAAACAACCAGATTAAGTACTGACGTTGTCTCCTGGTATCTGCCACATGAGGCAGTTTTCTCACTTTGCTTAATGGTAAGGTCATTCCTGGCAACCTAACCAGGTTTGCTAGGATATGTATTCACTTCAAACTATCAGGATCCTCCTGGTTCAAACCCCAGTATGGTGCCAAGTTTGAACATGGACACTTCTCCACAAGTACATAAACATTAAGTAGTAGCTACTTTCAGCTTCAGAAAAAAGCTCCATCTACCTGGTTAGATGGAGCTGAGCCATTCTGCAGGGACATGAATTATCAGTTGCCCTTTTGGAATAATTATTGGTCTAGTTGTGTATGTGTGTTTAATCTGATAGATTTACTCATCAGAAAGTTGCTGTTTGGCATTCGTCCCTTGCCTCTTGACTGATTACTGCTTTTGTTTGTCTGACCAGAGTTCTGCTCTCTATATATTTCTTCCCTGGTTCCCCTCCACTCCATCCTCTGTGTATAAACTTTAAAGAGGCAGCTGCTTCCTTGGCATGGAGGTGCACAAGGGTGGCTTTTGATTGATTAAAGGCAGGTAGGGTTTTTCATTATGGAGAGTAGCTGCTGGATAATTTCATTAACCTAATGTGCACTTTTCATATTTCATTTTTAATGCAGTGCTTAATCTTAATGGATATTTGGTATTGCTGGGTTTCTGCCTTGCAATTGAACTGACTGTTATTTGCCTTCCCAAAGTACTGGCTAGTTAACATCTTAATGCTTCGTGCTATTAGGATATGTGTTCCATTTTTCTTGGATATTTTAGCCATGTGGAGTTCCCTATGACCCCTCCCTGACCCTTGGGAGATGGCAGCCATAATCCCCTAAATGTAAGGTCA
>CM034703.1:125982213-126022863 GCA_020142125.1 Phrynosoma platyrhinos
ACAGATATACACATCCTGATTAATGACCTGGCTGGTCTATGTGTTAATAACTAATTTGGCTTGTTTCCTGTGTCCTGTTTCCTTGTCTCTGACCTTTGAGTCCAAACACTGAAATAACATCTACTGCCAGTTAATGAATGATGAACAAACATCCAGATTCTTGTAAACAAGATGTCAATAAAAAGGAGGGGGAAAAAGCACCCCCTCAAGCATCTGTGCCCCCATTCAT
Organism: Phrynosoma platyrhinos; assembly: GCA_020142125.1. Classification (NCBI taxonomy): domain Eukaryota; kingdom Metazoa; phylum Chordata; class Lepidosauria; order Squamata; family Phrynosomatidae; genus Phrynosoma; species Phrynosoma platyrhinos. The sequence continues at coordinate 125,982,443 of CM034703.1, forward strand.
GTCTCGGTGTGTCATCCCTGCATGGAACCCCAACATGTGTCTATTCATGTAGAGAGGCAAGAGACCTAGCATGGCTCCTCCATTTTTGCCTCACCTTGGAACAGAGCAAACAAACTCTGTCCTTTCCCTTCCCTTGCTCCCTCCCCTGTTTGGGCACCAAAATACTTGCCATACCCACATTTTCACAGAAACTGCTCTGCTTCCCCCTTCAAGGTGCCCAAGGATGAAAGCTTCTTAGGGTAAGAAAGACATCAGCTGGTTCCAAGGCATAAGGGAAGGGACGGGGGCAGGTGCACACTGTTCTATCCCTTTTGGCTTGGCTAGCTAGCTCAAGCCAGCTAGCCAGGGCAGAAAGGAAAGAGAAGGCTCTTCCTCCATTCCTCCTTTCATTGGATATTGTCAATACTCTGGTGACTCCTGGGGTTTCCTGTTCCTTTCCCCCCTTTTATTCCCCTCTCCCTCTCTTTGCCAGGTGAAGCCTGGAAGAGGAGGAGAAGAGTGGCTGCAAAGACATTTCTTGGCATGGGCTGCCCAGGTGGCCTTCCTCAGGTGGAAATCCTGTTAAGCTTGCTTGCCCACTCACCCTCTTCACCAGGCGCCCCATTCAGGCAGCATTGTTCCTTCCATAGAGGGTCCTCCCTCTTTCACTTTCCCAAGCCACTCCCCCAGCCTCACCTTCCTTTCCCCAAATACAAACATGCGGAGCTCCAAACTTGGACTTGCTAGCAGCAATTGTTGTTGTGTGCCTTTAAGTTGTTTTGACTCATGGTGATCCTAATAATGGAGTTTTATTGAATTTTTTTCTTCAGAGGGGGTTTGCCATTGCCTTCCCCTGTGGCTGGGAGAGTGTGACTTACTCAGGGTCAACCAGTGGGGTTGCATGGCAAGCAGAATTTCATTTATTTTATGTGTAAAACTACCCCAAAGCAGCCACTTCCCTTGCTTAAGATACTTCTCTCTCCTCCTCCCCTCCAGTAGAACAATGAACCTAATACCAAGAAATAGGAATGCCCCCCTCCACTCAGGGTTGCCACCCAAGAGGAAAAGGGGCAGTAGCCTGAAAAAGTTTGGGGACCATTGATGTAAATCCTCAGCTATATTATCCTCACATGTGAGGATGAATGACTACATTAGTTTTTTCCCCCACTTCAGGAGAAAACGAATATTCCTCTGTAAGCATTCTCCCTTTATTGCAAATGAATTGTGCTGTGGGGAAAATATGTGTTTTCTAACAGAACACTATTTTTGTACAACAAAAATCCCACATTTTTCTCTACAGAATAATTCTTCTGTGGGTTAAGAATGAATGCCAGGAGAAAATTGTACAAAATTCTCACTGGCCTATTATTCTTCCTAAGGGGTTTCCCCCAACTGTTAGGAAACCTATTTTTGATTTGGGAATAAAGTGTGTCATAGTGGTTTGAGTGCTAGACTATGACTCTGGAGACCAGGATTCAATTTCCCAGTCAACCATAAAACCCACTGGGTGACCTTGGGCAAGTCACATGCTCTCAGCCTCATGGGAAGACAATAGCAAACCTCCTCTGAACAAACCTTGCCAAAAAAACAAAAAACAAAACAACAACCCATAATAGAGATAGGTTCTCCTTAGGGTCACCAGAAGTCAGAAATGGCTTGAAGGCACATAACAACAAAATAAATTATTGCAGATATTCCTTCCTTGTTAATATAAATCTAAGGCAAGGATAGGGAACATATGACCTTGATGATATCATTGCACTTCAACTCCCAGATTTCCTCACCATTGGCTATACTGGATAGGGCAGCTGGGAGCTGCAATCCAACATCTCCTGCAGATCCTCATCCCTGATCTAAACCAATCTGAGATCTTGTGCCACCCAATAGTTGACTAAAGAAAACAACTACAATTTTGATGATGATGATGAGAGAACAGTGGTGCATCATAGAGCACAGCAAATAAAGAAAAACACTGCTTAGATCCTGCCAACAATTTGTGAGATAATTAATTTCCAGTACATGACTCTCTAATCCAGAAACCTCACACTCACATTTCAACACTATAATATAACATAATGCATTATGGTAGACAGTCAGTTTCAGTGGATTTAAGGATTAGGCTGTTATACTTTGGACATATCATGAGATGACATGAGTAAAGCCAATTATGGTCAATAAAGTGGAAGACAATACTTAACATACATTATAGATTGATTGATTCAATAAAGGATATCACAACCCTGAGTCTGCAAGAACTGATCAGGGCTATTGATCACCAAGGCTCTCAGAGGTCTTTCATTCATAGGGGTGCCATAAGTAAAAGCTATCTTGATGGCAAATAATAACAACAAAAATGATGAAATATTTCAGAATTTCAAAATTCAGTTCACACAGTTGCAAAGCAGTGAAAATCATTATTCAGCTAAGACAGTAATTATTCAGCTAAGACAGTAGCAAGAGCTGACAAATAAATACCAGCATGATTACATATTTGGGACATGTCGGAAACTAGTACACACTGTGAGAAAATACTGACAATGTGACAACCAATTAAAGATGAATAAATTTAAATACATTTACTATAACTGAAGATAGTATAAACTTACAATGAGGAGAAGTGATTGACCAATTCAGTAGTACCTGGGTTGATTTAATTGAAATAATCCTTCCTGAATAAGATTTTATTTTACAAGACGTCTTGTGTAACATGTCTACTCTTGAGTCCAGTGCATGGCTTCCTCATAAGGTTAGAGTTATGGTGGGTATTGGAGAGAAGTGACAGGACAAGCACAAACGTGTGTGTATGTGTGTGTGTTTGTGTAGGGAGAGGAGGAAGGGGAGGGATTTGTTGTTGTTGTGTGCCTTCAAGTTGTTTTCGACTTATGGCAAACCTAAGGAGAACATATCACGGAATTTTCTTAACAAGTTTCTTCAGAGGAAGTTTGCCATTGCCATTCTCTGAGGGTGAAAAAGTGTGAGTTGTCCTGGGGAGGGAAACACAGAGAGAAATAAACATTTTTAATCCCCCATGGATTTCCCATGCTATGATGCTGTGATGATCTTCAGAGAATGCTATACCCTGCTGGAGGAACTGGGATCACAAAAGGGGGGTGGGGAGGTGGGAGAAAAGTGAGATCACATTCTGAAACAAAAATTTCATTTTGACATTCTGAAAGGTTATTAGCAACTGGCAGGTGTGATGTATTTATTCTTGGTGATGTCTGTTTAAATATGCTTTTGAGGAGCTCAGCAATGCCTCTGAATTTATTTACTGCTCTTTGAATTTACCATCCTTTAGGCACTGCAATTTAATGGCATGTCTAATTGGGCAAGAAAAGCAACATGAAGTAGGGGAATGCTATTGCATGCTCCACACGTGTGCTAGTGCTTAATTCAGCTTCTCCTCCTTCCTCTTTGCTGAAGTTGGAAGAAATTCACTTCATACATGGGAAACTGGAATTATTTACTGCCTTCGCATGATATGACTGGTGGTTGCTTCAGGAAAAGGACATGCTCAGATTACTCAGCAGGCCAGAATTACACTTGAAACTGGGAACAGTGGGGTGGTTCTGGGAGCAGAATGAAGACAGGATGGAGGACTACAAAGGCAGTCTCAAAGGAGGGCTACAAAAAGAATTAAAAGGTCTGACATTGTGGAAGGGGCCTAGAAGTGTAGGAACCGGGATGGCTGAATGGGAGAGAAACCTGACTCAGAAGAGAAACATTACTTAAATTTATGAAAGCCCCTGAAATTAGAAAGCTATGAGGAATGAGCCAACTAAAATGGAAGGAAGGATATTAGGGGGCTACAGATTACATTACTGTACCTCTTGTATAGAGGTCCCCAATTAAACTGCTTCAATGCACACTGACAGAATCAACAACAGTGCTAACTAGCATATGTCAACAGATATGGACAACAAAATGATGCCCAATAGATTGGAAATGATCAATATACATCCCCATCCACAAAAAAAGGAGACACAAAATACTGCAGCAACTATAAGACCATAGCTCTAATCTCTCTCATGCAAACAACACAGAACATGGAGAAACAGAATGGTTCTCAATTGGCAAAATGGTCAGACAAGGCTGCATCTTATCACCCTACCTATTTAATTTATACGCAGAATGTATTATATGAAAAGCAGGCTTGAAAACAGAAGGAGGAGGAATGAAAACAGGAGGAAGGAATATCAACAATCAAGGTTAGCAGATGACACAATACTATTAGCAGAAAGTATCACAAACCTAGAACAACTACTAAGGAAGATCAAGGAAGAAAGTGCAAAGGCAGGGTTATTGTTGAACATAAAGAAAACAAAGATAATGAACATGGAGAATTTACACAAATTCAACCTAGACAATGAGGAAAAAGAAATATAAAAGAGTTCTCATACCTAGGAATAAACATTGATCAGAGTGGGGACTGCAGTCAAGAAATCATAAGATTAAGAAGAAGAGGGCAACTATGAAAGAACTAGCAAAGATCCTAAAATGCAAAGATATTCAATTGAGCAAGTTAGAATCATACGATCCATTGTATTCCCTGATACCATGTATGGATGTGGGAGCTGGACATTTAAGAAACAAGACAGCAAGAAAATCAATTTATTCAAAATGTGGTGCTGGAGAAGAGTGCTGAGGATCCCATTGACAGCCAAGAAGTCAAACAAATAGAACAGATCAAACCAGAAATCTCTCCAGAAGCCAAAATGACTAAACTAAAGCTGACATACTTTGGCCACACCATGAGAAAGCATGACTCATTTGGAAAACCAATAATGCTAGGAAAAGTGGAGGGAAGCAGAAAGAAAGGAAGCGTGCATGCTAGCGATGGACTCTATAAAAGAGATCCTGGGTATGAGCAGTGGAGGACAGAGAATCTTGGAGATGTGTCATCTACAGGGTTGCCATGTGTCAAGATCAACTCTACAGTTGATAACAACAACAACAACAACCCCCATCTTATATTTCCCCCTATATAGTGGATCCTTGTTGTCTGCTGGGGCTTGGTTCCAGAATCTCTGTAAAGACCAAAGTTAAATACAATGCCATAGTAAAATGGTGTCCCTTACATAAAATGGCAAAATCAATGTTTGCTTTTGGGAATATATATATATATATATATATATATATATATATATATAATTTTCATGCTGTAGATAAGAAATTTGTGGATAAGAAATCTGTGGATATGGAGGGCAAACTCTACTTTAAGCACTAAGCTGGAGACAGTACCATTCTTTGAAGAATGTGAGCAAACAAGAAAATGGCTAAACTGAAGCTATATTGTTTTAACTGAACTGTTTTAAGAGCTTTTTAATTTTTTAAAAAATATTTTATACTTTTATTGATTGGTTTTAATACTGCAAACAGTTTCATTCTATTTTAACACTATTTTTATTCTATTTTAATACACTCAAATCTAATTATTCTGATTATTCAGATGGAAAATCTGTCTGGTATATATCCTTCAACATTTCATAGATTAAACTGGAACAGGTATGGCCAAGCAACATCAGTGTGTAGTTAAGATGGCACATGTTATTAGTGAGGAGGAACACTCAAGATAAGTAAGTATGCAGCAGTTTGTTTTTTCCTGAGCCAACTGGGAAGGGAAATTTTCCACTCCTCCCTCTCTCCTCCCTCTGCTGGGTTAACTGAGCATAAACTACTTTTGGAGTCTGAGGGGCTGTACAAATGGGCAAGAAAAGATGACATAAAGCTGCCTTTTCCCTCAAGCTGCAGCAACTGCACCGCATGCCTCAAGGATGCCCTAAATGAGGATGGAGCGACTGCACTGAGGGGCAGTCAATGCTGCTTTTCCAAGGCCATATTGAAGCCCCGCCAACCATACCGCTGATCTCTAGGATGCCATGAAGGGAGACGGAGCAACCGCATGGGCTGACAGCGGCTGCTTAATAAAAAAAATCTGTTCTCTCAGGCGCATGTGCAGGGACACATCTCGGCAAACCTGTGCACCTGTGCAGAACATGTCATAGGCTGGTATACAGTCTGTCACTCTCTGTGTACAAAGGTGACTGAAGTTCGATATCCCTGCCCACCTGCACAGAACATGTCATAAGGTAGCATATGGTCTGTCATTTTGTCTGTACAAAGGTGATTGATGGTCAACATCCCTGCACACTTGCACAGGACCTGTCATAGACCCACATATCATGCAAGGATTCACTGACCTCAGCTTCCCCCAAGTAGTGGGTGCCATAGACAGTGCCACTGTCTAATTGTGCCACCCTTGGGGTGGAAGAACATGTTTATCAACCAAAATGACACCTATTCCATCTTACACAGATCAGGATGGAGGGGAAAGGTACATGCAAGGGAGGTTTATGTGGACGAACATGATACATGCAGCTGGTGGTCATGCAAGGGACATGGTCAACAGGACACACAGACAAACGGTACTCAAGGAGCTCCCCCATCATGCCAGGAAGTGGTATACAGGTCTTATGCACACCTACACACCTGCACAGAAAGAGGTCACAAAAGCATCTCTCGTGCAAACTACTGTGCATGCTGACAGTAAGTGTACATGTGACAGAATGCAATTATTGTCATAATAGAGAACAGTAGCTAGGGTGCATGCGTAGGGTTATAATTAGGTTTGGGGTTAGAGTTCTAATATTAAAGTGCACCTGCAGCGGTGCATCCACACCTGGAAGCATAGGGTGCTTTAAATTAAAGCCTGCATCGTAGGGCACATGCTTTGGATCGCCAACTCAATTTCCACCGCGCATGCGACGGTGCATTTATATGGCCATTCTAGATCTCTGGTGCCCTTTTTTTGATGCACCGGTGTCACTGCATACATACGCACATGTGTAGGTGTGCATCTTTCTGGAAGAAGTGGTAAAAAGCTGCTCCTGTTTGAAGCGGCTTTTTCCAGCATGCAGTGCCTAGAGGGTGCTTTTCTGACAGCTTTTAGGTGTGCATCACCTAAACGCCATGCCTCCAAGTCAGCCTGAAAGCACCTCTTTTTGCCCATCTGTACAGCTCCTGAATTCAGTTTACACCAACTGAAGTAAAGTGACGACAAAGGGGGACAGTGGGAGAAGGAAAGAGAAACTGGGATATTTAAAAAGCAGTTGAAAAAGTGGGACAGTGGGATTAATTGGTTCTGTCCCTGTCAAACTGGGACAGTTGGAGGTTATGCTGGTATGGACTACTTTCTTTATCGGGAATCAATTGAGCTTAGCAGGTAAGCACCTGTATACCAATTGCTTTGTTTCCACCAATACAGTTATATTTTTCAGAGCTGTGGCCCAGGAAAACTCCACCATCCAAATGCGTCAGTGTACATCTCCACATAATGTAGAGAAAACACAAAGGTATAGTTTTTCTCCCTCTCTTATAATACTAATATTCATGGTTATTCACTGAAGCTGAATGGTAGGAGATTCAGGACTGATAAAAGGCAGTACATCTCCACACAGCATATAGTTGAACAGTGGAATTCCTTGCCACAGGGTGTGCTTATGGCTGCCAAGCTAGGTAGCTTTAAAAAAGTATTGAATAACTTCTTGGACGTGAGAACCATCAATGGCCACAAATCAGAATGGCCATATTTCAGCTCCAGTTTTAGGAACAAAGAAAGTATGCCTCTGTTTATCAGTTGCTGAAGGAGTTGATGCAGATGCACTCAAGTTCTTCTGGAGGGCTTTCCATAGCCAAATGGTTGGCCATTGTGTGAACAGGACTTTGGACTACATAGGCATTTGATCTGCTCCAGAATGTTGCTACATTCTTGTGTTCAGTGTTTGTGTCTTCCTTCTTCTCTTTCTTTTTCTCCTTTACATCACACATCCTGATGCTAACCCAGACTCAGCATCAAAAACTGATAACCTATCAAACTGGAAAATGCAAACCACATATGGGGATGCTCTATGACCAGGAGGAGGATACATTACATGACCATGTAAAAATAAAAAAAAAAACAATGGAAACAATATGTGGAAGAACTATATAAAAGACATGAAAGGATGACAGATTCATTTGAGGAAGAAACAAATGAAGATGAACCTCCAATTTTAGGAAGTGGAGTGAAAGCTGCTCTCAGAGCACTTGGGAGTAATTAATCACCAGGAACACATGACATATGAATAGAGTTGCTTCAAGCTAAAGAGACCATATATAGCATGAGAAATGTCAGATGTGCAAGCTGGGTTCAGGAAAGGAAGAGGCACAAGGAATCATATTGCAAACATACATTGGATAATGGAGTACAACAAAGAATTTCAAAAGAAACTCAGCCTATTCTTTATAAATTATAGCAAAGCCTTTGATTGTATAGATCATTAAAAGCTTTGGATCTCTCTTAAAGAAATGGGTGTGCAACAACATTTGATCATCCTGCTGTACTCTGTCCTCAGGACAAGAGGCTACTGTTGGGACAGAAAATGGGAAAACGGAATGGTTTCCAATTGGCATGAGAGTCAGGTAAGACTGCATTTTATCACCCTATTTATTTAATTCATAAGGTGAAAATATATGTAAAGCAGGATTAGACTTGGAAGAAGCAGCTGTGAAAATTGGAAAAGGGATATCAACAATTTAAAGTAGGCATGACTTACTAGAAAAGACAAGAATGCTTGGTAAGGTAGAAGGCAGTAGAAAAATCAATCAAGGAAGCCAGAGCCCAAAGCCTGCAAGACCTGAGCAGGGCTGTGGAGGATAGGGTGACTTGGAGGTTTCTTATTCATAGGGCCACCATAAGTTGAAGCTGACTTGAAGGCAGTTAACAACAGCAACAACAAACTGTTACATGTAGCCTCTTTTTTTTGTATCAGTCCATTCATTACAATGATACTGTTGATCTCACAACAAATGTGGTCTTAGAAAGAAATGGACATAATATTTACATTTTTTTGTTGTTGACCTAACATATAAGACACTGCATGCTTTGGGGCTTTATAAATTTCCCAGACAGGAATTTCTTCTTTCTGATGCTGTTAATTGGTTGTTTATACATGTACTCTAAATTCAAATTGTTTTTATTGTTAGTTGCCCCAAGGCTGCCATGGAACCATGTTTGGCAGAGTACAATTTTTTAAATACATGAACTAAATAAATCAGGAACTTCTGTCTGTGGGCTTCCTTGAAACACAGCTCTATATAAATAGCATTTTTTCTTAATGAAAATCTGCCACTATTTGAATGTTTTTGATGTCTGCATGTCAGTCTGCATGAAGGAAGTTGCTGTGTGTGTGTGTGTGTGTGTGTGTGTGTGTGTGTACCAAAAGCCTTCATTCTTTTTTGTTCAGATGTGTGTTTGTATGGTGGTGGTGGGGGGTTCAGTTAAAGCCTGTTACTTTTTAAACAAAGAACAAGAGAGACATTAGCCCTGAGGGCTGCCAGTGAACACCAAGTACTACGGATCAAGGAGTGCCAAAATGCTGGAAGAATACAACATTTTTACAGAGCATTTGATGGTTATTGCTGCTGTCGGCCCAGGAGGAAATAAAAAAAACTTTAAAACATTTAGAAGAGGAAAGCTGCTTAGTGAGATTTATAGGAAAACAGCAGTTTCTCCACTCTCAGTTGCCCTACTCCAACCCTGCAAGGCATCTGTGGGCAAGACAATAACAAGGATTGCTCTTATCCATACTTGAGACAAACTGCTTACCCAGTTAATATGGTTACTTAGCAGTTAGACCATCCTTATGATAGAGATCTCATGGTATAATAGACACTATACATTTCAATAATGGATGTCTTCCTAATTTTGGAGTGTAAGAGTGTAAATCTATGGCTCTGACTGTAAGTAGCCATGAGACTTATCCTACCCGGTTACATAGGCAAGGTAGCCATGAGCCCAGAGATGAGAGACCACACACAAGGAAAAGAAAATCAGATAAGTTTGGGAGCTGCAATCAAGGACACATTCACACCTCTGAGATAGGAAGGCTAGGATAATTTACAGCAGGATGTTTTCTGCATCCAAACCGAAGAGGTCTAATTTACAACTCTGTTCCCCATCTTTGAAGCCCTGTTTCAAGTGATCTTTTCTAATGCTGAATTGGCATTTGATGTATCTTTGCCTCAATCTATTTAAGCACCCCAAATTTCTTTGTTCAGTGGGCTAAATAGAATGCATTGGGACACTTCGTCACTGTGAATTCTGACTAGTTCTGACTTGTGACCATCCATTCCAACACTTCCCAGGGCCAAGTCCAACATCAGTGCAACCCATTTGAACCATCCAGAGCAACCAAATTTAGAATGAGTATTGCCATTAATGGAGCCTCTTACTAATCTAACACTAATTCCTATATTCCTTAGCTCTTGTGTGTGTGAGTGAGTGCTTGATGTGTTGTGTGATTCCCCAAATAAAAGTACAATTTATTAGAGAATTCTGCCTCTGTGGATTCCTATCTATCTCCTGACTCTTGGCATACAGGTGGGAAACGGCCTCAGAGGACTGTTTTGTGTGCAGTCCAATAATTAATTGAGCTAATTAAAATTGCCCTAGAAGGACCCACTGCTACAATACTCTCCTGCCCGCAACACACAGACATATGTGTGCAGCAATCTGATGTGGCAGCTAAAAAAGTCAATGCAATTCTAGGCTTCATCAATAAGAGTGTTGTGTCTAGATCAAGGGAACTAATAGTACCACCCTATTCACCTCACCTGGAAGATTGTGTCCAATTCAGGGCACCACAATTCAAGAAAGATGTTGACAAGCTGGAGCATGTCTAGAGAAAGGTGACCAAAATGCTGAAAGGTCTGAAAACCATGAAGCCTGATGTTTAGCCTGTAGAAAAAGAAGGTTAAGAGGTGATATGATAGCCCTGTTTAAGTATTTGAAGGAGTGTCATACTGAAGATGGATCAAGTTTTCTGCTGCTCCTGAGACTAGAACACAAGCAATGAATGCAAGCTACAGAAAAAGAGATTCCAACTAAACATTAGGAAGAACTTCCTGATGGTAAGAGCTGCTCAACAGCCTCAGAGAATGGCAGAGTCTCCTTCTTTGGAGGGTTTTAAGCAGAGGCTGGTTTGCCATCTGTTGATAGTCCTTCGATTGTGTATTCCTGCATGCCAGGGAGTTGGACTGGATGGTCCAACTCTATTATTCTATGTACTATCTTCTTGTTTTTGAGATGTGCTTGTTCGATCCTATTCTTTTAAATTCAGACCTCCCCATGGGTTTGCTTACTGCTCATCTATATATTACCACCTAGGAAGCTTGCTCCTCCATCTCTACCATCCAGAAGTGTCCTGCTCCTCAAACAATTCCATCTCTTCACTCTTACTGTCCTTTATGTCTGGAATTCCCTCCCAGGATGTCCAGTGCTGTGCCAACTCTCCCCTCCTTGTTTTTCAAGTCACTTTTCAAACACCATCTCCTTTTCAGAAAGGCTTAGCTTTAGCTCCAACTGCAATAAAGGCTAGGAGCTGGAGTCAGACTATAACTTGTTCAGAGAGTTGGAAATGGTGTGGAAAGGGGGACATGAATTGTGATATGTGTGCTCATCCTAGTCCCATGTCTGGTGAACAGGTTTGGCAAGATTTGTTCTCTTCCAAAAAACAACAAACACTAATTGACTAGTGTTTGTTGTTTTTTGGAAGAGAACAAATCTTGCCAAACCTGTTCACCAGACATGGGACTAGGATGAGCACACATATCACAATTCATGTCCCCCTTTCCACACCATTTCCAACTCTCTGAACAAGTTATAGTCTGACTCCAGCTCCTAGCCTTTATTGCAGTTGAAGCTAAAGCTAAGCCTTTCTGAAAAGGAATGACCATGAAGCAACAGCTATCATGGGGTTTGCAGATGATTCTGTGAAATGGCTTTTACCCCTCTTTTAAAAAATCCCAAAAAACTTGACTTCCTGGAGTTCCATCTATTGGCAACACAAGGGACTATTCACACTTTCTGTTGCATTGGGGAGGGAGGCATTAGGCCTCAATATGGTTTTTTGGATTACATCTTCCATAATGCCTTGCTGTTGGTCATGCTATCTGAGGCCTTTGAAGTCCAAAACATCTGGAGGCCCTCAATACACAACTAGAGGTGCAGTCCATACCTACACAACATACAGTGCTCTCTCTCTTGCCTCCTTGTTCTGTTTCCTTATGACCCATGTCTTGTGGCCTCCATACTTTTATCAGGATGATCCACAAGTTGAGAAGAAACAGAAATTCAGTCAAGACTGAAGTCATGATGAGCAGCAGGCTTTGTGACTGATCGTGCATATGGGATTAGAAAAAGGGTTATAGAGTCATAGAATCAAAGAGTTGGAAGGGCCCGCATGAGCCATCATGTCCAACCCTCTTCTCAGTGAAGGATCTCTAGTTAAAGTAGCCCCAGCAGGTAGCTGTCCAGCCTCTTTCTGAAGACATCCAGAGAAGGAGACCCAATACATCTCTAGGGAATTGATTCCATTGCTAAACCACTCTTACTGTCAAGAAGTTCCTTCTAATGTTCAATTGAAATCTGCTCTCTTGTAACTGCAAGCCATTAGTTTTGGTCCTACCCTCTGGGACAGCAGAGAACAGGCCTGCCCCCTCCCCTTTGTGGCAGACTTTGGGGTATTTAAAGAGTGCAATCATCCCATTCAACAGTCTTCTCTCTACCAAGCTAAAAAGGCCCAGCTCCTTCACATCAGACTGATATAGATCCTTAGCTAGATAGTCCTGGTATCAGTTACAAATAATTAGTTTCTCAATTCCATTTTCCAGTAATAAAGACATAAGTTGATTACGTTGTGATTGCAACTTAACAAGAGGTAACTTAAGTTGTCTTGTGGTGTTATGATACAGTTAGTATTAAACAGTGTAGCATTATTAAATGAGGGAATAAGAATATTACATCACTCATGTACTGTCGCCTACTGTTCCCTGTACTGCTGCTTCATGTACTGATGTGGGTGTGGATCTGACAACAAGGTAGATGGAAGGAGAATGTGCTTTATGCCACAAGCCATTGACATGCAGCATTTAGTTTTCATTTTTAAGTAAATAAGAATCACTACATTTTGGTACATTTGTGAAACAGGAAAAGGGGGTTGCTTGTTTTTAAAGTAACTGTCATAGAGATTGAATAGCAAGAGTGGGGGTAGAAACTATAGCTGTAACTAGTTATTTTCCAAAACAGCTTTGTCTCTCACACCTGTCAGATGGGTTGTCAAACCTGGGCTGCTGCACCCATGGTGCATACATGCTCAGGAGGAGAGCATAGCCAGTCTGTCTTCCCCAAGGATCAGCTACATCTCAATTGCTTCTCACAGAGGATTCTGTGTGGTTATCTCCTGCTAGAAGCCTGAAAAAGGTGTCAGAGCTTATAGAAGGGATGAAATGAGAAGGTCAGATTGGGAAGAGTTATGCTTCAAAAGAGAACAATACAGACAGGAGGAAGGGGTAAAAAATGCAAGCCCAAGCTGGAGTGAGAAGTAACAGTTGGAAAAAACAGAAAGAGGGAAAGCAGATGGCAGCTAGAGATATTTGCAATAAAAGTAAGTTGGTCAAGAGGCAGCCAGGAACACTTGGGACCCAAAGAAAAATAGAAATTTGATTGGAGAGGTGGAAGTAGAAAACACCATTAGAACAAGTGCCTGGTTGGAGGAAAGAGCCGAGGAAGATTGCAAGCCATGCCTAACCACTGAAAACCCTTCTGGAGGATGAGATTATCCAGGCTCTCAGTCCCCTGAGGCAATATGTGGAGATGCCACAAGAAGTGGATGATGGTTATTATAGAGGCCATTGGATGTCTAGGGGAGAGGACCTTCTTGACTGATGGCAGATTTTACTTGGTCAACTTTCCGCCAAACCAGTCTGTGACTACTTGGAGTTGGGTGGCTAAAGCCAAAGCTCTGAGGTCCCATACTGAAAGAAAGGCAAGATATAAATTAAATAAATATAATACATAAATTCTGAAAAGGAAGAATTTCCAGACTGTGCTTGGCTTTGCTCCAGTTCCACTCCCCAATACCTTCCCTTAAAATGATCTTAGACTCCCTCTGTCACTTTCACAATGAAGGAACCTGTGAAGGAAAAGAGAATGGCCTTTCATCAAAGCTGATTTAGAGATGAAAGATCTGATCATTAAAATGGAATCTATGGAGAACAAGGAGCTGAGGTATCCCTCCCTCCAATGAGGATGACAAATGGACATTGAGCATCAAAAGCAGCAGCTTATAATAGTGTCCAGTTAAGGAGACTTACATCTCATTCATTTTAAATAATATTCACTTTTATCCTCAGGTACATGTTCATTCCTCCCCATTTCCATGTCAGCTTTGAATTCTTTTGAAGTTTGCAGAAAAATGTGTATGTTCTTGTATGTTCTTGAAATTTACTTCCTAAAACATTTTACGTGAAATGATCCCTAATATATTCCACTTTTATGCTATTTCCCCCACTATGTGTATTTTTGCCTTTAAAAAAAAAAATCAGAGAACTGCATCACACATTTTAGAGAAATGCGAAAGCCAAATGAGAAGTATTCTGAGCCACATATTAGTTCAGGTAGTTGCATTTTGTTGGTTTTGATTTTAAAATGCAAATCCAACACATTTCTACTCCATCTCTAAGGCCAGGAGCATTCCAGCAGACAGCAAGCAAAGTCCCATCTGAAATGGAGAAGATTTGGAAGTGCCTTCATTACACACTTGGAGTAATCTCAGGATAGAGGATGAAGCTCTGTAATGGCAGCCCTGCTTACATTTGCAGAAGACAGGATGCACTCACTAGTTATTTCATAAGACTCAAAGGTCTGTGGTTATTATTATTTTCCTGAAGAACCCTTGCACTGTAAATTTAATTAAGTCTGGCATTCTCCTTTGCTGTTGTCATTTAACAAAGAACTGCCAGCAATATCCCATTGTATAATGAAAGAGCTGAAATGATTCCTCTATCAAATCTCTACTTTATTAAGTAAATATTAGAGCAAGGCTGATTTCCTTCCATCTAGAATTTCTTACTAGCATGATTAAAAATCAAACACAAATCGTTAAGCACCACAGTACATGTGAAGAAATATTTATTCAGGACAGTTCCTGAATTTTTCTTCATGGAACTAAGGATGGCGTATATGGGGTTCCCTGGTGATTCCCCATCAAGGTACTGACTAGGGCCAGAAGCCCAGTCCCTTCACACTAATTACAGTTACATTTTAGCATATTACATTTTCAGGGGTAGCTGTGTTGACCATGTAGCAAAATATAATGACACCCAAAATTCATAAACCAATGATATCTGTATTGGCCAACCAAAATGCACAAAATACATAATGCAAGCTTTTAATGCCTCACTGGCTTTTTGATCAGGTAAAGATGGTAAAAATCACATATTTTATAGATCCACAGACCTATATTTTGTCTCAGATGTTACTTCTGTTGTCAGTTAACATAGGGGGGTTACAGACTGCCAGAAATAGTGCAAACTGAGTTCACTTTTAGGGTTAGGGTTAGTGCTAGGGAATCATGGGAATTATTTTTTTTCTGAGACATTGAGCCTTCTCTGTCAGAGAGCTTTGGTGCCACAATAAAATAAAATTCCCATGATTCCCTAACCCTAACCCTAAAAGTGGACTCAATTTGCACTATTTCTGGCAGTCTGCACCCCCCCTAGTCTGGAGGGATCTCAATACAGGCAGAGGCTATTCCCCTTCTTGGGTCTCTGAGGACCAGATAATAAAATATGAACTAGGACTTTGGAGATCAGGGTTTGATTCTCCACTCCAACATAAAACCCCACTGGGTGACCTTGGGCAAGTCACACTCTCTCAGCCTCAGAGGATGGCAATGGCAAACCCCCTCTGAAGAAACTTGCCAAGAAAACCCTATGATAGGGTCACCCTAAGTCAAGAATGACTTGGAGGCACACAACAACAATAAAATTTCAACTTCATTTCCAACAGAAAAGTAATTTCCCTTGAGATCCAGGTTGTCTATGTCCTGTGCAAACCTAACTGCCTATTTCTTAGGCAGAGAACTGAATTTCTCAGAAAGACTTGGTATTGTTACATGTTTTATAGTACTTTGTTCCTGTGGCCAAGAAAATGAGTAGCTTCTGTCAGTATTGAGCATCAGTATTTTCATTCATACTATGTGGTATAGTCTATGGTTTTCCCCTTTCTCACAGTAATGTAACTTTCTCCCCACTCCATGTCTCCCTCTAATCATAACTGCACCTATGGCTTCTCCCTGGCTTGGTTACGCACTGGTAACCTCAAGTCTGGACTTCTTGATTGCGCTGTACATTGGGCTGCCTCTGTACCAAGTTCAGAAACTTCAGCTAGATGAAAACATGGCAGCCTGATTGATTACTGGTACATCTAGGAGTGATCATATTACACTAGTATTAAAATCACTTCACAAGTTATAAAGTGTTGGTTATTATCTTTTAAGACCTACGTCAGGGTCTACGTCAGGCAACCTACCTCCTTTAAGGGCCGAGGGACTTCAGCTCCCAGAATCCCAGGAGCTATTGGCCAACATGGGACTATTGGCCAACATGGCTGAGGCTTCTGGGACCTGAAGTCCCTCGGCCCTTAAAGGGGAAAGGTTGCCTACCCCTGACCTATGTGGTTTGGGTCCAGATTACCTACAGGATCACCCTTTCCCATATAATCCACCCCTTAAGGTCAGGCCCTCTGGTGGACATTTACTCCAGTCAGCCAGGACTAAGTTGGCAACTGTCACCCAGAGGACTTTTTCTTCAGCCACCCCTAGACTGTGGAATGACCTGCCAGAAGAGATTCAACAGCTGAATACACTGTCTGGATTCAAACCAGCATTAAAGACAAGTCTCTTCCAGCAGCCTTACCCAGATGATTTTTAAATTGTGAATTTTAAATGATGAATTTTAAATGTGGATTCTTTTATGTGTTTATATATGTGTATATATTTTGTCCTTTTAAATTGTATGCATGTCCTTTGAAATTGATATGTACTTTAACTGATGTGTTTTAACTGTTGTAGTGTGTCTGTTAATTGTTCCCTGCCTCAATCCATGGGGAGAGGCAGATAAGAAATGAATGTTGTTATTGTTGTTGTTGTTCTCCCTTGCCTTCTATAACAGACATTATTACTACTGGTAGGCCAAGTACTTGAAGACCAAAGGTAATGTACATAGAAGACACTCCTGCACATTTCTAAGCAGGGGAAATGTCCCTTGTCCTCCAGCCCTCCAACTTCAGTGTCCCTTCCCATTGGCAGCAACCCAACTGGAGGAGTATCCACCACCCAAGGCAGCAGGCAGGCAGGCAGCTTACATTGCTTTACATGAAGGGGACACATAATGATCTTTCTGGTAGTCAGACAGCAGCTGGCTCCATACTTGAAGGGCCCAGTCCTGGAAAGTGATAGATGACAACAGACAGCAATCTAGTTTGGACAGAGGCAGTAGCAAGTAGCAGTGGGGGCTGTCTCCATTGGAGATGGTAGTATGGCCTCAGTCTTTGCCATATATATATATATATATATATTTCTCCCACTGAGAAAATCAGAATTGCATCCCAGCTATTGCCAAAAGAAGCGATTTGCAAAGCTGGAGAGAGTATTAATTGTGAAGCTACAAGAGTAAAAATGGTCCTCCTGGCCTGCATTTGACACTTGGCAACTTGATTTTCTACAGTTTGTTTGGCACACCAGTCACTTAGCCCCAGACACCTGCCTCTGGGCAGGTTATGATTGTAATAGTCAAAATGAATTAAGACACCAAGTTACACTTGCTGACAAAAATGCATGCCTTGGGTGATGGGCTAAGTGTACTAAGCCTTCTTCCCATCTCCAGGAAATATTTCTAACAATGACAGACTATAGGTTTTATTTTGTTCTACTGAATTTTGTTAAGTTATATTTCTTTCAATAAATCTTTTTTAAAAAATTATTTGCATGTAATTTCACTACCTAAAGTGAGTGTGGGGGGAGGAGGTTCCACCACAAAGAAAAGAATCATTCAAGTAATTTGAAGAACAAAAAAAAAAAAAGAGTTTAAACAAGGAAAGCAGAACTGGGAATTTAGTTAACATGTGCAAATAGCAGGCATTCTCTTAGCAGCATCTACTTGCTTTGATCACTGTCAGGTATTGTCACCCAAAGATGTTCATGGCATGCTTAGGGACATGCAATCTATGATATGTATGTCCAACCTTTCCCATCCCAGCTAATAACAGCCAGCTAAGGTGGAGTAGCCAACTCAGGAGTTTATCACACAGGAGGAAATTAGGAGTTTAAACAGTAATTAACCCATGAAAATTGTGCAACTAACATTAAAATGTGATAAATTGAGATTAACACAAAAGCCATTATCCCATGAATAACCAGGGAATAAACAGCAAAAAGTCATTCATGGGAAAAATCCCATGAATTATTTGCTGCTGTTTCTTGCCTGGTTATTCACAGGATAATGGCACTTTAATCACGTTTCATCTCGATATTGTGTGGAAACCATTGGTGCAATTGCGGAATTATCATGGGTTAATCACCGTTTATACTTCCATTTGTCCCCCATGTGATAGACTGCTAAGTTCTGATAGTGATAAGTGCCTTTTTAAAGGTCCTGTCTGCTTGGGAGATGTTTGCTTAAGACTGCTCTCTAAAAACCTATCATAGAGCAAAGCAACTTCCCCAAGGGAGCTAGGTGTGGAATGGAGGGCTCCAGATCTTTTGGAAAGATCCAGAGCAAACAAGGAGGTATTTTAGTATGGTTTAAGAGGAGTATTCCCCAGTTATGGACATTGTTCAGCACACCAGAACCAGTGTTTGGGCTGTGTGTCATCCAGACTCCCTGCCAAGAGGATGTGGGGGAGGCTGTTTTATTTAGCCTGTTCAGACAGGGCCCAAGTTGTTTCTCATTGACTTTTCAAGGCCACAGTACACTTTTGGACCACTTGCCTTGGATGAGAACTTGGGGGTCTTCCACTGTGATGGTTTCACTCTTATCTAGGGAGTAAATTTTAGATGGCAGCACTGGGAGATTTCTGCTTTTTAGGAATAAGTATGGTTCTTACACTCTTACACTATTTAACATCTATATGAAAGCATTATATAAGAACATATGGTGATCTGGAGCATGGCGTCATCAATATAACATAATCCAGGTGAGATGGTGGATATTCTGAACAGGAGACTGGAGTCAGAAATGGGCTGGATGGGGACTAATACAATGATGCTGAAACCAATGGTTCCATTAGTAGGTTAATCATGGAGCTGTTGTACTATTTTAGATGAAGATAGTCTCCCTATAAATCAGGGGCAGGCATGCACCAAGGATTGATAGGCCAATATTGACACTGCCAGACTCTTAGCAGGCCAAAGCATCAATCCAGGTGGCAAGCAGAAGTGACATTCTGGCTGACCATAAGTAACATCTGGTTACTTTTTAAGTGTCCCCCTCCCCTGTTTTTAGCATTCCCTCCCTAAACAAATTTTATAACCAATACCATGTGCTCCAGAGTTGTTTTTTGACCAGCCCCATTTTTTTTCAATCAACAATTCCAATTCAGATGGGTGTGAAATTTAACACAGGCCCACACAACACACATTTGTCATTCCCACTATATAACCTCAGAATCACAGTTTTGGGTGCTCATAAATGTGGCCTTTCAGAGGAAGCCTTCGTGGTACCCAAGTACACATTGCCATTCACCAATTCTATTTTTACATACTAATTTAAATATTGAGTTAATCTAAATGTTAAAAAATCGGTATCTTCCAATACACCTTTTAAAGTTCAACAATACAAAGCAGAACACAACAGCAAATCTAAAAGGCATTTTTTAAAAATGAGTAACTGATGTAGATGGACAAATCAGCCAATTTCAGCATTTCCCCATCTTATGTTCTCCTGTTTCTGCATAGATTTGCAGTGTTTAACAAACTGTGTGAACATTTCTGTGCCTTTTTGTATGCATTTTTCATAAGCCATGATTTTTGTATACCATTTTGGCAAACCCACATACATTTTTGCAAGCCATTCTCTTAAATAAATATGCTGTTTTTATATTCTTCCCCAAATACACATTCTTGCACACATTTTCTCTTAACACAAACAGTTGTATTGTATACTTTTTGGTTTGTTCAAGAAACTACAAGGGGGTATTGCAAAGTTTTAATTATCACCTTTGAAAACATTTGACAGAAAGTTTGTTTTGGTTTGCAGTTGTTAACTTATCTCTGCGTAGTCATCATCCAAATTTACACATTTTTCCCAGCATTTCTTGACCCTCCAAATACCATTATGTAGAAGTCTGCAGATTGTGCCTTAAAACACTCTTCCACTTCATGAATGATTTCATTTGTGTTGTCAAATCAGTGACCCCAAAATAGATTTTTCATTTTTGGAGAAAGAAAAAGTCACTTGGTGATGATGACACTGACAAAATTTCATCAATAACTTGCTTTACGATACCCCTTTGTACATCATAAAACTGAAAATAAATGTCAGAGGATAATTGCATTGCAGTCCAATTCTTGATTTGGGAACTCTGAATATGGTAAAGTCTCATTGAAACAAACTGAACAAAATTCTCCTCCATTTCTACCTGATGCCAGCTTTCACTGGTGTACCAGCTGTGGCCCTTCCTGAGAAATCCCAATTTGCAGTATCCACATTCAGTTACTATAATACATTATACATGGGGTTCTTTACAATGGTCATTTGTGAACACCAGCACGTTCAAAGTGCAGCTTTTTTGATAGTAACTGGGGCAGAAAATTTAAATTATACATATAATAATATATTTTTGTTGTTGAGTCAATTTTGACTCATGGTGACCCTGTGGATGAGACATCTCTGTCCTCCACTGCTCTGCTTAGTTCTTGCAAACTCCTACCCATAACCTCCTTAATAGAGTCCATCCAACTATCATGCATCCCTCCTCTGTTTCTACTTCCCTCCACCTTTCCCAGCATTATGGTTTTTTTTTGTAATGAGTCATCTCTTTTCATGATATGTCCAAAATACGGCAGCCTAAGTTTTGTTACTTTGGCTTCCAGGGAGACTTCTGGCTTGGTTTGCTCTAGGACCATTATAATAATCTACATCCTCCAACATTATCAGTCAAGCAATATCAGAGTGTGGTCATGATGGCAGAAGTTATTAATGAGGAAAACACATATTAAGAGAGGCTGCATTTTGTTTGAACCTACTGGGAAAAGCAAGATTCTGCACTTGGAACTCTTTTTCAGCAATTGAAATAAGCTGAGAACAAAGGCAGAGATTCACAGGAGGAATGAGCAACTGAGACATTTCTACAGCAGCTGAAAAAGTGGGATGACAGAGGGTTGTTTGTTAGTATTGTTCCGACCCAATCAAGACTCTTGAAGGGCATGTTACATTTATAGTTTTTTTTGTGGGTTTTTTTTCAAAAAACCACAAAAAAACTATGGATGCCGGCCATGAAAGCCTAGAACTTCACATATGTTACATTTGTTTGTTTCTAGGCAAAATTCAAAATGCTGGGTTTCACTTTTAAAGTCCTAATCAATATGAAGCTACCTTAACCATCCATTAAATATTAACTTCTTGAGCCCTTAGTTTGTCCTGGTTTCACAGATGGGGTGGATGACTGTCAGCAATAGGCTTTATTTATTGTGGCCTTGCAGTCTCTCTCTCTCTCTCTATCTATCTCTATTTTTGCTTTGGCAATAGCAAAATGATGGGGAAATGAGGGCTGGTTTATACAGCCTGCAAGAATTTCCCCCTTGTTCAAGAAAGAATTGGCATCAAAGTGAACAGGAGTTAAATTAATGTGGAAAATTCAAGCTTAGAAGAGCAGTTTTGGAGAAAATGTCACACCTCTCTCTCACATCCTCTGTTTTCACACCAAAATAGTTCATCAGTAAAGCAGAGCACAATCCAAGAAGCCTGCTGACTTAAGTGAAGTTCTTCCTTTATCATAAAAATGAAGACAGGCATCCTGACTGCAGAAGCCAACAGAGGTGAGACTTGTGCCCTCTATGAAATTAGGCAATGGCCAGTCAGATGACATTAGCAGACATACATTGTGCCCTTGATATTTGCTGGGGTTTGGTTCCAAGACCCCCTGTGGATACCAAAATCCATGGATGCTTAAGTCCCATTAAATACAGCGGTGTAGTAAAATGGTCTCCCTTATATAAAATGGCAAAATCAAGGTTTGCTTTATGGAATTTATATATATTTAAAATATTTTTCAGCCATAGATAGTTGAATCCAAGGATAAAGACTTCATGGATATGAAGGGCCAACTGTACCTAGAATTGGTTGATAAAGGAGCAAAACACCCAGGAGAAAGAAGCAGCTTCCAGCCACAACGCACAACACACACCTCCTAAACAGCCAGAAGCTGCTCTGGCCAAAAGAATAGTCTGGCTCCTGAAAGTGGCAGTCGATCCCAGAAAGCATGGCCTGCCTTTGGAATGGGCCATGCAGTTGGCACAGTTTAGACACGCTTCTGGCCAGAGTGGACTTTAGATGCTCTTTTGCACCCATTTGTTTCAGTCCACTGTTTCTAGTTTCCATTAATGATCCACAATCCAGGCAAATACAGGACAAAACTATAGCTAAGAAGGATGCAGTTACAGTTCTAATGTGGAAACACAGCAGATCTTCAGAAGTATATAGTTTCAAGCATTTATTTCTGTCCATGAGGGCCATAATGAGAGTCAGGAGTGTTCTGCTGAAGTCAAGAGACAGGAGTGAGAACCAGAAAACAAAGCAAGAAATCAGACACATTGCACATTGTGGTCCATAATATTTTCCAGCCCTAACCTGGCAGCCTTTAATAGGGATGGAAGATTTTGTCTTTTTGTTTTAGAAGCATTTTAATTTTTGTTTTGATATTTACAGTGGGCCCTTGTTATCTACTGGGGTTTGGTCCCAGGACCCTCCTGTGGATACCAAAATCTGTGGATGCTCAAATCCCATTAAATACAGTGGCATAATAAAATGGTGCCCCTTACATAAAATTGCAAATAAGGTTTGCTAAATATATACTATTTAAAATATTTTCAAGCCATGGATGCTTGAATCTGTGGATAAAGAATCTGTGGATACAGAGGATCAACTGTAATTTAATGTTAGTCCTTTTTTTAAAAAAAAAATGCAGTTTCTTTGTTTAGTTTTAGGTTTTCATTTCTTTTTATAGAAATAACAACATTCATTCCAAAATGCCTTCCTGATGCTTTCTAAAACCCAAAGTATAGTTCAAATCTCCAGGGGCTCCTATTCAGATTAGAAGAGTGATCTGGCAGGCGGCAGGCAGACAAGACACAACCAGCAAGTAGGGAGTCATCTCACTTCTGAAGTAGCATCCATGAATAATGGTGCATCTCTGCCTAGGGATACAAGAACTTCAATTTGAGAAGATTTTTTTTTTTTTTAAAAAAAAAAACAACGTTTGGGCCTGGGTATTAAAGCGATCAGTAAGAGGTAAGGATGGGTGAGTACTTCTCTTTCTTTGGTTGCCAGGTCCACCAAGTCTGCCATACAGCAAGAAAAATCAGCCTACATCAAGGATCAGCATCATGACACAGGGACAGATGGAGGCAGGCATTCAAATCTGAATGGTGTAGCAATGCTTTTTAAAGCATTTGCCCTAGCTGAAGGAAGGGAGAAAATATGGGATCTGTTTCAGACATACCTTGCACTAGCAATGGAAACTGAGGGAATCAGTTGATGTTGGGTAGATAGCATGAGCAGGAGGTCACAAACTGGTCTCTGTCTTTAGCCAGGCCACATCAACGAGGTCACAACAGTTGGTTTTCAGCCAGATTGCATCAGCAGTAGGTCACAGTGGTTACTCTTCCAGATAGGCATCAACAGAAAGTGAGAGAGGCCAGTTCCTCTTATATTGCAGCAGGCACCTATAGTAAGAAAAGACTCATTTCCTCTATGTCATTTAAGAAAATATATTAGACCACTCTCATAGGGTACAGCATCTCTTTTACTGAGTTGTAGGCACTCCAGTGTTCATCATACTGAAATGGGCAGCAGCGTATGATAAGATATAGCAGACAGCGAGAAGAGGAGAACAGAGCTTCAGTTTACAGTGAGTATACAGTATGGTCTCCCACCCAAAGATGTAGAAATAACTGGGATTGGAATGGAGATGGGAGAGATCAGAGAGTGACTAGATAGCAGTTGGTGGTTGGGGAAGCCTGTGGCTTGTTGGAGTGAGTAGAGTTGTTGCAAAAGCATGTAACATTTATCTCCCCAAGGAATGCTCTAATCTGTGGCTATATACATAGTACTCAGGTCTGTCCTCAACACCTTTAAACACCATCCATCCATCATCTTGCAAGCAGAACCCTAAGTTAATTGTTGCTTTTCCTGAGATCTTGAAAATCTATGTTTTTCACCATCTCTCTAGAAATATTATAGCCTTAGGAATCTTATTTAGACCTATTACCAACCAAGTTATATAGCAGTCTTTGCTGTTGTTATGAGCCTTCAAATCATTTCTGACTTATGATGAGCCAAAGGCAAACCAATCACTGGGTTTCTGGGCAATATTTGCTCACAGGGGGTTTGCATTGCCTTCACTCAAGGCTGAGAAAATGTGATTTGTTCAAGATCATGCAGTGGGTTGTCATGACTGAGTGGGGATTTGAACCCTGGTCTCCAGAGTCCTAGTCCAACACTCAAACCATTACACCACACTGGCTCCCACAACAGTCTTTATAAACTGTCTAAACACACTTCTCATTTTTAGCTGCCCATCTCTGTCAAGAGAACTCTGACCATACTTAGTGAAACAAAACTCATTCTTGTTCTGGTTCTCTTCTGAAGATATTCACAAGGCATTTAAGCTGGGCTGAATCTAGTGTTCTGCTAAATTTTTAACATGTTTTTATGATTTTTCTGTAATTTTAGTAGATAGATAAGTAAAGTTACATTAAATTAATATCCCAATCAAGGATGTAACCCTGTGATATTGTGATGATAGAGCAAAGTTTGCAATGAAAAAGTATATGCACAGACAAGACAGAAAAATAAAATTCTAAGTGGAGAACATGGATCCCATCCCAGACAAGAGTAGAGTATAATTCCAATAAATAAGATAAATAATACTTGTTGAACACCTCAAACCTCAGAACAAGTTCTTCATGCTTTTCTTTTCTGGGCCACATGAAATCACAATGACAATAGACAATGGTCACTGCACAAAAGCATAAAAACGACAAGAAAATGTTTCTCATTTCAAATTTTTTCACAATACCTAGCAAAGACCGGATGATTATGATGACTTTGTACAAAATGACAGTAGTGTTCTATCCCCCAGTCCAGCAATTCCATGTGCTTCAGACAAAATCTCATCACTGCCTAACAAGGTCTAACCATTATGCTCCATGATCATAAAGGAAGCTTTTTTAAAGTTTGCATCATCCAAGATGTTTTTTCTTATATTCCATTTATGTGTTTTGCTACCTATATCAGTTGTTCTGTTACTTATAAATGCAGATATTCATTGTTCAAATGTTATAAACTTACAATTATGTTTGCAGTTTGTCCTATAGCCTTCCCTAACTTAATGCCTAAGTTGGCATCTGGAGGAAAACAGCTTGGGAATTGCTACTTTAATGTCTCTCATATTACTATGCAGCTAATAAGCTCCCATACATTTTATACAGGAAATTCAATCATGCTGACAAACAGTGGATTCAACTAGAAGATACAGCAACACAGTTCCATTAAGATCACTGATCTGATGGCAGAAGAACAATAGGGCTGCCAGAGGCAAAAAGCATCATTTCATTAATATGACTTTCAGGAACTGGGATAAGTGGAGGCCATTACTGGTTCCTGCCCAACTCATCTTTAGTTTGGCTCATGTGCAACAAAAGATTTTAACTGTCCTCCATTCACAAGGGAGGAAATGTCACTTTCTGTAGTTTGTGAGAGAGATATTTAATAAATGTATAATCCCTCTGCCAAGGTAGCTCACAAAAATACAGCAGAAGAACAAACAATCATTTAAATATAATTAAATTGAGAAAAAAACCTGATAAAAGCCATAAAAACGAGCATACCTAATACCATAGCTTGGTAAATTGGACTAATAGTGCATTTCATTAACCTGTCCTCCTAAAATAATTAATGATTAAGCTCAAAATATTAATTCATTATTATTCATGGCTGTAAAAAAATCATTCATTCATTACATTAATTATTGCATTATTGTTCCTTTTTAATTACGTAGGCAGTTTGCATGCTAGGGCTTAAATCCAATTATTGGGCCAATTAATATAGACCCGTTGAATCAATGAAACATACATAACTATTGACTTACCAAATTCCTACCGATTCAGTGGATCTACTCTAGTATCTTGGGACTAATAACTGGAATTAGGATCAGTATGCACACCAGACCTTGTGTTCCATGCAAACCATCTCCAATGTGCAAAGCAGAGTTCCTGCCTCATGCAAAACATGGTCAGTCCTCACTCTATAGCACCTCTGCCATGTAAACTCTTTCAGGACTGAACATCAGAGCTCATTTTACTGCAAAATATTTGCATCACTCCTTATCTCTGATCACCCATCAGCTCTATAGGTAGAAGAATAAAGAACTGCTGTTCGTTATGTCAAAGATTTTACAAGACTGGGCCTTGCTAAATTATGGGCCATGTTAAGGTGAATTTGTCTACCCCCCCATCAATTATTGAAATTCATTGGCTTAAATTAAATTGCAGGCTCAACTAGCATAGTCCCATTAAATCAATATTTACCTAAGTGTCGATTTAGCATCCAGCAGTAGTTGATTCAATTGCCTTCTCTAGCTAGGATTAGCAACTGGATTCAGCCTATTATTTCTAGGCTTAACACATCAGCAAAAAACCAAACACATACATACATACACACACACACACACTTCTTAAAAGTTGTTACAGGCAAAGCTGTATGCACTTCTTTAGAGAGATAATTCCAGAAATGTGGGATCATCAGTAAAAAAGAACCTGTCTCTGATGGACCCTACTTGTGTACCAACCTTGAAGATCATCTAGAAGCATAAAGTCCTTCAGGTACCACAGCATTCCAGGTTTTAATACATCATTTTATGTTGAGCCTAGTATTGGTGTTGAATGATTGAAATTCCTGTCCTCCTCAAAAATTCTACAGTCTGTATGAGTTGAAGTTTTCAAAATCTTCTTTAAAAGCAGTCCTACATAGAAGACCTTACAGAAGTCTAGTATGGATATATCCAGGGTTATTCACACTTGAGGCAATGCCCAGTTCTACAGACAGATCTGCAGCTGGAAAATCAGCCTGAGTTGGTAAAAGGTATTCCTACCTAATGACACCACATGCACCAAGTCAAAGAAATAAGAAAATAATGAAGAGGGTTGGCAGATTTACTAGCAGATAGCCAGTTTTTGAAAACCTGAACTGAAGGCAGCAGTGGGAGCCGGTCTCTAGACCCGGACGGAGGCTCCAAAGGCCTGCCCCACCCTCCTCCATCTCACCAGTGCAGCCCGGCAGCAGCGGGAGTCGGTCTCTAGGCCCAGGTGGAGGCTCCAACAGCCTGCCCCACCCGCCTCCATCTCACCAGCCCAACGTGGCAGCAGCAGGATCTGCCCCATTCCCATCAACATCAGCAGTGCAGTAGTAGCTTTTTGACTGCCCTTATCCCCCAGGGGTAGTCAGTGCTGCCCAACTCTCACTGGCGGCTGGCCCTAACTCTACTGCCCACTGGCCAGAGCCTCACTGGCGGCTGGCCCTAACTCTACCGCCCACTGGCCAGAGCCGTCATGCCCACCAGTACCAGAAGGCAAGAAGGGGAGGTTCCGGTAAGAGTGGCACCTTCCAAAGCCTGCTGGATGCTGGGACAAATGTGGCTGTAAATGCCAGCGCCGGAAGTGGAAAAGAGGGGTGCCAGTGAGTGCAGCACTTCTCAAGGGCTTGGTTGCCAGTTGAACTTTTGGACTCTGGGGTAACTGTGCCCATTAGCACCAGCACGAAGAGGGAAAAGGGGAAGGTGCCGGTGGGAGTGGCACCTTCTAGAGGCAATTACCAGCACCAGAGTCAGGAGGGGCAGGGTGAGGTGCTGGTGAGAGCAACACCTTCTAGAAGCCGGTCTGATAGGCGAGCATTGAACAATGCTCATCACAATAACTGCGCTAGTTAGTAAATGTACTGAGAAGGGAGAAGGGGAGGAGCTGGTGGGAGCGACACCCTTTAATAGACAGCCTGTTCGCAAGGAAGGGAGACTAATGATGTAGACACCAGCTGTGGCGAACCAATTGGAGTAGTGTGAGGCAAGGGGAGATATGGCGTTAACAGGGTGGGGTTGAAACATAAGGGAAGATGAGATTGATATTTGAAATCTATCCTGTCTTCCACTCACTTTGTTAGCCCAAGAGAACCAAGGGTCGTCCCAACTATACCACAGACCCTCACCTTGCTCCTTTGCAATGCCAGGTCAGTGAGGAACAAATCACATATAATCTATGATTTGTTACAGTGAGAGAATGCCGACCTGGCATGCTTTACAGAAACTTGGTTGGGGGAGGACAGTAGTGTAACCTGGGTGAAGACTCTCCCAACCATGTATACTGTTGAGGAGCAGGTTAGGGAAAGTGGGTGAGGGGGGGAGTTGCCTTCGTCCATAAAAGCACAATCACTCTGACCAGGAGACCTATCCAGAAAATGAACCACATTGTGTCTACCTGACCTTGAAGGCTAAGGACAGTCAGGGGATTCTGTTAGTTTACCATCCACCCCAATGCTTAACAGACTCCCTGGCCGAGCTGACACAGCTGGTCTCGGAGCTGGTGTTGGAGTCTCCCAGGCTTCTTGTCCTGAGGGACCTCAACATCCCCTTCGAGTCTGGCTCATTAGATCTAAAAGGTGCAGCTCGGGAGTTCATGACTTCCATGACAGCCATGGCCATGTCCCAGTTAGTCTCGGGTCCAACACATCGTGCCAGTAATACACTTGATGTGGTCTTTAGTACAGATCAGGAATATCCGTGGGCAGAGGTAATCCAGACTTCTGCCCTGTCATGGATGGATCATTTTGTGGTCAAAGTGGGACTGAAGGCTACTACCCATATCCCTCTCGGGGATGGAGGACCTATTAAAATCATCTGCCTTTGAAGGCTGATGGAACCTAAAAGGTTCCAGGAAGCCTTGGAGGGTTTTATGGTTGGGAACAACAGCGATTCTGTCAAAGCCCTGGTTGATACCTGTAATAACAATCTTACCAGGGCTATAGACACTATCGCTCCCAAGTGTCCTTTTCAACCCACTTCAAATAAAAAAAGCATGGTACACTGGAAATCTTTGTCAAATGAAGTGGGCTGTGCAGTGACTACAGCGCTGCTGGTGGAAACATTGACACTTATCTGACAAGACACGCCTTAGGAACATGTTGGCTTCCTACGGAGTGGCAATAGATACAGCAAAGAATTTATTCTATGCTGCACATATTACATCTGCAAGTGTCCTGGACTACAGCCAGCCTCAGTTCCAACAACTGCTGCTAGGGATGGTGAGGATGAGCAACAAACAGCAAAGCCAGCTACAAACCTTCCTGTAGTCGAAGCACAAACAAAGCAGAGTCCAGAATTCAAAGTCAGTCGGTCTAAGGTCAGGGCAGGCAGCAATCAACAGAAGTCCAGTCCGGTCCGGTCCGAAGTCATGGCAACAGGGTTCCACAAGGCAAGAATCAAGAGACACAAAGCAGGAAACAAGGAGCCACACCGACCGTAGTCTCACAAGGAAACTACAATAAGTCTTAAAACTGAGGAAGCCTTTTGCAGATGTTTAAATAGCCAAATCCTACCTCAGTGCCAGCTGAGGCTTGTTGAGCAGCTGCTTCTCAGCCAGCCTCATGGACCTGCGAACACCAGCACTCTCAGCTCTCCTCTGCCTAAAGGAAGGTATTGGCCCTGCTGTATCTTCCTGATTCTCCCCACTAGGCAGCTGAGCCTCCATAGGAGTAGCACTAGGACCTGGCTGCTCTGAGGCTGGGAGAACAGGGCTTGGCTCAGGCAGAGCAGAATGAGAGCCAGGTGGAGCCTGTATCTCTTCCTTCTCTGGAGGAGACCCATCCTCCTCCTCATCCTCCAAATCCTCCTCCCATGACAGCAAGGTCACATCCGGCAGAGCTGTTCAGGGTGGTTAAAGAATTAACTCAACCACCTTCCATCCTGAATTTATTACTGGAACCTACTAAAGCCTGTTGTGATGCTTTCAATGACTTTTTTGTAGATAAAATCTCTCAGATATGGGTCGATCTGGATGCGGGCATTATAACAGAATCAATAAAGGAGATGTCCAGGGACTCTGTGGCCTGTGTTAAATTGGAATATTTTGAGTTTGTGAATACCGATGAAGTGGACAAGCTTCTTGGTAGTATAAGGAAGACAACATGCCCTCTAGATCCTTGCCCATCATGGCTGACCACCCAGGGAGGTGATGCAGTAAAAATACTATTACAGCTAATAATTAATGCATCCTTCAGGGAGGGAAAATTTCCATCAAATTTAAAACTAGCTGTGGTTAAACTGCTCTTGAAAAAACCCTCCCTTGATCCCCTGGTGGAAAACAATTACAGACCAGTCTCCTTTTTACCATTCTTGGGCAAAGTGACTGAGAGGGCAGTTGCCTTCCAGCTCCAAGCTGTCTTGGAAGATGCCGATTATCTGGACCCATTTCAAACCAGCTTCAGGGTGGGATATGGAGTTGAGACTGCCATGGTCGCCTTAGTCAATGATCTCCATCTGGGCATCGACAGGGGAAGTGTGACCCTGTTGGTGCTCTTGGACATCTCAGCAGCATTCGATACCATATACCATGGTATCCTTCTGGAATGCCTGAGGGAGTTAGGTATTGGGGGCACTGCAGTGGCTCTGGTCCTACCTCTTGGGTAGATTCCAGATGGTGAGGCTGGGGGATAGTTGCTCTTCCAAGAGAGAGCTGACATCTGGCATCCCACAGGGCACTATTCTGTCCCCCATGCTGTTCAACATTTACATGAACCCGCTGGGAGAAATCATCTGGAGACATGGGGCACGGTGTTATCAATATGCTGATGACACCCAACTCTTCACACCCAACTCTATTTCTCTATGTCTCCGACTACTGCAGTTACTAAGGATGGCATCGCTCCTCTGGATGCCTGCCTTGGGTTGGTAATGGGCTGGATGAGGGAAAACAAACTCAAGCTGAATCCGGAGAAAACAGAGGTGCTCATGATAGGTACCCCTAGTCCGAGGAGGGAGCTTTGTCAACCAGTCCTAGATGGGGGTCACACTTCCCCTAAAGGACAAAGTTCACAGTTTGGGAGTACCCCTGCACTCATCTCTACAGTTGTCATCTCAAGTGGATGCGATGGCCAGGAATCCCTGGTATCAACTTTGGTTGATTCACCAACTGCATCCCTACCTGGACTGGAAGGACCTTGAAGCAGTAGTACTTGCCCTGGTAATCTCTCATTTGGATTTCTGTAATGCGCTCTTCATGGGGCTACCCCTGTACCAAGTTCGGAAGCTTCAACTTGTTCAAAATGAGGCAGCCAGATTGGTCACCGGAACATCTAGGTCAGACCATATAACTCCTATATTAAAATCTCTTCATTGGCTGCTGATTGGCTTCTGGGTACAGTACAAATTGTTGGTTATTACCTTTAAAGCCCTACATGGCTTGGGCCCAAGTTACTTGAAGGAACGCCTCTCCCTATGCAATCCGCCCGCACTCTCAGAACATCTGGGAAGAGCTTATTAGAATATTATAAAACCAGACTCAATACAACTTCCCAAAGATCATTTACATCTGCAGTACCTAAATTGTGGAATAGCCTACTGGAAGAGACCCGTCTTATTACTTTAAGAAGATACCTTTAAGAAGACACTTAAGACAGAGATCTTCTGGCAGGCCTATCCACCTGATCTCCTTAGCGGACCTTTAAGCTAATTAAGCTGTATCATGATTATCTGTTTGGCTTTCTGGGTGCTGATATGACCACCATTTTATGGCACTTTTATAAGCTCTTACTTTATTTTATTGATGCTTTTCGATTTTATTGGTGTTGTTGTTGATTAGCTATTTTATTGCACTATTATATACCATAATGTTGTGGGTATGTTTGTATACTGTTGTATTTTATTGTTGTAATCCCACCTCAATCTGCAAGGAGAGGTAGGAAATATAAATAAAAATTATTATTATTATTATTATTATTATTGTATAGGATCTTAATAGTTTAGCATTCTATTATCTACAGTTTTTCTCAGGAGAGACAAAGTTTGTCTCAGCTATTTTCTAGGCAACATACTCTATTTGAAGACTTGGTGATGAGCTATCTTACCTCCAGGATTTAACAACATTCTGTTATACACAGGTGGAACATAAATCCAATAAATAAATAAATAAATGCACAACTTAACACAAAAGACCAACAAAGTCTTCAAGAGAGAACTGCTTCTTAGTTCTGAACCACTGGAAAATGAATGGAATGAAACTGGGAGGAATCTCAATAAAATTTCTTAATACCTTCTTAAGAAAATGCCAATAATGTAAAAGCTTATTTGTACTTAGTCCCCGAAACAGTGAAATATATTTCCCAGAAAAGGAATGGTATGTGATCTTGTAGGTATCTATGATTATATGTCGATAGAATATTGCCTCAGTAGATCAACAAGAACAAAAATCTGGACAAAGTAAAGATTAGATATTACTGGTTACGAATCTAGTTCAAAACCCTTGGGTTGGATCCAGGTTTACCTCAAAATTGATCCACTGAAATCACTTGTTGTTATTGTTATTGTTCATTTATATGCTTTCTTTCCACCTATACTGTGACTCAGGGGTGAAGCAGACTGGCAATAAGGAGTGGCCAGAGGCTGCTCTGGCCCCAATTGGGTCGAGACTGCGGCAACCAAATGACCCATTCCCAAAGCAGGCCACCGCTGTGGTCCCACAGGAGCAGATTTTTGCTGCTCCTTTTTGGGCCAGCTCTTGCATCCTCCGTGTGGCTTCAGTGCAGCTTCCAGCTTCTTTGGGGGCATGCATCATGTAAATGCCTCACCTCTGAAGCAGCTGGACACCGCTTTATTTAGCCCATCTGTTTTGAGCCTCAGTGGACTTAAGACTTTATCATATGAGGGTTGAAAAGTGGTATTAAAGCAATATAGCAGTGTCTGTGGCCACATCTTATCACACAGTGATATCTAGAAGCTAGTCTGTAGTCCATTGGTTGCTGGACTACTCCTTTTCATTTACAAGCAAAACTCATCAATGCTTTCCAATTCCACTGCTTTTCACTTTGAATCATGTGTAATAAGTTTTTCCTGCTGCAATTCCGATATGTAGGCAGTCATATAGTCCCCTCTCTATTCCCTAGCAGCCTCCTCCTCCTCCTTCTCCTCCTTTTTTAAAATCTTTTCTTTCTTTCTTTTTTACTTAATGGATTGCCATGATCATACAACTCTGCTAAAAATAAAAATAAATAAAAATAAATAAGCATCGAAAGACATGCTGGGAAGGAATTAGGACAGGGAGGCAGAGCTATGGAGGCCATCATGCAGAAGACAGAGGCCAGGACAGAAGCAATATTATCACACTTTTGAACAGCTGTGCTGTTAGGGTGTCCCTAACCTGGTATGTTTGCATTTCCTACATGAACACTATTTGGCTGCTTTACAAGGATGGTGTGATAAAAGTCCTTGGTCAAAATAAGCTTAAATTCCATTCATTTCACCCAACCCAGAGATAATCTGGATCCAGCCCATTAATTTATCCTGAATTTAATGAGAAAATGATTTAAGGGAAAAAAAACTCCCCACTCAAGCAGCCATGATGACAAATAAGCTTGGAATGGATCCAGTCAATTTCCATCTTCATTATGCAGTAGCATCCAAAGCATCACAATGTTGCCCTGATGGAGAATTTTACTCACCAGTTTGGCTCTTACTAAGTTGGCAAACAATATATATACTGTGGGAATCTGGGTTCCTTTTCTGACAAATATTGAAAACACTCCAGCATATGACATGTCTTGAGAATGTGAAATAAGATTTACATATTAAGTTTATCATAATTTATATACGTTTACTTATTGATTCATTCCATATCTCAAGCTGATTGCACTTTTTGCTATCTTTGGAAGAGCTTTGTTACTTGGAATGTTGGAACAAAGAAATCCTGCATAATTGTTCAGCTGTAGTTTTTAATAGACATTTTCTGAATGTAATACTATTGACATGGTAGTGTGTTAAAACTGCCTTGACTCACTGAAACTGTCCTAAACCCTTTGCTTTTTTATGAAATGCTTTGAGGTTTATCATTTGAGGCTTGGCCCTCATCGCTGTTTATATTTAGTTTCCTTGTCCAGTTGCTTTTCTCTGAGCCTCATCACTTTGCCTTCTGTGAAATGAATGGAGAGGAAAAGTATAACTTTAGAAGAGCGGTTTTTGTGTTCTGGAACTCAGACCCCAACTCTACCTTGTACTTAACTTCTTGGGTGAATTGCTTTTTCTTTTAGCCATCACCCATTTGCTTTCTGGAAAATGGGTACTTTGTGAAAAGCCACATCCACCATGGTAGCCATTTGGGACAAGCATCCCCCCATGGCAGCCATTTTAAGCAAATGCCTACTCTTAAAATTCCAAATGTGCCCACCAAGCAAAAAGGTTGGGGAGTCTCATAAGATAAGATATCTGAGCATTCTTTTATTCTTTGGAGTGGCAAAAATTAGAAAGAAGCAGAAATTATTTGGTTGCCTCCTTGTGGTAACCCAACTGACCCTAAAATTATGATTTTCCCACCCTATCCCACAACCCCCTGAAAATGCTCCTCATTGGGAGGCAGGAAAGTTACCCCAGTAAAAAAGGGGAGACAACTCTTACCCATCATTATTCACCTTTATCAACAAGCTTTGCCTGCAAAAGCAGTCTTTTCTGTATGTTCATCCTTGTGAAGAAAACTAAGAGCATTTGTTACAAATCCCCCATCTGTAAGATCCAGAGGAAGTAGTACATCAGGAAGGACCTTCAAATAGGAGCTTTAAAAACCAATTTTGGAGGAAGCCAAAGTGAACATGAGACTCAAAGCTGAGTAAACATTATAGGAAGATCTTTGCAATGGGAAAGGCCACTACTTGATAAAACATTAGTATATTACATGCATTGTGGAACCCCCACTGTAATCCCACTACTAATTTTTTAAAAAGAAAACAATACCCCATCAGCCCTAAAGGGCTGTACAGTGAGAACTACCCCACATGCCCCTCTCCACTGCAGAATGAAAGGCTCTGCTTGTCAGAAAGGAAAGACAAACATAGAAAATGCAAAGGGGATTTCCCCTTTCCAGCTGAGCTCCCTGCTCTTTGATTTCCCAGGCTACCATCCTTGGCAGCCTCCACCGATAAGTGCCTCCAAGGGAAGCAAGTCAGAAAGATCAATCAGTTTGGGGCATGTTTGAGCGGATACTTATTCAAGCAGACAAACTGTGGCTGACAGCTAACATCTTTGGAAGAAGAAAGTTGAGTGGATGTCAAGGAAGTGAAGGAAGATGGATGAGAAAATGGACACCACCAACAGAGATGGCCACACCCATGTCTGAAGATATGCACACCCAGCATTAAAATACCTTGGTCCAGATCAGCATATTGGATCAAAGCCATAGGGCCAAAAGTTCCCACTTTCTTTGTTTCCCCAGCAGCTTGTCTCATTCTTGTACTCTGGGAAAAGGGAAAGATCCTGTCCTTTTATATCACAGGCATGAACATTTAAGAGCTTACTCCCAATAAAATTTCTGATCCTGCTAGTAGGGGTGCATCAAAGTTTTAGTGTAGTTTACTACTGAGTTAGCAACCAGCTGTTTCAACAAAACAGTATGAAGTAATTGAGATGCTATAAAATATAATTTTATGACAATCATTGAATTTTAGACTTTTTGCAGCCAGATGTGCAAAACCAGCTGTATTGTAGATTATATCACTGGCTGTGGCATTAATGAATGTTTCAGTTTTTCCTTGTGTTAGGCTCAGACTGAAATTTCCTGACAAGAATAGGCAGCAATTTTTTCCTGAACTTAACAGAGATAGAATTCAAAGATATAGCCATGTTAGTCTGTAGAATCAGTATGTAGAGAGATCTTATAGCACTGTTGAAACTGAAATGAAGTTGGCAGCATGAGCTTTCATAGACTTCAGTCTACTTCCTCAGATGCATCTGAGGAAGTAGGCTGAATTCTACAAAGCTCATGCTGCCAACATCTTTATTTCACTTCGTCTTAAAAGTGCTACAAGATCTCTTTACATACTTAACAGAGATAGTGTGCAGGCCTCTTTCATGCTAGATACCTCGCCTTCTGATTCTTGAAGTAACCCACAACAGTACTGTCCTGGGTGGTGTGAAGGGAGAAGAATCTATGTCTTTGTACATAGACAAAAACATGTCAGGATTAACCTGAACCATCATTTCCTTGCATGTCAGTTTTTTTTATGTGCAGGACACATACATGCTCCTACATGCAAAGAGAATGCAAACAAGAATTAAGCAAATAGCTTCAGTGACTTCACTTTCTTTGAATGGATTAATTCCAGGAATTCCTTTTCTGTGACAAGAACTAGAAGGATCTTAATGTTTTATGCCAACCTGAGGAAGAAATACACATAATCAGAACAAGGAACCTTACTGGTCTGTATGCAGAGAGATCTTGTAGCACCTTTGAGACTCCGCAAGCATTATGGAGACCTGGCTAGTAGATAGTTCTGTAACTTGGGCCCAGGCCCAATACTGGCTGGGTACTCCATCAATGAGCAGGTTAGGGAACATGGGCAAGGGGGGGAGTGGCTATGGTCGACAAGAGTAATCTCACTTTGGCCAGGCTTTGGCTGATTTGCCAGCTGTGACCCTTCCTGGAGCCGGGTGACCTAGAAATAGTGGTACACGACTTGACTTCTGCAATGCACTCTACATGGAGCTACCCTCATGCCAAGTTCAGAAACTTCAATTGGTACAGAATATGGCAGCCAGACTGGTTGCAGGGTCATCTAGAACTGACCACATAACACCTGTTTTAAAATCTCTACATTGGCTGCCAATTAGTTTTCAGGTGTGGTACAAGGTGTTGGTCATAACCTTTAAAGCCCTACATGACTTGGGTCCTGCCTACTTGCAGGAGCGCCTTCTTCCACACAATCTACCCTGCACACTAAGGTCCTCTGGGAAAAATCTTCTGCAGCCTAAAAAATCTAGATTGGCTGCAGTAACCCAGAGGGCCTTCTCGACTGCCGCCCCTAAGTTATGGAATGACCTGCCGGAGAAGATCCGTCACATCACCACCTTAACAGTCTTTAAAAAGGCACTTAAGACAGATCTCTTCCAATAGGCCTTCCCAGGATAGCCCTTTCCCCAGTGTATTTTTTTTTGCAACTTCTATATTATTGTTTCTTATTGTGTTCTTTTATTTTTATGCTTGTAACCCACTTTGATTCCCTTTGGAAATAGGCAGGCTAGAAATAAATCTTATTATTATTATTATTATTATTATTATTATTATTATTATTATTATTATTTTATAGAAAAAAGCTGGCAGCATGAGCTTTCATAGGAGATTATTGCAACAGCTTTTATTACCACACTATGCATGGGATGTAAACACACAGAGACAGATTCTATCATACAGCTCCATCCCCGGGCAGTACTCCTCTCGTACCTGATCCAGGCTTTTCCTGGACCTTTTAAAGAACGGGAAAATCCCATTCTTTAAAAGGTCTGTAGACTTAAGTCTACTTCCTCAGATGCATTTGGTGGAGTGGAAAGCCAGTGACAGACCTATATATACCATTGGTGTATCTGTCCCTGGCTTTGCACTCCACCAAATGCACCTGAGGAAGTAGATTTAAGTCTACAAAAAGGCATGCTGCCAACTTCTTTCTTTCACTTAGGGCCTTTGCAGACTGCCAGAAATAGTGCACATTAAATTGTGGCACTGCCCTGGCTCAGTGCTAGGGAGTCATAGGAATTGTATTTTTTTCTGAGACATTGAGCCTTCTCTGTCAGAGAGCTCTGGTGCCACAATAAATTACAGTTCCCATGATTCCCTAGCACTGAGCCAGGGCAGTGCCTCAATTTAATGTGCACTATTTCTGGCAGTCTGCAAAGGCCCTTAGTCTCAAAGGTGCTACAAAATCTCTCTACATACTGATTCCATGGCTGTATCTTTGAATTCTACCCTTATTGGTCTGGATACCTTTAAAAAATATTTAGAGGCAGGAGAGCAAATTACTGTGGGTCCTTCCCATCCATGCAGTTTTGGTTCCCTTCTCATTCTGCAGATAGGAAAAAACTTGGCTGCTCAAGCACATATTAGTCACTTGTGGGTGCACACCATCACTGGTGAGGTGATCCAAGACAGCTCCAATCCATTGATGGTTAGCCTGTCAATACAGCATGCTCACTGTAAAACTCTCCACCAAAGAGCTAGTTACAGAAAATAAATGCAATACTCCATGATTTTCAGGGAAGGTCCTGTCAGGCTCATGAGGGAAGAAGAATGACTGCGGTGACAAGCTCTCTTCTACTGCTAAAAGAATTATTAGCAGACTGAGCCTCAGAGAGCAGCATCATTAATACACTTCCTTCAGAAGAGGCATCATTCAGCCAACCACTGATCTGTAATCCTGATGGTTCCCAATGATCAAGCATTGCTATGGGAGGTACTACCATTTTCACCTCTATCTACATCCTATTGACCAATTAGAAAGTTTTCAGAGTGAGGCTGTCCCCATTTAATAACAGCACCAAGAGAGTATAAAAAGAAAAGGAGAGTGAACACGCCAGAGGTATGTAAAATTATGAATATTGTGGAGAGGGATTAGGAGAAGGGAAAGAACGTTATTTCATTCTGGTTATGAGCAAGTTTAAAACAGACAAAATGAACTTCACAGATTGAATGATACTGTAAGCCACCTTGAATCCTGTCTTGGGAGAAAGTAAATTCTCTAGGCTGTAATGTCGACCACTAGGTACATGGTTTTTATAAAATGGAAATTATTGCTATCAATCATGAAAACTAAGAATGGAACCCCCATATTTATAGAATTATAGCATTATAGAAGCACAGAGTTGGAAGGGATCACATGATCCATTCAGTCCAACACAAATCCATTCAGGAAGATACGACAAGAGCACTCCCAAGAGATGGTCATCCAATGTCTATTTAAAGACATACAAAGAAGAATTTATCACCCTCCAAGGCAGTCCATCCCACAGCTGAATGTCTCTTACCATCAGGAAATTCTTCCTAATGTTTAGGTGGAATCTCCTATCTTGCACTTCGAATTCATTTGTTTCTCTTTTGGTCTCTGGAGTAGCACAATCCAACATTCTAAATGCTTACACACTGTTTAATTATCTGCTCTTGAACCTTTCCTGATACTTACCTTACCCCTTTTTTGAAGATGACCCCTCTAGTCTGCTGGGGCCTCCTGTTCTCCAAGAAGGCTCAAGATTTTTTACATTGGCTCTGAGACCACATCTGCAAGATGCTTTAGTATTCTTGGATGCAGTTCATTCAGGTTTGGAGACTTGAATTCATTTATAGTATCTAGGTATTCCTGTATTTAGTCTAAAGGCCTAAATACCCAAAAGGCACCAGATCACATCTGATCATGGAAGCTAAGCAGGATCA
This sequence comes from Phrynosoma platyrhinos, assembly GCA_020142125.1. Classification (NCBI taxonomy): domain Eukaryota; kingdom Metazoa; phylum Chordata; class Lepidosauria; order Squamata; family Phrynosomatidae; genus Phrynosoma; species Phrynosoma platyrhinos. The sequence continues at coordinate 126,022,021 of CM034703.1, forward strand.
GATGTGGTTAGTACCTGGATGGGAGACAGCTAATGAATACCAGGTGCTGTAGGTATTTCAGAGGAAGGAACTGGAAAAAACACCTCTGAGTATTCCTTGCCAAAGAAAACTCTAATGAAATTCATGGAGTCACCATAAGTCCATAGGTGACTTGAAGGCGCATGCACATACAGATAGGTAATCCTATACTACCTCTTCGCTTATTCTGGTCTGCAGTTCCTTTACTGCACCATTTGTTATATTTTTACCAGGTTGAGCACTGCTTTACTTTTGGGAGAAGAATGAAGCAAAGAATATGTTAAGCAGTTTTGCCTATTATGGGTTCTCTATTAGCACTTCACATCTTCTCCACACTATGCCTCTACTGTTTTCTAATACTTCCTCTTGTTCTGATCATAGCAAGAAAATCACCCCTTCTTATTTTTTAACTTCTCTAGTAAGCTGGACCATATGGTGAGCTTTAGCTTTTCTGGCTCTTTTCCTACAAGTTTGGCTGTCTGCTTGAATTCTTCTTCTTCTATTTCTTGTACAAGTCTCTTTTAAATCTTAGATCAACTGAACATTCTTTATTTATCCATGTATTACAAATACCAGGAGAACAAGGTCACTCCCACCAAGAATCCCACCACTTCCACTCTATTGAAGATATCAAAAACAGAGTATTTCCCAATTCCCACATAACTAGTGACATACAGTGGAGGAAAGCCATTGGCTTCAGAGCTTGCTTGTGAACTTACCAGAGGCCACTGCTTGTCTGTCAGCAAGCTTCTTCTTATATTTGACAATATCCAACATCTGACTATGGACGTTATCACACGTGGGCCAGTTTCATTGTTAAAGAGA